>CM062593.1:3636566-4236566 GCA_031468815.1 Morus bassanus
GGTGCCCCCCCCCACACGCAGCCCTGGCCCCTTGGGGTGACCCCCCCCACCGCAGCCCTGGACCCTTGGGGTGACCCCCCACACACAGCCCTGGCCCCTTGGGGTGACCCCCCACACACAGCCCTGGCCCCTTGGGGCGCCCCCCCTACTGCAGCCCTGGCCCCTTGGGGTGCCCCCCTCACACACAGCCCTGGCCCCTTGGGGCACCCCCCCTTGCAGTCCTGGCCCCTTGGGGCACCCCCCCCCCCCCGCAGCCCTGGCCCCTTGGGGCACCCCCCCCCCCCGCAGCCCTGGCCCCTTGGGGCACCCCCTCACACGCAGCCCTGGCCCCTTGGGGCACCCCCTCACACGCAGCCCTGGCCCCACAGCTCTCATGGTACTCCCCAAAAGAAAAGGCCGCCGCCGTCCTCCCATGCCAGGGGAGCACCGCTGCCCCCCCCAGCACCCCCGGCCACGCCGTCATTGACTCATCGCCACAGGGCAGCCGCTCGCTGGCAGCGCTCGCCCAAAGGGAAACCGAGGCACTGCAGCCAGCGCACGCGCCCCCCGTCCCCTCCGGCCAGCAGCACCCAGGTTCTTAGTGCACCCATCCCCAGCTCCCATCCGAGCAGGAGCCGGGGCTCCCCATGAGCCCCCCAAACCCCAGCCAGAGCACAAGACCCCGGACCTGGGGCAGCTTTGAGTGGTCCCATGCCAGCCTGGCACAGCGAGCCGAAAGGGAAGGGGTGCAGCTGGGACAACCCCCGCCGTGAGGTTTTTGGCAATACAAAGCCCAACACGGCTGGTTGGGTCCTTGCTACCTTGGGTCTGGCTCTACGATCAGATAAACTCTCACCTCCAAACAATTTAAAAAAAAAAAAAAAAGAAAAGAAAAACCAACAACAAAAGCCACAACCTTCATTTATATTTCATGGAGCTCCACAGACGTGCAAAGCTCTTGCAGCCATCTGTGGAGAGAAGGTAATTCCTAGCCTGAGGACTTTATAGTTTAAATAAGACATAACGCAGCAAGAGGACAGCGAAGAGGAAGGCGAGAGGGGGTGTGCAAACGGGTTTCTTCAGAGAGAGATTAGGATATCATGATTGCTACAAATTCGTCTTTGCATTGACTACATAGGATTTCAGAGTGGCTCTGTTATCTCTGGGCAGGAACAAAACACTTTGTACTTCCTCTTTTCCAAATCATACCAAGAAACTGGAACCAAATAAAACCCCCAAACAAAAAAATCACAACAACAAAATTCCTTCTCTCCCCTCCCCTCTTGATTTCGCCTATTTTTTTTTCCACACAGAGACATATTTTGCCTTTTTCTTTTCCTTCTCTCTCTTTTTTTTTTTTTTTTGAAAGCTCGGGGTTGAAAATCCTCGGACATTTGGGAATTCTCAGAGCCAGTGACCGTAGCAGGACTGAGCGCAGAGAGGCTCTTGGCAGGCCCCAGCGCGGAGAGGGCTGCGCTGGAGCATGTGCCTGGGAGAAGGGGGGGACGCGGGGGGCAAAGGAGGCCACATACATTTTTAGAAGAAAAAAAAAAAGAGAGAGAGAGGGGAAAAAAAAAAGCGTCACCGAGGCCTGCCTGGCGTGCACGCCAGCTCTGGGGGCTGGGAGCGGGGGAGCGCGGGGAGGAGAAACGCTGGGTGGATGGAAGTGAGGATCCAGATTGAAAACAGATGGGATTTTTCTTGCCAACCTGACATCCGAGACCGCGGGAGGCGGGGTAAAACTTCCCCTTCAGAGAGGCTGGCAGCCAAGAGATATGGGGGGGGGGGGCGCCCAAAAAATCCCAGTTTGGTTTAAAATCCCTTCTCGCTCCCTCTTGCTGGGGCTCCCCGGATGGCAGAGAGGAGCCCGCTGGAGCTGGGTTGTTTTTAATACTTTGAGAGGTTTGATTTTACCATTAAGTGTCTGATTCATCTGTTCCTGCCTGCTGGAGCTAAGCCCAGCCTGGCAGTTAATACTTGCCCTAGGAGACATTTTAGGGGCATTTTGCACCCACGCGGATCCCTCTGCATATGCACACGAGGGAAACCCGCGTACGTGCACAGAAATAACTCCGTGCACACCTTCGCCCTCCCATGTGGCACGCTGCGGCCAGCATAAACCTGCAGCTAAACACCGGCCACAATCTCCACCCAGGGATGAGCTGGGATGCGGCAAACCCATGCTCGAGTGTGGCTGCAAAGATCCACGCTTCCAGGTAAAGGAGGCACTATAAACCATAGGAGGACCTCACATCTCTCGGTACAGCCTCGGGCACCTGAGCTGGTAGCCTCCAGCAGCCCAAGCTCCCCAGGTTTTAAGAAGCTGCAAACAAATGATGCAACAGCCCTGAAGTGACTTAGCGGTGATTCACCCAGGAGCCAATTTGTGGCTCCCACTCTGGGTCGCGCCTCCCGCTTCATCCCTCCATCCACGCACCCCACACTTCAGTGCACCGGCTGGCGCAAATCCCACCTGGTCTGCAACGGAGGTGGCAGAGGGGTCCCCAGTGACACGGGGACGCAGGGGCCACGAGTCCCCATGCTGAGCGCTGCATTTTGGGATAAAGATTGCCACAGGACAGCAAAAGGCTCAGGGCGTGCACAAGCCGCTGTCTGACGTGCACCAAGCGACTCGCAAAACAGTCCCTCCGGCAGAGCGCTGGCATCCTCCCCGGCCTGGCAGGGACGCGGGGTCCGTGTCCGTCCGTCGTGTCCCCCCCCCCAGGGATTTCACAGCTACTTTACAAACCAGAAACAAAAAGTTAATGGTGCAGGCTTGACCACATATTTTCTAGGGGCTCTGGGAGACCAGCTCTCTGCAAGCCGGCTAACACACACTCTTTTCATTCAGAGCTTTAAATACCCAATTGTGTCTGTTTTCAGCACGCTCATTTTTAGCATTTTAATGATATGGTCCCCGGCTCTCGCCCTCCTTGGATTGGCCACGGCGTGGGAGTTTTTTTTCTTTCTTTTTTTCCCCCCCCTTCTTTTTAACATCTTGCAGAGTGAGAGGGGAAGGGGGTTAGCAAGAGGTCACACATTTCTCCTAACCCAAGTGTTTTTCCAGCAGGCAGGGGGTCCTGCCGGGGACAAAGATGAACCAGCCCCTTCGGCTGCCTGTTGGCTGTGAGCGTTGCACCTTCCGCTGCGGGTCCTCAGCGCAGGCGCGGGATGGGCGCACAGCCCTTACCGGAGCATTTCAGGAAGGTGCACGATCCAGGCACGCTTCCCACGAGAGGCAGTGGGCAGCAGCACCCATCCCCACAACCTGGCACAGCCGAAACCTCGCTCACCATGACCAGCCCTGAAAGAAAGGGTTTGGGGTTTCCCATTCCAATTGCTTTGCCTTTGTCCCTTGTAGCCAGAGCCCTGTGGACAGGATTTTGCTTGGCCGCACCGTTCCACTTGTAGCTGGGCAGAAGAGCCCAACTGCAAGCAGGACGCGGCACGCAGCGTGGACACAGCGCCTGCTCCCAGCCTGGCTCCCCAGGTCACACTGGGGCACCCCGGGTGCCTGCACCCGCCTAACGTCCCCCCCATTTATGCATGCCCTTGGCCTGTCAGAGCAGCTCTGCTTTTTCCACTGGAAAGCTCCCAAAGAGGCTTCAGACATGTTAGAGCACAGCTCAAAGACTCCACCGGGAACTACAGGGAGCCCTGAGACACAAAGGCACCACGGGACCCCCAAACTCCCACACCTGGAGCTGTCCCAGGAGCCCCCAGAGCCTCCCTGCATGCAGCCCCACACCGTGCCACCTCCCTGGCACAAACCAGACACAAACCAACGTGGCAGCCGCTGATTTCAAATAGCCAGCTGCAAAACCAATGCCAGCTTCACCACCACCTCTGAAACCGCTCGCTACGCTGCCTGGAGCACCCGTGCAGCAGTGCCAGCTTGGTCCCCGGTGCACGGGGGTCAGTTTGGCTCCGCATCGTGGGCAGCCGCCACTGCGCCGACACAGCAAAGCTGCTTCGCGTCCGGGGTTAACGTCAGCATCTCCACCGGGCCCTGCTCCTAAATCAGCTGGAGAACCCTGTGCACCCCGGTCATGCAAACTGCCGATAGAGCCAAGGAGGCAGCAGGAGACTCTGCAGCTGCACCAGAGAGGAACTGAAGGGGCAGGTCCTGTGCTGTGTTACCTCCCTCCCTTAGCAAACATCCACATTTCCCCCCTTCCCCAAGCACACCCAGCCCTGCTTGCTTTTACACGTGCCGCTGCAACCCAGCTCTTGGCCCAGGCCAGTTCTGAGGGATGTCCTTTCCTCCTGCTCCCCCCCCTCAATCAATATTCAGTGTTTTCCCCATCCCCTCTCCCCCAGCTCTCCAAACACATCATGTCCACATTAACCATCCTTCAGAGGCTGCTTCAACATCAGCTGCTCAGTGGATTTTTTTTTTTTTTCCGCCAAGTAATATCGAAATGATATTTATTAAATTTGCTGTCTAAGTCCCTCAATCTGCTCCATAATACAGTGAATCTGCGAGGTGGTTTCACTGATCCCACCTCAATGAGACCAGATTAAAGCAGATGATCCCGGCTTTGCAGCTCCCTCGTCCCAGGGAGGGTCAGAGGTTGTGCAGAAAGGCAAAACCCACTGGCAGCGCTGGTGTGGCCGAGCCGGAGGAAATCACGTGGCCTCTGAAAATGATTTCTGAGGTTAATTCCAGGTGGGAAGGAGGGAGCACTCAGCATGGACATGCAGCAACTTTTAATTCTTCGGAAAACCCGTTTGGCTGTTTATTTCAGCCTCTTGCTCTTATCTCCCTCCGTAAGCGCACTGATTGCACCTGCCCCCACCCCGCTCCCCAGCAAGAAGCCCATTAAATCTAAAGTTAGCTTCACAAAGGTTCATCAGATCCATTATCTCTGCATTCAGCTAAATTATGAAAATCATTAAGATAAGGAGGCATGGAGCCTATTAGTTTCCTGGAGAGGATGCTTTACAATTTTTTTCCTTCTGCTTCCACATTTAATTACCTTAAGTTTCACAGTATTTAATTCCATTTATTAAACCTTTAATACATAAAAACAAAACAACAACAACAAAACCACTGCTGGTCGCCTTTGGGAAGGGTGCGGAGCCAGGGTACGGAGCAGCATCTGCTCCCCCATCCCCTTCCCTGCTCAGGTCACGGAGAAGCCCTGATCCTGTGGCTGCACAGGGACCCTTGCAGCCGAGCTGGAGCTGTGCTTATGCAGGATGCATCCATTAATTAAAAAATTAAGGATGTGGCCTGGGGTCCATGCAAAGGGAAAGGAAGCAGCGCCAGCCCAAGGTCCTCCCACAGGCTCCCCCCCCTGCCCCCGGCCAGGCTGGTCCCCGACCCAGCTGTCGGGAGCTTTGCTACAACCTGGGGGGATGACACAAAAAGCAGCAGGGTTAGGGAACTCTTGTTTATTTTCTTCCCCCCCCAAAAAACTGCAGGAGCACAGTTTAATCTGCAATGCCACCACACCCGGAAAGCCCCAGCAGGGACGGTCCTCCCACAGGTACACACACAGGAATCCTTGCTTGGTTATTGGTGCTGTTTTTTGGACAGATGCTATTTTAGGAAATTGATAGCAAGCCTACAGAAACAGCAACCCCCCTCCATGCTTCAAGCAAGGTCAGTCTGAAGCATTAGCGTCTCTCTGGCTGCATTTTGCCTTCCCAGAGATGCTATTTAGCAATCTTGGTTACTATTAGAGCAGCATCTAAAACCCCCTTATCCTGTAATGCCGAACAAGCTGTAACCCTCACGCCAGGCTGTCTCTTTGCCATCTAAACAGGACAGAGACCAAAGAGTAAAAACAAACCCAGAGGCATAGCCAGGAAAGAGCTCAGTGCAGGGTCACCCACCATGCGACATGTGGAGGGGAAGATGCCAAGCCCAAGCCCAGCTGGTCCCCAAGCCCAGCTCACCGAGACCGTGGCACAAGGGCTGCAGATCCCCATCCCTGTGAGCACAGAGACAATTACATTCCCATATACCAGCATCTCCAAACACCTCCTTGCAGGAGATTTCAACATTTTGACAATTCATGGATGACTAAAACCTTTCCCAAGAAGCTGTGGACATTCACGGAGCGCCTTACGAGCCATTCATAGACCCTTTTCTCCAGCGCTTGCAAGGCACGGTTTGCAAATGCCGCTGCCTTCAAGGCCTGTCTCATCACGCATCCCAACAGGGCCCCACGGCTCCAAGCAGCGCAGTTTCTTCCCATCCACAACTTTTACAGGATTAAACCTCAAACTTGGCCTGCATTTTGCATTTGGTTTTTAAATCAAGAATCACTCTGGAAAAGTAGCACCAGGAAGAAAAAAACAACTTGCTAAAGTGTTCCCCAGCAGCATATCCACATACTTTAATATAAAAAAGCTGCTGCTAATTTAAAAAACAAATGTTTAAGCAATCAAGCATGTTTATTTAATTTGTCCTTTCTGTGCCAGAGAGGGCCCGAGCCGCTCGCAGTGGCTGCCACACGGCGTGGTCGAGCGTGTTCACAGCAAGTTCCCCACACGTTGGGGTGGGAGCAGCTTGGAGCCCCAACCCATCCACCCTTCGGAGGGGAGATTGGCTCCTCCCAGCCCCCAAGGGAGGGTCCCTTGGGATAACCCAGCCTCAGATCCACCACCCCGAGATGAAAACAGACATCTAGAGCCGAAAGACAGGACTCAAGGTTCAACCCATTGCTTGCATCCACCATGAACCAGGTCATCTCTCTATTCCTCCAAGAGCAGTGAAATTTTAGTTCATTTGCCATCGCTGCAGACTAATGTTTTTTTTCCCTAAAAAGACCATGTATTGCTCTGCTTGCAAAGACGGTGCAGGATGCGCAGGGACAGGTACAGGGAAACCCAGAGCCCCTGAACAAACCCAGCTGGAAAGGGGCAGCTGCTGCCTCGCCATGGTGAGACACCGCTGACCACAGGTCCTTTCCATCCATGGGCTCCCAGGAACTCAACACCAGCAGCTTAAAAATGCATCTTGCACTCTATTTAACTTAAATACTCTGAATGCAGATCAACTCTTGGTTTAAATATTCATTGGTGCCTCGACGGGACCTGTGAGCCATCCAGTAAGTGGGTTGGGAGCTTCATCCACCGTCGTGGAGCACACCTTCAGCTCAAGGGCCACTTCATACCACCTTATGGCCATGTTCCCCAATTAATGCCAGCCACGGAGCCTGCATCTCTTACAGCAACAGTAACCCAAAAGGGACTTTCCCCTCCTTTTTCCCAAAGCCTCACCAGCAGCAAGCTAAATCCAGATCTGCTCTTCACACCCACCCACGAGCTGGGGCAACCAGCAAAGGTTCATTAGCAGGAGGAGCAGTGTTCCTCTTGCTTTGAACATGAAAACAGCCCGAAGGGGGGGTGTTTTGTTGGGGAGGAGAATATTCATCACAAAAAAACCCCAAACATGGAGCGGCAAACACTGCCTTCAGCCTCCCTGGTGCCAAAAGGGCTCCTGTGGACAGGGTTAAGGATGGGGCATTACCCAAACCGGGAGGGGAAAAAGGTTTATCTTCTCAAGTCACCTCTCAGAGACCTCTGTCCACTTGAGCTGTGGGATATCAGCATTCACCTGCTTAGCTTTCCCTCTGGCCTCCACACCAGTGTATTTGGGGTTGGCTCTTACACTCACGGCTGTTTAACCTGCTGTTTACATAGTTATTATTCCACTGAGGCAATGCAAGACACACGCAGCGCTAAACCAGTAAACAAACAGCCCCGTTTCCCAGCTGGACAAACCCTCCATCTCTCTTGATGAAAGATCCTGCACTGTTATCACCTTTGGCATGAAATATTCCTGAAATAAATCAACCAGGAGGAAAGTTTTGGGGACACCCAACAGCAGGAGCTGGATGGCAGCCCCCAAAACTGCAACGAGCTGTGCAAAGTCCCTGCTGCAAGGCTGCAGGAGGAGTATTTTGGATACCACAGAACGCAGGGGCTGGGGAGGGGAGATACGACACGTTTGCTCTGCAACAAGAAGACCCGGAGGTGAGGATGCTCTGTCAGCCTTCCTACACCATTAACTCTGCAATCAGGAGATGCTGGATGCTCCCATGCTGCAGTGTTTTATTCTCAATGTCAGAAGCCAAACATTTTTTGGTTAACCTTTGGAGGGCAAACACAGAGTAACCAATAGTCCTAAGGAGCCAGGCAATGTCGGCTGCTTCTTTAAGTGAGGTATCAGTAGCCCAAGGAAAGCCTGGTCTTCTCAAGTTCATGGTTGTCATGTGAAAACCTCACAGATCACAATGAGTTGAGGCCTGAGCTCCTGAAGAAGGATGGCTCTGCATGTGCCCATTTCACAGACAAGAACATTCAGGAACAAACTGGGAAAACGATGTTCCCTTGGTCTGCAGCAAAGCAGAGAATGGAGCCTGCTCCCAACCATCCTCCCTCCAACAGCCACCGCCACATGCAGCGGTTTTCACTGGGCACACGCTGGGCGCAGTTTCTGCAAAGCCTCCAAAGGCCCAAACTCACCAAGAAATGAGCAATAACCACAGGACAGCGACTCTATGGATAATCCAGATTTCTCGTGGATCTCAAAACACCTAGAATGGCCCAATTCTCGGAGCAGAAGCGAGTCCCCAGAGAGGTTGGAGAGCCCCGTGCCGCTCTTTGCAATGCTGGAAAAGCTCAGACCTGGATCACAGATCAGTATCTCCTTTCCCACCACAGCACTGTCAGGAACGGCGATGCCTTGGAGAGGGAGAGGGAGCGCAGAAGCATGAGTGAACCCATCGTAAGCAGGAACTCAGTTTTTCCCATCATTATCGTTGGCTTTAACAAATAGCTCCTGGGGATGGCAGGTACTTTATTAATTTTTCCCCTGTGCAGCATGCAGGATGATTGAAGAAATCACTGGCCTGTTGATTTGTTTGCCTCCCTGGCCCAAAATAACTAGCTATTTATTTTTAAACAGCAGGATGCATCAAATCCTCAAATCGAGGCGATGGAGCTGGGAGGATGTGCCACAGGCATCCATCCACGGCACCAGTGCCTGGGCAGAATGTTTCAGCCCCTTTCTCCACACTGGAAAAAAGCCGGGTCCAGGTCTCCCACTTGCACTTCAGACACAGAAAACTGAATAAAGGGATTTTTCACCCCATTGGGTTTCTTCTGGCAGCCACGTTCCTGGTGGCCCCGCTGGCCTCGTTGCCCACCGTGCCCGAGCTTTGGTCTGCATGAAGCCCCAGGAGGATTTGGGCACCTCAGCCTCAAATTCAGCCCCTGGCCTTGGACTTTGCCGTGCACCCCTGATGTGCAGGGTGGCAGGGATCTTCTGGGTGATGTTAGGGCAGAAAAAAACTGCAAGGTGCACCTCAAGAAGCAAATACTCTTTGAAGGTGCTTCTCAGATCTCTAACAGTTCTGCAAAAGCACAGCCACAGGAAATACCAGGCACAGGCTCGTGGCACTGCAGCACCTTGCCGAGTCCTCCGACACATTTCCACCACCTGAGCAAGATGTTTGCCACATCTCTGAGCTCTCCTGGAGCCTTCTAAGGTCAGCAGCGACCTGGGGCCAGCTCGGGCACTCACGTCCCCATTGGAGCTGGAGCTCCTCTCCTGTCCCAGTGGCCACAGTTGCTCGTGCAGGAGGATTCAAGATTCACGTTTTGCCCTCCTATGGAATTGCTCCAGGAGCGCAGGAAATGCCCAAAGCAACAGCTGATGCACAAGGACTCGTGACCAAAAAAACAGGGTTAATCAGCCCTCCCAAGGAAATGCCATTAGGGCTGTCATCCGGGTGTTCTGGGGGTGATCTCCCGGCGGGGCTGCGCGGGCAGGAGGGAGCATCCAGTCCAATGACATCCACAGGACGAGACGTCTTTACGAAGCAGAGCTGGGGAGGAGACATCCCTGGGGTTCAGGGGAAGGAGTTTCTCAAGTCACACAACCCCAGCAGAAATTACATGAGGCAGCTTCAACTTCCCCATCCTGTAGGCTCCTACAGATGACCTTTATTTGGGTTTTTTTGGGTTGCTTTCTTTTTAAAGCACCATCTCCATTCTTCATGGTTACTGAGAGTGTTTTCCATATGAGCAGCACTGGAGAGTCTTCCAGAGCCTGCAGCCATCCCACACTGGAGCCTGCTGAGCAGCCAAGCGAGACCTGCAAAACCCCAACGAAGGCTGCAAGCTGCCATGAGGACCACGTGGGCAGTAACGGATCTACCGAGGACTTACGACAAAACCACTGTCGGGGAAAGGCAAGGCTGTGAAAGACGGCACAGATGGAGGGAGCTGCAGCAGCAACGTGCCACGGCCGAGGGGACGCAGGGACAGGGAGCGAGAACAGCCGCCTCCAGTGCTGCCAGCGTTGCTGGGCTGGTGCAGGGTCCCCAAAGTCCCGGGCAGCAATGGCTGCTGCCTGCAACAGTTCAGCAGGGAGCTGGCTCTCCCCACACACGGTCACCTGCCTGCTTCATGGAGAGGCTTTGTTTGTTTGTTTTCTTTTTTTTTTTTTTTTTTCTTAATTTAGAAAAAAGGAAAGGGGAGGGAAGCAGCTTTGCAATTCTCTACGGACCCAGGACTCCTCATGCCCATTCCCAGAGCAGGGCTAAACTGCATTAAGTCTGAACAGAGCTCTCCAACAGAGCCTGAAAGCAGAGGGAATGACCTCCCACGCTTCCTCCCGCTCCTTGGGGACAGCAGAAGGGACCCGGGGTGCATCTTCTACCTGCCATACACATGCACCATAAATAACGTGATACGCAGCATGCTATTTAAAAGCAGGTCCCGTGCAACCATCCACCGCACGTCAAGTCATGCCAGGCAGCGGCACGGGCCGGTGCCTGCCTCCCCCTCGGCGAACAAGGCCCGTTCTCTGTGCAAACGCAACGGGTTCGTGCCCAGGGCTGTGCACGCCGAGACTGGCAGCTACACGCGGCTGCAAAGGTAGCACTGCCCCGTCCAAACACGCCCGGGCGCAGACTGCGGTTTGTGCGGCAGAGTCATTTGCATTGATCTTGCTTTGCCACTGTAGCGTGCTGGGGTAAATCAGCGTACGGTAGCATCACCTGATTGAAGAAGGTAGGTAAAGACTCTGCTTTCCTGGCTTGGGAAACACTGCTGAAAACACAGCAAATATCACACTCTGCTACGTAACACCGCTCCTCCCTCCTCCTCCCCACGTCCCATCCACGCTTTCCCTCCCCTTCCCACCCTGTCCCATCAGCCGCTGGCTGCAGAGGGGCCCTGCCAGCTGACAGACGAAGCTTCAGGTTAACAAATCCAATTTGTAGGACACAAAAAGCCAAAGCATTTAATTTCTGCTGGCTTTTCCTCTATGAAATTGCTCAGACATTCAAGACGTGAAATGTCACCGTGTCGCTTGGTGGCAGCTGAGGGCACAGAGCTGGAAAGGTTGGCAGAAGCTCTCCGAGAGCTAACCCTGCTCAGCTTGAAGGGAAGGGGGACGGGCCCGATGGGGCCACTGTCACCGCTGGGGACAAGGGGGCCATCAGCCCACGCCTCCCCCAGCTGCAAGCCCAGTGCTCCCAGTCCCACGAGCTCTCAGCAGAGCACAGAGGGATCTTAACGACCAGTGCTAGAGCATGAGCACCCACTTGTGATTGCAAACAAACCCCTTTTGCTCTCCTTGGCCCCAAAACCCTCCACCACCCTCCCCTTGACTCAGGAGCCAGCTGGAACCATCACATTTCCCTGAGCTTCCCCCGCTCGCTCTGACCACCCTGGGGAACAGAGGGCTCATTCTGCTCCTGCACTCACCCGCGGCAAAAAACCACAGCCACGATGCTTAGCCAAGCCCTTGCATCCAAAAAGCACATATAATCAACATGCACGATGGCAGATCCGCCCCAACAGCTGAGAAAGAGCCGTGCGGTTGGCTGGCCCACAACAGGGTGGAAAATCCGCTGCAAATCCCTCCCCTGAGAAGGGCAGGAGTTTGCACCCCTAAAGGGTTTGGTTGTGGGACAACGCTTGCTCAGATCCTGCCAGCAACACCCCAGGCAGCTCCCTCTGCCCCGGTGGAGACAGAAACCGGTTCTCAGGTGCCTCATAGCCCCCGGGACGCCGCTCCGTTTTACTGCAAATAGTAAAAGCTACAAGGAACAAACCAAAGGGTGTTTTGGAGGGTCACTCAGGACATCTGCCATTTGGGTAGGACACAGGAGCAGCATCAGAGGCACTGCAGAGCCCATTTGTATCCCACCAGGGGCAGGGAAAGCTCTGGCACGTGCTGGTGAACCACGCAACAGCGCTTCGCCACAACCTCTACCTCCCCCAGGCTGGGTCTCAGAGCAGGGATGCCCAGAAGGGTTTCTGCTGCATTATCCCGCAAGCCGCACTCAGGGCACCCTGCCTCCAAACCAGAGGGACCCAAAAGCTGCGTCAGCACAGCAGGAGCCGGTCACAGAGGCCACGGGCAGAGCCAGGGCTGCGTTCCCCGCCGGGTCATGCCGCGGGGCAGGGAGCGAGAGCTGCAGCTCCCGGGCACCCCTCCAGCCAGGCGGGAACCTGAGACCTCCCCTCGCGGGTGAATTTACTGCTGGGAACATACAGTTACAGACTGGCCAATGCTGGAGGTGAGGCAGAACAGGACACCCTGCGGCACGAGGCCCAGCTATGCAAGTTATGAAAGTGCCTGAAAACAAAAACGGTTGGTGTCAGTCCGTCCAGCACCATCGAGCCCATTGCCAACAGCTTCGCTGCAGACACCGCTCCAGTTGCGTGTTTAATTGCAGGAGGCTGGGGAGAAGATGAGCTGCTGCAGGTTTCTGTGCGTCAGCCCCAGCCTTATCTCAGTGCTGGAGCCTCCCTGTGTGTTGCAAGGCTGATGCTGGCCCAAAAGGCATCTCTGCTCACACGCACCCGCGGGGGGCGGGGGGTGAACAGCCGAGGTCAGCTGTAGCATCTCCCATCCCTCCCGCCAGCCTGCAATGCAGGACATTATGGGGATGTTGCACTGTTGGTCAAAGTCCCAGGCTCTGTGCAATGCCCGAAGCACAGCGATGCAATGCAGCAACACGGGAGCCCGTGCTGAGATTTCACAGCCCTACCCCAAAATGCCAAACCCCCATCCCAGAGTGTGGCAGGTACCAGGTGGGAGAGCAAAGGCTGCTTCCCACACTAGCCCGCCATGCTCCCTGGATGGTTCCTGGTCCCAGCAGCAGGAAGGGACCAAGAAGATGCGGAGCAGGGATGCTGCTCCGGTTTGCCTCTGGGGCACATGGAAAAACAGAAACCAAGAGAAGCACTGTCAGGAGAGCCTGATCCAGGTACCAGTGAGCGGCCAGAGCCCAGGAGTGGAGAACAGGAAGACACATCTTTAGCCAACCTTGGCTGAGCAGTGGCCGCCTGCCCTGTGCTGCAGCACCCATGGGAGACGTGCCACGAGCATCTGCAGGGGCAAGATGGAGCCTGGACTCTCCAGCAGCAGCGGGGAGCTCCCACTCCCACGGCACAGGGCTCTGCCAAAGCTTCAACACATCCTCCTGGGAGGGGGCGGCCACAGCATGGAGCCCCGCCGGGAAAAGCAGCGCAGCCGGAGAGGGGGCAGCTGGCGCCGAGCTGAGCAGCAGGGCTGCGCACCCCCTCCACCACCGAGCCGCACGGGCTGTTCCTGCACCCGGCGTCCCTTCCACCGCCCCCTTCCCGGCGGCATCCCCCACGCACCCGTCTGCTGCCACCCGCTCTGTCCGCCCCCGCGCCAAGCGCTCCCGGCTCATCCCATCCTGCTTTCCCAAGAGCCCCAAACCTTCCCCAGAATGGGGCTGCTTGGCAGCGACGTGAGTTTTCCCGGCCCTTCCCCAGTTGTGCCAAAGCACACTTCGAGGGACTCCATGGCAAGCCAGCGTGTGCTCATGGTGTCAGACGACTGCAAGTGCAAGCGTGCCAAAGGGTACCTCTGTCCCGTGCTCTCCCACTCCGGCTATCCACATCTAGAGGCTGCAACTGCAAGAGGAGCCAAGAGATGCACATACAGACAGAAAGGGACGGACAGATGGGACTCCACTTGATGCCACCGCTTTCAGCGTTGCCTTGACCGATGGCACTGAGAAAGCAGTACAGCTATCTTGTGACTTTAAAAAGCCCAAGCTGGCAATTACTTACATAGGCAGGATTTCAGGATATGGGGCTTTTTCCCCTCCTGAAAGACTAATCAGAAAAAAGTGGTTTTAAAATAAAGCAACTTCCAAAGAAAAATCCAAGTTGAAAGTCTTGCTTTAATTTTATTCTGAAGATTAAAGCATGCCACAGAGCGTTCTGGGGGGCCCAACAAGAGTGCAGCATCACAAGCTCCTCTGATATTTCCTAGAAAAACCTGCAACCGAGTCACCTGTAAACACTCCTCATGAGAGGGTTTAGAGGGCTCAGAAGAGAGCAAGGCTCTCTGGAGCAAGCACCGCCGGAGATACCTCTGGACAGCCCCTGCCTCGAGAGCGTCTGTCCTGCAAGAGTTCAGACTGAGGATGAAAAATTGAGGCACAGAGAAGGGATATGACTCGCTCAAAGACATCAGAAAAAGTCAAGGGTAAGCCAAGAACAAAGCATCAGGCTGGGAGATCCAGTTACGAGACAACACAGCCTAATTACAGCCTGGCTCTGGGTGGTTTTTAAGAGCGAAATACAAGCCTACGTGCTCCGTGGGCTGAACCAGCCACGCTAGCGCTGGGGACGGTGACTCCGGGGCACAGACCTCTCCGGGGACAGCCCTCTGCCCTGCTGCAAAGTGTTTTGCAGAAAGGCTCCGGGGCAAGAGCTGAAGCACTTCTCCGCAGGCTTCCCATCCCATCAGCACGCACTCGGCACAGACTACTCCGGCAGCGGGAAGTGTTCAAGCGCATGGCAAGTCCACCCCTTCAAGGAGGCACCCAAAGACGGTGCAGACATGACCTGCCTGCCCCCCTGCTTCACCAGTCCCGTCAACCAGCTCCCCTAGACACAGAGCCGAGACCCAAACTGCGCCACCCATCCTCGATGAGGGGGGACAGTCCAGTGACTAAAGCACGGGATGAAGTAGGATGCTGGGGATGATGTCCCAGGTCGGCCCTCATGTGCAGCACTGCGCAAACACCTAGACCGGGAAGACCCCTGCCAGCTGCAAACGGACCTCCAGGCATGAAAACTGCGTCTCCTCTTTTCATCCCCTCCTTGCTACTCCTCACCCAGCCCAAAATCCAGCCCCTTGCCAGGCCGGGTGCACGTTGGAGGCCTATGGCACCCATCTGAGCCCCCCCAACCCGCACGGCACGCTCCCCAAGGCAGCTGGGATGAGAAGCCTTAGCTGCAAGGGCCATTTAATATTTTAGGCCCCTTCTTCTCTTACTTCTAAGAAACACTCTAGTTCCTCCCCACCTCCCTACTTTTCCTCTCTTCAAAGCAGCCCTATACCTGTTTTCAGGTCAGCAGATCTTGGGGCTGCTGCATGGGGGCTGCCCTCCGTGCCACCTCTGATGGGAGGAGAAGCAAAGGGATGCTCGTGCCCTCCACACTCCTGGGGCAGCTGCTCAGCCTGGGGATTTTCAAGCTGTTTTGCAGAGGACAAGATGGATGGACAAAGCATTGAAGGTGTAGTCCTGCTGCCTGCAGCCCAGGAGCAGATGCCAGGAGTCTGTGGTCGCTCTCAAAATGCAGATGGCCTCACCGGGATCCCCTTACGGGGACCAGCAGCCAAGCCTTCAGGGCATGCAGTCTGTGAGCAGCCCCAGGGGCCAGAAACACCACCTGTGCTCCCACCCCGCAGCGCCAGACAGGCTTCTGCAGGTCAGGCTACTAAAATTGAGGTGCTGAAAGGTGATAGGGGCTGCCGGCAGCCAGAGCTTCCTCCTCGTCCTTCCCTGAGGAAGCAGGATAACATCAGCAGGACACGCAGCGACAGTTGCTTGGCCTCGGACCTCGCCGCCACCTCCTACCCTGCACCCAGCTCCGCTCCGGTTCATTGTCATCCTCAGCCTTTGAGGGTGCCAAGTTGTGCTTTGGGCTCCTGGAAAAAAGAAATCTTCTTATCAGCACAGCAAACAAGTCCTTCCAAGAAGGAGTCAACAGGGAACTTGCTCAGCTGTCCTCCTCGGGGCTCTGCGCGGGTCTCAAAGCAGGGCCAGGGTTTGCACAGCCGACGGGCAGTGCCCAGCAACTCCAAATTCAGGGGGGTCTTCCTCCTCCTGACAAGTTTTGCAACAGGAGAGAAACAGGCAGCGAGTTTCTGGATGCCAGACACGAACAGAGGTGACAGGAAATCCCAAACCAGAGGAAAATTCAGCTTTTTCTGGGTCAAACGCAGAGGAGGAAGGGGAGGCACAAGCGGAGGTGCAGGGAGAGGAAAGCCCTTTCCAGAAGAGCAGCCCAAGAGGTCAATGCTGTACAAGGCTTCTGGGGACTCGCAACGCTTCGATTCTGATGGTTGAAATCCCAGAGATGATCAGGAGCTGGCTCCCCAAAACTTCTGGGGTCTTTCCCAAAAGAGGCTCAGAGGACAATTAGCCAACAACGCTGCCTGCTCAAGTGGGACAGTCCCAACGGCACACAGGACCAGCAGCTGCCATCTTCCGCTGCTGCACAGATGAAAAAAAATCCATGCTGGCCACAGCAGACATCACCTTCGCTTTGGAGCGGGTGGCCGAGGCTGGCAGCCGAGCCGGGGCACAGCGATCCACCCGGGCGTGCCGGATGGGGAGGGTAGATGCTGAGTTCCCGTGGTCAGAGCTCCATGAAACAGCAGCCCTCCCTCGGTGGTAAAACCAATTAAGAGAGGAACGAGACAAGCAGCACTTTGATGGATGCTCCCCAGCGGTTGGCAACATGGGGAGCTGGGACCATCATGGCTGAGCTGCGGCTCCCACCAGGGAACCGGGGAGGAGGTGAGCCACGCTGCTCGGCTCCCGAGCTCCCCAAATCAGCCTGCCCTCCCTGGCATTGCGCTGAGCCTGCCGATGGTTGAACCACTCTCCCAGGACTTGTGCTGGGTCCTCCCCGCTCCTGGGCTTGCTCTGGACACCGCAGAGAGAAGGGTGAAATGGCTCATCTGAACCACACACAGCACGACACGTGCTTTGCTGCACGCGGGGCCACCACCGCCCCAGCACCCCATGAGAGCCGGTATAAAGCTGCATCCCCTCCTGCCGAAACCACAGAGGCAATCCAAGTCAGCGGCAGGGATTTACCCGTCACAGGGTGGAAGAGGCAGCCTGGCTGCCCAGCGCAGTGGGGGTTAAGCCGCACTGGGGCACTGCCCAAAGCCCCCAGCCACAGGCAGGGAGCAGGCAGGACGGGGCAGTGTTTAAGGGTCCCTTCAGAAATCCCTGGGCAAGAAAACACTGTCAGGCACTAACAGGGACACCAGGTTACATCCAAACTGCCACCATCTTAGAGCCCTGAACAGAAACAGCCACATAAAAATACCACCCATATACCTGGGAAAACCAGATTTGCTTCTTGCTTTATCAGCCAGTCAAGCAATTCTCTGCACAGACAGGGGTGGGAGAGCAGGAACACATCCCCAAGACACCCTCTCCCAGCTCCAAAACCGTATTCATTATCCCAGGCGGCTTCTAGCAGGGCAGGGAGATCGTTCTCTGATTAGAGATGTTTATCAGTAAGCCATAATGAAGGTGGGACACTGATGCCATGATGAATATTATATTTCAGGAAAATTTAAATGAAATGATCCATCATGCCCAGCAGAAGATCAGCAGCACCTTCCGCCAAGCACCCGCACTGAGCCGAGCAGCTCCTCGACTGAGGCTCCGCTTCAGAGACCTGCAGTCACCTTGGCTCACCACTCCGGAGGAAAACCAGCCGCAACAGATAGAGAGGCACTTTGTATTTCCAAGTGCACAGAGCAAAGCAGCAAAGCTAACTGGCTTGCTTGCAAGAGAGCCACTGCCTCCCCCAGCATGGCAGCAAGATACTCCCCTTGCACAGGCTCCGCCGAGCATCGGGACAACCCGTGTTTCATTTACTAGAGCGAGTTCAAGTCCCAATGTTCAGCACACCCAGAAATAGAGCGCCCTCGGAAACAGGACATCGTTCATGCAGGATGCAGAGGGGAAGGGTTACAGAGCGGCTTTTCCCTTAAGTGAAATATTGCCGCCGGCTCAATGGAAGCAGGAGGTTCATCCCTCCTGGGAGGAAGCTATCAGAAACCACTCTCCCTCCAAGCACAGCTAGCCCACGTTTTGCTATCTGTTGCATTTTACAATCATGCAAAACGCTGCAAGAGCGCAAGACGACATTAAAAAGCCAGAGCGGGTGCAGCAGTGTGCAGGGCAGGGACACCAGAAATGCTACAGGCTGCTGCAATCCAGACACGAATGCATTACCCATTCATCTGAATTTTAAATACAGAGCATTATGACTGGCATCCTCACAACTGCCACAGCAACCTCGGCACTACAGCTTTTATGGTAATTCACAGGGAGTTACCCACAAGGCACTGCAGAGATTTTCTTGGCAGCCATCCTAAACTAATTTTTATAGGTTAGTGTACAGTTATACATAAACATTTAAGAAAAATAAAATGGCGACTCAGAGGGAAGGAGCCGATCGGGAGGTTTCAGCACCACTCCACTCGCAGCACGTGACGGTCCAGTGCAAAATGCCACAGGGCCGAGGTCCGTGCCACCGGCAGCGAACCCATTCCAGGGACCAGTGGACAGAAATACCACTTAATAACTGGTTTGCACTGGGCAAACCCCATGCACCATCCACCATGATGCCCAGCCCTCAGCATCGCTCCTGCACCAGTGCCTCCGGGTTTCCAGAGCATCCCTCTGCCCTTTGCAGGGTGTTCAGCTCAACCAGGTGCCAGCAGACGGCACCGCCACCACCCTGCCCGCTCCCAGGTGGCCCATCGGGTGCCTGTGTGCAGGTATGGGTGCTGGGCTCGCTGGGTTGCCCAGGGGGCTCGGGTGCACCAGCCAGCTGCCTGGAGAGGACAGGAGCAATCCCAGGGGACAACAATTTGTTGGTGGAAACCACAGCATCCTGAGAACAGCCTTTCATGTGCTTTGGTGCCGAATCCTCCCCGTCACCGTCCCTGCCCACCCAGGGCCACCCCTCCGCCCTGGGCACGTCCCTTCCTGCTGGGAGGACAGGACAGTTTGGCCCCCACCTGCCCACTCCACCTCGGAGCTCCCAGCAGGACGTGGCTCTGCCCATCACCTTTGCTTTCCGCACATCCTGAGCCGTGCTGGTCAGGGGTGACACAGGAACTTTACGTGGTGACTGGAAACTGCTGCTCAGCTTCCAACTCCCTTTTGCAGCCAACGGAGGGAAAGAGTCAAAGCCGCTGGCAGCGAGCGACAGCAACGCGCAGGAAACAAAGAAAAGAAGCAGCAGGAGGGAAACCTTGATTGGTGCAAGCCAGAAGCAGCACCCATCTACGTTTCACGGGAACCAGAGCCAACACTTGATGATATCAGAGCTGAAGATTAGTTTAAAAAAAAAAAATAAATCCCCAATTCAAGCAGATTTTGCATGCGTGCACACAAACGCGCATTTGCAGCATGGCAAGCAGGTAGTCTGTCCATCTCTGCTGTCTTCACAAAAGCAAAATGGAGGCAAGCACGATCAAGACTTTTAAGAAAAGAACCTTTCAGTTTTATATCATCTGTGGAATTACTAGCAACGCTGATTTGGATACAGGGATACCACGAAGAAGAAAACAATTAAGTAACAGCTCAGAGTGAGGGATGGTGAGATACGACTCAAGCTCCACAAAGAGACAACACGCTGAATTTCAGGCGAGGCTGCTATTTTCCCAAGATGGGACTATTGTATTTTGAGAACGCCTGCAGATACCAGCACACCATGTCCTCCCCCTCCTTCCCGTGATTTGCAATCCCGGCTCAGTGGTCACAAGCAAGAGAGATTGAGAGCACTTTGTCTCCAGCCTTGTGCCTCCTGTGCCCAGAGCGTGTGGTTACCCCGTGCGTCACATCATGTGTTCCCTGCCCGCAAAGTGAAAGGTGAAAAAAATCCTGAAAGCAGCATTATATAAAGTTTGGGCATTTCTGAAGGTAGGATCTGGTGTATCTAAACTCATCCCTCAGTCGGGTGTGTAAATCCACCACCTCCCAGGAACACTGCAGCAAGCGCCAAAGACAGCGACTCATTCCTAAGGTCTGAGCAGACCAGCTTACCTGTTGTGCTCTTAAACTGGCTAACTGGAAGAAACTCAAAAGCGGGACACCAGATGCATTCCCACCTCCGCACCCCTGCAGAACACGTCCGAGATGCCCCAAGACCGAAGCAGAGAGATGGCAGCGGGAGAGGCAGGACCCCCCAGGTGTTGTGCTCCCTGCGTACGGACTTGCATGCAAATGCTTTGCTACTCAAACCCCAAAGGGCTTAAAAATCCCCCTGGAGAGAGAAACCCTCCTTGCAAACCACCTGCAGGACCCGCCACACATTGCAAATCACAGCTGCAGCCAAACCAGCTGTGATCCAAATCTGCTGCCTGCAGCCACACTGCCATCCACCCTCCCACCTCCCGAATCGCACCGTTAAAAGCCACTTGACCTTCGGGTTTGCTCCTCCATTAGGACGTCCCCGCAAAGGTGGGGGTATCCCGGTTGCTTGCGAGGTCACACCCAAACTGCAACCCTCTGGTCTGATGTAAACCAGCACCATATAGAGCAATCACCTATGAAACGAGGCTGTAAACAAGTGATTCAGCTGCTGCTTTGCAAAAACAGCCCCAACACCGTGGTAGGAGCGGAGACCTCCAGGAGCTGGGCAGAAACAGCCACGGGCTTCCTAACCTAAACCATCCCACAGCCCAGATTTAATCTGACTCATGCAAATGTTAAACCAATTTAGGTGTGCACACTGTATGAGTTGCCTGGCCCAGTTTAATTTGATAGGTTTTTAAACCTGTTTAGACAAACTAAGATATCTGCTTTCTAATCTAGAGCAGCTCTTAATTGTGCAAATGTTGCCAGGGAACTAGAGCACAGACGTTATTACCGATCCTGTTTGTATGACAGCACTCAAACTGCAATGGCCTGAGCTATATTAACGTATGGAAGAGGGCAATGCTAAAAATCACGCCTCTCTCTGGGCTGGCCGTGTCCATGCAGCAGGGCTCTGAAACCCTGCTCTGCTACGCCCAGCGCTGTGCAAAGGCCATCTCCAAAGCTTTCCAAACCCAAGATGCACAAGCCCAGGTGAGTCCCAAGTTGCCCAGGGCTGCAGCAGGCTGGCTGGGCATATGGCATAGCTTCGCTTTTCCAGGGCAGGGGACAGAAGTCCTTGATGGGGCCAGCAAGTCCCAGGAGTAGGGAGAAATCCCAGTGTTGGATCCCAGAGCATCCCCATCCCTGTGAGCTGGGACTATCGTCACCCTCATCACCACACCTTTGCCTCCAGAGACAGAGCAGAGCCCCCCTAAGCACCTCTGAAGGTCTGGCACCTCCTTTAAAAAGCTCAGGTGTGTGGACAGCCCTTGCTGCTCTCCTCGCACCCGCACGTGCTCCCTCCTCGCGCCTGGACATCCCCGTGGGACACACGTACCCACCCCCTCCCTCCGCCGCGGCAGCGCCTCCGCCTCCTCCCTTGGCGGCTGCGCCCAGCGCGTGCTGCTCGCACGCGTGCGTGGGAGCCACGCGCCAGCCACGCGGGCCCTCGGGAGCGGGTGGGAGGACGGGAACCAAGAGGCTTCACGGATTAAAAAAAAAAAAGTAGAGTTTAAAGAAACTCACGCCTCCCAACCAGCTCCTTATCAAGTGATGTCAAGAGGGGAACATGGGCTGAAAATTAATTTTTTGGATGATGCTGGGGCTGTGCTGGGACACGGCCGTCTGCAAAGGGCTCTGCGTGCAGGACATGTGGCTCTGCAAGGGCTTGTTCAGACAAGCAGCAAATAATCTGACAGCGCAGGCAGCTATTGCAATGGGAACGCCAAGCTCGATAAATTACTAAGCCAAGACAATGATACCCAAGCTAGGAGAAAAAAAAAAAAGAGAATTACACTGGATCAGACCCAGAAGTCTGGAGGGTTTACGAGTTGAAGGATGAGGAAAAAAGAAGAAAAAAACCGAAAAGACAATTTCCAGTTTGCTAGGCTGATGTCAAAGAAAAAAAAAATGAGTCAAGTTATAAAGCAAACAATCAGAAAGAGAGGACAAGAGCAAAAAGAAAAAAGAGTCCAGCAAACAGAGCCCTCGGATTGTTCCAGCTTATTGTCTAATAAACTTTGCAGAAAGGAAGCTGGCCTAAGCTTTACTACTTCAGAGCTCACGAGTTTAAAATCAACAACAACTTTTTAAAAATAATACTGTTATAGACAGAAGCTTCACAGCTGCCCAGCCCGGCTACTTTCTTCAGTTCGCAAATATCAAAAGAAAAAGAGTTCTGGGGATCCTGCCTGGAGTCACCAGCCCGGAGCAAAGCCCGGGACTCCCGACCCCGCTCCCACTGACCCCTGTGCTCGCAGCAGGAAGCAAAGGGCTTCACGGATGGAGGGAGCTGGGCCAAGGGAAGGGATTATTTGAAGTAGAAAGTTAGGCACATTTCTCATGCTGTTGAAGCAATGATATTTAACCAAAGTCATTTGCAGATTTTCCTTTTTTGGGGAGACAGTAATGAATAATATGCATGTTCTTATCAACTCATATAAGAAGAATTTAAAGCTCAAAGTTCAGCAACTGTGGATTAAACTACTTAGCAGCACCTTTTTAATGCAACTGAATAACCTCTCTCCTTACCATATGCTCGCACTGCCCGCACTGACTGGGGTTAGATCTGGCTTCACTTTACCTCGGTATCCTATACTTGCAATTTTGTTATCTCTGCAATGCAAAAGAAAACCCATTTTAGTTGGGAACAGAGAGGGTTCAAAGAAGACCCATACCTGGTGGTGGCCACAGGCAACATCTCGCATCCATCACGACAACTCACCACCCACACAACCCCATACGCCACGTGGAAAAGTTCAACGTGCATTTACTACCTCGAGCTATTCTGCAACAAGGCGAGCCGCTGGATGGGACCTTCACCCCGCTCCACGCCGCGTTCAAGCCTGTTGAACCACGGGGCGCACAGCCACGCCAGGCACCGCAGCGGGCACCCATCCCGACCCGTTGCCGGCCCAGCCGAACCGCCGCTGGGCTGTATTTAGACACCTCAAAGCAGCATCAGGTGGGACAGTCTCCCACCTCAAAGACAGCTTTGAGGTCTCTAAATATGGCCCAAGCCCTTTGGGCAAGCGTGGCAGGCAGGAATTGTTCCTGTGCTACGAAGAACCACAAACACCACAAACAGCCTCAGTTTCCCTAGCACGTGGCCACATCATCTCCTCGGACATCCCACCTGGCTGGACCTCAGGTGTCTCTTCAGCCTCATTCCCACCTTCCCCCCCCCCCCCGCAAAGCAGCAGCAGAATTAAGGCTCCAACAAGAATCCAGCCTCCTGGAGAAGAAGCAAAGACACATCTTTCCTCTTCTCCTTCAGGAACGCATCACACCAGTTATTCTTTAGCATCCAGACAAAATGCACAGCAAATCTGCTCCCCTCGGGGCAAGACGGAGGAGACACCCCAGGAAGATGCTGCGTTTATCAAACTCACATTTATAAAACCTGGAGAGCACCAGGGACCAGGGGGACAGAGACCCAGGGTACACGAAGGACCTGGTCCCATCCTGCCAGCGAGGCCAATGCCAGAAGACAACTACAAGGAGACTCGAGGACCTCCTGCCCCGCATCACCTCCACCGCCTCGCACCCAAGTGTACGAACGGCTCCGCTGCGGGGGACCCCGCTCCCCCCGCGGGCAGCCCCCCGCATTACTCGGTGGCACGGCTTCAGCTGGAAGCTCCTCTCACATTACTCAAAGTATTTATGACTTTTTCCCATTTGAAATATGGGCCCTTACCACGCACAGGAAGGAGGAGGAGAGTGCCAGCAAACTCGTTAATTTATAAGTCAATCTGGCAGGGAGCAGTTAACAGCTTTCCCACCGTCAGGGTGGCAGAAGGAGGGGTACCTTCTCCCCAGGGAGGGCAGGAGGGTCCCCGCATCAGCACGTACCCTACCCTGCCAAACCCAACCGACTCCATGCTCAGGACCCAGATGCAACTTTAGTTTCCCCCCATCAGGACCTCTCGCAGCCCAAGGGGACAAGCAGCCTCATCCCCCGTAGCAGGACCCCCTTCAGGTCCCGCTGCCAGCTCCCCCAGCCCGGCGCAGGTACACAACCCCCAGAACACGCTTTATAGGGGAAATAAAAGTACAAATCCATAATATTTTGCTGCTCGGGACACAGGTCCCTGCCCAGGCAGAGCTGCGAGGCAGCGCTGACAGCCTGGGAGCTGCAGGCAGGAGCAGAGGTGCGAGTGCCTGTGGGAAACATCCCCTGAAAATTTAGCAGGGGGTTTGTCCGGGGAGGGAACGGGGGTACGCTCCAGACGTGCACCCCCTCGCCCCCGCAGGGTGTCCCGGCTCAGAGGAAGGGCTGGAAACCACCACCACCACCACCACCCCCAACTAAAACTGCTTTTTCCTCTCGACTGCAACGAGCGCTTTTGCAAAAGCGAAGCCTCCGGAGACTCGGAGAGGGCAAATGCCCCAAGAGCGGAGACATCCCCCACCCTGGGAGGGTGCGGCACCCGCCGGGAGGCACCACCCGTCCCCGCAGAGCCCAACACCCCTCCCACGGGTGTCACCGCTTCACCAGCATTTCCCCCCCCCTCCCCAATCCCACATCTACATCATTTGCTGCCCCAGGAGGAACCGGAACAGGATCCTCCCAGTGAAACACGAACACCTTTCATCATTACTCTTATTTTGGTGGGGGGGGTTGCCCTCCATGTGACAAGTTTTGGCTCGGGAACGCCAGGGCTCCGGGGACAACTCTCACCCGCCGCAGGATGGCCCCAGGGCTTGGGATTTCAGCTGAAATCCCCCGACGGCAGATGGAAGACGGCCGCTTGCTGCCAACCCCACGGGTGTCCCTCGGTCCCCAGAGCCAGATGCACTTTGCAGAAGGAGGAGGTTTGGCGCAGCCGCCCCAGCGCAGAGCAGGGAACCCCCCCTTCCAACACGGGGTCCTGGGTAGTTTTGGGGTGACCCAGGTGCCTTCCTCGCTGCTGGCACTGTCACCGGGCCACCACACAGCCGGGGAGAGCGGGGTAAAACCCACTTCCCGACAGGCTCTGGAGCTGGCAGGGAGGACAAGGCACCCGTGGTGCCACCGGTGTTTGGGGTGGGGTGAGGGCAGCACCCTGGGGGGACACAGCCGCGTCCCCAGGCTGCGGCATCGCCCTACCAGCGCCGCGGGGAACGCTCCGACATCTCCTCCGGCACTCGCATCCCAGCGATGCCGCTCCGAGAGCGACGCCGGCTTTGCCACCAGAGCATCCCCAGCGCATGCAGATGCTGGGAGATGGAGAAGCCACCGATCCCTCCGAGAGGGGGCACGGGCCCCCGGCTGCTCCCTGCCACCACGGGTGGTCCCACAGTGCTGCTCCATGGGAGCGCAGCCCTTAGCACGGGGGTGACGCCAAAACACCCCAAATCCCATCGCTGTGGGTCAGCGCTGAGCACCCACTCTCCCGGTGGGACCGTGGTCGGGAAGAGGCAGCCGGTGGGACACACACAGGGATGGAGCAGGGGGAGCAGTGCCAGCACGGTGGGGAAACAGGGTTGCCTTCTCCTAAATGTGGTGAGGGGCATGGTGAGGGTGAACCGGTACCGCGGCACGGGACGGAGCACGGAGCACTGTGTGGGTACCGGGGCACGGAGCGCATCCCCGGTACCGGAGTGTGGGATGGAGCACAGAGCATCGCCCAGGTACGGGAGCACGAAGTGCATCCCCGGTACCGCGGCGTGGGATGGACCATCCCCCGGGTACGGGAGCAGGGAGCGCATCCCCGGTACCAGGGCGTGGGACGGAGCATCGCCCGGGTACGGGAGCAGGGAGCGCATCCCCGGTACTGGGGCGAGGGACGGAGCATCACCCGGGTACGGGAGCAGAGAGCGCATCCCCGGTACCGGGGCGTGGGACGGAGCATCGCCCGGGTACGGGAGCAGGGAGCGCATCCCCGGTACTGGGGCGAGGGACGGAGCATCGCCCGGGTACGGGAGCAGAGAGTGCATCCCCGGTACAGGGGCGTGGGACGGAGCATCCCCCGGGTACGGGAGCAGGGAGCGCATCCCCGGTACCGGGGCGTGGGACGGAGCATCGCCCGGGTACGGGAGCAGGGAGCGCATCCCCGGTACCGGGGCGAGGGACGGAGCATCCCCCGGGTACGGGAGCAGGGAGCGCATCCCCGGTACCGGGGCGTGGGACGGAGCCGGGCTCACCCCGGGGACCGGCACCGGGGCGTGGGGCGCGATGCGCCCCGGCCCCCCCCCGGGCTCCAGCGCCTCCCGGTGACCCCACCCGGTACCGGTGTCCCCACCCCGCCTCTCCCTCGCATCCCCAAATGCCGGTGGTCCAGCGCGCCCCCTCCCTGCGCCCCCCGCTATAGCGCGGCCCCTTCCCCCCAGTGCAGCCCCCCGCACCCCTCCCATGCGCCCCCCCCATAACACGCCCCCGGCTCTCCAGTGCCTCCCACCTGCACCCCACAGCGACCCCAATGCATCCCCCCGCTACAACGCGACCCCCCCCAGCGCCAGACGGCAGCACCCCCCCCTCCCCACGCCGACCAAGCGCCCCCCATTATAACACCCCCCCATTGCCCCCACCGCGAGCCACCTGCACCCCTCTCCCGCCCAGCGCCGCTGCACCGCGCCCCCCCCCCGCTACACCGCGCCCCCTCCCCGGCGCAGCCCACCTGCCCGCCCCCGCTACAACGCCGCCCGCCGCCGCAGCCCACCGACGCCCCCCCCCATCACCCCCGTTACAACGCGGCCCCTCGGCGAAACCCACCCGCCCCTCCCTCACCGCACCGCGACCCACCTGCGCCCCCCCCCCCCCCCCCGCAACGCGCGCTGGGCGCACCCCACCTGCGCCCACCCGCGACCAGGCGGCCCCGCGGCGGTGGGTGTCCCGCCCCCCCCCCGCTATAGCGCGCCCCCCGCCGTACCTGGCGGCGCGGCCGGCCGCTCCCATGCTGGCCGGCGGAGGGGCGCGGAAGGGCCGCGGCCGCCCTCCTCCTCCTCCTCCTCCTCCTCCTCCTCCGCCTCCTCCCTCCGCCTCCGCCCGGCGGCTGCGCTGGGGCCGCGGCGCGGGGACACTGCGGCGCGAGCTCCCGCCCGCCGCCGGCCACTCGCACAGGTGATGTCATTCCCCGAGCCGCCGCCGCCTGACGTCACCGCGGGGCGGACCCCCCCCCCCTCCAGCCCCGGCCCTCCTTGGTGGGGGGGGGGGGGGGTGGGGGGGGAGGAAGGGGAGGAGGAGGAGGAGGAGGAGGGGGCGAGGGGGGCGGCCGACGTCACGGTGGAGGCGAGGCGCGCGCCGCTGGGGCGTGGCCGCCCCTTAAAGGCCCCGCGCGGGCGCCGCGCACGTGGGCGGGGGGTGCGGGGGGTGCGAGGGGCGCGGGTGGCCCTGGGTGGCCCTGGGTGGCCCTGGGTGGCCCCTCCCGCCCCCACCCCACCGCGCCCCGCCGCGGCTCCATCAATAAACCGCCCGTTTGCAGTACATCTCCCGTTTGGGGCACAGTTGCAACATTCGGTTTATTTGCCGCTGTCAAGATATGTCTGATATTTAATGGACTTCCCTTCGTATACCATCGATATTCAATCTGTTTCCCACACAGCACCTTACCGATGTTAACAACATTCATCCGGCTCTCTCGCTCGGTGAATTTCTCATTCAACGTATTCTGCACAGTGAATATATTGTATTCAATCCGCTTCTCGTATTTGATATAGTTGCCATATTTAATGTATTGCCAATATTCAGTATCTTACCTATATTCAATATATTTCCTATACTGAATACCTACTCACATGTAATATATTCATTACATTGAGATTTCACACCTTCAGTGTATTCCTCATTCAATATATTCCCCACATTCAATATATTCCCTATATTTAATATATTTCCCATATTCAACGCCTTTCCCGTACTTCTCCCTCGCTATTTCCCACCCACCGCAGCTCCCCGCCGGGGACCGTTTGGCCTCACCAATTTCTAAATTTCCATTCCTAAACGCTCCGGTGCTCCTCGGAGCCTGCGATGCCCCGTGATGCCCCCAGCCTCTGGTGACCAAATGCAAAAAATTTGCAAAAAAATAACAAAAACTGCAAACGTTTGCAAAAAAGGGGCAATGTGAGAGCGGGGCCAACGACCGGCGGTTCAGCAAAGTGGAAGAAGGTGGATCATGGGAGGGCTTGGCTTCCAAACCCGGAGGAGTGATGCTGGGGAAATGCTCTAAGACAGAAGCACCTTTCAAACAGGGGAAAAAAAAAAAAAAAAAAAGGAAAAAAAGAAAAAGGAAAATGGGAAAAAGGAAAAAAAGGAAGCAAGAAGAGGGTTTTTTTAATCATTTTCCTTTTCTGAAGGTCCTGAGCCTGCCGGGGCCCAAGTCCAACTCTCCGGCGAAGCAGCCAGGCGCTCAAGCTCGGAGGGCAAACACCCGCTCCCCCATCTGCTGCGCCATGAACTTGCCTTGATTCCCTCGTGCGCCTCCTAATACTGACCAAATGTCAGCCGAACACCGAGTTTTAACTGTTCGGGGGAAATCCGGCAGAAAAATGTTATTGTTTCTCTTCCAGGGGCCGGGAGGAGCCGCTCCGCCGCACAGCCTCGGGCGCGGGCATCGATACGGGATTTTGCTCGTTTTTCTGTGTGACGAGAACCGCCTGTTGTTCAGCCGAGAGGTTGCCGTTGCTGCGGCCTTGGAAACGAATTGGAGGCATTAAACCTGCTCCGTTTTCCTGGATTCACCAGGAAAACACCGTCAGCTCTCAGTGCGGCCGTCAGAGGTGCGGGCGGAGGTGCCGCGCGAGCTGGGAGGGCGTGGGGCAGCAGCACGTCCCCTCTGCCCTGGGGAGGTGCCTGGAATTGGACGGGGAACCTAAAATTGATTTTAAAATTACTTTTCCTTTGTGAGAAAGGGCGATTTCCAATTATAGGAGACCACAGAGATCCACAGGGGTCCACAGGAGCCCATAAAGACCCATAGGGGTCCCATAGGTGTCCATAAGACCCCATCAAGACCATTAGGGGTCCATATAGACCTGTAGGGGTCCGTAGGAGCCCATACATATGCATAGGGGTGCATAAGAGCCCACAGAGTCCCATAGGGGTCCATAGGAGCACTTAGAGAACCATAGGGATCCATAGCAGCCCATGGGGAGCCATATGACCCATAGGAGCCTGTAGGGTGCCATAATGGTCCATAGGAGCCCACAGAGACCTGTAGGGGTCCATAGGGACCCATACAGGCCTGCAGTGGTCCATAGATGGCCATACAGATGCCTAGTGTTCCGCAGCAGCCCATAGGGTCCCCTAGGGATCCATAGGAGTCCATAAAGACCCACAGAGATCCATAGCAGCCCATGGGGACCCACAGAGACCCACAGGAGTCTGTAGGAGCCCATAGGGACCCACAGGACCAGCTACAAGGTGCCCACCCCGCTGCTGCGGGGTCCGGTTCCACCTTCTCAGCTCCTGGAAGAGTCCCAGGCTCTGCCCGGGACACCCCTTCCCATCCTTTCCTGCGGCATCTCCTCTAAAATGGGGATCGATCACTGATTTTCTTCCGCATCCAGAAGATAGCCGCTTTCACCATCAGCCCAACTCCTTTCCGAACGGCTGCGGAGCCTGGTGGCAAACACCACATCACCACGGCTCCCGCGTCCTATCTGCTGCATCTATGTTCTTAATGGATGTATAATACTTTACAGTAATTTCCTCATTTGTCATGCAATCAAATCCTTTGATCAGACATGGGAGAAATGTAAATATCAATTATTAACCATCCCATTCCGGTCTTGCTTGACTGGATTTTTTCTTTTTATTTTTTTAGGAAGCAATTGATTCATTTGCAATTCAACTCTCCAACATATTTTTAATTAGGATGCTTACATATCTTGATAGGCTATATTTTTGAAGGGAGAGAGATTTGATCACTAGAGCAATCGATGCATCCATGTATATTTTATAGCTGAGAGAGAGTTGTGAAGGAAAGTGTAAAATAAGTGGGGGGGGGGTTAAATCCTGTGCATAGAGGGCTGCTAGACCACGGTTTAAAATCTCAGTGGCCAAATTTTCTGCTGTACAGTCATTTATAGCCCTTCAAAGCATGCAAAGCGTTGGCATGAAATGGAGAAGTGGCCAGGAAATTTCTGACAGAATATTTTTCTATCTGCAAATAGTTCTTTTTTTTTTTTATTTATTTGAGAGTGAAGCATTTTCTATAAACATGTTGCCTTAGGCAAAAATGGCTTTAGAAATGAAAATAATAATTAAAAAAAAATTAGAAGAAGGGTGAAACTCAGCTGCTTTCTTTCTCACTTCCCATTTGGAAATGGTTTTCCACTCAAAGTTTTCGAAGCTTCTGGTGTATATACAGCCTGAAAAGTCAGGCTGGGGTTGCGCCGCACATTTCTCTTTGCATTTCAGCATCCACGCTCTCATGACATTTTCACTGGTGCCAGTTTTGCAGGAGGTAATCCCCATCCTTCCCCCCCCAGAATCCCAAATTTGGCTTAAAATGCAGGAAACTGGGAGCATTCTCCTCTCAGCCAGGCTGTTTACTTGCTTTCTGGAATTTTATTGAAGCTCTGAGAGTTGCATTTTGCAAGCTGTCTTCCTCCTGAAAGCGAGCAGGCTGCGCCTCTTCCTTAATCATCTGCTTTTGTTTGCTTGAAGGAAAATACCACATATCTCATGACTTGCCATAAAGCCGTGAATGACTGCAAGGATGCGCAATTGCTGGGTGTCCTCATGACTAATGGGTGAGTTTTCAGGTGCACGTGGAGCCTGCGGAGATGTGCCCCCAAATCCTCCTTCATTTTTTTCTATCTTCTGCTGAAGTGTATGACGTCGTCTTCTCCCAAGCCCCGCGGTGGTTGGTGCGGAGAAGCTTCTGCGGTACTCCTGTGGTGTGAAATAGTCACATCTTAATGCCACCTTGTCATTGTGTTGTACCAAGATGATGCGATCCAGCCCATGCAGACACATTTTGTGGGTCCTCCAAAGCGTAGCAAGACTTTTTGAAGGTGGCAGCATCCTTTATCCTGTGAACCCAACACCCACATCCAAAGGCATCACCTAAGGGAATCAAAGTTTTGGCCTTGACCTTGACACCTGGGGTTTGTGCTGGAGGCAACTTTGCTCCCAACTTCTTTTCCAACCCGTTTTTGTTTCCACTGGGTTTTAATTCATCTAAAAGCCGGGGTGGAAAGCGAATCTGCTCTAGCAGCTGTAGCCGCTGTGCCCAGACGTGGTCACTGGTGGGTTGTGAAAAAAGCTATTGATCTCCCCCTTGATGGCATTTGAATTCAGTTCTTAAATTAAAGCTGGTAAAACAACAAGTTAAAGAACAAGCACGGCGCGCAATCAATGCCGGCTTGTCGCCAGTTGAAAGGGCAGGTGCCGATCCATAAACCCCATCCGCCGGGAGAGGAGCCTGTGCCACGACCCCCAGCCGAGGGCGGTAGTCGCCGCTATCGCTTCTGGCAGATGCCGAATGCATACGTACCTGCGGCCTCAGGTAGACATGCTAGGGGATAACTGAGTCTGCAGTTTCATCAAATTTTCCATTTAATTTCCATTTTCTTCCAACCGGAGAGGATCAGCGGTTTCACTGGTCACCAGAGGATTTTGGCAGGTGAGCCTCAGGGAACCACCAACGCCCCAATTTCCAGAGCCTGCCTTACGCCCTCCTGGGGAAAGTCTCACCAGCGGCTGAGAAATCACTCAAAAAACTCACCCCAGGCTCTTCTTGAGGCAAAAACCCATCTCCTGATTTAACTTAATGAGTGGTTCTGCATTGCTGTCGTGCCACCAGAACCCGACTCCAGCTCACCACTGCCGTCAGGAGGTTTTGCTCCAGCTTTGTGCTCTCTCCTTGCTCCCAAGTCCTTAACGTGTTGTTTTCCAGAGAAAACAGGTGAGGAATAAATTCCTCTATAATCACAGCGGTGGGGGGAGCTCATGCGAATCCGACCTGTGCGAGGCTGTGTGCCGGCCCCAGCCTCGGCCCCCGTGCCGCCCAAATGCAACGGAGCTGCCGAGGTTGGTAAGGAAAAACGAAAACCCTCTCCTGCGGTAAGCAAACAGAGCCGGGAGATGCGCTGTGAGGCTCAGCCCCCCGCTGAGGCTTGAGCAAAGCTGCCCCTGCTCAGACGCTCCCCAAAAAACATGCGTCCATGAGACACACAAAAAAGCTCCCTGGGCGGCAGGAGCATGTTTGAGGCACAATTTGCGATCTGGGGTAATTTGCGCTAGAGGCAAATGCCTTCCAGCGAGGATTTTTGGGGTGTGATTGTGTCTGGGGGCTGCGGGGCGGCAGCTCAGGCTGGAGCAGTGCAGGGATGCACCCAGCGCCATCCCCAGACTGGTTTCCAGCAGCATTGCTGGTGCCTGGGGACCTCATTTGGGGTTAGAAGATGGGCATGTGTCAAACACGTAAGACACGCTTTGGCACTGTCTGTTCCTGCAGAACAATAGTTACTCTTCATGTTAGTTCAGTTACAGATCAAATAATCTGAAAAATTCACAAGTGGCTGCGGATACAAATTAACTTAACAAAACATTTTGAAAACGTCGCAGTACTGGGGAGAATACAAATGCGGCACACACTGGCGGGAGAGAAAAGCCAAGTGTCTGTACTGGAGTCCTCCACATCAACATTTTCCCCGCGTCAGATAACACAGAAAGCAGCTAAAGCTGGATGAAATATAATAATAATATGGTCCAAGATGGAGCGATGCCATATGGAAGCCCAGGGAAGTTTTCACTGCTTTTTGCTCTGCTGATGTTTTTCAGCTGTGTCATTGGTACTTTGCTTTATCAAGAACATTACGGGCTGAATTCTGTCTTTGCAGTGAAAAATGGCAGGCTGGATTTTGCTCTCTATTGCACCAAAGTCATCGGTTGCAGGAAGGTAAAGGACAGAGGTATTTGGCTTGTGGTCACCGTTTCATAACTGCAGAGCAAAAGCTATAAAATCTTGATGAATCTTTTTAGCTTCCAAGCCTAAAAACGGCTCTTTGTGCTCCAGCCTGGCTCGGTGCAAATGCGGGTGCTTTGGATGAAGGCAGCAGCATCCTTGTGCCTGGTGCTGATAGCAACTTGTTACACGCAGAAAGCAGTCTGTTGGGGAAATAAGCCATCAGCTAATTTCCCTCTGGTTTTGTTTCCAGGAGGGATGTTTCCAGCTCAGCTGCTTGGTGGGGCTGGAGTTCACCCTCTGTTCCGCGGTGCCTAAATTGAGATGGGTTTTGGTGTGGGGAGAGGAACCCGTGCGATAAATATGGAACAGGCTAAATAAGGAAAAGCTGCGTGGGATGCTGCAAACAGCCTCGCTGTGAGTGTAACCCACTCCGTGTGTAAGGTCCAAACTCACACCTGCGCTGGGGTTTGGCTTTCCCCAGCACGAGCCGAAGCTGACGTGAAACTGCAGCACAGCAGGTGCCCTCCCAGGGTGACTTCCCAAACACCGGCCGGACGCCGTGGGAGCGATGAGGGAGGAGGGGAGAAGCAATGGCAGGAATTTCCCCTCCTCGCTGCAAACAGATTTCCCTTTTGCAGTGCAAAAGGCAGGTGGGTGCTGGTGGGTCTGCGAGAAGGTGGCGCGTCATGGCTGGGCTGGCGCAGCCACCGGCATGCACGCACCCTGGGCACCGTTGCTGTCAGCCAGGCACAAGACTTTCTTGAAGGCAAAGCAATTGCACATCGCCTGGCGTGGATGCAGAGAGTGTGCTGCAGGGCACGCCGTGGGGTGTCTTCTCCTGCCTCTGGGCTGGGTTCCCCACGGGCCTCCCACTCTCCCTCCATTAGCTATCACCTCTTCTTCTTCCTCCTCCAGCTGCTAAATGAGGCTTTATCCTCACCTTCTTGCTTCCCTTGGGTTAGCTCCCATGCCATATGCACCTCGTACAGCCCAGTGCAGAAGGATCCCTGCAGCCAGGGCTGAGCCCCCATCAGCTCTGCACCCACATTTCCCCACTGCACCCCAAAGTCCCGCTCAGCACCGGTGGCCCCCATCCCACCTCCCCTGTGCTCGGGGTCACCCCACGGAGCCGCCAACAAAAAAAACCCACACCCTTTGGGCAGTACGGCATGAACAGGAGCCACCCGCATTACTGCTATTCCGTTATTATAATCCTCCTCCCTGGCCGGAGCAGGCAGCAGAGGCTTTTTGTCTGAATGAAATAAGAACAAAACTGGTTGGAATAGCGTGGTGAGATTAGTCATTAGTCATTTCACCTTCTTCGGGAGCTGCTGCTAATTGAGATGCTCGAGCATCGCTGTCACCTGGAAGCTGACTCACTCCGGCCCCGGCGCTCGGACCCTCCCTGAGCCGGCAGGGCTGTATTTATGGGTGTCACTCAGCCCATCTCCGCTTTTGCTTTGCCCTCATGGGCCCTGGAAGCTAAAACAGGGGGAAAGCAGAAGAGACAAATGGGCTCGTAAACTCCAATGGGCCATGGCAGAACATCATGGTGCGGTGAGACACAACCCGGGGCTGCCGAGCTGGAGGAATGCATCGGGAGGAGAGGGAATCCCTCTCTGCTCTCCTTGCCGGTGCAGCTGAGGATCTGGCCTCAAGGGCTGTCGTTAACCTGCCGCCCTGCTTTTCTCGGCCGGGAAATTATGGCCGATTGATGTGCTTGGTATTTATACAGCCCTCATTACCATAGCAGCCTGTATCCCAGGAGGAGGGAGATGCCGTCATGCCGGGTGCCCGTGTGCAGGCCTTCATCCTGGCTGCTTTGCCAGCTCTGCCATCTCTGGACGTCCACCGGGTCCGCAGCGTCGCTGCTCGCAGAAAGCAAAGCCGCAGTTTGCAGCGAGTGAGCGTGGCAGGAGAGGTCCTGCCGTTTTGGCTCTGCTCGCAGCTATGCCGGCGGGCACCCATTGTTGGGTGCTGCACCCACTGAGCCAGCCTCAGCCCTGGCATCAGCCCCGCCACAGGAAAGTGACAACGGGATGGCGACGCATCCGCTGCCCTCTCGGGGCCGGAGCACTTTCCACTGACACGGGGGAGTGACTGCAGGCTAATATTGCCGTAGCAGGGACCGGAGCGAGCTCAGGACTCGTGGCGATAGACATCAGGAGTAAAAACTCGTACGCAATGCCAGGCTCAGGCACTGAGGCCAGAGTAGAGTCACCTCCCAAGAGGTGCAGCTGGCTGAGACCGTCTATGAGCACAAGCAAGTAATGCTTCACTGCCACCATCTCCAGTGCCCCTGGTCCAGCAAAGCTCCCTGATGAAGCTGGTGCCTCTTTAATGAAAAGTCTGTCAAAAAGAAATGCAAAATGGTGGCAATTCTGTAGTCTGAAATATATCTGTGTGTGTACATGCGCATATGTCCTGTAGGACCTAACAGGGGAATGACCCCTCCAGCATGATCCTATGGGTAAAAAAGTCTGGATCTGTCCCACAGGATGGCTCTTTGCAGGTCTGTGCCCCGCTGGAGTGTGCGACTGTGTTGGGGAGCTGCCATGCTTGGGGCAGGGAGAGGAACTCTTGTTTGGACTGGATTAAATTATCTAGAATATAAAATAGGGAACAGTCTACTAAGGCTGAATGAAATGTGCTGTATGGGACTCCGGTGACCTCTGTGCTGAACAAATGAGGTCTTAATGCTCTGCCTGCCCTCGAGGAGGAAGAGAAAAATTTATCTTCCTTCCTTCCTTCCTTCCTTCCTTCCTTCCTTCCTTCCTTCCCTCTCTCCCTCTCTCTCTCTCTCCCCCCCTCCCTTTTCCTGTTGTCCTCTCCCAAATGAGAAGTTGGTGGGGAACTGCAGGAGATTTGGCTCCACGTCAGCCAGAGAAGCCCCCAGGGTCCCGGCTGCTGCCTGCACAAGCCCTGGAATCAGGCACCACACATTCACACCGTGCAGCAAAGCGAAGATGTTCCTGTCCTGGAAGAAGCTCCTGCATCCCAGGGACCTACAGGATGGGAGACTGGACCAACCTCTTTACAGACATCCTTTTTTCTAATTGAATTTCTCCCCAGCGTGGGTCCCCGAAGCTTCACACACACATGGGAGAAGTGGCATTTAAGTGGGAACTTCTGGCTTTTATTTGGCTGCCAGCACGGGTGGGAAGGCAGGCGAGGTGGTTTGGAAGGATGTTTTCCTTTGTTTTGCAGTCTCATTGGGCAGCTATATTTAGGCGAGTTTCTAATTTTCTGGGCTTAATTAATGAGCTGAAGTTTTCACTCACAGGCACTCGAACAGCTTGGGAAGTTCAGCCTGGTCGCTGGGCAGGAAAATAAATGTCTTTCTTCTCTGCGAGCACTGGGAAGTGACCTGCAGATCACCGTGGAGGAAGCCTCTCCCCAGGCTCGCCGGGACACACCAGCCCCAACGCTTGGGCACCCTGTGCACAACACGAGCTCGCACACGTGATGCCATACAGCTACACGCAACGGCAACACACGGAGCGCCTACGTACCCACCGACACGGGGATGTGCTGCTTGTGTTCATGGCATCCCTTCAGGTACCAGTCACACCGATACACGGATACGCCGTCATAGGCGTATATGATCTTTTCACTGGCATATATGAGCCCACAGGCATCTGTAGAGGTTTCACTCCATTTTTTTCTCTCTCCTGAATTGGGCTTGGATGCATCATGGCTGCACATGCCCCATGCTGGGTACAAGCAGTCCTGCTTCACCCTGACATGCAGCCCGTGATCATCGCTCTAATCATGTAAAAGGGTTTCAGAGGGTGGATGGCTGTAAATCTTTCGAGTTTTAAGCCCCTTTCCAGCTTCGGGTTGCCACCTGGCTGCTTGTCAAATGGCTTGGCTGAGTTTCCTACGGACGTGCCAGATGCTCTTGGAACAACTCCGAAGGTGTGTTGGCCAGTTGTCCCCATTACCTGGGTGCTTTTTTAGCATTTGACAAGGGTGCTATTATAACCCACTGCCAAACGCACAGGGTGCTCAAGGACATGGGTGCACATCCTGGCTTATCTCTGGGGTGACCCAGTCAGACCAGGACTGGGGACCCTGACGCAAGCCCTCCCTGCTGCATGCCCTGGGATTTGCTTATTTTTTTTCCAGCTGAGCTTCTCCTCGCAGAACTTGCGGGCTTAACACTGCAGAGCCCGTGCCCGCGGCCTGTCTGATGAGCTCTGTCAGATGCCTGTCCAGATGTGTTAAGGCTGAGCAGACCCACGTCTGCCAGATGTGTCCCCGCACCCCTCCGCACCCCCGTCTCACCAGGTGTGCCGCGGTGGAAGGGAGACGTGGGCGCTGCTCCTCGCACCCTGCGTCGCCCACCCACCCCTGGGGCAGTCTTCATGTCCTGGTGTAAATCTCAGGACCAGCAAATGGGAGGAAAAGGGCAGCCACGGAACTGCTGGAGAGCAGGGTTTGGGGGCTGGAGAGCAGGGTTTGGGGGCTGGAGAGCGACCCTCCCAAAGAAAACATCATTCCTCCAGGGGAAAATTGAGCTAAGAAAGAAGGAAATAAGACCTGGAAGGGTTTGGTTGGGGGGGGGGGTGGTGGTGTTGGTTTTTTGGTTTTTTTTTTTTTTTGTTTTGTTTTCTTTTTTTTTTTTGCAGTAGCCTCCTTCCCTGGTGTTAACTAATAATAAACACTGCATTTTAAGCTTGCTTTCCTCCTAGCCCCAATCAGGACTGCATTATTCTCTGGCACCTACGTGATCATTCACACCAGCACAAAACAGGCACAGAGAAAGCTGCAGCTCAGGACTGAGCCCTCCCTTGCTCTTCGCCAGCTGCCCCACAGCTCTTGCCCAGCAATGACTCTCGCACTGGTCCCAGTTTGCTCATGGGGATGTAGCAGGGAGAGCTCTTGGCCCTGTTTTTCGTGCCGATAAGGCACTGGGCACAGAGCATCAGGATTAAAAAATACAGGAGAAGGGAGAAGCAGCTGGAAACAAGGTGTTTTCTGCATGACAAGGCTTAATGTCACAGATCTCCCCAGCTCCTCGTGTAAACACGCTTACTCGGCTTCACTTCCCCCAGGACCAGCACTGCCTTAAAGTAGATCTAGCTTAAAATAACACCTTGCTTAACCCCAGGTTTTCTTTTCCAACAATAAGGAGGTTTTTTTGTTTCCGGTGAGAACATACTCAGCTAGAAATAGGGACCAGGGAGAGAGGAACAATGGCACCGGAGGTACAAAGCTGTGCTCCGAAGAGCATCAGTAGAAAGCAGAGCGATGGTGAAAGGAGGAGAGGACCCAGCGATCCCCGGTGCAGGGCGGGGAACGTGGTGCCGAAGCACCGGGGAGGCTGTTTCTCTCGTGCTCCTTTTAAATTGAATTTCCAAAGAGTAGCTATGGTGCGTGGGGGGAGAAGGAGCAGGGCCAGTTCCTCCATGTGCCCCAGCTCTGTGCACCCACGGGGTCTTTCTCATCCCCCTTCCCTCCCCACGGCGGTGGGTGGCATCACCCCCTTGGCCCCAGCGCCATCCAGCCTTCCACGGCACCCATATTTTTGGGACTGTCCCTCCTCCCCGCCCAACTTTCAATCCTAAAAAGAAGCTGAAATTGCTTTCTTGCTGGTTAAAGCTTTGAATTTGCCACTGCTGGGGCTTCCCTCACTGGTGGGTGCCGTGACATGTAGGGAAGCACCGGGGCCCCATCCCAGGCACCCTCCTCAACAAGAGGGAGAAATCCCACACCCTGGGAGCTTCAGCAGAGATCGAATACCTGCACCCTGAAACTGAGCCACCGGACACCCTGGCCATGGGAAAAAACCATCTTTTTATTATAACTTTCTCTGTATCACATTTTATTTTATTTTTCCCTTCCCCCCGGCCAGCCCTTCCCTCACTGCCATGTTTTGGCAGGATTAATTTGAGATGAAGTTAGCCTGAGTGACGGCCTTTGCTTTTGTGTTCTTCTTGTCTATTTTCCGCCTCGCTAAACCTAGAAAAACTCCAGAGAAATTCTCCAGCTTCCAGCCTTGCCAGGGGGCCCCGGCTCAGCCGACACTCATCTGCCGTCTCCGCGTTCAACCACGGGGAAAAAAAACCCACCTTCTGACAAGGATTATTTTTATTTCTAATGAAAAGCGAAGCCTGCTGTGCACAGGTGGAGTGGGACGAATGACAGGCGCCGAGGTGCACACATCAAAATGATTGAGGGCTCACATTTCCCAAGGGAGCCTTTTTTTGTGGGAGGTGGGAGAGACCCCCCAGCCCCGGCATTTGGTGGCTTTGCAGCCTGATCGGCGATAAATACCACCTTTTTGTTTGGAAGAGGTGAGGGGTGGAGGGATTACGGCAGGCGGCATCGCTCCGATGGTGCAAGCCAAGCCTCTGCTTTGTGCTTTGCTGATCCCCTGGGCTGGTTCACGCCATGATGGACGCTCCAGGTTGCACAGGCATAAATATGGGAATCAGTGTAAAAAAGGTGCAAGGTGCATGAGGGCAACCCAAGAGCCAGGGCTTGGTGCCTCCTGCCGGATGCAGGACCTGGCTGTCACCCCAGCAGGGTCCATAGTGGGTTTTCTTCATTGATGCAAAGATGTTTTGGACATCCATCCTGGCCCTGGTGGGGTTTAGGCAGGGGACGGTGGCATGGGCTGAACCTGAGCTGCCGCTGGCACACTCACCGGGCTCCCATCCCATCGGTTCAGCCTGTTACTGAGCTCCGTTATTACTTTTTTAACATTTGCTTCTGGACTTGCAGTAATTATTTCTCCAGCAGGGTGGAGGTTATTAGGAAAACTGCTCCCGTTGTTAGTTTAGATTAGTTTGGGATGGAGAAAGGCAGAGAGAAGCCGTTGCTTGGAAGATGGCGTGGTTATGAGCTGGAAAGGGTGGCTGGGGGAGAAGGCAGGGAAAATCCTGCAGTCCCCCAAGGCTGCACCAGGGCTGCTGGAGGGGATGATCCCGCTCCTTCCCAGGAGGGTGGCATCCTTATGCAGAGCTTGCTGTGCAACACAGACCCAGAGAGCAAAACCCCAGTTGCAAGGCTGCAGTGCTCACCCGCTCCATGGGTTCAGGCACGCCAGCGTGCGAAGCTTCTCCCTGCAAGCCCTTGACTCCACCGAGCCAACCTCTGACTTTCTTTTGCACCCCAGGAAGGTTTTTCCAGCTCACTCCAGATTTACACTGCTGTGCCACGGAGCAGCCCTGGCATAGGAGTTGGAGCATGTTTGTTGACACTCTCCCACCTCCGAGCCGCATTATGCAGCTCCAGTAAATGCCCTTTCCATCTTGCTCTGATGATTAGCTGAGAGTATTCCGCTCCAGAGCTTTGCTATAATGAAAGGCACTGAACTTCGGGATCTCAATTAACTATAGCAAATGCTCTAGATCCTAGGAAAATACTTTGCTCAAATTATATTGCAATAATAATATGTACGTCCATTTACTCCTCTGGAGCGGAGCGGGCATGCGCCATGTATCTCAATTTTGCTTCTCTCTCATGTCGTTAGCTTGATACGTACGCCTCTTTCCTGCCCAATGCACAGAGTCATTCCTAATTCCTGGGCTCCCCTGCCATCTCACAGGATAAAATCGAACCCTAATGCTGCGTGGACTCCACCTCTGCCTGATAAATAAATTCCAGCTCTTAATGAACAATACCAAGTCATTATAATTAATAAACACATGCGGGTGCCCGGTCCTCTGGCTGCTAACTCCATTATTTGCAAAGCTGTCACTCCAGCAGTTCAGATCTTCGTAGCTGGAAGGTTACACTCCAGGTTTGGGGGGTAATTTGGGGAGAGGGGAGAAGAAGCAGGACATGCAGCCTTTAAATAAGCAAAGGTTTCCTGTGGCGTGGCAAGGAAGGAGGCAGTGATGGGGAAGGGTTTGGGCCCCTGCACAGTCCCCACCAGCCCGCCATGAGCCCGTGGCAAGGGGTGCCATGGGGGCAGGACCAGGAGATGAGCTTATTTTGCCTGTATCTATGTACAGGTGGGTCGTTGTGGGATTGCGCCTGCGTGGGATGTAATGCTGCCTGCGTGAATGGGGCCGGCAGAGACGTGCTGGTGCCGTTATCCAGCTTGGCCACTGAACACTGCTGCCTTCCTAATCTCGCTCAGCCTGCAGGAGTCTAATAAAACAAGTCCACATGTTACAAAATCAATTTCCTCTCTATTAATTTGGGTCTCTTAAGATTTATCATCGTCTTTCATCACCAGATCAAAAGCAATTGGCAAAGTCTCAAATAACCTTTTAATTCTGAGCTGAGAGCCAAGATCCAGATACACAGAGCTGTGTCCTCCAGAGGGGCGCTGCCCCAACAGGATGGGGTCTGGCACCCCAATTCCAGCCTGGGGCACAGCGCAGCCTGGCCGCATCCATACCCGCGGTGAGTCTCAGCCCGGCTCTTGGAGCGGTGCAGCGGTTCGTGATGGAATTAATTACAGCTCTTCCTCTGCCTTCAATCAAAACCCGCACTTTGATATTTATGTTCCCGGTTGTGGGTTGCGGACTTGATTCATTAAGATTTGCATAGTAATTGTTTTCTTCTAACGATCTGGGAGGATGACACCGTGGGGAGATGTGTCCTGCACATGAGCGCAGGCAGGCTGGAGCACATTGCTGAGCAGCATCACCACCCCCCAAGCATCCTGCCTCTGACCAGGGTCAAAATGGGGCCAGAATGGGGCCAAAATGGGGTCAAAATGGGGCCAAAAATAGGACTGAAGGCTTCTGTATCTCCATCCCACCACTCTGTGCCCTGTCCAGGGCAGAGGATCAGGTCCACCTGCATCTGCCACAAGTGCCTGGAGGGAGCAAGCGCTTCTGGCATTGCTATTTTTTCATTTGCAGAAGTGTTTTTTCATGTTAAAACTCAAATTTTCCACTGGACAAACCTGATTTCCGCATTTTTCCCGAATTGCGCATTTGTGTTTGATGGACAACGCTAGTCTGAAATGATCAAAACTTCCTCTCTAGTGCTTAGAAAGAAAAACTCCCCTGTTCCTCCAGCTTGAGTTGAGAACAAATTCATGTGCAAAGCGGCATAAAAGACAGGAACCATTTCAAAATGATGGAAATACCTGATATTACTGAAATCTTCGACCAGCACTGCCCTTTCTCCTCTGCCTGGCACCCAGACATTTGCAAAACCTCCATTTCCCGTTAGTTCATGTTAAATGTTTAGCTCTGGACTGGGATTGGGGATCTGGGAGAAGAAAATTCCCTTGCTGGGGTTGGGGGTGGGGGAATAATAAAGGAGACGAAAGTCTTGTTTCCTTGCTTAAAAGCAAACCCCGAGTCTCTGTGCCTGTCGTGAGAGCTTTGGGAGCTGCTGCTGCCTCCCGGGAGCAGCGCGGGGCCGATGCGAAGCGCCTGGCTCCCGTCCCAGATCTGATGGCTTCGCTTTCCCCCGCCTTTCTCCCGCTCCTCATTATATTTGTATATTTGATGATCATTTAACATTCATGCAGCGGCTGAATCTCAGTGGAGACCAGCGCCTCGGCGGCGCAGAGCTCTGCAGCTTGATCACCAAATGGCCAATTCTGCCCCAAAATGTGGCCGCGGCAAAGGGCCAGCCCAGCCACGTCTCTTCAATCATCAGTGAAGATCTCATTGCTCTCAGCCCTCCAGAGTGAGATTTGATATGTGCTGCTTACCCGCTATCTGATCTCAGCCGCGTTCTTCTTTTCTAGTTTTTATTTATTTTCTTTTATTATTTTTTTAATAGGAGGGTTAACTCTCTCTGGGAGCCTGACAGAGTGACTCTCGGGCTGCAATTCATCCATCGCTATCGAGCCCCGCTCCGGCCCCACCACATCACTTCAGCCCTATCTGTTTCCAAGTCAGGAAACACAGAGAGAAAAACTTTGCAAAAAGCAAAAGCAGAGAAAGCCTCCGACAGCCCTCCGGGCTGCCGACAGAAGAGGATGTGATGCACATCTCCACCCGCTCCATGCAAACACACAGACCCAGGCACCGCAGGGGCCAAATGCTCCTGGAATTTGTAATTTTTGCTCTTTTGCTTTGCCGCGTGCTGAGCAAGGTGCAAGGCGGCTGCGGCTGGGGGTGCGGGTGCGTTTTTCTGCCTGCACTTCATGTGTAAAGCATCAGAGAAGCAAATTCCCCTTTTGCATTTGGAAAAGTCACTTATTTTTGGTTTTTTATTATTTTTTTATATGCTTGATCCAGGCAGCCCACAGTGACGTGACCATGGGGAGGGAAGCAGAGATCATGGACCAAAGAGATCTCTCAGGGTTTGATCAAAGAAGGGGCTGCTGCTATAAATGCACCTGGGGCTCCTATCTCATATCTACACACACCCTAAAAATTACCACTTTTTTTCCTCTAAATTCCCAGGAAAAGGGCTGGCCGTGCTCATGATGCTCCTGCAGCTCCTCAGATGTGGAGGGGAGAACACTTCAGTGAGTTAGTGGACCAAAAGCTATCAGCCCCGAAGCATCCACAGCATCGGGATCGGGATGCCCAGCTCTGCCACCCCCCCAACGCTTTGGGAAACACAAACCAGCGCTGGGAAGTGATTTATGGGGAGTAGCAGCCAATATCTGTATCGAGCTGCCCTCCCCATCAATGCCTCTCCCTGGTGCTGCCGCCTCTGTAATTAAAAGAGTTGCATGGCCAGAGAGGGAGAAACTGGGGCTGCTGGGGGAAGCAAATTGGACACGTGCAAATTTGTTGTTTCCACAGCTTTTCTTGTCCTCTGGAGCCTAGGGTAACGAGCACAAATTAAGGCAAAAGCAAGGGGAAAAAGGGGCACCTGGGGTTGCATTGAGTGTCTGATTTCTACAGGCTATAGGGGAGGGAAAGATGAGTTTGGGTGGAGGAGGAGGTGGCCTGAGGATCCCTCACTGTGCTGCAAACAGCCATGAGAGCAGCGTGGCTGGCAGCCCACGTGGGCATAGAGCAAGGTGGAGGAGCTCCTAAATTTTTGAAGTGGCAGCACGATCAGGATTGCTGGGATGGGTTTTGCTGCGATGCTGGTGGATATAGAATCATAGAATGGTTTGGGTTGGAAGGAACCTTTAAAGGTCATCTAGTCCAACCTCCCTGCAATGGAGCAGGGACATCTTCAACTAGATCAGGTTGCTCAGTTTTGATCTGATTCTGAGGCTGAGCTGGGTTTCCTGGTGGATGTGCCGGTTCTGCCACGGGCATCGGACGTCTTCCTTGGAGATGGAGAGGACAGCGGTGGGGCAGAGACACATCCATCTGCTGAGTGCACATGTGTGCGGGCACATGTGAGCTCCAGGTTGTGTAGAGACCAAGCAAAGCGCTGCCCAAGACCTGGAGGATGGAAGGAGGCTGTGAGCAAGGAGGCTGGAAGTAAATGACTGCACAGCTCTGTACTGACAAGAAGAGACCATTTAAATTCAAAGCAAAGGTTAATGATATCCTGACAGTGCCAGAGGATTTGCAGCTTTTCCTTCTTGCAGATCCGGAGTGGGAAATTGCAGCTGAGTGACAGCCCCGAGAGCTGGAGATAGCAGGGACAGGGTTGGGCTGGGACATAAAATATACTGGGGACAGCAGCAGTATTTCAGCTGACAAACCAAAAGGTTATGTGTGGATGACAGATGTTTATTTGTATACTTTTATGATCAAAGGGAAGTATTTGTGTTGGCTTGGCAGGTTGAATGGCAATCGTTTTCAAGGTAAGTGCCTCCTCCTTTGGCGCAGGGTATGTAGAAAGAGTCAGAGTCCAGCTCTGCTTCAGATAAGTAGCTGCAGAAGAAAGATGATGATGATGAAAATAATAATAATAATAGTAGTAGTAGTAGTAATAATAATAATAATAGTGGTTTTTTTCCTCATCTCTGTACAGGGATTTCCTAATGGGGGAAAATCCAATGGGAAGGTGGAGAATTCCTGGGAACCAGCCCACCCATGGTAGCTGTCAGGTGGGTGCTTTTCCCTCTCTGCCAATGCAGAGGAGTCTGTCCTCCTTTTGCTGACACTGGAAGTGGCTCACAAATTGCCCAGGAGCACCGCATGCCACCGATGCCATCGGGACTGAGTTTTGGGGTGCAGGCTGCAAGAGCCATCAGCTGCAAACCAGAGGAATGGCCCAGCCAGGCTGAGCGGGGAGGGGACAAAATGATGCTCCCCTTGCAGGCAGCGCCAGACCTCAGCTCACATGTTAAAGCTCCCGGTTCAGCATTAAAAAGAACTGCTCTGACTCCCTCAGCACAAGCCCTTGCCAGACCCCTGCCTGCTTTTCCCCAGGTGGGCTCCTGCTCTCCTTCCACCCTCATTAGAGACATGCACCGAGTGCTTCACAGCTTCTTAAGCAATTCCCAACCAGCATCCCACATGACCTGAAGCAGAAATGCCTCTTCTTTGAAGGGCCCACACCAAAGCCTATATCCAAGCTTTGAACCTACCACGTGTCATCGCCTGGAATAATTCATGTTAAACATTTGCTTGTAGCAGTGCAGGGACCAGAGCTCTCCTTGCCCCTGGGCTGTGCCAGAGAGCGGAGAAGGGGATGAGAGCATCTCCGGCATGTTTGTGGGATGCCCATAGGTCTGTAGAGCCCCTGGGGAGCAGCACTGCTCATGGGGTTAATAGGATGGGGGTATGATGGGTCCTGAGTCCCTGGAAAAGAGCTGCACGGGACTAATCCTGCACATGGGAAGCAGCAGGCTGGGAGCAGCCGCCATCCCTGCCATCGACAGTATCATGTGCGTGTGCGTGTGTGTGTATTTATGATCACAAAATTGATGCTTAAAAAAGTTGAGTGCAAATTTAGAGGGAAAACAAAACTACGGCTTTGAGCAAACACCTCATCCATCCTTTATGTTCCTTGGGAGCAAAGGAACACATTATTTCTCCTCCTCCTTCCTCTTTAGAAATAAAAGCAAATAGGGAGCAAAGGCAATGGGGTTTCGGATGTGGTTTAGGAACAGGCTGGTCTCACCTTGCAGGGAAGGAGGAGGAAGGTGGAGATGGGGACAGCTCTGCAAGCAAAGGTGAAGGATGGACATTTATTAAGGCACAAATCGCATCCCGCTTCGGCATTTAAGAACCATCTGGCTGAGAGTCCCAAAGCGCTGTGGGATGGGGAGAGCTGCCCCAAGCAAGCAAGTGGCCCACTCCCCGCCACCCCCTCGGCTGGGATTGGCACCCAGAGGTGCTGCGGGAGCCCAGCCTTCATCCCACTCGCTGTGAAGGTGCAAAAGGAGCTCAGAAAGTCCGAAGTATGGGACGAAGCATACATCTGCATGGTGCATTTCTCCTAAAACAATCATTTTGGCAGATAAAAATACACAGGCAAAGATGTACCAAGTGCCTTCCATGAGTTGTTGGGACTGGGGGAAAAAAATAAAAAAGCAGCAGAAGCAGAGGAAGAAGAATTCAATATTTCTATTTGTTCTTATCCAAATAAATTGAGATGTATTTGTGGAAGTGTCAGAGAAGCCCGCAGGAATGAAACTATAAAATAACACAGCTGCTTCATGAGTCTATGACAGACAGCATAGATTAATGTACCGGCGTTTTTATGGTCTGTTAACAACTGATATGGGTTTTAAATATATTATCTCCCATTGTATTGTCTGTCATTTTAAAAACTGCTCATGTCTATTGTGTTTGCTTTTAAGAGGTGCTTATGGAACAATCAGCCAGTCGCTTCCCGATCTCTCCTCTTCTCTCCTTTCGAGGTATATCATTGTCTCACCCTCTTTCTCTCTTTTTTTCCCCGAGATAGGTTTTCCCCAGCACTTTCATGGGCAATTTATTCCAAAACCTATCGAGGCCCCCTCATGTTCCTTAATTTCAGAAGCTTTAAAAAGCTTTTCCACCTTCACACCTGGTTATCTCTGAAATGTGGATGAGTTGGGGAGAGGGGTCAGGCTGGAGCAGTGATGAGGACAGAGCAGCTGGAGGGGCGCAGAGGTGGGAGATGAGCACTCGTGCTACCCTGGGCCGTGGTGTGGCCGTATACAGGTGTCCGGGTGTCTGCTCGGCTGAGCATGGAGAAGAGAAAAGGAACCTGAGGTGAGGTCTGGCCTGGGAGAACCGGAGGATGGGTTTTTGTGAATGCGCTTAGGAAGTCACATAGGGTTTTGAGGTATGGTGAGAACCCTTTGTTGGCTCTCAGAGTTTGATGGCTGAGCAAAATTTGGGTTTTCATCTTGGTTGGGAGTAGGGGAGAGCAGGACCATGACACAGGACTTCTGGACACCCCAGCAAAGAGGATTTAAAGCCACACTCCCCTCAAATCTCTCCAGAGAGTCCGTTTATCCAGGGAACGCTCCCAGGCAGAAGGTCCCCATGACTTTGTTTTTCCCACCTCCTCTTGGCCACTCACCCTGTCCATGTCACATCTTGCAATGGAAGAGCTGTGACCACCTCCACTGTGCCCAGCTGGGCTCCCCATCAACAGCGGCATCGTCCGTCACTGCTAATGGCCCCCCCAGCCCACCCCGGACCTTGCACCGCTGCTCGTGTGGGAGATGAAGTGAGACTGATGACTGCAGATGGCTCCAGCACAGATTGAGCCAGGAGGAAACATCTGGCCCATCTCACTGGCATCTGGCATGGAGCAGCACTTCCAGCAGAGCATGGGCACATCAGCAGATGAAAACACTGCCCGCTGCCAGCTTCTGACTGGTCCCAGTGCCCCTGCAGCCCCTGGGGCCATCCTCGCACCCACGAGACAGCATCAGGACCAGAGATCCTCAAGCTCTACACTGGCCTAGCCCCATCCTTCGTCTTCAGCCCACACAGCCCTAAAAATGTCCTTTTCCTCCACCTTGCACTCCTTACTACCAGGCAGCCCCAAAACAGCTGTGGGGCTCCCATGGGAGTGTTGGGGTGGGGGGGAATGAGGGGTGGTAATGGATATGTGTTTGCGTACATAATTTTCTCAAAAGGCTTGAATTGCCATATTTGAAATTACATTAGATTGCAAGAACAAAGATGCCCTTTTGATGCTCTGTAGCATCACTGGAGATAATGAAAGGAGAGGAATCTCGATAAGGATGAAAGATAGCTTCCTTTGGCTTCCCCTTGCTGATAAAGTGCTGCCCAGATGAAGAGAATTTAGAATAAAAAGCACCAGAAAAATAAAACAAAGTAAACACGTCCCAGCATTGCTCTAACAAGATAAAATTACACTGTGGAAAGGAGACAAACAGGACAATAAAGAGAAGCACTCAAGGTAATGGGGAGAAGGACAGCGTGGATTTGAGATGGGAACAGAGGCACTGGGAGCACCTATGAGGGAAAGAGCAGCTGGGGAATGTGCTAAAGCTGTAAAGCTTGGGCTTCTGCTTCCCTCGCTGCCATGGCCCTTTGCATGGGCAGCAATGGGAACAGCCCCTTAATGCCACTGAGAAGATGAGACTGAGAAGAAAGTGATGCCAGGGTCACCTCCTTGGCATGTGTCAGCCCTGGGTGGGAAGGGGAAAGTCCTGATTTTTCTGTACCTGCTGCCATTAATTGGGTTTAAAAGTGCTCTGTCTGGCTGCTGAGCTGGAAGGACATTTGCAGGGTGGTGGAGCAGCGCACAGGAGGCAGCTGGGTCCTGCAGATAGTGGTGGCTAAGGAGCTCCTGGGCAGGAGACGGTGTGTGTCCCTGTTTGCAGGCAGGATCCGAGCCCTGTGCCAAGGCCCCAGGCTTGCTCCTTGCTCTACTCTGAGGCTCACTTCAGGTTTTGAGCTCCCTTCGACAACCTGTTTGGGCCCTACCTGTGCCCGGCCATGACTGGACCAGCCCAACGTGGTGCTCAGCTCTGCCAGCTCCCAGGGATGCAGCGTGCAGTCCGCTCCGTGCTGCCATGGCAACCAGGGATGCAAAACTGCTGCTTAAACCCCCAAACAAACAAATCCTCCACACCATGAAACCCAAAGCATCCTTCTCACTTTGTACCCCACAACCTGTTTTTTTCTCTTGGGACCTGATTAGGAGCCGGTGCTGCCTGGTCACACCCTCCGCACCAAAGGTGTAAATAACTGCGGTGTCCCAGGTGCCTCCATGTGTCTGTCTTCCCAGGCCATATCTCAGGCAGGTACAGTTTTGAGTATATTTATCAAAATAGATAATTTTTTCCTCTGTGTTTTGCACCTTCCTCAGTGCAGAGGTGGTAACAGTCTTGGCCACTGAGCCACTTGGTTTGTGGTGTGCTCCTTGCCCCAATAGCTTGAGAGGGGAAAAATAAGCCCAAGAAAGGTGAGAAATGGCCACATACACCAGACTGAGCCATTCCTGTCCATGTCCCCACTGCTGCTGTAGCAGCAGGGTATGATGCTCCATCCCTGAGCCCTTTTTGAGGGCTTCAGGCTGTCCTTGGCTGTCCATATGAATGATGTACCCCAGGAGCGTGCAGATGTATGTGCACGCCTGCAGGATCCTTCGATTCTGCACACAAGGAGTTGCTCAGGACAGGGACGCGCCTGGGGACATCATGCAGCATGTGACAGTTATATGCCATGGTTTTTGGATGGTTGCTGTACCTTGCTGAGGGTCTGGCCTAAATCCAGTGTTTATATACATGGTGACTTCTTGGTTGTGTGAAAATTGGGATTTATTTTCCAGCAAGGGAAATATTCACCTTTTCACCTTCATCAATACTCGCTGGTTGGTTCAAAGCCCTCAGCTCAGCCAAAGCAGACTATGTGGCTGCTGTTGTCTCACCCCACCCAGCTAGGATCACACCTCCCAGCAAAATCCGATGGTATGAGGCTCCAGGGCTGCACTGGAAGCTGGAGCAAGAGAAATTAAACTAATATAGTCACTCTCCTGGGAATCATGGCAATTCCTATGAAAGAAATCCTGAGATGCTTTTAATATTTAATAGGGCTAAAAAGCAATGGGTGTCCATTGAAATGAAACTGTAGGGAACCGCAGCACATCCCCTATAGGAAATCAGAGAATCACAAAATCACAGAATCCCAGAACGGCGGGGGTCGGAAGGGACCTCTGGAGATCCCCCCGTCCAACCCCCCTGCTCCAGCAGGCCCACCCAGAGCAGGGGGCACAGCACCGCGTCCAGGCGGGGTTTGAATGTCTCCAGGGAAGGAGACTCCACAGCCTCTCTGGGCAGCCTGTCCCACTGCTCTGGCACCCGCACAGGAAAGGAGTTTTTCCTCGTAATCAGGTGGAATGTCCTGTGTTCCAATTTGTGCCCATTGCCCCTTGTCCTGTCTTTGGGCACCGCTGAAAGGAGTCCGGCCTCATCCTCTTGACACCCACCCTTCAGCTATTTATAAGCATTGATAAGATCCCCCCTCAGGCTTCTCTTGTCCAGGCTGAACAAGCCCAGGTCTCTCAGCCTTTCCTCGTAAGAGAGATGCTCCAGGCCCCTGATCATCTCCGTAGCTCTCCGCTGGACTTGCTCAAGCAGTTCCCTGTCCTTCCTGAACTGGGGAGCCCAGAACTGGACGCAGCGCTCCAGATGTGGCCTCACTGGGGCGGAGCAGAGGGGGAGGATTCCCTCCCTCGACCTGCTGGCCACACTCCTGTGGATGCACCCCAGGACACCGTTGGCCTTCTTGCCCGCAAGGGCACAGTGCTGACTCGTGGTCACCTCGCTGCCCACCAGCACTCCCAGGGCCTTCTCAGCAGTGCTGCTTTCCAGCAGGTCAGCCCCCAGCCTGTGCAGGTGCACGGGGTTCTTCCTCCCCAGGGGCAGGACCTTACACTTGCTCTTGCTGGATTCCATGAGGTTCCCCTCGGCCCAGCTCTCCAGCCTGTCCAGGTCTCGCTGAATGGCAGCACAGCCTTCTGGTGCATCAGCCACTCCTCCCAGTTTGGTACCATCAGCAAACTTGCTGAGGGTACACTCTGTCCCTTCGTCCAGGTCATTGATGAATACATTGAACAGAACCGGACCCAGCACAGACCCCTGGGGAACACAGCTAGTTACAGGCCTCCAACCAGACTCTTCCCTGTTGATCACAACCCTCTGAGCTCTGCTGTCCAGCCAGTTTTCAATCCATCTTACTGTCCACTCATCTAATCCACACTTCTTCAGCTTACCTATAACGATGTTACGGGAGACAGTGTCAAAAGCCTTGTTGAAGTCAAAGTAAACAACCTCCACTGCTCTCCCTTCATCTACCCAGCCAGTCACGCCATCATAGGAGGCTATCAGGTTGGTCGAGCATGATCTCCCCTTGGTGAATCCATGTTGGCTACTTCTGATAACCTTCTTTTCCTCTACATGCCTGCAGATGACCTCCAGGATGAACAGTTCTGTCATCTTTCTGGGGATGGAGGTGAGGTTGACTGGCCTATAGTTTCCCAGGTCCTCCTTCTTGCCCTTTTTGAAGACTGGAGGACATTGGCTATCCTCCAGACCTCGGGCACCTCTCCTGTCCTCCATGACCTTTCAAAGATGATGGAGAGTGGCTTAGTGTCAGCATCCGCCAGCTCCCTCAGCACTCGTGGGTGCATCCCATCAGGACCCGTGGATTTGTTAGGATCCAGTTTGCCTAAATGATCTCTAATCCAATCCTCCTCAACCAAGGGGAAGTCTTCCTTTCTCCAGACTTTCTCTCTCACCTCTGGGGGCTGGGATGCCTGAGGGCCAGCCTTAGCAGTAAAGACTGAAGTAAAGAAGGCATTCAGTAACTGCCTTCTCTGCATCCTGTGTCACCAGGGCACCCACCTCGTTCAGCAGTGGGCCCACAGCTTCTCCAGTGTTTGTTTTACTACTGATGTATTTGAAGAAGCCCTTCTTGTCATCCTTAACATCCCTTGCCAGATTGAGTTCCAAGTGGGCCTTGGCCTTCCTCATTGCATTTCTGCATACCCTGACAATAGTCCTCCCAAGTGACCAGTCCCTTTTTCCATATACTGTAAACCTCCTTCTTCCATTTGAGTTTTTATAGAAGCTCTTTGCTCATCCCTGTGGGTCTCCTGGCTCCTTTGCTTGACTTCTTCCTCACAGGGATGCACTGATCTTGATCTTGGAGGAAGTGGTACTTGAATATTGACCAGCTCTCTTGGACCCCGCTACCTTCTAGAGCCCTAACCCATGGGATTTCTCCAAGCAGGTCTTTGAAGAGGCCAAAGTTGGCTCTCCTGAAGTCCAGGGTTATAATCCTACTTGTCACCCTGCTTCTACCATGCAGGATCCTGAACTCCACCACCTCATGGTCACTGCAGCCAAGGCTACCCCCAACCCTCACATCCTCAACTACACTTTGTTTGTTAGTATAAGGTCCAGCAGCACATCTCACTTCATTGTGTCAAAAAGTTATCCTTGATGCTCTGCAGGAACCTCTTGGACCGTGCGTGCCTCGCCGTGTTGCTTTTCCAGCAAATACCAGGGTGGTTGAAGTCCCCCACGAGAACCAGGGCCTGCGATTGTGAGGCTACTTCCAGCTGTCCGCAGAAGGCCTCGTCACCTTCCTCTTCCTGATCAGGTGCCCTGTAGCAAACACCCACAACAGTATCACCCATATTTGCCTGCCTTTTAATTTTTACACATAAGCCCTCGACTCATTCTTCCTCCACCCCCTAGGCAGAGCTCAATACATTCTGGTTGCTCCCTCACATAAAGAGCAACTCCCTCACGCCTGCCTCCTAAAAAGTATGTAGCCATCCATGACAGCACTCCCGTCACGTGAGCTATCCCCCCATGTCTCTGGAATTCCAATGAGATCATGGCCCTGCGACCGCACACAGATCTCTAGTTCCTGCTGTTTATTCCCCATGCTGCCTGTGTTGGTGTACAGGCATTTCAGAGAGGTAACTGAGCACGCAGGTTTCCCTGGAGGGATGCACGAGGACCCACTACAGCCAGGCACACCCTTGAGGTGGTTGGTCTTCCAATTGTCATCTCATGAGGCAGCTAAGGCACCTCTGTTGCTGCTCTGGTTGGCCTGGCTTATTCCCCCGCTGGATGTGATGGCATTAGCATTGCCACTTTGGACCCCACCCCCTGAGCCCTTCAGTTTAAAGCCCATCCCACCAAGTTGGCCAGCCTGCTGCCAAAGATTCTCTTGCCCCTTCTAGACAGGTGGATTCCATCCCTCCGTAACAGGCTATGGTTGCTGGGGAAAGTCCCATTGTCATAAAAGCCAAAACCCTCGCGATAGCACCAGCCATGTAGCCAAGAGTTGATTTGCATTATTTGTCTATTATGCATCTGCAGAAATGCTGGAGGATCTGTAAGATTTGATTATGTATATCCGAGTACCTTAAAACCTGGCTTGGTGAAGTGAATACAGAGAACTTGCATTTAATTGAGTGCATCTTTGGAAATGCAGGCGGCACGGTGACAAAGTGAGCACAGGAGCCAGAGCATCCATCAGCCTGGATGGGGGATGTTTTGTGGCTGAAGGACTCCGCAGATTTTAGCAGCTTTTAGGGAAAGGCCTCCACAAGGCCACTGATTCATCCCATATCTGTTTTGATGGTGGGAGGGTGATTTCCCCAAACCAGATACCTCCCTTGGGGTGAGATGGGCTGCTCCAGAGAATCCTCTGACAGCGAAGGAGCAAAGATGTCACTTTTTGGGGAAAATGGGGCAGTGTCGGGACAGCGCTTTGGCATGTGTCATCTTGGTTTGAAGTTCTTGCTCTTTGGTAGTGCTGGGCAGGTCTCCTTGGGCTGGGGTGGCATTGGAGTGACTGTGGGGATAGCAATGCTGCAGGAGGGAAGTGTGATAAATACCTTCACAGGCAACTTAAGAAGAAAAGTTCTGAGGAGATTATAGTTTAATCGTTTGATCTCCCAGGTAAATATTAACACTGGAAAGCCATTCATCTCATTTTCTCCAAATACCTGCAGTGTTTCCAACCAGGCAGGATTTAAACCTGTCATTATCCAGGTGTGAAATCTGCTATCAGTCCTTTCCTGCCAGGTTCAAAAGCAAATGGATGTGACATTGGCTGGTAGCTCAGGGAGATCCCAAACCAGCCCTTGATCTCCGGGATCCATGTGTGAAACAGCTGCGTTGGAAGACAACGGATCAGCCAAGGCCCATATTGACTTCCAAGAGCTGCTTTCTGCTGGGTCTTCATGTCTCACTGGTAGCTCTGGGAGATCCCAAGCCAGCCCTCGATCTCCAGGATCCTCGTGTGAACCAGTTGGGTTGAGGGACAGCAAGTTGTCCAAGGTCCATGTTGACTTCCAAGAGCTGCTTTCTGCTGGGTCTTCAAGTCTCGGGAGTGCAGGAGAAGGGGAGGTGTACTGCACCCCAAGTTTCTCTGCATCAGGCATGTTGCACTGGGAGGATCGTGGATGTCCTTGTTGCTACTGCTGATGCCACTGGCATCTACCCCAAATTTTGTACCATGGAGAGGACAACACGCAGGTCTCACCCTGAGGGATCAGCGTCATGGGGAAGCCCTCTCCCTCTTCCCCTCTGTCCAATGCACACACCCAGTTACAAAGCCCTTCGCAAACTCCTACGAAGCCAAAGCAAAGTGATCAGCCAAGTGATGAGTGAAAAAGAGATCAAGCCTAAAGAGAGGGACTGAAAACTGCTCCTGGAGAGAAGTGATGCCTCCTCCAGTACCCATCCCCTCCTCACCTAACCCCATTCTCTCATCGCTGCTAACGGGATTCATCCCAAGCACAGGATGGAGAATGAAGTTATTGAAACCTTTCCACAATGAATTTTTCAGCCTTGTCTTTCTGAAGTCCTCACATGCTAGAAAGCATATAAAAATGCAGAGGGAATAAACAGCAGAAACTGTCTAAACAAGCCCAAACAGATTGGGAACTCAAATCTCGCAAACCGTATGCGGCTTCATGCTTCAAATCACCTTAAGTATTTGCAGCGTGCACCAGGATCGCTTTTCTATCATAATTAAATATGTCTGTCTCCGAGCAAAGGGAGGAGAGCTTAAGGGAGTTGTCACCATCCTTAATCTCAGCTGCCATTCCTCAGCAGCGCTGTCAGGGCAGCGGCAGAATGGGTTTTGGCGGGGGGAAAAGTGTCTTCTAGGATAGAGTTTGAGAAATGTCCCATGTCTTTGCATTCTTCTTTGTGAAAAGCAGGGTGGATCCAGCCTGGAGAAGAGCAAGGGGTATTAGAGCAAGAGAGGTATTTTGCAAAGTTGGGGGTCAACAGGTTGAGTTGGACTCATGGGCATCTTTGGGTGCTAAGGAGGAGAAAAAGGGATGGGGATGTGTGAGCGTGGGGTGCTGAGCCTGGTCCCTGCCCAACTCTGTCTATAGACATCGTGTCTGGGCTGGGGAAAGGATCCGACCTTATCCACCTGCCAGGGCATAACGAGAGGAGCTGGGGGCTGTGTTGGTGCCTGATCAGTCATGGCCCTTGGTAAGAGGAGTTCCGCAAATCCTTGCACCCAGCTGGCCCCTTCCCAAGGCAGGATGCCCCATCCCCGCGCAAGCACCCGTGACCTGGCCATGTTAAAGCCTCCGTCTCTCCTCTGTGGGTCTCACTGGGGGAAGACGCCTCCACACACAGCATTTTCATTGATAAAAATGGGGCTGCTTTTGTGCGAAAATGCCAGTGTGATTCCACCGAATGAGAAATCGATGGGAGTCCAATATTAATTAACCATGTCTGCAGTGGGGGCAACCAATTAAATAAAACTGAATGAAGCTTTTCAACGTGCAGCTGGGGCGGGATTCATCTCGGCTTTGGATGCCTCCATCTCCATTTCCTTTCGCCATCCTCCTCCATCAATTCCTCCCTCTTGCAGCTCCTGTTTCTCCCCCTCCATCCCAGTTCCCATCAGGAGATGCCGACAAGCCTTTCCAGAGGGGATGGACTGCAGGGCCCCACCGTGAGCTGCTGAAGGTCAGACTGACTGCTGCTTTCCAATGGGGTGGCCTCCAGAGAGTAAACAATAATTAACCTTAAATTAAAACTGGTTGTAATCTTTGATTACCCGCCTGGTTCAGCGATGTGCCAAAGCCCATTTTGTTTCTGGTTTCCTTGGAGATACCACCCGGTCTCTCCACCCCCTTCTAGCTCTGCTCCAGCTTTTTTTTTAAAGTAGGTTTAAAAACAGCTATTAGGGGAGCTTGTTAATCATCATACCAGGCTGCTAATAGCACTCTGGCCACGGTTAATCATAGCAAGCTGCAAAGATGCTGTAAATGCTTTCAGTGGATATAATTGCCCCCCAGTTCCTTCCCTCCACTGCATCCCCCTTTCTTTTTGAGCAGGAGACTCTTCTCTACCCAAGTTGAGAAATTTGGATGCACACTGCTGCTTGCTTTTTTATTTTGGCTTCGCTGGCGGTGACACCTCCACACTCAGGGAAGGGCTGTGCTCTGCCGAGCCCCAATTTGCATTGCAGCTCAACAGCAGCAGCTCTTGCACAGTCAGGTTGTGCAGCGGGAGAGGGGGCTTTGGGAGTGTGGGGACATGTACCGAGAAACGCAGGGCTCGAGCTGGAGATAAGCCGTCACAGGGGACTTGGATGACATTAATAGCAGGTTACAACTGCAGCCTCCTTCCTTCTCTAACATCACGGGAACTTCTTTTTTTCTGATCAGTGCCCTGTACTGCAGATGTGCTGTCAGCTGCACTTTTAGCAACCTTCTTGCCGAGAAAGTACATAGATGGGGGTGAAGCTGGAGACAACGTACATGTTCCTGGGCTGGCTACATCGCTGGGGCATTCTCCTCCTCCTCCCTGGAGCTCCTCCAGCTTCCTGCTGCTGTAGGTGGAGGCAGGTTTGGCCTCCAAGCCCTCAGATTTGTAAATCAGTCCAGCACGTTGTTTTTTTCCAAGTTAAGCAGTCGCTTAAAGACTTTGCTGTACAAGGCCAGAGCATCGGACTGGTGCCATAATAAATAGGTCAGTCGAGACGAGAGGTACAACGTTGCCTTGTGCGTGGCTGGTGTGAATCTGGATTGGGACCGATGGGGATGGACCCCAAAAATCCTTGGCCCCTGTGGTGGGAGCTGCACGCTGTTCTGCCCTCATCCACCCCATTTAGCGGGGTTTGAACTGGGCGACCCACCTGCGCGGGTGTTAATTGTGGCTCTGGCTGTTCCTGCTGAAATGACAGATAGGGGACAATTCTGCCAGTTGACAATAATTGTTCTCCTAATTACAGCAATGACATTTACTGGAAAGCCGCTGCAATCCCATTACCTCCTTATGCTAAATTCTGCGACTTTAGAGTTACATTCCCTGTCTTTTCCCCTGGTACGAAGCCCTCTGGATACAGGCTTGTTTACTACATCTGCAACCATGCAGCGTAATGGATAGTCCTGGGGTGCCCTGCAAGAGCTGCTATTCATTTGGGTTTGGGTCTTTTTTTGGGGGGGGGAAGGAGTGGATATTGGAATTTTTTGCATTTCTAATCCTGCATTTTTTAGCCTTTCACCTGGATGGGGGATGCTGGAGGATGCAGTTGGAGGTGCCAACATCCAGACACTGCCACCCCAGAATTAACCCATTGCGTTAACCCATCGCCCCCAAATAACAGGGGACATCAGCTAACACGCAGTTTTACAGTAATACTTCTCTTTCTGTATTGCAGGTAGCCCACTCGAGCCTGTGCATCCCCATAAACAAGCGGAAGATGCCTGTGAATAATTAATTTTTAAGACCCTTAATATTTTATAAATGGTTGTAATGAGCCAATGTTCTGTTTTGTTTAGCTGTTTATGTGTCGTTAAGTTGGGAGGCTGTGAACAAGATACTTTAATTTAATGTGTTGCCCTCAGAAATATCTTTTAATAAATAAAGCACTATAGTTCTTCTCTGGAGAGCCAGAGTTTGGTTAAGCTGGATAAATGATGATGATGATGCCTTTCAATAGCTTCTTCTTTACCTCCCTCCTCTTTACATGCTTCACACTGAACCAGCTCAGGTAAATTGTTTAAAAGGGGGAAAACCCTAACTTTCCGGATTGGGAAACCCAAAGTAGGGTCATGCACAACATCAGAGCCGTGCCCCAAAGCTGGACTTTCCTCCCAGCCCATTACCTACCACCACAGTCACGTCCAAGAAGGACCAAAGAAAGGGTTGAAATTCAGACACAAAAACACTGCAGAGAAGCAGGTCCCTTCCCTCTGCGATTTGGAGAAGTCAAAAAGGTTGGCCCATCTCCAAGGGAGAGAGGAGCAGAAGCACCATCTCCTCTTTGAATTATAGTCCTCCTTTTTTTTTAAAAAAAAAAAAAAGGAAAAAAACCATCTTTCTCTCTCCAGGACAACTGCTGGGAGGTGATCATTTTTCTCTGAGAAACTGAGGCTCCCTTGTAAAACTTATGGAGAAATGAGGTCATTTGTCAATTCAAGTCATTCTCTCCCATACATAAAAAACACGGCAAGTGCAGCTTTTGTAAAATCTAAATTGAAAGTAAATAGCAAGCGGGCAGTTCTTGGTGATAAAACCTCCCATTCTGTAGATTTCTGGTACGATATTTATTTTATCCTCTTTATAACTACAAGGGCTGTCTCTGTGCGTTATTAAAGTAATGCATTTGCTTAACCTGCACTTAAATTCCCTCCCAACCTTCCCTGATTGTACATCTCACCGCTACATGTTCCCAGCCTGCCGGTCTCAGCTGGACAATTATATTAACTGCTTCTATTTGCAATTACTATGAATCATAAAGCAAGTCTGAATGGATTGTTTTTCTTTATTGAAAATGTTTAAACTTAATGCATCGCAAATGTCACAGCCATGGGGCTGCTCCTCCGTTCTCTGGGAAGTGCCTGGCTGTGTTCAGCTGATGATGATGGAACATTATGGATGAAGTTTACCCATCTCTTCCCCCAATACACTGCACAAAAGAAGCAGCACAAGCAATTCCCATGACATCTCTGTGAGACCAGGGGTTGGGAGGTGATAAAGGCATCTAGCTCCACCCCAAAAAGCCCACAGATGCTGGCAATGAGCTCAATTGCAGAGGAGATTTGAGTCTGAGCTCATCCTACATCTCTCCTCTCAGGTTGTCTGCAAGGTGCAATATTGTGCTGCAGAGATGTTCTCCAGGGAAGCTTGGAGAATGCCTGGGACAAGCACAAGGTTACGGGCTGCAGCCACAGGGAACAGTCCTGCTGCTTCCCATCATTTTTTCTGGATGCTCCTAAGCTTTACCAATCTCACTGGGGGTTTCCCCTCCCTGTCCCCTCTAAGGTGCTCCATCCCGAGTTGGTAGGGCAAAGTTTTGGAGGTCTCTGAAGCTCCTGGCTATCTTTGGTGTCTCTTTGCGCAGAGCCAGGTGAGTACTGAGGGGATGATGGATTTTGTCCAGCAGGAATTGGATGATGTCCCACAAAGCACTCTCATTCCCACAACTCATCTTGCAGCCTTCAGCTGTACTTTGGGTTTTTTTTAAGTCCAGCCAGGACAAATTCTCCTTGTGCTGTGGGTCTGCAGTGGTTGACATCCCTGGATTATACTGGTCGAAATGGTGTAAGAAAATGAGGGTGACTGAAAACCATGGAAAACTGGGGAAAAAAAGGGCATTTCTGGTTATGGTGGGATAGGGAGAGATGCAGGGCTGGAGAGTTGAACTTGGAGACAGGGAGGTTGTGCCAGTCCCCATGATTGACAAGGAGCTCTGCTTGGAGAACAGGCTAAATTAGATGACTACATTTTGATTTCTTAATTAATATGTTTTAAATGTCACTGCAGGATGGTTTGTGCCAGTTAGCTGAGAGAGCCGATGAATTGAGTACAGATGGGCCTGACCCAAAGCCTGGCATCCCACGTCTCCCGGAAGGTTTGGATTTGGCTGGGACCCGTGTCTAACTTGCTCTGTCACTGTTCTCTTTTTGATTTGTTGAGTCCAAAACATGAGGCGGCTGATCCAGCTGTGGAAAAAAAAAGCTTTGCTCACTTGGGATGGCTGCTTCTGGGCATGAGGCTGGGATGCACATACAATGTGGTCCCCTCCATCCTGTGGCCCCTGGGTGCTCTTCATGGAGGAGCATGTGGAAAGCCCTGGGTCAGAGCTGGAAATCTTTGCAAACCCTTAGTGGCCTGGAGAAGGCTTCAAGGTTTATTTTTCTGCATTGAGGATCTGCATTTCTGACACTGTGCAAGACTTGCAAGCCCGAGGTGGACCTGAGCCAGCTCTGAGCATCTCCAGCGCAGTGGGTAGAGCCGCTCGCTCTGAGCTCACTCTTGCTTATGCCATAAACTGGGAGTAACTCCAAGGACGTGGGAGAGGTTGGACAGTGGAGAGCTGGTTCAGGATGAAGCAAGGCTGGCTGAAAGCCAAAGCAAATCCAATTTTCCTTCCAGCCCTGAGAAAGAAATTTGCAGAGTTAAGTTCAGATTCGGCTCTGTGTTTTGGTTCAGCTCAAACTGCTCTCTCTGTTTTAGTCTCGGTATCATCAAAGTCTCCTTAATAAGATTTGTGTCTCTGACACATTCATTTTCAGCATGTTGTTAATGCATCCAAAATGGCAACATCCTACATCCCATAATAGTTGCATTTTTGAAGAATTATATGGGTTTTTTTGTTTTTAAATGACTTTTCAGGTTCAGGCAGAGCAAGATAACAGTGTAGATGAAATCAATAGCATGCAGAACTGATAGAGAATTACCCAGGCTTAATAAACTTCACGCATGGCTTCCTACTGCAGCTGTATATCAAAAAGAAAACAAACATAGATGCTGTTCGGGAGAGCCAGTGAGGAGAAGCTGGTGCTGTTTGAAATAAGATGGTTATTAAAAGGGGCTACAGATGATGCAGCTTTTATCTTTTTCAGGTGGTTTTGTTTCCTCCTATGCTCTTATTACATTCCTGATGGTTGTAGTTTGTATCTAGATCTCTTCTTTCCCCAGGAAGTCCTGCAAGAAATTGCTGTGTTTCCAATAACTGTTTCCTTCCCTCGTGGCTGAGCTCTGCTCAGATGCACAGTCCCCATGCCCAACCCTGCTTTTGGGTATTAAAGACAGTTTCGGGGAGATTAATGTTAATATTCACCCAAAAAGTTGAGCGGCCGTCTCCTTTTGGCAGCTGCAGCATCCTCCATGTGCACAACAGCCACAGAATTAGGTCCCTCGCCCCCTTCCCTGGGGAGATGTGGGAGAGATCAACATACCAAAGCAATTAAAAAATAATAATCACAGACCAGTAGCAAAGGAAAAAGCATAAAAAGTGGGACTAATTTTATGACAAGAAATGAGGCTGTAAAACCAGGAGCAATTAGACCACAAAGGCAATTACAGCATTTTCAAAAGGCTCAGTGAAATTTATTTACTACTTCCTTTTTTTTTTCTGGGAGGCTTTTGGGGAAAGGGGACTTTTTTATTCCCCAGTGCTGACTGGGATCTGGCACCAGGAGTTTCCTTTTTATCTCCAGATCTTAACTCTGTGGTTCTGGAGTTTAATTTTTTGGAGAGAAAAAAAAAAAAGGCAGGTTCTTTTCCCTGCAGTGGAGCAGCACAAGCTGTCCCTTAGGGCATGGACCAACTTGTGAAGGTTTTGGTTGCCTGCTCCTCCCAGCAACTCCCCAGGCAGAGATTTTAGGTGGTTCTCCTCCTTACAAAGAGGGATCATGGGGGCCGGGGAAGAAATGCATCCAGAGGGAAGTGTGATGGTGGGGGGAACCTTTATGGCTCCCCAGATCATGGTTTGATATCACTTTCTTTTGCACCGTGTGGATTTGGGAGCCAAGGTGTTGGGCTGAAGCTAAGGGCATCTGGATTTAAAAACTGGTGCTGCCCTGTGGGACATCAGGAAAGTCCTGTGATGCAACCAGGAAAGGAAACTTTTTTCTTGGAGGTCCTGCAAGCCATGTCCTTGAGCATCCCATCGTTTATTTTAGGCATCACATTGCCTAAGTTAGAGCACCTAAAGTGCATCTCTGGATCTCACCCTAAATCCTGGAAAACTCAATAAGAGCTCACATGTTGTGATGATGAGTTGCCTATAACTCTCTCTAAATACCTCTCTATATATATCTCCCATGTTCACTTAAAGGATGAAGCCAGCTGACTTGAATATTTATTGCTGTATTTTTTATGCTGTGTGTTACCGTAGTCCTAGGGTGGAGCAGGACCCTCAGCGCAGCAGTGGGGTTTCATGGTCATTAGGGGAATGTGAAGTCCTCGGTTCTCTTCCACAGCCTGTGATTGACTTGTGGAAGCCTCCAGATGACTTAGTCTGGCCCCAGATTTCCATCTTCAGCTATGTTAAATGGGGCCACTTAAATGCATCTTGCAGACAAGTGGATGGAGTGCCTCTGCTCCCAGCAATGTCAGTAGGGGAAATTGGGGAACACCCAATTTCCACATGTTTTAGTACTTCAGTGAGATTTTTTTTTCTAGGATTGCAATTTTATTCAACTTGAAAAATACCTTGAAAAACTCGAAAATACCCTGTGCTTTGCTTTCCTCCTCTGCAAAATGAGTTGAGCCCCGTGAAGCAGGAAGACCTGGCTGGTAACGTCTGTAGAGACCCCACATTGCTGCTTTATTACCCTGATAACGTCCACTTCCATCTCAGTCAGCAAATTGCAGTGACTCTTAATGGCAAAGAGGCAACGTAAAATCACCTTGTTTATTACTGTTAAAACCTGCCCTCTGCAGCACAAACCTGATGTACTGACTTTGGCAGTTGTCCTGCCCAGTACCTCTCCCTGCTAATAAAGATGCTGAGGTTGAAAATGAAACTCCAATTAAGAAAGCTGGCGATGCTGTAGGAGACAATCAGCTGGGTGGACACACAAGGGTGGGTGCCCCTATTTCAGATTCATCAATGATAAATGTTGAGATATTTTGTAAAGAAAAAATCCCCCAAATTTACAGCTGAGAGCTGAGGCTCAAACTCTTGCTCACAGCCAGCAAAGAACCTGTTCCATTTCCTGATGCCCAGCCTAAATTTGTCTGAATCTCTCCTGATTTCTCCGGATGATTTCCTGGTTCATAACTAGAAGGAAATTAGGTTTTGAAGAGCCCATAGCCTGGGATTTATTCTGTTCCTGTTCCCTTTGAATCAGGAACCATCAATAGTCATGGTGTGTCACAGGGTATCTAAATTACAACGCACCATTTCAGCTGCCTAATTGGATGAATGAATTTTAGAGAAAATTAATGAATGGTGAAGAGCTCATTTTTTTTTCTCCCCGTGCAAATTTCTGGTGATGTAAATCAATTGTCTGTGCTTGAAATTCATGAAGCATTGAGGGGATCCCCACAGCTTTCCCGGCTCCCTTGTGGCTGCCTTGGGAGCTGATGGATAAATACAGCCAGCCAAAAATGTTGATTTGCTGGAATGGTTTTGCAAATTGTTCTTTGGGGTGTTTTTCCTGTTCTGTTTCCAGCCCAGAGAAGGAGGGTCTATCACCTCCCCCAGGACCCCGCATTGGCCTGAGGATGGGAGCGATGGTGGGATGCATCAAGCTCTTCCCTCAGCTAATTGCTTTGGGCTTTTAATTGATGTAAAGTAACCGACCAAATATGTAAAGTAGTATGTATAATATATGTGCTATCTATGTAAAAATATAAAAAGTAATATACCAAGTATTTAAAGTCATATAATATAAAGGATAGATAGGTAAAGAAGCTATCGGCTTTTACTCCATCCGTGAAGAGTTAATGCCTTGTTGTTTTAGGGCTGCTGACCTGCCCTGGGACTTATTTAGCTGCCGAGGGGGAGCAGGGGGGCTCTGGACAATGCTCAGTGCCGCTGGGTGTGGGGCACGGATTATTTTTAGAGTTTTCTTCAGGGCACGTTTTCTCCTTCATTTATTTTATCCTTTCTCCTGGAGAGAAGGAGACGGTCTGGAGGGAAAGAGAAAATGGGATGGGAATGGGGAAAAGAGGGCAGGTACGGACGGTGCTGGGGAGAGGGGTGCGGGAAGCTGACCTATTTCTCTAGTCATATATGTATTTATACACAGGGCCAGGTGTACTTATTTCCTCTCGGATTTGACGAAGGAAAGACGAACAGGACCCAGATAACTGACCTGGTTTAAACCACTTTGCAGGTTTTAACAAAAAAAAAAAGGTCCCTTTGGATTTAAGAAACTTCAGCTGAAGTTTTACCACTTGCAGTATATTTGAACCTCACCAGGTAACTTCATTTGGTTTCCTTAATGAAGGCTGCGCAGTGGGGTTAATTCTGCTTTCTATGTAGAAAGATTAAGTAGTAGTTGGGTAAAACACTTCATCACTGAAGTGATTTTCAGGATGTACTCACTCTGAAGGCACAGATGTAATACCTGCTTTTAAATTCAATTAGCTCTGACTCAGTTGTGTTGCCTGAATACATTACCACAGCTTGAGACAGTCAGTGTTATTCTTTAAAGCTAAAAAAAAAAAAATAGAGGAAAAAAAAGAAAAAAACCGTATTTGGAGATTTCCCTAAATGTGTTTTAATTCCCTCAATATGTCACGTGCCTTAACAGCTCCTGATACTCCCAGCCTGGGTTTCCCCCCTCCCTGGCAGCATTTCCCCACACCAGCATGCAGCCATGGGGACGTGGGGGGCTCTGGGCTCCCAAAGGGGGAACAGATGTGGCAATGGTCAGATCTCTATTTCATGGCTTTTTTTTTTCCTCCTTTTTGACACCCTGATGCCTTGAAAGCTCAGGTGTTTGGGGGTTTTCCCTCCGAGGCTGCTGCTGACCTGCCACATGCCCCAGAGCAGGTCCCTGCCTCTCCCACTACCTGTTTATTAAATTTTTATACGACATCAGAGGGAAAGGCTATTTGAAAGCTAAATTAATTAACGCTTGTAAAACACTTTGAGATCCAAGGATGAAAGGCGCAATAGAAATGCAATTTATTTTATAATTATTGAGACAACCCTGAAAGACAACGAGGCTCCTGTTGGTGTGGGACATTTTATTTTAATTAAATCTGGGGCCATGACAGTACATTTCTATGCAGCGATGGGCAGGAACCTCCTGGAGATGATGTCCGTCAAGCAAGGCGTTGAACTGGTGGTTGGTTCTGGGGCTTGGGGTTGCTAAACTGGGATGACTGGGCTGTGGTAGCCTGGAGGAGTGCATGGGGAAGGAATTTTTGCAGTGGGTGGAAAGTGAGGGCTGAATCCCGTTTTCCTGCAAAGCAGAGAGGAGATAGTGGGGGAGCCTGCTCCTCCTCCTCCATTTCGGATGGGAATAGGCAGGGCCATCACATGCCTCAGGACTGCTGAAATTGAAGAAAAAGAGCAATTCATAGCAATTTATGAATTTAAAAAAAAAAAAGAAGGTGTATTTTAAGATTATTTAAGCAATCCTGAACGTCTGGCTTTTATTGGCTTTTTCCAATGCATCCATTCACTGCCTGTTTCTTTCGGCTATAAGCCATCTGTTTTATTTTTCAAGTGAACACACATGTGCTTGGGCTGCCGTGAGCTCCAGGTCTCCACTCCCAAATATTTCTCCAGGGATTTAAATGGTTTTCAGGGACTCCTGCCCTCCTCCTCCTCCTTCCATCCACCCATGGCCACCATGGATGGGTCGCTCTGTGCACAGTGGTTTTGGCTCTCATGGGCAGAAGGTTAATACCTGCCCTAATAAAACCAGATCTCAGCCTGCTCTGGCAAATTAACTACCCTCAGCCAGAGGGTAGTTAAAAATTTTAACTTTTTTAATTTAATTTTAAAAATGCCCCTGAAATGCCCCATTCCCTGGGCTGGGCAACCCTGCTGTGCTTCACTGTGGGGTGTCTGTCAGTGGCTCTGATCTCAATTTACAATCATTTTTGTGTTCCTGCAGGGTCAGAGGAGCCTGAGGAGCATGAAAAGCTTCAGTGCTGCTGTCGAGGACTTGCACAGCTTCTCTGGACAGGCCATTTCCCTGCTGCTCCAGCACACAATATTTTTGGTCCCACGGCTAAGAGTGGTTTTACAGCAATGACTCTGCAAGACCCTAGAGAATCTACACACAACACAGGTGAGACTTTAAAAAAAAAATATTTTAAAAATCACTAAGGCTGCAGATGGGGATTGCTCCAGATGGGGATTGCAGCTTCTCACACCCAAGTCAAATCCACCACGGATCTGGACCGGCGCTGGGAGTCTCCGTCGGCCAGTGGACACAACCCTGTGGCATTGCTGGTAAAGGGCTGAATTAGGGCTGTCCTAATGTTTTGGGCAGTGATGGGGGGTGGCCTCCTGGAGGTGTCACACGTCTGATTTTTCTCCAAATGGGTAGATATGCAGACCATAATAAGCAAAACTGGATTTCAGACAAGAAACCAAGGCAGACCCATGCTCTCCGGTGAAAGACCACCAGTGGCCACGCTTTGGTCCAGGATTCATCCCAAAGTCAATGGGTTGGAGGCTGATCTTGCCAAAAGTACCTTTGCACAGGGGAGACTCCAAAAAGTTGAGCCCGTTGCTTTGTTGTGTGTGAAGCTGTTGCTACATATTGGCCGAAATGGGGTTTTTGAAGCACCCGCTGCTCTCGGACACCAATCCCCAAGATGGGTCCTGGTCCTGCTGAGATCCCCAGCTTCCAAAGCAGAGCTGAAATCACCAAACCTAAGGATTTCTCCTTGAAATTCTGCCTCCAGGACTCATTTCTGAAGGGCTTTTGCCAGCTCCTCGCACATCATCCTGCCCTGTGCGCAGAGGTGATTTCTCCTCCTGCTTTTCACTATCATGCTGAGGCTGAGACCAAAATGCCTCTCTGTAAACACCCTGAGACAGCCTTGACTCCAAAGAGGGAGGCAGGGCAGAAGAAGACAGAAGTAAAAGCTTACCTGATTGCTGGGGAACTTGAGGCATGGAGAAATTACATGACCTCCCCAAGATTATACAGAAAACCTTTAGCAGAGACGGGCACCATGGTTGGATCTTCATCACTTAATTGAAATTTGTTCTTACAGCCAGGCTGGGTTTCTCCTCCTGGGTCTGAACCTCATGAAAAACTCCAGGTCCATCTTGATGGAGCAAGATGCAGTTGGGCTTTTTGAAATCACTTCCTCCCATCATCACTTAACTTCTCCAAGCTCCTTTCTGCCAAAGACAGCAGGATCTCTGGCTGCTGTGTCTTGGCTGGAGGAATTCTGATTAAAACTATTTTAATAGCATGTTATTTTTGAAAGCCTTATGGGCTCCGCACGCTGCATACCAGATCAGAGCAAGGGCAGGGCTTCCTGCAGTGAAAAAGGGGCGCGTGGAGGCTGGAGAGAGACTCTCAGTAAATCCAGCCAGAAGTGCCGCTTCTCCTAATGAGTCTCCCCGGGTTTTCTGGCTCTGAGAATCCTACAGCACTAATGACGGAGCGAGAGACCCTGGTAGCTGTGCTTATCTTAGCAGCAGGCATGTAGGCTCATTGATTTAATGCAGCTTTGCTCCATAGATTTTTTATTGGTAGCCAGTGTGGGTCAATCAGGGGGATCACAAGGCAGCAAAGCCATCCTGGTTGGGAGAGGCTGGCTGGAGACATGGCTAAGTGTGGGGCTGTGATGGAGGGGACTGATGATGTCTGGGTGAGACCAGGAGCCACAGGGATGGGGGCTGGTTGCACCATCAGCCCCATGGGTGACAGTAAATCCCATCTGCAGGGACACATCAGTGGGACTCAGCCACTGCCATGTCCCTACCCGTGGGGACCCCCTGCTCATCCAAGGGGTCACATCTGCCGTGGGGGCAGCTTTGGCCCTGACTGCAATTAGCAGTTACTGCTTGGAGCTGCGTGAAGGATTCAAAGACAAACATGGACCCTTCTTGTGCCTAAGCCCGTGGCCAGAAGGGTGCAGGGGACTGTTTCAGCTCTTGATTTTATTCTCCACCATTTTTTGTTGCTTTCTTGCTCCTTGGGGATCTCCCAGGCTGCCTGGCTTGGTGGTCACAAGATGCTCGTATTGCAGCACCCACCTGTTGATCACCCCACAGATTTTGGCTGGGCCAGGCTTGGTGGGGATGCAAGGACATGCCCTGGGCTGCGGTCATGCAAGGAGAGACCTGCCCCCCCCGCCCAGCACTGGTGTAACTGAGGGAGTGGGTTGACTCATTGGCTGCTGCAGGGGACATCTGCTGAGAAGCAGCAGCTTTCTCCGCTGTGGAGAATCCAATTAAGCTCTTATTAAGTTCATTTGCAGTTTTTTTCCTGTCCCTAACTTGCTTTTAGAACCTCGGGCTGGAATTTTCCTAAAGGAGCCTCTAATGGTGGTTGCTTTGGTCCTGGCGGAGGCACCCGTTGGCTTCAGTGCTTAAGGAAGGATGTGCGTGCTTGGTTCTGCGTACAGCAACGCGATGGACTTGGCCACCCCATCTTCAGCGGGCAAGGGGAGAAGAGCAAAGGTTTGGCATCTGCTGCTGCAAATGCAGGTGATGGTGATCCTCCAAAGAGGGGTGCTGGGCCAGGAAAGCCCCTAGTCCCACTCTGGCATAGCAGGGGTGTTTGCTCCCTGCCTTGTGTCCAATGCACACTGGAGTTTTTCTTTCATACGCTGCTTTTTGGTCATTTTCGACCTAAGAAACCATCTTGGTGCAGTTTTCCAGGAAGAATTAATCCAATCCCCCCCGCCCCCAAGCAGTCTGTAAGAAAACCTCCCTGCCAGCTGCAGGTTTAAGCCCAAGAGGCACATCAGTGCCTCCCAGGAGGAGGTGCAAAGGCTGGAGAAGGCTCTTGTTGAGTCACGGTGATGGATGAGGGATGGCTATTGCTGCAGACAGAAAGGCGAGGTGGGCTGAGAGGGGCCGGCTGGCGTTACAGTGACCTCCTGACTTTGCTCCTGCAGTGATTTCCTGCACTTGGCTGGATTTTAATTTTTATTTTTCATCTGAGCACCTCAAAAATCAGTTATCAGTATTAACAGCAACAGAGACATTTTAGAAAGGAGGCAAGTAGGCAGAAGGTGACAAAATGAGTTGGTTGGAGCCACCCTGCAAGAGTTTGGGCTCTGCCTCCCAGCTGCCCGTGCAGAAAGCTGGGGGGGAATCTGGGCTCCCCTCACCTGCAGACCCCCCTGTTGCACATTGCCTGCTCCCAATGCCACTGCAGCAGAGGTCACTTTGGAAGAGGGACAGCCCCGTCCCCAACTTGCCCATCCCCAGGGCTGACTTGAACCCCCACCTCTTTCCCCTCTGCTAATGCAGTTGGGAGGGGACAATTTGGGTCCAAGCCCAGCCGGCTGGGACAGGGTGTCCCCAAACCCTAATGAAAGTGTTCAAAGCCTGGCTGGAGCTTCGTGGGGAGAAATATTTGATTTATGATATGAGTCAATGATGTTCCTCTGCCAAAAGGCATAAAAGGTACAGGCTGATGAGTCAAAGGCAGCTCCATTTACACAATGGATTTGTTGCCTGGAAGGGGGAGGCAGGGATGTCTCTATTAACCTCCCCAGATCCCACAAGGATGGGACAGTAGGGAAGGCCTGGGAGAGAGATTATATATACATATATATACACACACAAAAATATATCTAACCCAGCATTTGAAGTGACAATGCAAAATGACAGCTTTTCACATATAAGCACAAGCCTTGGATTTACCCACCAATAATATCCGTGGACCCTGTTGCTGCCGCTCTGACATGCGGCGTGGGAGTATGGGACATGTATCAAAGGGTGCGATTTAATCTCCATTTTAAAAATGTAATGATTTTGTGTCAGTCTCATGATTCCTGAGCCCTTTCTAATGATTTTTTTTTTTCAAATAGGGATCAGCAGCACTGTGATGGACCTGCCAGCTTTTCTGTTGTATAAAGATTTCTTCTTTAAATGAGAGGAAACATGATTTCCGCCAATATTTATATTAATTCTATGCCATTATTTCTTTTTTCTGGGCTCCGAAAGCATGAAGATTTGTGTTTCATAATCCATGCAGGAAGGCTGAATTGATATATTGGTTGCAAATGAAGAAAAGCACATGTGGCTCTTCCCCAGTAGGTTTGATTTTATCCATCTGGCTCAATCATGGTAGCAGAACTCAGTGGAGTTGCATTGGCATAACTTGGCTTTTTTTTTTTCTGAAATATTGAGGTAGTTCCTGGTCTGGGGAGGAATCTAACTCCATATTTATTGCCTTTTCTTCTTTCTGCAGGTCCCATTGGTCCCAACTGGGCATCCTTGGCTGGCAGCTGAATTTATAACCTTGCTTAAAGCCAAATCCTGCACCAAAAGAAGATTTTTTTTTAATCCAAACCCCTCGGATCTGTGAACATGGAACTTGGTCCAGCATCAGTCTGTAGGAGAAATACCTCCGCTCCTTTTATTAGCACCTCTGATGCAGTCAAGCTGCTGGCTTCACCACTGCAGCGCAGGAGAACACTGGAAATGGTAAAACAGGCCGAAAAAATGCCCTGGGCCATCCTGGCCCTTGTCTGTCTGTCCCCAGTTTGTCCTTCTGTCCCCTGGGTTTCACAGAAGGGGCTAAAAATTGCAATACACTTTATGAGTATTTTTGTCAGTGGTCACTATTGGAGCACGTAGCTGGAATTTTGGGATTTCCCTCCAGACTCTGCAAAATTGTTTTGCCCGAATGGTTAAAGCACATTGTTTGGATGAGCTCTGTGGATTATAATATCAAGCCTGTTATGCATATTAAATTAAAATACTTATTTTAGCCTCAGAAGCCAAACCTGAATCACTTAGTGCTGTGGAAATAAAATGACCCCACGCTACCAAAATTGAGGGAAAGTGGGGGGACACATCAACCTTCCTGTTGACTGTTGCACTAAAATCCAGGATACTCTCAGCTTTTCTGGTGCTGTGTTTGCTGGTGGTGGGGTGGCACTGGGGGGGTCCCACCTCCCACCCGGGGGGGTCTCCCCCTGCTCTCAGTGTTGCAGTGCATCAGTAACCAGTGCCGGGTGCCCTTTGCATCCCTCCCAGTGCAGCAGCCAGCAGTGGTCACAGCTCCATGGCAGTTTATTACCTTGCTGGGGGGCAGGAGGATTTTTTTAATTATTATTCCAGCTTCCTTTCCTTTCTCATTTTTGCTGAAAGCACAAAAACTTGTCATGACTTACCTCCTGGCACAGCGGGCCAAGGCCTGCAGGCAGCAGCAAATCAGCGGTGGGATAAGAGTCCATTTGGAGCAGGGCCACGGCCACAGGACGCTGCCGGCAGAGGGATGCTGTGCCCAGGGCCTGTGTCTCCCCTGGGGTGACCGGGTGCTGTGGGGTGACCAGAGTACCACAGGGTCACTGATGCCCTTTTTTTTGCACACTGTGATCATGTCCCTGCATCTGTCTCAGTTGCACCCAGTGGGTAATTGCAAGCTGGGGCAGGGGCTGGTGATCAGCATGGGGCTGTAGTAATAAAAAATGTCTCCGGTTAGCGCCAGGATAAGCCTGTCCAACCATCTCCTGCTGTCGCTGGGCCAAATATTCAAGGAGACTTTGGAGATGCCAAGAGGCAGTGAGGAGCAGCAGCGTGCTGAGCTCCCGGCTCACTCCGAGGACACAGCTGCATCCGTGCAATGTGGCAGGATCAGTCTTGCCGCATCTGGGACCTAAAACAACCCCAGGCATTGCAGTGCTGAACTACTGTTCCTTGTAGGACCAGGGCAAGCTGCTGGAGGAGATCCTCATGCATTAGTTAGAGCAAGAGGCTTGTGCCTCGGAGAGGTGCATGGAATCTCATTGGGTTTATTCCCTTTTGTCTTTTCAGCTGGAAAAGCTCGATGAGAACACAAGCTGTCGATGAGAGCCAGGTGCCTGCGGCAGGACAGGCAACAGTTAATTAGTGCTGAGCAGGGCTGGTCCCAGGAGGATGCTGGGGAGCTGCATCCCTGCACCAGAGTGAAGAAACCCGGCCCAAGTGTTTTTATGTTTTTTTAACCTTCACTTCAGGAAACACAAAAGCCCCCAAGTAATATATCTTAAAAATCTGGGGAGGGTTTAAACAAGTTTAAACAGTGTTTATTGCAGGTGAATGCAATAAGCCCTTGCAGACAGGCCAGGAGGGAGCCAGCTGCCCACTGCATTGGGGGACAGACTCTGCTCAAATCAGGATGATTTACGTGAAATTCCTGGCTCTGTCCAGAGATGCAAGAGAGACCATTTCTTGACACCACCCCACAGGCGAGATATCAAGCCTGATGTTTCCTTGCCCAAGAGCACGCGCGGAGCCAGGCAGACGGGATTTTTCTCTGCCTTTCCTCTGCTCACTTCAGTTGTCTCAGCAGATTTGGCAAGTTCTGTATTTTTCCGAGCAGCATGCAGCTGCTGCTGCCCTCGGCCATCAAGAACCACAAAGCTGGAGATGCTCGAGGGGCTCTGTGAACCTCCTGCCTTAGCACCAAAACCACAGAGGGATGATTTAAACCTTATTCTGGGGTGGGATCATTCAGCTCTGAGGAGCCTCTTTCCTTGTGTGAATCCTCAAGGCATCCCCATCACCCTGTTTTCCCCAATTTTCCTGCTTGTACATCTCTCATGGGCTCCCCTGACATCCTTCCCTAACCCATTTCCAATTTGGGCAGCCAGGAGGGAGAGTCAGAGGCTCTCTCTCAGTCAGAAGCTGCTGTACTTTGGGAGTTAACATTTGTGCAGAGCCAAGAGCTGCAGGTGGGACCAGATCCACAGCCACCAGTTCCACATTAAATCTTAACAAGTGGCACTGGAGTCATTAGTGCCCATCCATCCCCCCCCAGCCAGGCACCAGGACCTGTGGGAAGGGGCGAGCGAGGCAAAGCTGAGCCCACTGTCAACTTCTGGAATCCCCCAAATCTGTGCGAGGTATTTCTGATCCTGCCCTGGTTTTATTTCCCTCCTAGATGATGCATTTCCACATGCACACCTGGGTTGGATCCTGCTGCGAGGAGCCCAGCTGGTCTGTGGAGCTGGCAGGATGCACAAACCGGGTTTGGCTTTGTTAAACAAACCCTGCCTAATAGGTTTTTAAGCAATATGAGGGGTTTTTAGTGCATTTCTAACTTCATTTCAGTGCTCAGGTGGAGAAGCAGGGTCGCACTCTGTTCCACGTTACACTGCTGCTGCCATCCTGCCAGCAAGGATGTGGCGAGGATGCCTCCGGCAGCTCAGCCCCTCATCCCAAGCTGGAGTGTTAGGAACCAGCCTAAGCCTTGAAGCCTGATATTTAATGTGTATTGTGAAATGTTTGTTATAATTAATTATGATAACTCTGAAAACTCTTCACATAAATAGACAGGCCCTTTTCTTCCTAATCTCATTCAATTTAGCTGTCGTTCCATAAATTTCACAGTCGTTTTTGCAAAAAGCTGCAGAGTTTCCAGTAGGGCTTTTTTTAATTCTTGTTATTTATTTATTTAGTAATAACGTAATTTCTTTCCTTTCATTTTTTTGATCAGTGAACTAACAATTCTTAGGGCAAAAAGGAAACCAGATGATGAAAACTGAGCCAGAAACCAGGTGAAAATGCATAAATACAGAAGCATGTGCATGGGTTTTGCCTCTGTTACGCAGTGGTGGAGGAAGCCCTTATCCAGTAATCCACCCAAGTGTCTGAACCTGCAGCCAAGAGCAGGATCTGCCCTCTCCTTTCAAGGCTGAATCCTCCTGGCGTGTTGTAGACGTTGTGCTTTCGAGCTGCCCCATCTGAAATGGAGACCTTTTTCCTCCTTAGGAACCAAGGCATGAAATAAATAAAACCCCATGCCCTCTACTTTTTCACCCAATAAGTACTGTCCCCCCCACCTTCCCTTTGAAATGGCTTATTAACCAGCCCTGAGCTGGGATGGAGCAAAGATGCTTCCTGGTCCTCGCCTCGCTGTCCTCATGCCTCGTTGCTTGTAATAAATCACCGGCAGCCACAGGAATGTGGGGGTTAACAATGCATGACTCCGTCCTCCATCTCCCTGTCCCAGGGCCCGAGGAGTGAGGAATGGCTATGGTTTGGCTGGGAAAAGAAGACTAAAAAGGGAAATAAAGGAAAATAAAGGCGGTGGGTGCTTGGGGTATATGGGGGATCCTGCAGCCAGGATGCCCAAATGCCATGGTTTGTCTCATCGATGCTCTTTGCTGGTCCCTTTGGCAAGGTGATCTAAGAAGTAGGGAAAAAGCAGTGATTGAACAAATATTCCAGTGACTGAGTCAGTTCCCTGGAAAAGGGGCTAAAACAACAAGAGACAATTACAGAAGAAAACAGGGACATGATTTTCCTAATGTAACTTCAGTCACTTAGAACAGTCTTCCTGGCCTGATAAGCGAATCTTTTACTTCTGTTTCAAGCTGCCTTTAGCCGCAGAGATCAGATATCTGTTTCTGCTGCTTTTATTATCAAAAGAAGACCATATTAGTTCAGTTTTCACTTGGAATTCAAGAAGAAAATGTTTCCTTCCCGACAATTTTATATATTTATCCCTTTGGCTAAAGTCTTTGATTCTGAAAAGTGCAATTAGCAAGTGGCGGGTGTGCAGTTTGACTTCTAACCGGAGAAACTCCCAGTGCAAATGAGAAGTGGGGCCTTAATGAAATGCAACATTTCCTTTTGCCATCTCTCTGTAATTTATTCTGACTGATAGACACCTGAGCCAGCGTGCAGGCACGCACATGCAGAGGTATATAATAATAATAGTAGTAATAATAATAGTGTCCTTGTCATCCAGAGCCCTCCAAGCACAATATAAAGCAAAAGCAAATAGTGCAGAGCAGAGACTCATGAAATTGCAGCCCAGTTTAAGGAGATGTTTCTTGAACTCCACAGCTACAGATGGGCAGATTTCTACTTGTCTTGAGCTCCAGTCCTGTGTTGCTTCATTTACCAGGGTCCTTGTCCTGCCTGATGTCCTGTATTGCTCATCAGTAAAGTTAACGCATGAATAATATAGCTTGGTGAAAGTATTTATTGTCCCTGATTTAAGGATGGGGAAGCTGAGGAGCAAGTAGGAGTGGTACCCGAGAGCAGGTCCTGCACCGTGTGTCAGCGGCAGGGCTGGGAGTAGGAGCAGTGTCTCCGTCCTCAGCGCTGGATGGTGCGAAACCTCGCAGACAGACAGCCCTCTGTCCGTGTGTCCCACACGGCACCTGCCACCCCATGTTGGGAAATGCAGAGAAGTGTTTTGGGACACCAAAACCTGGGCTCAGCGTAGCAATAGCCACTCAGGCCTGAGACTTTATAAGGGCTAGTTCTCTTTTTATTCTGGCTCCTGAATAGCCCAGCTCTGCTTTTCCATCCTCTCGCTATGAATTCACAGCAGCTCTTTTCTTTTTGCTAAATTCCTCGAGGATTGCCGTGGCGGAGCTGGAATGAGGACCGGGTCCTGTGCCCAGGCAGGATTCCCTGTTGTACCATGCAGCTGCTCTGGGCCTGAACAGCCCATCCACTTTGGAAAGGTTGTTCAGTTATCCCCAGTTATTCACCTGAACGATGAATCCATCAATCCCTTCAAGCAATGACATGGGCCTGATTCTCCTCCTAAGCTGGCATCAGTCGGGGTGAGCCCAATGGAGTGGGCTGGCAGAGCTTCTGCAAGCAGGACCAGACCAGTATCTGCCCCAGGATTGGTCCCTTTGCTCTTGGCTGGTGTGACAGCAAGAGTCAGTGCGGCAGAAACCTGCCTGCTGTAATTCGGTGTAAACAGTCAAGTCTCCCTCAGGATGCCCATCTCGCTCGCTTGCCGTAGCGATGTTTAGGGTGATGTGCTCGATTTAGACCTTTGGCTTCCAGATGGGTCATTCAGAGGGGTGAGATCTTCCTGCACCTACATGGAGCCAGACTTATCCCGGAAGCTGGGGCTGGCATGCAGCCAAGGGACTGCGAGGAGAAAAACCCTGACAGTGAGAGATGTGAAGAGCTCCCTGCTGAGATTACAACACAGCATTACCTTCGGGGAGAATGAGGGGCCTTTGATATAGTGAGGGACGTGTGAGACAGGAGCTGACTCAGGTAGGGAGATGCAATTCAGGTGGGTGGGTGGCGGAGTAGTGGGTTCCCATCTGCAGCACCGCCAAGTACCGCTCCAAAATGGCTCTAATTACTCCCATCTCCCCAGTTCCCAGCACAAGGGGGGAACTGTGATGGACGAGGTCAGCCAGGATGATTGAACGATCTCTCCTGGCCTTAAACCCAGGAATTTATTGAACAACTTCAGAGCAGCCAATGCCTGTAGCTCTGGTGGGGTCTCCCTGCAGGCAATGTCCTCGAGTTGTTCCCTGTCAACGCTGTCAACTTTATTTGTGATGTCTACAAATTGTCTGGGGCCATATCCCTGCATCTTGCGATGCTCGGTGACAGCTGACACCTTGTACCTGGGCGCGGGAGATCTTTGCATGGGGTTTGTTTGGGTTTTCCTCCAGGAAAGCTCCCTTTACCATCGGAAAGTGGGCATGCGCCGCAGCCAGGCAGCCAAGCCCTCAAATCTCCGACAAGTGAGATGCAAACAGTGATTCAGCGCAGCCGGAGGAGGAAAGAGGCACCCACCCTAACCAACACCCGCTGTGCCCACAGACCTTTGTCCCCGCACCCCATGCACACCAGCCCTCTCGTTAACCCCACTCAGACCTTTCCCCAGGGCTGTGTTTCTTCTCTTCCCAGCTGAGCATCTGCATTAGAGCATGGCATGGAAAACACAGAGGAGCATCCTGCAAGCGGGGCACTGCCAGGTGTTTGTAAGGGTGGCTGGGCAGGCACAGCTCAGCAGCTGGATACAACACATCTTTGACCAAACATCCACTCCTTTCCTGCTACCAAAACCACCTTTTCTTACCTTAAACCACCCCAGCGGAAGCAGCTAGCAAAGTGACTCCCTCGTGCTTGTGCTGCCATAGACGCGGCGATAACGCGCGTGCAGACGTGCATGCACACACACGCATGCATACATGTGCGCGCACACACGCACGGACACCCACGTGCACACCCATGCACACATGCACAGCTGCGTGTGTCACTGCAGCCTCCCGCTCCTGCAGCCCAGGAGCCTGCAGGCTGCGAGATGAGGCTGTGCTCCCCGGGGCTGTGTGAGCTGGGTACCACGATGCTGCCACCACATGAAGGGAGAGATGGAACAGCAGCACGAGAAGGAGCCGGAGAGAAAAGGATGGCGGCAAGGAGGAAAACATGTTGTTCCTTATTTGAACTGGAGGAGGTGGGGGAAGGCAGCCGATACCTCCTGCAGCTCTCAGTGTAGTAACGCTGGGATGGAGCTCTCTGCCCCTCTCCGCTCAGGCAGGCGTTTGGGGGCTGTTTCTGGTTGACTTTGAGGCAGGCCTCCTTTGGCAGGGGAAAGAAGGAACAAAATTAGAGCCCTGTGTCGCATGCACAGTGCTCTCCCATCCACTGCTTCTCCAGTGTGCTCTGATTTCTTTTTTAAACCAAATCCCATCCTTTTCACTTGGAGGAGCAAGAAGCGGGTGTACATCCTGGGTCCAGCATGAGATGAGCTTTGGTGAATCTTCAAGCCACGACTGAGCTCCTGCAAGTGCTGTTGGCAGCAGGGTGAGGTGCAGAGCCTGGTCTGTGTGCCAGACCTTGGCCATCGCTGCGCTCAACAGCTCTGTCCCCTTCCTCCAGCTCGTACCACTGGCCCTGATGATGGGACAGGATCAGTGCAGCCATTCTCTGAGCCCAGGGGAGCTCCACGCAATGCTGCATGCAAAGCTCTGCATGTCCCAGCCTTGCTGCAACAGCAAAGGGGAGGCCACCAAACAGTTCCCATGAGGACTGCAATGGGCTGAATCGCTCCTGGACTGGGGACAAGGCAGCTGTGGGCTGGGCAAACTGTCACACACAGCCAAGGATCGGGGCTCCCCTGGAATAAGGACTTGGGGGCAGAGAAGCCTTGTATAAAAGCTGTGGGTACCTTTTGGCTGAGAAAAGACTTGGGGATGTTCCTGCTCTTTGGGTTTGGAGCCCCTCTCGCCACCAGCTTGAGTGAGCTTGGAAATCCAGACAGAATAAACATTTTGGCCTGGGCTCACGTCAATGCCCATCTTCAGCCTTTTTATCCCTACCTTAGTAATACACAGACCTTAGCAATACACAGCTTGATTCCCTCTGGTCTGCGCTGGGGACTCCAGGTACTGCCATACTATGACTGTTTTGTACTGCTTTGGGGAAAAAAAAAGCACTCCTGAAGTGTAAAATACCAATGACTTTGGTGCTTTTTATGAGGCCGCTGTAGCTTAGGTGGGAACAAAGGAGCCGGATTGTTTGCCTCCAGGATGGGAGAGCAGAGCTTGCAGCAGCAGTGACTCAGAAAAGGATTTAGGGGTCATGGGTGTATAACTCCCTCATCATAAGCTCCCAGCGCAGAGCTGCGGGAAAAAGAGAAGTTGATGTGATCCTTGATTGAGCTTTAAAAAAAAAAGAAAAGGAAAGAAAAGCCGAGAGTGCTCTTGAGTCTTTACAGTGTGCAGGGGAATATGGTTGAGCTAATCTGCCCAGCCATTGGGGCCAGCCCTGAGCGCCGCGCCGGCCAGCCCAAAAGCGTAAAGGGGCTTTGACAGTGGTGGGAGGGGAGTGGTGGGGTGGGAGGCTCGGTGTCCCCAAGGAGAGGTTGGAGAGCGCTGGTGCAGAGGAATTAAACTCCTCTGTGTGTATCAGGCTGGAAATGGAGCCTACAGCCTGTCAAGCAAAATGCAGGAGAAGCCCTAATTGCTGGAAGCTGAAGGCAACCTTGGAGGAGGACACGCTGCAGGGCAGCGAGGGCTGACGGAGAGCAAGGGACCAGGGATTTACTGTTGCACAGAGCCTCCAAAATGAGATTTGGTATTGCTACAAACCAGCGGCTTTAATTCAGGTGCTGGAGGAGAAAAATAACTGCAGCGTATGCATTTGGGAGGAGCAGGGGAGAGTCATGGTGGCCCTTCCTGACCTTAATTCATAAATCCCTCCCACTCCTGCCCTCAGAGAGAAGGCCGTCCCGCTCTGCCCTCGAGGTGTTTGTAACACTTGGAGCTCTGCGGCGAGGCCATGACTATAACTTATCCTGAGCCTCATCCAGTTGTCTGCAGGAGTCGAGGAGAAATGGTTTCTCAGGCACACATCTGGCCAGCTGTGCTCCCAGGTGCTCCAAATTGCAGTGGGGTGGGAGGAGGGATGCTGGATGGGCAGCAAGCATGGCAATGGGGGTGTAGGGACTCCTTCCCAAGACACGTTTGCCCGCCAAGTCTCCCTGAAGTGCTTGATCTGATTAGCAGATTTGGGATCAGGAAGGAATTTTCCACATGTCAGTCTGGCAGGAACCACGGAGATTTTTGCTTTCCTCTGTATCATGGAGTGGAAAACATCTGGGCATATCAATTACCCATGACTGCATGAGACATGAGCATCAGTAATGCCTTGGGCTGCCTGAGACAGAGCCCAGGGGATATGCACAGCCCCTGAGCTGACTTTGGGGCCCATCGCCCTGGTCCCACGTGGGGCTGCGGTGGCGATACACCATCCACAGCACCTGGACAGGGTTGCAGGTGGCTCACAGGACTGGAAAGTGGGGAAATAACCCCCAGGACTGAAGTCATTAAGTCTAACTGGGGTTACTGGGCTTTTTCTTAAGGCTGTGGTTTGACTTCATGGATCCTGAGTGCACTAATTGGCTTTAATTGCCTTAAGCAGCTTCACCTTGGACTCCCACCCACTCACCCAGGAGTGCTATTTAAGGCCAGGATGGGCTGTAGTGGGGGTATGTTCCTCTCCAGCCTTGTCTCTTCTATAGGTTATCTGTTGTCTTGCTTTCAGCTTCATCACCTGCCTGTCCAGACCCTGGAGCTTCTTCTAGAGTTGGCTATCATCATGCTCAGGTACCCCATGATGTGTCCTCTATGTTTGTATGCAAACAGGGGCACATTTGAAAAACTCTAGCAGTCGCTGTCAATATACCTGATGATAAGACATTTGTTGTCTGTTTCCCCAATATGATTTCCAGCCAAAACTTGTGCTAATTTGGGATAAATTAGCCTTAATACTGGTTCCCCCCAGCCCAAGTGAGCACTCGCCTGCTTGGTTGTGGTGCTCTTGTGTTAGTCATCTTGTAGCTCAATGAGCACTGGCAAAGATGCAAAGCAAGGAATGAGCTAAAATTTCCAAAGCTTCACTTGGAATAAAATGCAACTTGTTAGAAAATGTCATCATGGCTGTTTTGACAGACTTTCTTTCAAGCAGAAGACTTGTCAAAACCAGTCCTCTCCCTGCAAATACATTTTGTTTTCTGCTTTTCCAAATAGAAGAAGGGCTTCATCACAACAACTCCTGACCCAACTTTCTCCTTGTCCTGCTAAATTCCTACTAGAGGCGGTCTTGGGCTTCTTGAATTCAAACCTTTTCTCTTCCAAGAGCCAAAATTTCAGCTTCAGATGAAAATGTTGACTCATGGGGAGGAACCCCCTTTGTATGCTGGAGGGGATAAAAGCCAAGCAGAGCCCCTGGGGTCCCAAAAGAGAGGAGCTGCTTGTGCAGGGTGGGGATCTCCAGTGACTTCCCAGCCTGCAGCTTTCATCTCCTGGCTATTCCCTCCCCTGCCACCTGCCCCTTTCCATGCCAGCCTCCTGCTTTTTAATTATGTTGTAGAAAAGTCTCACAACTCAGCGATTCAAGGTGGCGTTTGAGAGAAATGATTCCCTTTAGCATAGCTGACAGCTAATTTGTGTAAAGTTTAATTACAGCTAGCATTAATTAACTGGCAGTGTGTTGCGATACTAAAGCACGACCATCTGTTCTTTAAACCGCCTCCCCCAATTTCAGCCCTAATAATTTTGGTGCTGAGGAGGTTGCTCCAGTGGACCTGGTGTAACCGCAGCCATTGTTGGGAGGGTGTCACCCACCGTTGGCGATGGAGCACCCAGCGCTGTGGGTTGAATCGTGCCTTGAAGTGCTGCCACCATGTAGGGATCAGCTTTGGAGAACGTGGTTTTGACGTCCGCATGCTTCCCTGCAATGTTGTTTCCTGTATTATGTATTTAAGTGGAGGGTCAACTCTTACCTTTCTGCAGTGTTGCTGCAGAGGGGTGCTCAGTCATTTGGGCTGGCCCAGCAGTGTGTGCCAGTGCCCTTCACACTGCATCGCTGTGTGGGAGCATTTTGCTTTCACTGTGCAGGGAGATGCGTGGCCACCTGAGATATGAGGGTTGGGAGAAAGGCTCCGAAGCAGCTGTTTGCTGCCCTGCTTCAGGACAGGTGTGTGCCAGCACTGCTGAATGTGCACCAACATCCCCGCTTCTGTAAAAGCAAAGCTGGTAACCTTTCCACCCTGAAAGGAGGACTTGAGTGTCTGCATACAAGTGTCCAGGTCCCCTGGTTGTGTTCCATAAGGTGGGTTTGCAGTTGTTCCTAGCTTCAGTCTGTCCATCCCCTGTGCAGAGACACAAACAGCCGTAGCATATAGGCACCGGAAAATGAGCACTGGGTGCTTGTTTTGGCATATTCTGCCAGAGGCTGCTGTCTGGAGGCATATTTAGTGCCAGGAGGTGAGTGGCACTGAGCACTGGGTGCACATGGATTGCAGGGGGCTACAGCAAATCAGTCCAGCTCATTCTTCAAACAGCTTGGAAACCCCCTGGGAGAAATGGAGATGGGGGCAAAACTAGACAACCAAATGCCCCAGAGCTCTGCCCTTGGTAAATCCTGTCTAACCTCAGTGCAGCTGCTTTGATCTCATCATGTAAATCCAGATGAAAACAAATACATATCCAGTGAGAGATGAGCTCGTCCTCCAGGCTCTTGGCCAAGCCTTCGGCTTGAGGGCTTTTAACAGGGCTCGGCAGCTGCTGGTGGGAGGAATTCCTTTGGTCAAACTGCAGCTCCCAGCTTGTCTCAGCTGCTGGTTTCAGGGTTGAATGGAGCCTTTCCTCCCAGTCCCCCAAATTTGGAGGTAGCTTAGTCCCTGAGCTCAACACTGTGACTTGGGTCCAGCCTTTTCTTTCCTGAGGAGTTGAGTTCTGCCTTTGCTGGCTCATGAATTGAATGGGGCCTGCTTGGTGGCTGGCAATGGAGCCTCTCTGGTGGCCCTTCACAGAGGGTTTCAAAGCTGGTGAGCAGGTTTTGGCAGGGAGCTGATGGGCTGGAGGGAGGGAGGATAGCTTGGGACACAGCAGGAGCCTGGGATTTGGACAATTTGGGCTCTCATCCCTGCTCTGACATGAACCTGTCTGAGCCTGCTCAAATGAAACCCATGGGGGATGCTGGGACTGAGGTTCCACTGCCAAGCCAAGTGAAATCCCAGCTCCTTCATGTCTGCTACTTACACCAAATTCCTTGGGCACAGTTTGTTTTTGATGACAGGAGACATGTGGTGTGTTACACACTGACAGGCGTGGACAGACGTGGTTGCCACCCATGTTGTAACCAAACACAAGGGGGGATGCGCTAACGCTGGGGATGGGAAAGGGTGAAACCTTGACTTTGCTGATGTTGGTGGGAATCCTCCATGGACTCCTGGGTGGGAGCAGGGGTGAAATCCCACCTCCTAGAAGCTGTCTACAGCTCTACTGCCACCCTCTTGTAATAAGAGCTTAAATCATGGAAGCAAGCAGTCATGTTAGCCCAGGATGGGGAGTTACAGTGCCTGGCTGCCTGCAAGCTCCCCACCTGCTATGGATGCAGAGTAAAATATTCGCTTACCATCCCACAACAGTCATTACACTAATTCATTTCACCATACAAGTGCACTGGTGATTCCTGCAGCTCAGCTGATGAGAGATAACTCAGAGCTCTGCTTTTTGTACTGCTTTCCCCTTTAAAAAGTCCCTGACTTGCCAGGCTTGCTGCAGTCCAGACCTCACTAGAGTGCAGCTGTGCTAGGTGAGCTGTTTTGCATTGATGCCTGCTGCCAGCATCCCATGGGCACTCCTTGCTTGCAAGCCTGGGATAAGCTCCCCTTGAGCAATACGATTGCACAGGCTTGATAGGCTGACGTGCCTGGATACACAGCGGCCCTGGGGAGGCTGCAGCGAGTACAGCGCAGGGTGATTCCCCAGGGTGAAGGGGATGGTGCATCCCTGGCTTTGCTCCTAAGACCTCCCCTGCTAGGAGGGGTCAGAACTGGGTTGCAGCAGGGAAAGTCTCTCTCCCTGTGCAGCAATGGGGGCTGTGGGCAGACCTCTGGCAAGTGAGAGTGTTAATTAAACAAATGTTTGCTGGTGTATAAGGTGTCTTTATGCAAAAAAAGGTTGTGGTTCTACATGGAGTGCATTTTGTTATTGCTGTAATAAGCTGCAGGTGGGGAGGATGAGGCAGAGCTTTGAGTGGGGACTGTGGCTGTGGCCTGGTGGGACCCAGGAGAGGATGGGTGGTTCAGTAGTCTTGCAGGGTCCCACATCAAGGGGAAAATCAGAACAGCTGGCTGAGAGGCACCCAAAGCTCAAATGATTTGGAGCCATCCATCCTGGCCATGCCACCATCTCTGAAGCCTTGGGCTGCCTGTGCATCTGCTCCCAGTGAAATGGGAAGGAGGGAAGGGATGAATCCAGCCCTGGAGGAGCGTGGGCAGGGGATTCTCACCTTGGCTGTTCACAGTTTAATGAAGCGGTTTGTGTGATATTGTTGCCCTCTATTGGACCCAGCCTGAACGGCTTGGCCAGTGCTGATGTGACCATATTAGGTGGGGAAGGGTCAGGGGCTTTTCCCCGGCTTTGAGGTGGATCGACACTTCCCCAGTTAATCGTGTCGGGGCTCCTTGGAGAGGGAGTTCTTGCCCAGAGCTATTGTGAGCAAAGAGCCAGAGCTAATGCCAGATGGAGGTAATGAGCCTTGCCGTGGACTTCAGTGGAATTTGGATCAGACCATTTGCAGTCTCTGGGGATAAGTCGGTTCTGCGTCATCTTAGTGATGGGCTGGAAATGCGCCCAAGTTATTTGCAGAGAGGCTTGCAGCTCGAAGGGACTCATCTTAACTACCCCCTGCTGCTGTTGCTGCCCTCTTTGAGAGCAAGAGAGACGCTTTGGGGTGGCAATGCCTAATGTAAGGTGCTCCTTTGAGCATCCTACCTCTGCTGGTGGGGACTGGGGAAAAGCCAGGAGTGCTGGCCAGGTTTCCCAGGCTGTACAGACCCACCAGGATCACTGCAGGGGCCCAGAGCTGGATGGGAAGTGTGCAGGCACCACTTTCATTTCTTCACCGACCTGCTTGGGGCCAGGCTCCTGCTCCCCACCGCAGATGCTAGGAGTGAGCGTGGGGTGGGTCTGGCTCGTGCCTGGGGATGGAGTTGTTTTTTCTGGGGGGACCAAGGCACTGAGGGAGGCTTAGGCTGGATGTCACCTGCAGGCTGTGACGTTGGTGGAGGCGTTTGGCAGAGTAGGTTCCCCTCTCCTTGTGCTGTGGCTCCTGGGTGCAGCAGTGTCCCTGGGCTGGCCGAGGCTCGGACATAGGTGTTTTTCTCAAGCCTATGGCAGCCCATTTCGGTGCGATGCCCATGGGCTGTCCCTGCAGGAACACCAGCCCAATGGAGATAAAAGCCTTTTTAGCAGATTGAGTCGATATTGGTTTTGAACTCTTTCCCAGTGTGGAGAAGCGGTGGCTCACTTGTCAGTGACAGGGCCCCACGTGTTGAGCGTGACAGGGCTAAATGGCTGCCAGATGGGACGTGCAGGGTGCAGGCAGGACCAAGCTGGTACCTAAAGCGGTCCCCTTCTCCCTATCTCTCCCTTGGCTGGCTGCTCCTGCACTGTCAATGCTGAGGCGTTATAGCGTAACTTGGTCGTGCTGCTCTAGAAGAGAAATGCCCCATAGAGCTGGGGAAGCTGTGCTACCCTGAAAGCAAAGGCACCAAAATAAATAGCGTCTCCCTGAACGCTAAGTATACAGAACCAGAAATGACTTGCTTTTCTTTCTTTCTTTTAACTGAGAACAAGCAGGGAGAGCTGGAATAGCTGGGAGTGTTATAAATGATGACATGCCTTTGAACTAGCAGCTGGGTGAATGTCTCATCCCACGCTGTCTATGTTCATGCTCCCCTGTCATCTGCTTGCGAGGGCTAATAGAGATAAAACAATCCAAGGATGGATTTCCAAGTGGAACAGTTCTGCCAGGTGTCTCCTCACACTGCGGCAAGGGACTTAAAAAAAGAAAAGAGAGAGGCCACTGTGCCAAAATCTATATGGTGAAGTTGAGGGAGTTACGCCTGGGGTAAATCTGAGGCCTTGGGAAGGAGGAAATGGTTGCCTTGACCTCGTGCAGCAAAGGAACATGCCATTATCAAAGCCTCACAAATCCTGCCCCAAAGAGGCATGGAAAATGTATGGCTTGTGTCGGAGGCTGAGCTCAGGTGCTGACGGATGGCTTTGCAGTGTTCTGGTCCTGCCTGGCTGGAATGACCATCCGTGGCTACAGAAACACCATTTGTTTTGTGTATCACAAAGGCCTTTTTAAGGACTTGAATAAATACTCGTGTGATGATGCTCCTTGGACACTACTGCTCTAATTAGATGTAATTTGTTTCATGGAGCTCTTAATCCTGCAGTGGGAATACCGACTGTGGGTGCAGACACCAGACTCCACCAAATCTATCTGGTTCTGCCTTTGCACTACTGGCTTAACCCCAAGTGCTCCCAGGACGCTGCCCTAAATAATCCTTCAGGCCACACTGGGAAGGACTTTGGGGAGGCTCAGTAAAAGAGTTTGGCTGTAAACCTCTGACCAGAGGAATCAAGGCTGAATGAACAGCTTGGGTTTGTTACCTTCCACAGCTAAAGAAATAGTGGGGCAGTGGGAGGGGCAGATCTGCCTCTGTCAGTCTCTAGGTCCCATGGCCTGGCATCCTGCTCATCACCAGGCACTGAATTAGCCAGGGGAAAATTACTGATTTTACTGGTACCTGAGGATGCTCAGCCCCTGGAAGGGCTGTTGGATGACACTGGTTGCACTGTCACGATGGGGGAAGGCAGACAGTTCAAGCCTGGGAAAAGCAGTGTAAAGGTGCCAGGAGGTAAATGCATTGGGAAAACAGGGCAAAGCAAGACATAGCTCAGTGTTGAGTTCTGCACGGGGAATGCCAGAGCAGAGGTGAGCAGCGAGGCTTGGTGGTGCTGCTCTGGGCTTGCTGGAGTGGCAGGGGAGTGCCCAGCTGTCACAGCAGCATTGACAGTGCTATTTAGACCAGAGCTTTCCTGGAAAGGTCAGGTTAAGATGAAGGTTTATATATAAATTTCATTGACCAAAGCAAATGCATCTCATACGCTAATTAAATGCATGTCACTCAGCCAGTGCTATTGCTAGGGTTATTTCTCTTGCTCCAGTGATGAATATGGCCAATTAAATCAACAGTATCTCTTTTCTTGCATTCATTTTCTCTCTGCATCACATGCTTGAAGGAGAGCAAAGCCAAGCTAATGGTGGAAACGGTTTTCAAATCTGGTGGGTAAAATTATTGGAGTCTCTCCCTTTCGACTGCTGGGCTCTGGTAACACTCCTGGTGCCAGAGACGGATGCTGTTCCGCGTGTGCTTTCTTCCCCCTTTCTCCTCTTAATCAAAATCTCCGTCTTAGCCTGTCTCCAGTCTCCCTGTTTGATTTCTACCCACTGACTTTCAATTTAGCTCCATGCTGGCCTGTGGCGCATCTCCTTACAGCGATGCACAGGAGCTGCACACCCTGTCTTGTAATGTAGATGGGCTGAGAGCATCTGGCCCCTGTAATCATGGGGGCTGTCACTTGTTCTGATGGAGCCAGGGCTTCCCACAGCCCCAAACTTGAAGTTTAACAAGGCTGAACCTTTAGGGATAATTTTTGCTGTCCATCTGCACCTTAGAAGGTCTTAAAGTGTCAGAGGGGAGAATCAGATGATGAGGTTTCATCACATGAAGAGGTATATAAAAGATGCTGTTCCTGTTCTACCAGTACTGTTAGACCAGCTCTGTGCTGCTTGGGGTGGTCTGGACTGATGCACTGCTCCTCTGCTTATCTGGGTAAATGCTGTGCTAATGAGTAAGGCTACAGCTACTTATCAAAATCAATCAGGACTCCAGTTAATTAGGGCAGTCTGGGCCAGGTCAGTTTTTTCCCCTCCTCCCCCAGCCTTGTGGCAGAGGGGCATAAAGGTCAGGAGAAAAAAATTGGCTCAGATCTCAATCCTTAGACTACTACAGTAGTTTACACTTAGTCAATAAACAGGAGTAATAAGGAGATGCTTTGTGGAATGGGTAAATAGGGAGTCTTGGATGTGCCCCTGTTGTCCAAGCACCTCTGTTCCCTGCCTATAGAGCGGCGATTTCTTATCCACATCCCTCTGCTTTCTCTCTCAGGAGACTCTGGGTTTCATTCACACAGAAATAAGCTGCATCAGACACATTTTCCCAAGTTCCTGGTCCTTGTATTGGGCAAACTCAGTGCTGGCAGTGGGGTTAGTATGGACATGGGAGGGCAGGGTAGCTTTCCTGCAGACAGGGCATAGGCAGTGAAAGCACAGAATAGTCTTCCAAGAGGTAATGTTGCTGCGCCTCCTCTGCAGAGCCTTTTCAAGGCCTGCTTCATTCTCCCTGGCTGTTTCTCGGTTCCTTCCCCCAGACTCTCGGCTTTCTCTACAGAGCCATTCACACCCCCTGATTCCTGGGGGAGAAAAAGACACTTGTCTGAGTCAGCAGAAGACAACATTTTATTTTTTTTTTCTTTAGGATCATTGTCACATGCTGTTCTTGGCTCTTCAGGCAGGAGGTGCCTCTCTGGTGGATGCTTCCCAACACCTATGATGCCTGGCTAGTGATATATATGGTCTCTCCTTCCCAGTGTGGCTAGCAGCATCTGGCACTGGGGAGACTTTTTACCTTGATATATAATTTCTTAAATTTCTGGAGTAGCATCTCTGCTGACTTTGAGAGGGGAGAGATTTGTGGAGAAAGAACGTTTTTGGGTCAGGGAAGGAGTCTTGTACCTGATCAAGCCTCATCTCTTTAAGGGAGTTGTGGAATCAATCTTTGTGATTAAGTGAGAGAGCAGGTAGCTTGAAGCCTTTGAGACTTTGCAGTCTGCTCGGATCTTGGTGCAGATGCAATGAGAAGAGCTGGATCTTTATTTTCCAAGTATGTTTGAAAGGGTGAAGTACCAAAGAGCAGAATTGTTCTGGCGCAAAATATGTGATTTCTTCTGATAACAGCAAAGGAACAGGAGCAACGCAGCAGAGCTGTATCTGGCTCCTTGCTACCTCAGCATGGGACTGTCACGTATTTCCATCAGAGAAAGATGTTGATGTTTCCAGATTGGGCTTGACCGCTGGCTGTTCAGGCCCAGCATTGCCAGCTGTAAGCATCTGTGCTGCAGCATTAGCGTGTGCAATCAAAGGCTGTGCGTGAGCTCAGAGCTGCTATAGTAGAAGCGGATTTGGTGAGTCAAGCTCCTTTTTTTTCAAAGCACTGATCCCATTTCCTTGTATTCTTAAGTAGCTTCAATCCATCTTACTGCATTACAGAAACTGTGTTGATTGTTCTACTGTAGTGACTAATAACCAGCCATACTCTGCAGATTACCCCAGAGAGCTGGATTCCTGGCTTAGCTGTACCAGGCTTCCTGTGTGCAAAGACACCTTGGGGTAACCTGATTTGTTAAGGTACACGTGAAGCTTTCCATGAGCAGGAGAGAAAGGAGAGCATTGTGGGGTGTGGAAAAGAAGCAGAAGAGGATAAGGAGATGGGTTGGTGGGAGGGAAAACCCAACCTGGAAAAGGAGGAGGCTGAGAAATAGGCTGGATGAAGGAAGAAAAGTTAGGTCTGAAGAGCTATGAAGGGCCAACTGTATGTCCCCATGTGCTCAAGATGTTTGGGGAAGAACAGGGAGTTGGGTAGTGAAGCTGCTTGTGCCTATAGCTCCTGAAGCCCACTGCTCCTGCATGAGCCTTGAGAGTGAGATGGAGCACAGCTGCCAGAGCCAGCCCCATCCCTGCTGCAAGGGAGGCGGGCAGCCTGTACACCAGGCTTGAAGTGCAATTGGGTGTGGGGGTCTGTAAGGAAGGTCCTTTTGGTGAAATGAAGGCACAAAGTAATGCCTACCTCACAAGAAAAAAACTCCTGCATTATGATGGTGTGGGAAGTAGGCGGTATGGCCCAAGGAAGGAAGGTTTCCATGCATGTTGCAGCCTTTGGGTAACAGAGACTACTGGCCCTGTAGGCAGGCACATTCTGTCCTTCATCTCCATCCCAGATGGATTTTGGAGATCAAAGGTAAGGCACTCTGCTGCTGTAACACTATTGATGTCAATTGGGTTGTGCTGCAGGGAAGTTGGCGCTCTCCTTTTAATTACAGTAGGTATTAAACTTGAGTCTTCAAGGTTGAAATTCCTACCTTTGGCCTGCACAGGATCTATAGATCACTCAAATCTCACTTAAACCTTCAAAGTAGTTCTTTAAATGTTGTCAAGGCTTATTGCTGGCTTTCTGCATGGGGAAAATGTCTCTACTGGACGGTTGCCCGTAGGCTGCACATGGGGTAGTCAGCCTCCCTAATTGTTCATGGTGATCTATAACATTGATGTTCTGGTGGTGAAGTCAATAGTTCCCAGTGCTGGGTCATCAGCTGCTTCTCTCTGGGTCACAGTCTGGTGACTCTCCCAGCAATATACTGAACCATGTTTGTGCTGAAAAAGCCTGCAATAAAATGTGCAAGAAACTGCAAGGAACCCCTGATAAATGAGATCTGTAAGTCATTCTTGGAGGCTGTGCCGGAACCTGGTTATTGCTTAATAGACTATGTGCAGTGGACCTCGGTTTATGGGGCAGGAGCTTGCCAAAAGGAGAAGGGCTCCTGGCAGCTCATTTAAGCACAATGTTTGGGTGCTCCCTCAAGGCAGAGTTACCAGTGGAGGTTCCACATGGGTTGTACTGGTGCTTCCAGCCAGCACTGGTGCTCTGATCAAAAATGTACATGTTGGATCACCCTTGGCTCTTCCCTCATTAGGGCTTTTGCTGTTCCTCCAAGCTGCTCTTGGCTGGACCCATGAGATTGCATTTGCCTTCCCCCTCACCCCCAGTTAATCTTTTCTGCACAGCATTTGTCTAAAATATTTCTAGTTATCCTTTTTCTGGCATGAGTTTGAAACTCTGCAGATACCATTTCCCTTCTGCTTGAGCTCTGGGACATAGAGAAATTGGGGGTCATTTCCCAACAGCTGCTGTCTTCTCATCTCTTGCCTCCTCTGTGTGTGGTTTGGTGACATTTACGTTCACTGCCATTACAGCATCTTTGCAGAAGGCATGAATCCTCCTGTAAGATCTGCCCATAGCACTTCTCCGCATGGCCTTTTCCAGACCTCATCTACCTGCGTTTCCCTTAACTTCTTTCCTGATTCGCAGCCAAACTGCAGCGCTGTTGAACTGGGACAACCGCGTCCCCAAGCTGCTGTAGGAGATACAGCTCCATCACTGCCCGCACAGTCAACAGCTCTGCCCCGGCAGGACCCAGAGCCCTCATTCTCCCTTTCCCTCTCATGTATTGTCTGTTGTAGTTTATTTTAAATGCTGGGATAGTGCTACCTCCAGAGAAGTTAATAATCCTTATTCAGGCTACAAGGGCTGCACGTCCCACCCTGGCAATAAGCTAACCTCGCGATGTTAGTAGTGCCATTAATGCTGGTGGAGGGCAGCGCATCTGACAGCTCTAGGGCTGGAGGTCAGGTTCACTGTGGCACACATTTCAGATTTTCAGTGCTATAGACTTTGATAACATTAAATGGAGTGAAGAGTTTCTCTCTTACGCAGATTCTGTTCCTTTTTTCCTCTCCTTTTTAAATCAAGGCAATGCAGTGTTGTGTTGTAAGATGGATCTATTTTTCTACTGACCCATGTCAGTAAAAATTCAGCCCATCTAGAGTGTGTGCTGCTTTTGAAGATGGAAAGAAATTCATAGACATTAAGGGCACCATGATCAGCTCATCTCACCTCATGCATAATACTGCCCAGAGAATTCACCCCGGGACTTTTCTCTTGAGCCCAGCACTCTGCAGCTGGATGACACCGTGGCTTTTTGTGTGATTATCCAGAGCCATCTCAAGGTCTGGCTCAGGGAGTCTTGCTCAATCACTTCTCCTTCATCAGTAGGACATGAGACACTTGCTGTGGGAGTCAGCAGCCTGGTTTTGGCCCATTGTGCAACCAGCATGCTGAAAATACTGGCTCTTCAACCTGCTCCCTGCATGTTTGCAGCATCTGTGCTTTTTTAGACCTTGGTTGAGGGAGAATGAGGGCAGTGAGAGTGTGATGAGACAGGAGCTGGGAGTGCTGCTGACATCTTTTCTCTTTTTCCTTCTCTTTGAGGACCTGGGGTCACCTATCTCAGTGGGGACTATGGACCCAGGGGAACTTTCAGGTCAACTCTAGATGCTCAGCAGTGGATGAAGACGACATTTGTGCAGCTTAGCTAAGCCAGTCCTGTCTCTTTCCAAGCTGCTGACAGTTACCTCCAGAAGGCAATTAAAGGCACCTAAATGAACTTCCTGTAGCTAATGACCATCTGAAGGACCTGTCTCCTTCCTCAAATGGAGACAACTGTCTTTGCCTTCTCAGGCACCCTGAGGGGCTTTGTTCTGCAATGGAAGTGATTTATGGCTCCCAGGAGGCTGCACACCCTGCCCAGGAGGGTAGTTTTCTTGTGAACTGACTGAAGATTTTTCCCACTTGTTCCACAAATGAAAAGAAACAGCTCAGTCTGAGGACTTGCAGAAAGACTTGTTTCCATCAAGTCCTTGGAAATGCTGTCATGTTTCATTCCAGGAGAAACTGGTTTGCAACTTCTCCACTGGAGAGAAAAAAAAAAAAAAAACCCAAACTGCAGTTTCCTCTTTCTCCCACCTGAAGCTGTCTGGGTTTCCCTGGGCAGGAGTGATTGATTCAGGTCCACCGCGTTGATGGCCATCACATGTATTCATGTATCTTTTCCCAGCCCTTTCTGAGATATCTGTATCTTGAAGATACTCGAGTAATCTAGGTACTGTTATTTTCAAAAATCCCCAAGGCTTCTGTGTTGGAGAGATCATGCTTCTCAGTTCTGTAGCATGATGTTTTCAGACATTTTCTAAACTGCTGGTCTTTTGAGTCTTAATGTAACCACTCAAAAGGAAAATATTCCAAGGCACTAATCTTATTTGCTGGCCATAGTTGTCATCTTGTTGTATGGTCCTAATAGAGTGATCTGATGACAACTCACTTATTGGATACTGCCCATAAGAAATAGGATGTTTTATGTTTAGAGGAGAGCCTTTGATTTGGGAGTTTAGCCTTTGTACAGCTGTGCAGGTTTGATGTCTTGGTCACAGTATGTTAGAGCTGTTCACTTCCTTAATTTTTGGCATTTACTAAAGAGCTTTTGTGCCTGCCTTTTATATAAGATTAAATGCTAATAGTAGTTTTGCGAGTGTTTCTAGCTCTGTATCCACATATGCACTTTGGGACTTGGCTGGCTGCCATATCCACAGTGGGTGTTAGAGCCACCCGTACCAGCCTGGGGAGCTAGCACTGATTTCTACTCATGCTCTCACTTTAAGCAGGATTGGAAATGTATTCAGAGGCTGCCCAAATAATATGACTATACCTGGTGTATCTAGAGGAGATATGAAGATCTGTTTGCATCATGTTAGTACATAAATCCAGCTCCCCTTAAGGTGCTTAGGCACATTTGGATAATGACCTGGAACAACCTAGGTAGCAGGAAGTTACATGTACCTGTCACATCAGCCTCTGTGAGCATGCGAGACTGCCAGCTAGCAGGCAAAAGCAGCCAATTACACCACGCTCAGAAGCGTTTCATTTTTTTTCCATTTACCCAGCTCCACAAAGCAAATCCTGCTGTAAAGACCTCTACCTCCTGCTGGCATCACCTCCTGTCTGAGGAGATAGTGTTTAAAGTGCCCTCAATATTTGCAGCACAGTTTTCCTGTCGGTGTAGTTAAAGGCCATGCTTTCCTCTGCAGTGGACTGTACTGAGCCACCCAAAGTGTGGGACAGTGTGTGTCGGCGCACTGGGTGATGAGGTGGTGCTGGGGGCTTGTGGGCTCTGTTTTTTCTGCTGATGATAGGGGTGTTGCTTCATCTTTATGCTTTAGCATCCCATATTTTTTTCCCCTCTCTACTTGTCAGGTTAGGAAATGGCTCCTGCTGGCTGCAACACACAGGGGACAGTTCTCACCTGGGATTTCTGGGCACTCCCCTTAGGTAACACTGAAAAGCAAGATTCAGTGTGTTTACATGTGTGCCTGTGCCCATGCGCATATATTTTGGGAGGGAATTGAGGAAGTATCCTAGCAGATGTAAACTAGCTCCCATCCCAAATGTTCTTGAATCTCTGCTTCCCCCCTCATTTTGCTTCTCCCCTGTTGCCCTGGCTCAAGGAGTTTTTGATATTTCCAACTGAGATTTCAAGCCTTTTTTTCATTGTGGGGACCAGGGAAAGGGAGCCAAAACTGCAGTGTTAATTGCTTCCCAATAAAAGCTAGCCTGGAGCAAGAGCTGAAGAAAAGCAGAAGGGAGAATTCCCTTGGTTTAATGATAACTTATCCCTGTCACAGCTCAAATGGTGCTGTTCTCCATTGCATCAAACCCTTCCCCTTCCACCATGCTTGCATCATCCTTCTCCACCATATTCATCTTCATGCCCTTCTCTAAATACATTTTCTTCCTGGTCCTCTTCCTCCTCGTTCACATCTTCACCAGCCTGCTCTGGCAGGTCACCTTGCCCATAGGTGTTCACCACCTGCTTGCAGAAGGGACATGTCTTCTTCCTGGGCTGGGTGTGGAACCAGGAGTCAACACAGGCACTGTGGTAAGCGTGGGAACAGGACAGGATCTTCAGGCAGTCCCCTTCCTTGTACTCTGCCATGCAGATCACACAGGTCTCGTATTTGTCTCCCTGCTTGTACGTGTGCAGCTTTATCTTGCAAGCCCTCTTGTACCAGCTTAAGCCAAGCGTAACTGAGATAGTGGCAATAATGACATAGAATATGTCCCTGAAATCTTGCACGATGAAAGTTTCCTGCAGCATTTTAGCATTGTCTTGACAAGAACTCAAATAGCGTTTGGGTGGTAGAAGGCTGATGTATGCCCCTTTCTCGCATTGCAAAGTCCTTTGCAGGTGGAGGGAGACTGATTGTCCAGTGAAGACTGATGGTATCTTAATTAGCTGCTGGATTTCTTTGTCATCAGCCATCATGGTAGTCAGTTGCTCTGAATCCACATTGTACACAATAGCAGTTTGGTATCCAGCCTGCTGGGCATGAAGAACCTTCTCGACGAAAGAGCAGTTGTACCCCTGTATGAGTGCAATATACATCTTGGAGGTCTTTCTTGGTGCTGGAGGATTCTCTATTGCATGGCAAGCATTTGGTGGCATCACCCTCATCAAATAGCCTGTCAGCCCTTCTGCCGGGAGTTGTGGCCCAAAGCATGCAGGCAGGGCTTTATAAGCAAAGCAGTTGGAGCTGTCATTGTAAGCCACGTAAGCGAAGACTTCTGCAAGAGCAACTTTGTAGAAGGCAGCAGCAACCACAAAGTGAAGAAGTTGAAGCTGAAGATTCATGCTGAATTGAATGCAGTTGGGTTGCTCTGAATACAGATTTCCAGGCTGGTCCCAAAGGAAAAGGGTAAGAGACAGTCACAAAGGCACTATCCCACCCAGGTTTTATCACCATGCCATAACTTGGAGCCACAGCAGGATGGAGATCAATACCTGTTTCTGCAGGCTTTCTGTAGGTTCAGAGGTTCCCAGGATAGAACTAGTCTCTCCTCTGCTGTCTCCAGCTGCTAAGCAACACCTTTACATCACCCCTGCAGGTCTGTGACATCACCCAGTGACTGTTTCCTAAGGCTGGGTCATGTAACATTACTGCCAACCTTCCTAAACGCCTTTGCTTCCTTTTTGGTCTGCTCCATACACATAGCTTCTAGTTTCATCCCCCTCTGGGTACCGATAGGATGCCGATTTCATTTTGCTGGTGATGTGCAGGCAGGATAAATGAGCCTCCCCGTCAGCTACGTGCCCACTGCAGACTGGAATGCTTCATGCTGGTGGCCAAAGCAAATCCTGGGAAATGTGGCAGAGTGGGAACAAGCTGTTCGCCTCTGTCTGCTGCTGGGGGTGTGTGGCAGTTTGGATGGGTCTGGTGAAAGTGCACTTTTTCCTTAAAATCATGATCTTTGAACTGATACCAAACCAAATAAATTGCTTAGGGTAGAAAGGGTTTCTGTCATTTGAAAAAGGTCAATCAGTAACTGTCAGTCAAAATGGCAGCTAACAGAAGTTGAAAGTGTCTACCTGTGTGGCCTCACTCTGCCATTACCCAAACTTCTGAGGGGGCAGATCCACCTCCAAGGCCCCTGAGTGAGCAGCTAGATTTGCAGAGCTGATAGATTTGGGCTCTTGCTAGAGCTGAGCTTGCTGGACTCCTGTCCTACTACAGTGAGAGTGGGTGGTGGATGAGCTTGGTTGAGCTACCATCAACTTCTGCATTGAGGCTTTTCACCTTATTTACTTTAAAACCTCAGCTGCTGGAAATCAAATAGCTGAACACAACTTTAGCTTCTAGCTATAAAAACTGATTTAAAAAGTCTGGTTATGGTGAAAAAGCTGAAAAAGGAGTGGAAAGCATAAGGCACAAGAGTTGTCCCTCCCTCCCAGAGTGTTTCACAGCAGAAGCTCCCATCTTTCAGGCAATTCCCAACTCATATGGTAACTGCTCAGTGCCCAGAGCAATGCCAGCCTGATAGGGATGGAATAGCTTTCCTCGTTGTCAGAATGAACTAGGTCTGAACATGCAGTGAACCCAGGTCAGTTTGGAACCACAAATCCCTAAAAACCTGTACCTTTTAACAAACAGCCCTTTTTGTTTAATGATCCACTTGAGAGTAGCCCTGTGGTTCCCAGTGCATTTGTGTTGGACCTGTAGTTAAAAAAATCACGCGTGTACTAGGCAACTGATTTGTTACTAGCCCCCTTGGGCTCTGCTTGAGACAGATTTCACTGGGAAAAGAGCTACAGAAAATGTCAGCAGACAGTGTGTGTGTGCGCGCCAGAGACTCCCAGCAGCTGTGATTTCAAATCAATTTTATTTTTCCCTCATCTAAAGAGTTTTACACTTGCAGGGAGACATTTTGATGCATTTAAAAACAAAAGAAGGAAAAGGTTTGGGAGAGGGAGAAGCCAAGTGCTCTCTAGTAGAATGAGAGATGAAGAAAGTGGAGGTACACTGGGAGACCTTTTTGAGGGTGCATTTTTGGCTTGGTCTTATGCTTCTTGTGATGGCATCCATCATCCTAGTGTTCTTTTAAAGTCAGTGCCTCTTTACTTGGACTTAATGCTCTATTTCTGCCTCCAGATCAAAGCTTTATGTACTGCCGGTGACCTGCTGCTTGCATAAGGGGTAGGTCTGTCTTTGGGGCTGGACAAAGAGCCATGTGTCTGTGTGAGCTGTGACAGATGCAGGACCAAGGAATGATACCCTTTGTATTCTGTGTGCTGTTATCTCCTGGCTGCTCCAGCACCACCTCTTATATCCTAGAATCAGCAAGGCAGGAGTGAGCAGCCATCCTGGCTTGCTCACCAAAATTTTGGGTAAAAAGAGAAATCAGGTGTTTGTAGTTTCCAACCTGGATCTCAGTAACTCTTAGCAGTAACCCAGAGAGATGTGGGCAGAAGGACAAATCTTCTCTTCCTCTTTGGGAGTGAGGAGAAAGGAAAAGCTGAAGTCTGGATGGGGAGCAGGATACCCATCTTCCACCCACAGGCAGTGTGAGATAGGAAACTCTAACCCTTAGTCTCCTTTGAAATCCCTGAATGTTTTTGCAGAAGGAAGGAGAGGAGGGCTGAAGGAGGACTTTGGCCAAGATGGTCTTCACTCAAAGAGCCAAAGTGGTGCCCTGTCTGCTCTGGTTCCTTCAGTGTTTTCCATTTGCATCACTGCTGTCTGCCTCCTCCGTCAGTGCCCTGGAGGCTTTGGCTCCCGCTGGCTGTGGTTAAGCCAAGCATCCCACCGTGGTGTGGGGCTGTGCTAGGCTGTCTCCAGCCCCATGCTGCATACGTTATAGCCAGCACCATACTCTCCTTCTCATCCTGCCCTACTCCTGTTATATTCATGTGTTAAATACATTGCAGATGCTCCTGGACATATTCTTGACCCACTTTCTTTGCAGTCCCTGCAATCTACTCTGTCAGAATAATTGCAATTTATTTAAATGTCAACAAGCCACACGTGGGAGACAGCAGTTGTGTGCAAGAACAGAGCAATTACAGGGAGCAGGTCCCGTTTTACCACTTGAACAAACATCCAAGCTAGAAGAAAGGAAAAGACCATTTACCTCTATTAACTGATCACTTACCCCACCACTCCCAAAGTCCCTGTGTTCCTTTATACTTCTTCTTTGGGGCCATCACTTAGTGCAGGAGCTGGGATATAAAACCAGCTCTTCCTTTTGCTTGTATGCCACAGAAGCATCTGCTCAATCCAGAGGAATTTAATGCTGATTTAGACCCACATAACTGCTAGCAAAATCTAACCCTAGTCCTGCCTAAACAGCTTAAACTGTGTAACAGATGCAGAGGAGACTGACTTATGTGGACATCATTACAATTCCAACAAAACACGCATTACAGGCTCCAGATCCAGCATTGATTTACCTTGGGGGATAAGTCTAGATGGCTTTTTCCCCTCCGAGGTTTTTGCAGCATGAAAAGAGCAGCCTGGCAGTGGGATGATGTGAGTTTGTACATAATCAGACTTCTTGTCCTTTACCCGTATTAGGTCGGCATCTCAGGTCCACAGGCAGTGGCATTGCACAGACACACAACAGCCTCTCCCTGCCCTCAATAGCCAAAGGTCAGGAACAGAAAAAGCCAATGAAGGGTTAAATGCTTTGCTCGAGACATCTTGGCAGGTGTCCCTGGTTCTAGCTTGGTGCCCTTCTTATCAGGGCATGCTGCTCCTTTGGGGTCATGCTGTAGGATTAGTGAGGACCAGGCTCTGGGAGCTGAAATACTAGTGATTTGCTGTGAAGGAAGAGCTGGGGCCATCTAGTGACCTTCCAGTGCAAACCTTTGTGCTTCCAGTCCTCCCAGTTGCTCTTCAAAGAAAGATAAGTGGGACACGCTTACCTCCCTCCTGCTGACTGAGCAAGTCCTTGGTTCCGCAGCGAGCCAGCTGGAAGCAGACCTGCACCCTTTTGTTAATGATTTTTTTTGCTAGGAGCTGATTTAGAAACTGGTGCATGTAACCACCTCCTTTCATCTAGGATGAAAGGAAAGGATGATCCATGTCTTTACAGAATAGATAGCTGAAACAGTCAGAGTCACCACCCAAAATGCAAGCTGGGTGGATGAGAAATGGAGCCATGAGTGTGGAGAGGTTTTGTGCCTTGCTGTTTGCAACCATGGGAGAGGGATGGAGAGCAGGTTTGTGGGAGCTCTGTGAGCCCTGCCATGTGCACAGTCCCCTACGTGTGTCTCGGCACTGTGTGCTCCTGTGTTCTACCAGGTGCCTCTCCTGGATTTCCCAGGGGTCCAGACAATCTCTCCTCTGTTATTACCAAGTACAAGCATGATAATCTGGGCCCTAATGCGTACAGAAGATTATAAAGCATTGATTTATGGACCTGCTACAAAAGTACCCATAATCTGCTAATGCCCACAATTAAAAAAGGCAGTTGAGCAAATGTGGGCCATTGCAACTTAGTACCCATGTCTGGAAATGGATTCCCGTTCCAGCTGTTTGCCTTGCAATGGAGGAAGACATCTTCTTTATTAGACATTGGTGCTGGAAACAATATCTTGCCTTTTCTAGTTTTGGCAAAATGCCCTGCAAACCTTGGACATAAAGCAAAAATATCTCCATTTAGCAGGGTTTTTTTCTTTTTAGCTATCTGTGTGCAAAAAAAGAATATAGAGAACTGTGCTTGTTTTGCCAACCTCGGTTTTACGGTAAAAAATAGCTGGTAAATGTGATAGTTGGCCCCTTTGTTGGAATAAACCTGTTTGTCTAGGCTTTTGGGAGGGAGAGCCTAAGAAACAGGGTAAGAGGAGGAACCTCAGGATGAGCTGTCCAGGAGCTTAGCAAGTGCTAGCCGCTGCTTCTGTTCTGTGGTTGTGGCCCTCACAAATCTTCTGGCGTGAGGCAGACCTGTATGCGATCAGCTGCACAAACTAGGCAGAGCCAAGGATATGTCTTCAGTATTCCATTTGTCCTTCCAGTCTGTATTCCCTACTCCTACAATTCCTTTTTTTTTAAATCCTGTGCTGTGCTTATGCTTCCTAAGAGGCATTGGCTGGAGCTTGAATTTTTAGGGAGAGTGGAAGACAGATGGTGGGAGTGTGTATGGGGGGGTCTTGATTTTCCAGGAGGGAGTTTGAGCCTTCCCAGGTTACTCCTGCTCACTGTTGTGTGCACCGAGGGGGATCAATGCTACCATGGTCACGCTGTGCAGGCAGAGCGGGCAGGTCTTGCTCCTGGGCTGAGCACAGTGCCACAGGTTGATGCACTTGCCATGGTAGACATGGGAGCAGGACAGCAACTTCAGCACCTTGCCAGGCTCATATGCCTGCAGGCAAATGGCACACTTGGGGTAGTCGGCAGTCCCCTAAACCATGCTGGGGGGTGTCCCTGGCCGCCATTCCTTGCTCTGCTGTTTGCTGTCTGTCTGGGTTTGGTAACTCTTCGTGCATCTTGCAAGAAGCTGGATGCCTGTTATCATGGTAACCAGGATGCTGGTGACCTTGCAGACTGGCAGAATCAGACTATAGTAAAGGAGGTCTAGATTGTGGGTGAGGCACCTGCAGGCATGGTGGCTGAAGCTCCACACAATGTCATTCCAGAAGCAGCACTTATCCCGGAAGAAGATGGTCCCTTGCTCAGCCTGGCAGTTCTTTCTCTGAAGCCTCATGTTCCCCTCCATGAAGACCACCATGGCCCCTCCCTTGATCTCATTACCTGGTGCCATGTCCCCAAAGCCCGGTGAGTTGGTGGTGATCTTGTATCCACCTCGCTGAGCAGACGGGACCTCGGCCCTGCGGCATGGGGGGCTGAGGGCCAAGGGGGTTGTGAGGGCATGGCTGAGGGTGGGGCTGCCCACCATCTTGTCCTTGGTTGAGGGGCAGCCCCAGACAGGCAGCAAGAGCTAGGCCACCCAGCCCAGTGACATTGGCATGGCCGCTGGCAGCCCACTGGTGGCACAGGATCACGGTGGCCGTGCAGAAAGGGGACAGGAGTGGGTGCCACATGCTGGTAGCATCGGGGACAGCGGGCTGGGGTGCCTCGGCCCCATGGGGGAGGCTCTTGGCAGGTGCCTGAGGCAGCCCAGGCCAGCCATTGCCTTCTGGAAGCTTCTCTGCCCTTCTGCAAGGGCTGCTGTCTCATGGGGTGCCTGTCTTCCCCTCACACCTCTCCCACAGCTCCCTATCTTCTCCCCCTCATGTCCATTTCTCTCCCATCTTTTTTTCTTTCCTCCTGTGGTCCATCACAGTGGCGGCCCTGACAGGGCCTTGCAGCGAGCAACTGGAGCTCTGAGGGGGTTGCTTCACAGGGGACTGTGTTTTCCTCCCTTTGGATTGCCCTGGGGAATTTGGGCATGCAAAAAAGGAGGAGGTTTGGGCACAAATGGCTTCTGCCCCGTCTCATGCCTGAAAACATGCTTTGCCCTTCCTCCATGCTGTGCCAGTGAAGCCCAGTTGCAGCAGGTTTCCATCCTGCTCTCCATACGAGGTTACACCACAATGGCATGAGTGCATGTTCTTCCAGCTGTTTTTGATCTTGCCTTTCTCTTTTGTCCCATTTTTTTCATCGCTTTCCCTCCCCACTACCCTTTCCCTGTCCCCCATCCCATGATGTTCACCTGGGATATTCACCCCTCGCAGGACTGGGCACCCCGACCTCCCCATGGCTACCAGCCACACACCAGCTCCCTTTGCTCTTGCACATATTCTCACCTGAATCTCTCTGTGTGTTTGTTCCTGCAGCCCCATCCCTCTCTCCAGGGGTGCTTTGAGCAGATCTGTGCCCGCCTTGCAGAGATGGTGGTACAGCAGAGCCAGGAGCATGTTTCCCTGGGGTAATCTGCAAAGTACAAGTTGTTATTACTCACTACAGCAGAACAATCAGCGCGGGCTCTGTAATGCAGTAAGATGGATTGAAGCTGCTTAAGACCAGAGGAAAATGGAATTGCTGCTTTACAACAAGGAGTTTAGCTCCCACAATCCACTGCTGATGGGTGATGAGACCCAAGCAAAAGCCCAGATTTTAAAATTACCACATTAGGGGAGCAAGATGGGGTTGTGCAGCAGGAGCCAAAATCAGACCTGCATCTCAGCTTGGCATGGTGATGTGCCAGATTCACCTTGTGAAGGCAACTCTCTATATGTGCAGCTCTTTTCCCAGTGGTCATGGAGGGGATCCTGCCATCTTACACCACTCAGGTGTGATTAGTGCCAGCACAGCCCTTTGGAGACCCCTTTTTCATGTCCGCTACACTGTAGGGCACTGACAGCCTCCTGCAGCAATCCCACCAGGGCAGGTATGGGGTTTCCAGGCTGCTGGAGGAGCTGTGGATGGAGCTTCTCACCACTTTTGGAACTACATGCTGGACCACAGCCAGCACATCCCTGTGTCAGGATTTAATGGTTGAGTGATGTGGAGCCCCTTTTGCAAGTGCCATGCAGGTCCATATGGCTTGAGCTGCCTTGCTCCTCCTTGATGCTGGTTTGTCTTGGAAGAGGACTTGGAAAACCAGTATAGGTTGGAAAAGCAATAAGGCACAGCTCGTTCAGACTCTAGAAGCCAGCAGAAATTGCTAGCTGAGGTATTGTGGGCTTCCTGCAACACAAAATGGGATGGGATTTACCCTCCTGTTGAGATGGGAGTGGCCTAAAGGGGTCCTTTCTTGGATTGGAGAACTTGCTACTTCAGAAAAGAGTTGGGATTTTAAAAGAGGACGTTATAAATGAGGTGGTGCTAGGGTGAAAGGAAGGGAGGGTCTTAAGAGAGCAAAGAGGTGCTGGCTGTGCTCAGCAGCAACGCTCAGGGATCTGCAGAGATATTGCCACCCAGAAACAATTGTCAAGGAACAATTTCCCTGATTTATTCCTTGACAGTGCTGGTCATTGGCGTTGGTGTCCTCTGCTGATGCTGTGAATTGGGAGCCCACCCAGACCAACGCAGGTCCTCAGCTGAATGGGCTCCTCTGTGGCTTTTGATTCCATGTTTGCTGGGCTTGGTGCCTCTGTGTGTGTGTTGACAGAGAAAAGTTGCTCAGAAATAAAGAATTGCAGCTTTCCTTGTTACCGGAGAGAATAAGAGGATTAGAGTCGTGCTGCTTTTTTACAAATGGAGGTGCTGATCCTTTGTGCAGAGTCAGACTTCACATTTCGGTCCCGGATACAGGCCCTTCCAGCGAGAGAGGGAAATTGCAAAGAAGAAAAAGAAATGAACTTCCACCAGTTTTATGGTAGTGAAGACACTGATTTCTTCTCATGTGCTTCTAGGCTATTTTAGGTTGTGCAATAATAAGATCTAGGTTATTATGTGTTTCCTATTTCTTCCAACTTAATGTGAGTCTAGCTTTCCTCCTGCCTTGCCTCTACTGTTACATTAATGCAGCTTTAAAAATATAATAAACTAGCTGTACAAACCTTTGTAGTCTAGGGCATAAAACAACCTCTAACTGCTTAGGATTAAGCAGACGCTTGTGTTAAATCAGCCAGTTATTTTAAACTCTTTTGTCTGTTAGCTGTCAAGTCTGTAGGCCTAGGAACATCTGGCAGGGATGGAGCAAAGAGCATCTTGGGGCAGCGATGTCTTCCATTGGCACATCTGTATCTGGAAGGAAACACCTGTTTGACCTGGAGGTGTGATGATAATATGTGGTAGCTCTGCCTGTGGCCATCCATCTGTCAAAGAAAACTTCCCTTTCCATTTAGCCTGCGTTCATAACCAAGGGTACACACCATAATGAAGCAGCTCACACCTTTCAGCCTTTGACTAGGTGTGAGTTGTATTTTTACCTGTTTTAAATTTGAACAGCCCCTCCTTCAAATTCAAGCTTGCCCAGGTCTAGCCATGTGCTTGACAGGTGAGAGCGCTCTCCCCTAGCAGAGTTGCTTGTAGGATGTTTGCATCCTGCACTGGGCTGTGAGCACGTGAATACACTGACCCATAGCAAGTCAGACTGCCCTAATTTTGTTTTTATAGCTGTGAGCAGATGTTGCATCCTCTTGAGGTAAAGCAGCTCTGACCCAGCGATGGCATATGTAACCCCAAATAAATCGTGGACAGTTTGCTCATGCTTTCAGATACCCTGACTGCTTGTTATCACACCAGGGCATCTGTGTTAGACTTCAGTGCCAGACTCTGCTCTGAGACTGGGGCCTGAGGCAAGGAGGAGCTGAGGCTCCCAGTTGTCTCTCCAGCAGCTTGCTTTGGCAAAGGGAGTTGCGTGTGGCATGCAGAGTGAGGAGGCATGCTGCAAGAACTGGCCTGAGACACCCTGGGATATCTCAGAGGGTTTCCAGGTTTGCTAAGAGAACATGTGCTGACTGCCTTGCTCTTTCAGTAAAAGGAAAACCAGGGAGATTTAGCTGGTCATAAAAAGGTAAGGTTAGAGAGGAGCAAACAATCAGGTGCATGCATGTGTTTTCTGAAAAATATGGCTTTTCTTCAATGCTAAATTATCACACTTTGCAATAAAATCTGTTGCAGTGAGATTTTGCTGGTCATGAGCTCCTAAGAGGATACACTGTAAGTACCTGCACCCTACTTGGGCCCGTAGGGTCAAGGCAGAGGTTTTTAGCAGAGAAGAATCCTTAGCTCCAGGGTGAAGCTGGAGAGGGACCTGCCTACAGTTGGGTAGTGCAAGGAAAGGTTTCTGCAGTTTTCTTTTCCCATGTTGGCATTCCTTCATTTAAAGACAGAAGGTGAAGCCAGTGGCAGGCAGGCTTAAACTGACGCCAAAGCATCTGCGCAGAGGTGTGCGGAGATTTAACTGTCTTGGTATTCAACTGATTTAACTGCTGCAACTTCAGACTGTTAATGAGCCCCTGGGGAGGGAGCCAGGGAGGCCCAGAGAGGCCATGATACTGGCCCTAATCCAGCCTCGACAGCTGAGGTCTCACCCGCCATAACAGGCAGGGGCAAGGCTGAGCCTGCGCCCCGCTCAGCTCCTTGTTTTTCTTTCCGCATGTGCTTAAATTGGCTGCTCTGTGCTGTGAAAACCAGAGTTTCGTTGGAGCCAGTGTGATTGCTGGCTCTGTGAGCTTCTCATGTCACTGGTGCTGACCCCGCCGTTGCCTCCTCGCGTGCTGTGAGCAAGCATTTGCAATCTGAAAGCATCGCCTTCATTAGCAGAGGTCCATCTCCTCCCCTTTATCGTTTCACCCGCTGCTGTTGATTAAGTTTCTCTTTGCAGCTCTTCCAGGAAGCCAGGGGCCTGTTGTTTTGGAGATAGCCTTAATTTGTTTACTTGTGCATATGTTCTGTCTTGTACAATGATGCTTCGCAGCTGGTCTCGAGCAGCCTACGGCACAGGAGAAGCAGCAGGTTAAGTTTAAACCAAAGGAAGTCGCTGAAAGTTGGCCTGACATGCTATTCCAAGTGTAGGCACCCTGAGATTGATGTGGTAAAACACGTTGCCATATTGGTTTAGATAGCATCTTTACATTTATTGCTGGTTTCCATCACAATATGGACACAATAATGGTTTGCCTGTGCAGAATATCAGTTAAGCTTTAAGATTTAAAGATAGAAAGCTCCCTGCCTCTTGTTTTATCATGCATGTGCTCCGAGAAAGGCAGAGAGTCAGGGGTTAAGCTTGAGACTTGCCTGCTGGACAGGACTTCTAGTTGTGCTCTCAAGAACCAGACACCTGCAAATCTCATTGTTTCAAGTGTTGTTTGCCCAGGGTGCTTGGGAGCGGTGCAAGGTGCTGTCCTACAGAGATGCTCACCCTCCCATGAGGCTTGGACCCTGCTAATGCATCATTGGGGTACCACTTCCATGCTTTCACTGTGTGTCAGGATCCTGCCCTGTACCCCCATAGAGGCCAGCTGTGCTCTTGACTCACCAGGGAGACATCAAAATATTGGTACGGGAAAGGGATTCAGGCCCTGCCGTGGTCCTGGGGAGATGCAGAATAGCAGATCCTTCTTTCTATGCTGCTTTCCTGCCCCTATAACCTGCAGAATCTGGCTCTGTCAGAGGAAAAAAAAAAAAATCACTTGGATGTTTTACTGCTACTGTAAAGCTGTTACTTCTTCCCCTCACCCGCCCTCTAAAAAAAAAAAAAGCCTTGTTTAATTTGCCAGCTTGCAAATGGCTCCTAAATAACACAGTTGTCTTTGGCTCAATTGATCAAAGGGCTCTGCCCATGAGAACGGCGACACTTTGCAGTCTCAGATTAGCTTTGTTTCGGAGGAATTGGATGCTTTTTTTGTTGTTTTTAAATGATTCTCTTTCCAGGTTGAGGCTGAGCCAGATAACTGAATGCATAGAATCGATATTTTGCAGAACTGATAGAAAATTAGCCAGGTTTAATAAACTTCATGCATGGCTTCCTATTGTAGCTGTATATCAAAAGGAAAATATATTGACTGGATCTGCTTACAATAGCATCTATAAGTCACTCTGTGAAATAAGCCAATTGTGCAAATGGTTATGTGAGGCCATGCTGATTAGGGTAGAAAGGGATCATGCTCAGGGCACCTGGGTCCTGTTCTTGCTAATTCACTACATGACCTTGAAATTCAGGCCAAATTTTCAGGTACGTCCATGAAGTTTGTTTTGCCTCCTGTTTTCTGGAGTTTTGAGAGGCTGAGGGTTTATTCCTTAGTAGCTCCATGTTCTGCCCTCCTCCCCCCATACACAGGTGAAGTTGCTGGGACCTGGTGGTACTCCATTCCCCTGAGACAGCTCTTAATGGTCTTCCCAGGTTCATTTTTTCATCGTGGTTTTACTTCTTGGTGGTTTCTCTGCAGTCTGGGGATGCCACTGTTCATCTTCCCATCTAGGGCTGCCAGAGATTATGACTGATAAGAGCTCTGAGAGCCACTGCGGCAAAGCAATGGAGAGGTAGGACTAGGTAAAACTTAAATCTCAGGTGATTTGATTTTTGCATCTGCAGCTAAATGTGTTGCTTTCTGGGATTCAGGTAGAAATTATAACTGTTTGCCCCTTGCAAATTTTTCTTTGTGATATTTCCCATAATCCAGTAAATGAACAGAGGCATACGGAGCATCCAAACTCACTTTCATTCATCTTCATTTGCTCTGGCTGTAATGGACAGTGGCCACACAACTGTCCTTGGAAATTACTAATGCGAGACCGTAACTGCTGCTTCATTGCTACTCCATCTATTTGCAGTGGAGAAACAGTTGCACATAATTGTACATGGTTTGAACATGTTGCTCTTAATCCTGTGTGCAGCTGCCTACAAGGGCGTCTGGCACGCAAAGGTCTGACAGCAGAGCATGTCGGGCAACGCCGCTGATGGAGCCAGATGGCATTGTGAGGAAGGATGGACGGACCAGCCCTCCGTGCTGCTCTCCCCAGGGGATGCTCAGTGCTGGGTGGGATGGAGGAGCAGATGTGTTGCCCTTTTAGATGCATCTAGCCAAGGTGCAGCTGGGTGGAGGCTGATGTGAGGTATGAGATTAGGTCAGCTCCTGTCTCAGTGCTCGAAAGAGTCCATCTCTGGGCATAAAAGGACTTCTCCAGGACCAAAACTTGCTGCTTATACCTGGAATCGCTGGGGAAAAGGGGTGACTGACTCCTCTGAGATCAGCCCTCCTGATGTATGGTTAAAACTGGAGGGAGAATCAGGCCCTCTTAGTTTCTTTTCCTTTTCATCTGCAGTTTGCAGTGACATGGGGGCATTACTCTGCGAAGATTCCCCTTTAGCAGCTCTGCACTGACCCGTGTGGTTTTTACCTCATGCCTGAACCCACTACAGATTTTTTCCTGATAGTTTGCATGATATGTTGCAGAAAGTAAATCCATGGCTGGTATAAATCAGTTCAGCTCCTGAAACTTCGTCGGAGCAAAAAGAGGTTGTGCTGGTGGAGGATCTGGCCCCTGTTATTTTTCTTATGGAGCTGTAGCTGTTTCTGCAGCTTGTTGACTGGAAAGGGCCCTTCCTTCCCTGTAATGAGGTGAAAGCTGGAGCAGTTTTGCAGCCATGCATCTGCAAAGGGAGAGGATGAACAAGTCATGGGTGGGTGTTATTGCTGGGGATGTTAAGCATATAACATAATTTATTGCTTAAGTAATCTTGAAACAGCATTCCTTGCAATGGAGCCACTACATTGGCACTGCAGTGGGCAGAGAGGGAAGAAGGCTCTGCTAGTGGGATGCGGTTAAGCGTGCACCTGCCATCATTCATCATCCAGTTAACCCTGCAGCTAAACTTCCCTTCAAAAATATGTATTTTCCTCTCCTTTCTCTCCCTCTCCACACCTGCCTGCCACCACCAGCCGTCAGCATCCCTGGTTCCCGCGGCTGCTGCATAAGCCACCCCGCTGGGTGCAGAGAGGAGCGGGGAGAGGTGCTGGTGAGCATCTGGGGTTTGCTCACGTGTGTGGTTGCCCACTGGTGATGTGTGCGCGGAAAGGGAGATCGGACAGACGAGCGCAAGGAGTAGAAAGGTTTCTGTGTTTACGAACGCAAGGGGAAAACACTGTAGCACATAGCAGAAACGTGTTTGTGAACAACAGACGCGTACGTGTGTGCGAGTGGTGGCAGGGAGAGTGCAATAGGGGGCAGACGGGTGCGTGGGCACGTACATGTGTGTCAAGGGATAGTGCAAAGCATGTCAAAAATATGTGTTCTGACACTCGGGCAGATCTAAGAGGCAATAAGAGTAGGGCCTGATAGGTGTAAAATTCAAGGAGCGGGGGCGTTGGTGCATAAATAGGCACGCGGAGCGGGGGTGTGTGTCCCCACGTGTGCGCAGGCAGCACGGTGCAGCAAGGGCAGGGATCAGGCACGCTGCCAGCTCCACCACGGAGCACCACGTGGCTGTGGTGCAGCTGGGGACTGCAGGAGCAAATTCGACTCCCGTAGCCTTGCTGCAAATATAGCTGTTTGCAGATCTGCATTTGAGGCAAATCTTGTGCTTACACCACAAAAATGAGAGCGGGTTTAATTTTTTTTCCCCTTTTCTGCTGTTTTTTCTGACTCTGCAATTCCCCACTGCAGGAATGCTGATGGGCAGATGAAAAGTTCACTGGGAATTCTCCAGCTCAGCTTCACAGACCCAACGCATGTCTGAGCTGCTGTGCCCTGTCTCTGAAACTCGTCCTCCGTCTTGCCTTGCTAGATGCTTTCTCTAGTTGCTGCTGTAGTACTCAAGATAGTAACAAAGCCTCTGAAACACTGGAATTTCCCTTCTCTCTTTAATGAAGATCAAGGGGAGAGTTATGTCCCTGCCTGTAGGATAATAAGCAGCATACGTTTACCCTCTGTCTGCACAGTGTGTGGAAGTTAGTCGTTACTTTTGTTTTTCTAGGGGAAATGTGTGAGTCGATACTGTTGAGAGAAGAGTGTTTGTCAGGGTGATGCTGTCTGAGACTTTTGCTGCTGCTGGTTTGGGCTCTGGCAGAAAATGTCCGATTTTGTTCAACTGAGGCTATTCACAAGACAAAGTCTTCCTTTCATTTCCCAAAGTTTTCCTTTACGTTTTCCCAATTTGAAATCCTTTTAATTTGGGAGAAGAAAATAGTTATAAGTTTCCATACGGACTTGCTAAAGCATCCTTTTTGGTCTAACATTTTGGCTAATTAAATAATAAAACCTCTTGTCTAACACATTACAAAACATCAAGGTCTCTTTCAAATCCATTGGTGTTTTTATTAGTCTCTGAAATTCTTGTGGAATAGGAAAAACGTTTCCCATCCAGCTCTGCTGTGTCAGTTAATGTGTGAGCAATCACAGTATGACATATTCACGGAGCAGCATATACAAATTGAATGTCTACGTGTGGTTGTCAGGAAACAAAACATGCTCGATATCTGTTTCAAACACAGTTTTGATTTTTAGCAAAGCTTTTGTGGAAAACTTAGCAACAAAGAAATAAAAATGACTCGTGCAATTTCCGAACAGGTAAACAAGACATAAAACTCCATTAAAATACCGTACGGTCATCTCTAGGGACGACTTCTTGCAAGCAAACTCATCCTTGGTGAAGGGAGGAATGAGACCGGATTCCACTCCCTGGGATCTCAAATCCCGCTTAAGTAATTTCCAACTAGATCAGTCTGGGGGATCATCATGGTCTCTGAATTTGATGTAGGCACCAGCCAAAGCTGCAGGGCTCAGCAGCAGTTCAAGTAAGCATCTTTCATCTCCTGGGTGGTCCTCAAGTCATAGCCCTCATCTCTTCTTTCCCCCTCCTTTCTCAAACTAGGCATTTGCTGATGCCATTGTTTAATCCAGCCAGGGATCTGCTCCATTTTCCATGCTCCAAGGTAATTTTGGCGAGGCTGCTCTGTTCTTGCATGCCAGTTAAAAAACACTCTCAGGCAGGTCTCCTTCCATGGGGCATTTGTAACCCTGTGAGGTTTGTGTGTAATAAATCTCCTCGCCTGTCTGGTTTTTATTCTGGGGGAGGCTCATAGTGTAAAATCGCAGCCCTTCCTCCGTCTGGAAGCAGCTGACAAACAGCTCTTCTGATAATTCCTTCCAGATGGGGCCCAGTATTTTCCCAATGCAGAGCTCTGCAAATGCAATGGGCCCTTCCTCGCTCTCCGGTCCCCACAGTGTGGTGGAAGAGGTCCTACCACTGTGGTATTTCAGAATACAGACCACAGTAGGGTGCCATTGCTGTGAATGTATGTCCACATTGCAAATACTATCATGCAGCAAAACAATCCCGGACACATCCAGAGTAACAAACCCTTTGGGCTTTTGGTGGTCTCCATTCCTCTACCCACTTGGTAGACTCCTGTAAGCAGGGTTATGTCTTTCCACCCTGTCCCTTGCCAACTCTCTGTGTGTGACTATATTGCAAGAGGCAGGAGGTGGTTGAAAATTGTCATGGGCAGCTCTCAGCTCCCCGTGATGGGACAGGGAGTCACCTGGCTCCATCCGCTCTGCAGCAGTGAAGGCAAGTGCCGCACAACCCGGAGGAGCTGACAGCGGGTTGCTATAATGAGAATGTCACACCAGCTTAAGAGAGAATTAATACTCTGCCCTGTGGCTGTACCAGTGCTGGCGTGTAAGGCAGGACATGGCTGTGCTAATATATAAAAAAGGGAATTCTTTACTCAGGCTGCAGGACACAAACAGATGCTGTTGTTTGATGCAGGGCAGAAGGGACTGAGTCATCGAACACAACCCCTGTGGTCATGAGCTTCCAGCCTCATAATCCTCTCTCAGAAACCACACTCCATCCTACAGTACTTAATATTTTGGTCCCATTTTATCCCCATGGGGATATCCTGGTCCAGAGCATTTGGACTTCGCTCTGAAGTAGGGATGTCTTTGCGTTCCTAGCCTGCATTTACTCTCATCTGCTTCTTTTCATCCAGGCAGCATCTTTTACCACTCTCACCTCCTGCAGTGTTCACTGATTGATGCAGACAGGGGGATCTGCTCTGGTCCCCACCTTCATTTCTCCAGGCCGCATGGGCCACATGGTTTTCTGGGCTTAACAAGTGCTCAGCACCCTGCATCCAAAAATGCCTACCCTATATGACAGGTGCCTGAAGCAACAAGTGAAACCTGGCCCCGGAGCCTTTCAGGATGTCCCTGAGCATCTGGCCTCCTTGCTCTCACTTCTGTGCCATGGAAAACCTCTCCTTCAAAGAGGGGAGAAACAAGGATGCAGTCAGTGGCTGGCAACCCCCCAAATATGCTGGTACATAAAACCTGCCCGGCTGCACACGTTCCCCAGCTGTTTGCCTGAAAACAGCACACGGTGGGGTTGAGCTGCCTGCTGTGGGTGGGCTGGGAAGAGGATCCAGCCTGCAAAAAAACCAAAATTGGTAGCAGAATATTAAAAACTTTTTTTTTCTCCCCCTGCACCCCCTTGGAACAGCGGGCTCTCACCCCTATCGTCTCTCTGCAGCCAAATTGTGCCGAGACAGCTGCTGGCACATACCCAGCACGCTGCTGTGGGGACCGTCACCATGTGCTGGGTTTGCTACTAGTGTGGGTCTTTTCAGGTTGTGAGAAAAGCAGGTCAAGCACGCGAACGCGTGGCTGCCTTTCAGGCAAGCTGTTTTGTGCAGTTCTTCAGCAAAGAGATTTCCCTTTATCGTAGGAAGTTACTAGAGTGGCCAGAGCTACAAAGCAAGGATTTAAAAGCATCTATGAGTGTTGGAATTGAGATTAAGTCCTCCTGCTTTAGGGCACATGCTATATTTTAAAGGAGGGGACAAGATGAAAATTTTCCTTTGAGCAGATTAGGCTATAACTTCCAAAAAGGGGGTTGATTTGATAGGTGGGGTTTTGCGTCTTTGCCTGCAAGAGCTGATACCACGGGCTATCGGAGATGGGCTCACCAAGGGATGTCTCATATTTGCTTTCTGATGCATACAAGAGATGTGCGTTGGGAGGAAAAGGGGGTGCATGCATTCATTCATTGAGGATTGTGTGTCAGGGTCCTGTTGGGGATGTAATACATAGTGGGGGTCCTTTTGAGGATGGTTTTCATGACAGGGGGACCCCCCTCCCCATCACCATTGCATCTCTCCTGCTCCCAAGCCCTGGGTATCCAGCACAGCTCCCAGAGCAGCCTGACTGCCTGCATCTGCTGTAGAGTCTCAGGGCAAGGAGAAAAACTGCTATATTACAATGGCCCAGGATGCCCAGCCAGCAGGGAGGACAAGACTACAACCTCACAGTCTGTGTGGGAGACTTGCCCTGCTCCGAGTCTGGCTGTTCCTGCATCCTTGTGTTATAGCAGGACATAAGATGGCAAGATCTCAAGGCACTTTTTAAAGGCACTTCAGTGATTCTCATTATCCTTAGTGCAAGGACCACAGGCCAGCTTTCAGCAGCACTTGGCTCCTTTTCAGGCCAAAATTTCAGTCTTCTGTTGATGCTTTCTTTCAGTTGAAGGAAGAAGGAGGTTGAGTTTTGCTTAGATTGTCCCTGGCAAAAAGAGAAAGCGCCCACGCGCTCCATGTGCTTTGCAGGCTGATCCAAAGCCTGGTGGATACATTCCCTTTGACTTCAATGTAGTCTGAATTTCGGCCGACAGCACTAAATGATAACACCGCTACACTGAATAGCTTGTGCTGCTGCTGGCTTGACATTGCAATGACCTAATGATACTGGTAGTTTTTGTGATCTGTCTCATTTGCTTGCATCCCTAGAAGGCAGTGTGTTTGATGAGCTGTACCTACTACCTGGAGATGGGAGAAGACGCAAACACAGACGTAACCCCAACAGGGTCCTCCTGAGCTGCTGAAATGCCTCCTGCCCAAGGATGGAGAGCAATACAGACTCACCCACACAAATTCTTGCCCTTTAAAGCATGCAGTTGTCCTCGGGCAACTTGAAAAGTGAATTTTTTTCTACCAGCTCAACTGCTGGAGATATTTACTCCCATCTCCAAACCCGAGTTGTAACTTGGATGGTTTTGCTCCAGCAAATAACAAAATGAAGGAGCTGATTTGTAGCCAGGGTGGCCACTTCTTGCAACAATGCTCAAAATGAGTTGGTAACGTAGGAAAGATTTTCTGAAGGACGGCAGTAAGGACGGCAGCTGCCTTGGTGTTCTTGGCTTTGCCAGCACAGTTCTCTGCAGGTTTGTTGTTGCGGTTTGTTCCAGCAGTCCTCCAGGCACGTTGAATTCCTCCAGGCTGGATCTTTCTGCTTGAAGTGATGGGATTTTGGCAGAGTGTTTTCTTTTGGAGCTGGGGAAAGGCTAGCTGGAGTTGGCAGATAGGACCATGTGCGCCACCCATGCTGCGATTTTCAATGGTGCGGGAGCAATGCTCGTCGCGCCGGGGTTAGAGACAAGCCCTGCGATGTTTTTCTGTTCATGGCAAACAGGCATATATTGCCAGGCTGATTCTTGCCTTGAGCCAGCGTGTGTATTTGTTAGCTTTCAGCAAAGTTATTCTTGGTCTATGCTGCTCTGAGGTGATGAAAAATAGGTCCTTCTGGGTATAAAAATGTTTTCATTTTAGAGTGTTTGGAAAGCGGTGCCAAGGATGACAAAAGCAAAGATGCCCCCCAGCAAAGAAACGCTCCGTATGTGCATCTTCCAGAGCATTTGAGACTCAGGCTGTGCTGAGGTGTGTGTGTTGGCATGAAAGCATGGGGGAACGTGGTCTGGAGGAGCTGTGGGTGCCAGAGTCACTGAGCACAGCTTCATGTGTCAGGACACATCCCATTTAACACCATGCTGAGGCTAAATCTTGGTTATTTGGTAACCAGGGACATGCGGTTGTTGGACCAAGTGACACATTGACTGTGATGTGTCTCTGTCTACAGGGTTTGCAAAGACAAGGCTTCTACACTATGGCTTTGTCTTGCTGTCCCATGCCTGTAAACGCCTCATCAGTCTTCCCCTGCCTCAGTTTACCCTTCCCTCCTACAAACTAGATAAAAACTACCCCAATAAAGCATTCCTATTGACTTCACCGGCGTGTTTTGAGAATTAATTACAGTCGGCAGAATTGTGTGAGATCATCGGATGAAAGCAGCTATAGATATGCAAAGCAGCACCATTATGCAAAGATAAAATTTAGAACCTTTGTAAAAAAAGTGTTAAAATCAGTGTATCACAGCATGTGCCCGGCTCCGCTCAGCTCCTGGTCCCTCCTGTTCAATCACCTGATAATCCCAAGGGAAACGGGAAGAAAATGAGATTTATGGGAGAAATGTGAAAATGCAGAGGCAAGGTCTTAAAATCAGATTAAGAACAAAAAAAAAAAAAAAAAAGAGAAGCTCAGAAAGAAAAGAAGGAACTTTTTCTCCTTACCTCTTGGAGGTCTATAAACTCCTGTATGCACACTATAAGCTGCAGCCTAAGAAAAAGCCAGAATCAGGTTTCAGATTACTCAAAATTTTTATTTATTTCCTTTGGTTTTTTGCACAGGAAAAAAAGGATTGTGAGGAAAAAAAAAATGAATTTCAGGTATAATTTAAAAAGAAAATTGTCTGAGAAGGGACACACTCCAACTAATTAAATATGTAACAGAGGTGCAATATTCCCAATTAACTACAAAGTGTGCTTCCACTTCTAATTGCTGACAGTTTCTTTTGGTGCCTATGTCCAGATTAATTGTCTTCAATGGGTAGCTGGTTAGCTTGATAATGTAATGTTTGAAGTGGAGGTGGTAATTACTTTGATTATGGGGGGTTTTTTTCAAAATGGTAGTTGGAGGTTGGGCCTCAGGTTTGGAGTAGCAGCTAAAAGAAAAAAAAGAGACAGAGGGGAAAAAAGTGAAGTTTCTTTTAGGAGTTTAAACCTGGTGTGGTACAACCCTCTTGTGAGATAACTTGGCATCTTTGGTGGGGATTGCAACAGCCCAGAGAGGAATCGTGCAGCCGGTGAGCTGCGATTCGGTACCAAGTGGTGAAGCTGCTCAAAAGAAAGTTGGAGCCAGGCTGCCCGTGCATCTCCTGCTAAATGCTACCAGATGTGCTGCGTGGCAGCTGTCCTCTCCCACACTGGGCTGGCAGGGTGCGTACCGCCCGTTAGCCGCTTCATTCGAATGTATGGAAGAGCGAGGGGATGTGCGGACAGGCTGGGGTGGCTCTGCAGGGCTGACCCCAAGCAGAAGGGGATTCTCCCGGGACTGAAGTGAGGACCGTGCCCTGGGGAGGCTGGAGGAGAGAACAGGCAGAGGTGCAGGCAGAGGCATGGGAGGCTCTGCAGCTGCTGCCGGCACCAGGCGCTCAGAGGTGGGCCCCAACACTGTCGCCGGCAGCAGCCATGTGTGATGGACGGTGCAGTTTGGCAGCCGCAGGTGCTCCCTTCATCCTCCTCCCCAGTGCCCCGCAGCCTCCTGGCAGCCGGCGAGGAGGGAGGAAGCGGGGGAGGCATCGCTGGCTGCAGCCGGCTCCCTTCCCAGGCATCCTGCCTGTCACTTGTGCCACTCTCTTAATTTTTTTTTTTTTTTTTTTTTGGCGTGGGAAAGACCAAGGACAGGAGGCTGAGCTTGCAATTCAAACCCCGGCTTCCCATCTCCCTCTCCGCTCTTGGCAGCTGAGGGGTCTCCTTGCTAGAGCCGAGGGATTCCCAGGCTTTTATCCTCTGCTGGCTGTCAGCTCTCTGGTATGAGATGAAGTCACCTCCTTCCTTCCTCCTGCTCAGTCCCGCCGCTCACGGCAGCCCGCTGCAACCACCCTCTCCCAGGCTCTGTCATGTTGGAGAGCATTCCCTAACCTTCCCTCCCTGCTGCTCTCTGTCCCTTTATCTTCACTTTCTCTTCTTTCCAGCTCTGGGGCTGTTAGCAGAGCTGAGCTGGGTCCAGGAGGAGCATGTGTAGGAATTGGATAAGGAACAGTATCCACTGGCCTGCGAGAAAACTTGGCTGGCACCTGTGCCAAGGCTGTCTTCGTTAGAGCGATGCTCTGGCATGTGCCAGGTGGAGCAGGGCAGTAGGACAGCACCTGGGCTTGGCGTCAGGAGCCTGCCAGCCCTCCGATCCCCCCAGCCACACAACCTCATGCTCGCTCCCTGCATGCTCCTTTCCTCTCCTGCCTCCTCTTCCCCCTGGGTCTCTCCTGCTTTGCCCTCAGCTGGACCGAGAGCAGGGCTGAAGGGCAGCATGTGCGTGCAGAGGGCAGGTACCGAAATGAGCCATGTGGCTTTTCCTCGAGAGTTAGATTGCCCTCTCGTCATAATTAAATTGGGAGGCAGGATTTGATTTCCCTGGGGGCGGAGGCTTTGACAGAACCTCTCTATTTGCAGTAGTTTGTGAACGCTGCATGCTTGAATGAGTCTGGCAATAGCCCAGCCAAGGCACCGTCTCCGACCCATCAGCAGATGATGGGGACACAAGGAGGATGGAGATGGGGGTGGTGGTGGGGAGCAGGTTAATTTGCTGGAGAAAAACATAGGTTAACAGCCGTGCTGGTGAGGAGGGAGGTTTATCCTGAGATTTTTGAAGCGGAGGAGCAATGGGCAACTGTGCCAGCAGTCAGGGAGGCCAGATGCTGCCCATTTTAATTCCTCAGCTGCCATCCGCCAGCAGCAATGGGGTCAGTTGTCAGTGCAGCTCTGGACCCCTCTGAAGGAGGCTTGCAACAGCTTGCACCTCCCAGCAAGAGAGAGCTGCTCTTTGCTGCTTTTTATATAATTAATGCATAATGGGGAAACTGAGGCACGGACTTTTTATTCAGTGTTTGCACAAGAAAAACCTTCTCTGGTGCATTTCCCCCCCCCCCCCCCCCAACTTTTCCTTTTTTCACCATGCTCTCCTGGCTTGGGCAGGAAGAGTGCACATCAGGGATTTGCAGGGGTGCTTCTCCACAGTGTGCCTTAGCACAGCCTTCCTGTCCTTTCTCCAGGTCTGCTGTGTCTCGCTGGACTCATAAACCTTCTCCGATGGGTGCTGTAACTTGTGCAGCACTTTGCATCGTGGGGACTCGATTTAAGCACACCCTAATACAAAGAAGGGTGGTTTATGAAGCGAACGCTAATAAAATCTTCTCTTTCAGCTATGCATCATCACATGACTCTTTTAATGTCACAGTTAGGGGAGATGATTAGATGGTGGTGGTGCTCCTGTATTTTTTCGATTCCCTCTGCCTGTGAAGCTGAGTTTCCGTGGTTACCGGGTCCGGGGCCCTGAGCGGCAGAAAAATTAGAATCATTAAAAAAAAGAAAAAAAAGAAACCTGATCAAAATTATCTGAAATAGCTCATTTTGCAAATCAGGCACTCCCAGTTTTAAGGTCTTCAGAAAACCTATTGGTGAGGTGTTATCCCAGTTCACCTCAGGGGCAGGGCTGAGGTTACAGGGAATTTTATCCAGCACCAAAGCTGCGATGATGTTGCCAGTTCAGGGCGAGTATCTGTGATGCAGGATTTCTGATAAAGGGAGTTTTTCAATCTCTCTCTTTTTCTCTGGGGTATTTTTTGGGGGGCGGGGAGGGAGGGTGAGTGGTGTATTATTATTTTTTATTGATCTACTACTTAAGGGAAAGCTATTTCGTGCTAAATTTTGCAAAACTGCAACAAAAAGAAGGAAAGTGTGTTTGGAGCATTTCCAGCCTGTCCAGATGAGCAGTGGCCGGTGGAGTGGGACGTGGGCAGCGGTGCCTGATTAACACAGCTCTCACGGCATGGCTCCAGCTCCTGGAATGGTCCCTGAAGTCCCAGGCACATCCAGATGCCTCCATCCCAGCTGTCTCCCCTGCTGAGCAGGATGCTGCTGCCTCTCCCCAGCCATTGCTTTAACCCTCCAAAGCTCAGTTGCCCTTGCAGAAGCAGTTTTGTTGTCTGCGGGAGCCTACTGCACAGCATGCTTTGCAAAATCCCCCATTCGAAGATCCAAACTGCAGCAAACCCCAAATCTCCTTGCCATGGGCCCCAATTCCATCATCTTCTGTTGTGGGGGATGCAGGTGGCTGTACAGGCTTGGCCGTAGTCCTCCTCACCCCACGTCTGCGTGGCACAGGGGAAGGAGGGAGGGCTCCCACTCTCAGACAGGTGGGAGGAAAGATGAGGCGCTGGCAGCAAGCTGGAGCAGAGCCTGGGGTGCAGCGGGGTCGCAGCTGACACTGCTCAGGAAGGCACGAGTGAGTCCCCTCCGTGGTGACCCCGGTGGCCCGGCCACCACCTTGCCCTCTGGCAAGGGGGAGCATGGGGCTGAGGGCAGCATCCCCCTGCCACCCTGAGGGTTTCAGGGGTGATTTTGGGGAGAGGGGAGCAATGTAGGCCAGGTTTAGACCCCGCAGCTTTGCTTAAAGCTTGGTCACTCAGATGAGAAGCTGGCTGGGTGCTGGGAAAAGCTGCCAGCCCCTTCACTTCCAGAAATCAGCCCTTCTCCAACGAGCCCTTGAAGGATCTGCTGCTGCTTCTGCCAGGAGCAGCTTGGGGCTGTGTTTAAGGGCAAAGCAGCTCTCCAGGGCTGAATGTGGCAGAGATAAAAGAGCTTTACTTTAGCAGGCAGGACGCAGCTCTGGCTCTTGCCCAGGGCCGGGACTGTCCTGCGGCCCTAGGTCCTGCCAAGGCAGCCCCGAGCGGGGAGCAGGGTACCAGGGCCAGCCCTGCGCCCTCTCCCACTTGGGAGTGACATCTCCAGAGGGCCCAGCAGCTCCTCAGCCATTGCCATGGTTTCCTGGAGGATCTTCTCAGTCGGTATTAAACGTCGCTGCTCTGAGAGCCGGAGTAAAGGGATCTTCTCGCTACAGGAGCCCCTGTGGGTATTTTTCTCCTCTTTTGTTAGGTAGGGGGGGAAAAAAGGGGGGGAGGATAAAAAGGCTTTTTTATTATTATTTTCTGCGACATCTGCAGTCATGAATTGGGCCTATAAAACACTGTGTAGGAGACTGTTCCTCCTTCACTTCATCTCCTTTCATTCCCAAGAACATTTTTCTCATCAAAGCTTGCAGATTTCAGACACGCCATAAGATATTTTTAATCATCTTCTGTCACGAAGTTTCCAAGTTAAAGGAGCCTGTGCCATGCAGAGCAAAGTCTATTTATTCTCCCTTGTTTAAAATACCCTGGCAGTCATTTTAATTACAATACCTTTTCCCTACCCCTTTTGGGATGTGCAAATGCATTTACACAATTTACAGTAGAAGTGGTTTCCTTCCCCCATCCCCTCACGCCTTCCCCATCACCTCCCTCTTTCCCCAATACGTGTAACGTGCGCAGTTTCAAATATCACAACTTGGCAAATAAATATTACAAGATTCAATAAGAGGGAGCTGCATTTGCAAGTCTGAGGCTAATTTAATAAATGATGGCAGGAGCTTTAAAACATGTCTCCTATTTAAAGAGCACAACACCAATCTCTGGAAGGAACTGTGAAGTGGGCTAAATCTTTTAAATGCTTTAAATGAATCCTTTTCATCTAAAGCTTGGAAAATTAAAATCCTCCCAAGCTCATTTTTGTTCGGCTTCATCAGAGCAGACGTAAACCAAACATGCGAATGGCACTGAGCACACTGCAGGCTCCAGGCTTGGCATGGGACACAAGGTGATGTCTTTGGGTTCATCCTTTGCAGGAGACAAGAGGAAAAAGGAAGTAAAATTGGGGTGGAAGAAAATATAAGCCCTGTTTATAGGAGAAAAGAGGTTGAAGGTTGCCTTGCTGCTCACACGACAAGTGCGTGCGTTGGCTGGCGGGGCTGGTTTGGGGTTGCTGCCATACAGCTGCAGCACTGGCTGCAGTCCAGCCACCGTGGTGTTTGGTCCCAGTTTGTACTGACAGTGGGGACCAGTTGTTGGGAAGTGGGACAGGACCCAACGCAGAGGTCAGGGCTTGGCCAGATCTCCCTGTCTCCTTACCATTTCCAAATCCCACAAATCACCATCCACGCTGCCTTTATCTTTCATTTCTGCTTGCTCTCACGCAACCCTTCCAGCCTGGAAGACTCTCAGCCACCTTCTCTCCCTACCTCCCTCCACCCCTCCGTGCAGCAACGTAGCTTTAGAAGATTATAATGGGCCCTTCTGGCTTTGAACTCTATTAAATCTACGCAAGTACAAGATGGCTTTGGCAGATTGGATTGGATTGGATTACACCTCTTCAGATCCTTTGCTTGTGAGCTATTTCAAAGATCGCATTTAACTGGAGCTTGCTTCTTCTGGAAGCCTGAATTGGTCTGGTTAGGATCTTAGTTGGATTTAATCAGAGGCAACTAGATGTCCGAGGCAGAGAAATAAGTACAAATATTTAACGGACTCTTATTTTTACATCTCTCTACTTCACAGTGGCAAGTTGTATCGCAGATGGGGAAATGGAAGCACAAAGCAGCAAGATGCCTTGCAAGGCGTCCCTTGGGGTTAACCAGCCTGCCGGACGCCATGCCAACGCTTGGTATGGATGAGCATGCATTGCATGTAGCCTGTAAAACTTGGCGTTACCAGATCATACAGTGCTGTGCCTGGGAGGATTAACCTCTCCCTGTTGACATCCCTGCTGGCGAGCAGCTTGCTCTGGTCTGGAAATGATTTGTCAGAGTATTCCCACCTGCTGTGCAGGCAGGATCTTCCCCAGCAATGTTACACAGAGACCATAATCTTGTCGGGCAGGTTCATGTAGAGAACAGGGCAAGAGATGGGGCAGCACCACCGTGCGAGCGCAGGAAGCCAACTGTGTTTTGAGGCTGACAGCTCCGCTTTGGCAATTAATCCTTCTGGGGCTTTGGGAGAAGTTGTGTGCCTCAGTTTCCCCGTCTTGATTTCACAGTGGCTGTGAGGTTTCCACCCTTTCCTGGGAGTCATTGAAGAGCTCAGCCACACACCCTGAGTCCCGTCTGTGCCCACTGATAGAGAGCAATGTACTGTACCACTGATGGAGGTGCAGCAAAAGTCTCATCCCACTATGATGATGAAGAGTGGAGTGACCTAAACTGCCAGATGGGAAGTTGTAGCTGGTGATGTATTTATTTCCCAGGTATATTATATATGTTTATATATTTTATGCATATATGCTTCTTAATCTTTATACAGTATTTGTTAAGGGACGGGGCTGGAGCAAACCCTGAAGGTCTGTTATGGTGGTTCACAATCCACCATACATGCTCCTCCGAGCTGGAGGCTGAAGCTTCCATGGTGAGATGTCCGCACTCAGGACCCCAATGTCTGTGAGCGATGCTGCAGCACAGGCTGGGCCCCTGGGCCAGGTCTGTCCAAGCAGGGGAAAGCAAAGCACCTCCCAGTAACAGGGAGGACACTAAGGACTTTGAATGTTCAACCAGAAGCCAAACACCCATTATTAGGGTGATTCTCTGAAAAGCCTCGTGGGCCTCAGTAGCTCTCCACCACTGTAATGTGCCCAAAGGAGCACTGAGGGCCACCTCTTCGCCCTCTCTTCTTCCTATAAAACCGAGTTATTCCCCTTTCTTCTTTCAATGCTGGCAGAGTCCCAAAACACATCCCTTCATGCTTGATTCCTAAACTAAGACTCTTCGCTTGGCAGGGTGTAATTAAGTTAGAGCTCTGGTTTGAGCTGTTGGGGCTTGGATCAGGTAGTGGGGTGAAAAAGGACGGAAAATATACATAAATCCTTCTTCTGTGTGCTCTTATCCACAGTGACAGCTACAAAAAAAGCACTTTATGGCTCCTGTCACATCACATCTCAGCATGATGTGTGCCACCACAGGGAGACCCACCATGCGATGATTTGGAAATGGCAGCTTCTCTTAAAATTTTCAGGGTGATGAGCAAAAAGGAAAGGGGAAAAAGACTCGGGGAAGACCCGAAAGGCTGATGTCTTTCCTCTGAAGAGAGAGGGCATCAGAGAGAGGGCATCAGAGAGACGACGATGGCCTGCCTTGGATGGTGGTCAGGACACTGAGGATCTCAGTAACAAGCACACAGCTCCATCCAGAGGCAGCCATGTTCCCCCTTGGCCATTACCACAAACCAAACTTCACATCTGGAGGGAAATACCCACAATTATTTTATTTTCCCCCCTCCTTCTGCAAGTCTGTACCTTGGGAGACCCTTCTATATACCAGGTGAGAGTGGAGGGAAAGGTCTCCAATGAAGAAAAGTTGCTTCATTATGGTGCACCTGAGTTGCTGATGCTGATTAATAACATCTGCTCAGCAGTTACAACTTCAGCAGGACTGGGAGAAGTTTGTAGGCACTGTTTGAGTGGGTGTTTGCTGAGAAGCTGAAGAAACCCTCCTGGGATGGCTTCTGACCAGAGGTGAGGAATGAACCATTTCTTTGCTTGAGTTTGAAAATTAGAATTGCACCACTGGGAAAAAAATAATAGCTGGGAGAGAGCTTGAAAGGAAAAGCAAGTCAAAGTACATGAAGAATCTGTCAGTAAAGAAGCCCTGGCATGCCATATTTTAAAATATATTTCTTATTTTGAATTATACTTAGTATTTTTCAGTATATAAAATGAGGAATAGGAGCCCCAGGAAGGTCTGGCTGGATGTCTAAGATGCTAACTGAATATTTTCCTGCCCTAAGGGTCAGGCAGGAACCAAGACTCCAGCCATTACCTCCAGTGTTTCCTAGGTATTTGAATAAAATTAACATTACTCAAAAGGACTGTAACAGCTTGTACAAAAATCAGGTTCCTTCACAGGTAGTATTATCAGTGTGAGTGGCCTGTAGTGCTAGCGAGGAGGGTGCAATTTGCTCGTTAATCAGGCATTTTGCAACCTGGTTTAGTTAAGGACTGCTCTGATAGGGAATTTATGGAAGCAAATTGGGGTCTTTGCTTCTGTGCTCTACAAATGGGAAAGAAAGTGATGTTCCCCTTGTAAAGGTGTCACAAATTGTTGTTCCCCTCTTCTGCAGCTGGTTGGGACCTTTCCACCAATGGGGAAATTCTGTCAATTGTGGGGTTTTTTTTCTGGAGCCAAAGTGTCTGTTTTGTGAAAATGTTTTGGTTTTGATGGTGTTTGCAAAGTGAAGGCTCTTGTGTTTTGGTGGCTCTTTTTTAATGCTCTGACCAGGAGGCATGGGGGCAGGAAAAGAGCCCTCAGTGAAAAGTCTGAGAGGCTGAGTCCAAAAGAGATGTTTTAACGTGATCCTGTGTCACATGGGCTTTTTAAAAGGTTTTGGGTTTGGCCTGCTGCAGAAGGAAATAAATATTGCAATGGTGAGAGGTTCTGGGAACCAGCCTCGTTCCCTTGAGCTGCTCTGATGGGCAAGAGCCAAAGGCAGATGCCACATTTGTGCTGTTGTTGGGTCAAATTTTGGAGGACGCTCTTTCCCACAGTGTCATTTTCTGCACCCTCCCTGGAAAGCAAAATGCCACTTTCTGCTCAGCAAAGCCCAGTAATAAAACAGCCCTGGTTTTGCTGCTGCTGGGGTTTGATGCAGCCAGGACGAAACCTTTGGAGCAAACACCTTGGAGAGCTGAGCTCCCTCCTTCGCTCCCACTGGGTCTCCTGCTGTACTGTCAGAGCAGAAATCGGAGCAGACCTAGCTCCACCCCTGGTTTCTTGGTTGATCCTGGCTAGGGCAAAACTTGTATCATGGACCCCATCTGCATAAAACTTGCTGCTTAGATAATTGTTTCCCCTCCAAGTCAAAGAAATGAGGCTGGAATGACTTCCAATTGCTCACAGTTTGTGCCATGCCGGCCCAAAGCCCTGGGGATGAGAGGTGTGGGGTGGGCTCTTGCCAGGCTCCCACGGGAGCTGGCTGTGGAGCAGAGAAGACTGCTGGATGCTCCACCACCAGCATGTGATGGTGGATCCCAAAGGAAGGGATTTGCCCACAGCATTGGAAATCTGCTTCCGAGCCATGTTCCTGGTCTGCAGGAGAGTTCAATGGAGCTGGCATGGAAGAGAGTCCCTTTGGAAAACAACATCCAGCCACGGCTGGAGGAGGATGCTTTACAAAGAGATTTGAAGAAACATTCCTCCCCGCATTTGAATCCCTGCTGTTATCATGTTCCTGCTCTGGTCTGGTGGCCTCCATCATTTGCTGTACCTGCTACTCCAGCTTTTTCGCATCTCTAATCTGATTTAGATAATAACCCCACTCAGTGAAATCAGTGCAGACGAGCTGCTGTGCCTTGTGCGTTGATTCGCCTGCTCCAGATCTGCTCTGTGATAGCAGGTGAGACTCAGAGCTTGGCTGCTGGTGGAAAGGCCAGATCCTCCTCTCCCGCGTGTACAGAGGCAGGTGAGGTTGGCTCTGAGCCTCTTCAAGGTGTTTTTTCAATGCTCTGTGTAGTGAAAGAGAGATCAGAGCTGGCAGGAGGACTGGTGATAGCAACAGACTGTTAATGCTCCCTGAATGCATCCAGTAAACACATGTTCTCTTGTACGGGCAAAGGCACCCACTGCTCACTGCTGCTCCAAGGGCTGGTGGCACCATCCTGGTCCTGATTGCTCCATGCTTTTGCTAGGGTGTATCTGGGCTTTCTTGAACAGGTTGTCTTGTCCCCTCAGCCATAAGCTTTGTCAGGGAAGAGTTTGGGGACCTCGCCTGTCTGTGGGATTTCTCCCCAGGGTGTCAGACTTGCTGTACAACCACAGCGGGACTCACCTCCACGGACCATCTGCTTCCCAGGCTTGATGTGTTACATTTGGTGCTACACAATTCCCTGACGGGAAAGTCTCGGCCAGAAATAGAACAGCCTTTCCCTGAGGCTCCCTGTTCACGGGAGAGTCCCTGCTCATGTCTCATCGATATGGAGAGTATCAATCCCTGTGTGTTGGGAGGTTCCCTGCAGAAATTCAGGCTTTTTTTTCCCTTCTGTTATTTCACTCCTTTTTGTTAAGCCCATCAGCCCTGGGTTTGTGGGATACCTGGTTGCATGGGAGCAAAACTGAGACCCACCAAACTCATTGCACATGTGAGCAACACAGTTCTGATTTTTTGTGCTGGAAGGAGAGCTGTGTTGCACACAGCTGTGGTCCACATGCTGCCGGAGCTGTTGTGGGAGCCCTCGGTTCCCCAGCCGTGTCATAGGGAAGGGACTGGGCTGGAGAAGGCCAGTGGGGACAGGGCAGCCTCTGGGGCAGCCAGCCCCTGCCCTGGCCCTGCCAGCAGTGAAGCAAAGTGCGTATTCGGCCCTGGGGACCCGTGTGTTGAGCGGAGAGATTAAAAGCCCAATCAACATCTTTTCATCTTCTCCTTGATAACTGCTATGATGCCGAGACCCGGCCGGTCAGCACTGCGTCTCCTCCCAGCCCTCTCCCCTCCATCTCTTCCCAATGCCCTGTGTGGGCTGTTGATATATTTTTATTGATCCCTCTTATGTAAAGCTCATCCCTGCCATTCATTCCTGAGTAATAACCAGGGCTTTTTGTTCCCCTGCACAATAGAGTGTCCCTCGACAGCCCCAGGGAGACCAGGAGATGCTTTAAAAGGTTAATGTCTCTGTTAGATTACAAATCGCTCCAAAGAGGTCTGCTGTCACTTGCAGGAGGTTGGAAATAATCACCTGGATCCTTTAACTATTAACTGAGCCTGAACGAGATGCGCTTGCAGTGATGGGAAGATGCTGTGTTGGTACTGCTGCCTCTGGCTATCGAGGGAATGATCGTTTGACTCGCCCGAACATCTGAGTGATGCAGGTTTTGCTGTGCTAAATTTCCCAGTGCTGCACCCCTCGTTTGCAAATGGGGCACCAAGGCTGAGACCCTTGCAGGGAATGGGGCACTTATGCCAAGATTTGCAAAGGGACTGGAGGGCTCTTCAGGTGCTGAAATGTTGCTGTGTGACCCTGAAGGCTCTGCCCGTGTGCTCCAGCATCCCATCATCGTGCGGGGACAAGGTGTGCGCTGCATGTTGGACACGTGGCACATCTGATGCGCTGCGTGTCTGCTGTGCGAGTCTCTGGCACAGCCACGCATCGTGGCCATGGGTGCTGGGTCCGGTTGTGCACTCTGCATGTGGTTAAGGGTCTTCCCTCCTCTCTGATCATCCCAATCAGGGAAGGAATTACAGGTCAGGGAGTTAACTCTCAGGTCGGGGAGGAGAGGACACCCAGCTCTTCGCATTGCCACTTCTCTGGTGACTGAGATCCCAGCTGTGAATCTGAAAAATCGTTGTTGCAAGAATTTAAAAAAAAAAATCAAACTAGACATGGCTTATGACTTTGGCTTGTTTGGGGAAACAGCTGGACTGTGCTTTAACTTGACAATGAGAAACAAATCTGCTGCTTTGCCTCCTTTCACCTCTCTCCCCGAGCCCCCCGGTCTGGTGGCTCCCAGGGCCAGCGTGGTGGGAACAGGCTTGTTAGCGTTTTGTGCGGTCACATATTTTTTTTGTGTGTGTTGTGCTCTTGGTTGAGTTGAATCCTAATTTGTCTGTCTTCGGGGGATGGCAGACAGCTGCTTTAATGAGTTAACAGTAGGGTTTAAAATAACCGGCATCTGTTCTTTGTGTGAGCAGGGGCTCTCCTACCACAGCTCTGCCTTCCAAAAACAACCTTGCAGGGGAGGCACGTGCTCGAGGCCCACTCTCTGTGGATGCCTCATCCCTTTGCTGCCTGGAGGGGATGAGTTTCCCTTGGCAGCTCCTTCCACAAACATTGCTTGGAGAAGTCCTTAGCCAGGGGCGAGCACGTCTCCAGTGAGGGTCTTTGCAGGGGGTAGGGATTATCTTGGACTTCGCTGGTGCAGCTTCAGTCACCTTGAGAGCACCTTGCTAGAAACACATACCTGGGGCTTGTCTTCTACCTGCAGTTTTGACCCCTCTGCCTGTGAGCCTCCAGAGATCCGCAGGAGACCTCTCTTACCTCCCCAGCCCTGATGTGCACGTACTTTCATTTGGGGGTGCAGGATGGAGTGTAGCAATGCCCACCTTCCCACCCAGTGAGCGCACGAGTCAATAAAGAGGATCTCCTTACGCAGCACAACCACCCTTGGTGCTCATGAAGCCCCAGGTACGCCCCGATCCGTACAAGTCCTGCAGCCACACTGAATCCCATGGACCTTATTGCAAGCCCAGCCTGGCACTGCCAAGGTGGCCAGTTGGTACCCGACTCTCTCTGTCCATCAGTTGGTCTTTGAAGTGCTTTTCCTGGCCGACATTAACATCCTCCACCCTGGGAACGGACGCAGGGAACAAACTGGAGGTGACCTCTGTGTGTGACTTGGATCCATTTACTCGTAGGTGAAAGTAAATTGGTGTCAGAGCTAACCGAGCCGCGTCCAGCATCGCAAGGAGATGGCTGAATCCTGACAAGATGCTTCCCGCTGGGAGTGGAACCCTGTGTCCAGGCTGGTGAGGCTCAGAGCTCGCTGCCAGCTTGGCTCCCTCCCCCTCTGTTATTTATTGGGTGTGGGAGGTGGTGGATTTTTTTTCCCCCGGATGCACCCAGCGCAGTGGTCTCTGCACGACACCAAATTAATTAATGTTGGGCAGGCAGAATGCAATTAACTACCCTGGAGCCTGGCCAAGGCAGCGGGAGCATTCCTTGCTCCTGCAAGAAACAACCCGGGAGCTTTCCTGGGCAGGACCTCGCTTTTGCTGCACAGCTCAAGGGCAAGAGGCTTTGCCAGGCACATATCCTTCTGGAAATGCCCCCTCAAGGCCCCTTTGCTGCCCTGCACCTGCTCTCAGATCCCATTCCATGTGTGATCCCATCACTGCCTCTTCCCCCTATCCAGCCCGGGGAGGTGGCAGGCGGAGGGAGGCAGCATCTGCAGGAGATTGCAGCACAGTTGGCAAAATCCTGGACAGAAGTAATCAAGCGAGAGGCCATGGCAGCATTTCGAGGACCAACTGGCTGGATTTTATTTATTGCTGCCACTCACTGAGAAAATGGACTCGGGAGGAGATTCCTGGGCCGCGGCTGCTGCGCAAGACAGGCAGCTTCTGTTAAATAGAGCATCGCCTGACAGAGCTGTGATTTAGCTGTGGCTATTTAAAGGGGTTTAGAGGCAGCCAATGCAGAGCATCTGCAAGCAAAATGGGCAGCTTTGGCAGTTCAGCTACTCTGAAAGTCAACTAAATTAAAAAAAAAAAAAAAAAGCTTGTGCAGAAGTACATGGGACTTGAGGAGGTGGCTGCAGAAAGGAACTGGTGGATTTGGGGTCCAGCTGAACCCCACTCCTGAGCTTTATGCAACCTGTGAAGAAACATGTCCCTTCCCCTGCAGTCCCAGCCCAGCCATGTCCTGGGCCATGTTATGCATCAACTCTTCTTGCTCTAGCCTTTCTATATTTCTTGCTGTCCATCTGCACCTCTGGATGTGCGTAACAGCTTCATGTTTGGGATGTGTGCGCCGTTGCCTGAACACTTCTTGTTCCACACAGGAGGAAGGTTAAAGCCCAGATGGCTTTGAATAATAAACAGGGCTATAAATCCACATGGTGCCTGTGGTATATACAAACTCATAAAGCAATGCTTGGCAGGACCGTCCTCCCCTTCCACAGTGCCCTACCAGCCGAGCAGGTTTGGGAGTGAGCACCAACAATGGATCTTGTTGAATCTTAATTCCCAGCCTGGATAAATACTCTGTTCCCCTCAGGGAGGAAAATCAAGATGCCCAGTTACTTCTGCTCAGCTCCATCGCTGGGCCAGGTCTTCCACCAGCCCAGTGTCTCCATTGGGTGATCCAAATCCCTGAGCTGTACAAGGTCTGTGGCACTTGGCTTCATCAGGATGTTGGCGTTTCATGGGCTGGTGGGTCCCCAGGAGCAGCCCTGTACTTCACACATTATCTTCCTTCTCCAAAGGGCAATTTAGAAGTGTAAGGATCAAGATTATAATGTCAGATACATTCTTCTTTGTTAGGCCGGTTAAACGCTTTACTCTACTGAGCCCAAACCTATCTCTCATCTCGGCCTTCGATTGCAAACTCCTCTATGCCCAGCCCTGGTGCAGTGGGCCAGGTTCTCCCATGTTTTTGTGATAAAATAATTCAAGTCACCAGAAATGTAGGATCTGCACCCATTTTGGCCAAGGCTGAGCTGTCCTCCCGCAGCAAGCAGTGCCTCAGCTAGCAGCTGTCTGGCGTTTCCCCCCATGGTTGGTTATTCTCTATCTGTGGCACAGGGAGCTGCAGGAAACTGTTACCTCTTGCATCTTGGCCAAAATTTCATCATTGGTGAGAAGCTGTAGATAGCAAGGGACTGAACCTGATTTTAAAGCATCATATTTCTGGGAATATTCCCCTGAAATAAGTTATTGGCAAGGTAAGCTGGGCCAGAAGTCTCTGATCAGTGAAAATTTGTGTGTGTTCAAACTCCCATGCTAGTCAGAGTCCTCCAGATGATTGCACTGAACGTGCAGGGAGCTTTTCCTTAAAATCCCCATGATTTTAGACATGAAAAAGAGCCCATATCTTGTGGGGTCAGCTTTCCAGAGGGAGACACGCTTGGAGCCCTGATCCTAGCCGAGCTGTACTGACAGCACGGGTGGGTGAGGCACAGCCCCGGGGAGTGGGGCTGGTGTAAATCACAGCGTTGCCCCTTGTTCAATGCATACACAGGCACGAAGCTGCTGGAAATGGCCTTGGCATCCAGAAGCAGAGGCAGTGTGACACAGATACACGGTTCAGCCCCCCAACATCCCTATCAGGCTGTCCTGGTTGAATGGGGACCCTACAAAGCACACACGTGGGTCCCCTCGACCCTTGGGAGTGTGGACATGACGCCTGTTTGCCTTGGGAAGCCTGAGCTCCTGCCTGATGCCAGAGTAATTTTTTATGTTCTGTTCTCCCCCAACATGACACAAGATTAATTACAGCCATAAAAACATTAGGAGCTTTCTAAATATTTTATGTGAATAAGCACACACAATATGAAGATTTTACTTGTTACATTTCTGTAAAGGACATTTTGTTTGTAACAACTGGGAAACCTGACAGGTAATTTTATTTTTAGTGCTCCTGTCCGCTCTGAAGGACTCCAAACGCAGAGAGGAGACAAAGGCAATAAAAACAATGCTCAGAGTCCAAGGGAGGGGATTAAAAGGAGATGGCCACAAATTTCAACCCAAAACCCAATCTCAGTTGTCTTCAGGAAACCACCTCCCTTTCCCTGCACTGGAGGAGATCTGGCCCTTGTTTAGATTCAACTGGGAGTTCTGGCAGGGTGGGAGGCAGCTCGCAGGCAGGGGATGGTGGATGGCTGCCAATTTGAATGAGAGATTGCAACCACGGTCATAGCAGGGGCTCCCCAGCATCACGTGCCAGTGGTGTGTTGCACTAGCTCACCACTCCCAGCTATTTTGCAATCTGTAGATAGCAGAGCCTACACCAGTGCTGGAGGGCAGATATTTGGTCCCTATTCAGCTCATTGGAATTCAACAGGAGCCCTGTGGGTCAGTGATTTTTCTGTCCATCTTAGTGCCTGTCTGCTGCTGGAAACTAGAAATAAGAAGGTACTAGTCTGTTTTTTTCCTGAGGTGAGATAACAGCTAAATCATCCTCTCAATAATGGAAAAATCTGGGGGGATGCTTGATGTTTCACCCACCACTGCCACCCTCAAAGGGGGCCCACGCTAAGCACTGCCAAGTGGGAGCACCCTGGTCCGTGGCGTTGCAGGAGGAGATTCTGCAAAGCTGCCCATGATGGCTTTGTGCCAGCAGCAGATCCCCAGCAAGGCACTGAGGGGAAGCCTCAAAGCTCTCTTAAGCAGCCAGGGAGAGTTTGAGGATTTGGCTTGTCATCTCTGTGTGTGAAAGACTAGATCTTGCTCACCGTTATCCAGAGAGAAGAGACTTTGCAAGCCGTTTCTAAAGCAGGATCTGGTCCACCCAGGTAGGGCTCATTTGCTGCCTGGGTTTTTCAGGAGTCAGCCTACATCTTCCTCCTTGTTCATGCCTGGCTGCAATCCGAGGCAGAGCAGACTTGGACATCTAGCAATTACAACAGACTTCTTTCCTCACCCTTCCTGACTATCTCCAGCGATCCCAGCAAGTCAGCCAATTTCCTGGTGTTACTGTGGCAGTGCAAGGCAAAAAGCCATTAGTGATTGGGTCTCGATGTGTCTCATTCTCAGTTTAAATATTGAAGAGGCTTCGAAACACCTCTTCATCTTAGCAGTTGACCTGAAATGGTATCTGTTGCATCGCGCAGCTGTTATTTTTTTGTGAGCTGTCATGGTTTCTGATTGCAGAGTGAGGAGATGCAGCACTCCCAAGCCCTGACACGCAGCAGGACTCGGAGTTTGTGCTGAATATTTCATGCAGACACATGCAGACAGAGGCACTAGTCTGTTTTTAATTCTGATTTTCTCTGCTTCTCGAGGTGCATAAATGATGCATATTGTTTAAGCTTCCTGGTTTTGGAGGGGGGAAGAGTGACAAATGCCTTTGCCATTCAGTTCCCTGAGTTTTGGGTGAAGCGGACCTCGTGTCTTCAGCTGTCTGTATGATATTGTAAGCAATTAAGACTGTTGGTGGCTGAGCCCTGGGCAGCCCTCCTGCATCACCCTGTGGCAGTCAGTGACAGATGGACATAGGGACCAGGGCGGCCCAGCACAGAGGCAGGACTTGGCCCCTGTTCAGCAGGATCTAATACCTGCTTAATACCTGTAATCTCTAGCTAATTAGGTGCCTGTTTCAGCCTTTCCAAGACTTTATCAGATCAAAACCAATGCTGAGTGACTCCAAGTGAAACGCCAGTCTACACTTGCAGGGAAGGGACATGGAGCTGCTGTTGCCCAAAAAAACCCAGCCACTGCAAGGTGCTGGCCCTGCCATGGGGAAATCCCACAGCACTCTGTGGGACAGGAGCTCCCCTGGCCTCTCGTGGACCACCTCGAGCCTGCAGCCCTCCTGACCTTGCTCAAGGCATTGTAGCAGGAGCTGTTGCAATCACTGCGTGCCTTCAGTGTTCGGGCTTGTCTCACCCGCTTCCATCGGCACAAATGGGAGCCACGTGCATGCATTGGTGGGGGGCAACGCTTGCTTTTGAATAACCCTGCCTGGAGCAGCTCTTAAACCCCAGAGCAGCGAGGAGTTTCGTAGGACAGTGACAGCACAACCGGCTGTGGCAGCTGACGACGCTGCTCCTCCAACAGCCTCTGCTCATCGCCCTGCCTGGACACAGGGCCCTGTGGCTCCCACACTTGCACTTTTTGGAAGTGATAAGAAGCTAATTAGAGCCAACTACAGAGTCAGTACTAATTGTGAAATACAGCTGCCGGAGCGAGCGTGGAGCCGCTGTCAGGGAGTGGAGTTGGGTAGCAAAGTTCATTTTGTCTTTGGCACAAAGCGTGTCAAACAGTTTCACTCTGGGGTCAAAAGAGGTTCAAAAGCAGAGGGGTGACATGTTCTTAGTGCCTTGGTGTTTGTCTCGAGCTGAGCCAGTCCCTGGCAGAGGGATGATCAGTGTATGCCCATCCCTTCCATGGATGGAATTTCTCTTTAATGGGACAGGCAAAGGCTTCCTGGTGGTGGTGTGTTGTCCAAATGCGAGTGATGCTCCAGCATGCTTGGGCTGGGGAAGATGCCTGCGCAAGGACTGCAGCTCTGCAAGCCAAAAAAATGGGCTTTTGCCTCTCTCCCACCTCTCAAAACATCCCAATATGATTCCTCAAAGCTCTGTGCTCTCCCACCTGCACCTTTCCACCTCTTTCCTCTTTTCCCATCTTTTGTACCATTTCCCTGGGGCAGAAGCCTTCACATTCAACCATCTCCTGCTGTTGCATCCATCCCATCCATGGGGTCCATCCCAGCTGCAGTTTGGGGGACTCCAGGCAGAATCGATCACTAATGGTATGTCAGGAAGTGCCGTGCCAAAGCAGCAGCTTGCCGTGGGTTTTCTCCTGCCTCCTGATGAGATAGTGTCTATGGATCCTTAGAAAAGTTTCATCTTGATGAAAACCCTTTGTGGTGTTTTCAGCAGCTGGAAAAGAGCGATTAGAGGAATTCCTGGTGTCACTATAGGCTTTTCTTTGTCGAGGCTCTCGTGGGGGGAGGCTGCCCACCTGATTGTCTCCTTAACAACTTACCTGTGATTGACAGTACAAAGCAAGCTGTCACAAAGTGCGACAGAAATTGGTTGTTGATTAGAGCTTTTCTTTAAAGGTCAAACAAAAATTATAATGCAAACACCAGAGGTATATTTTAGAACTAATCACTGAAGGCAAAATCTGCTACATCAGCTGCAGAGCTGTGAGTGAGGGATGGCTCTGCCCAGGGCCGCATCCTGCCCACAGAGAGGGGGCATGGTCCAGCCCTGAGCAATGATGAGCTGCCTCAACCATTGGGGAAGTGCTGAGCCCATGGTGGCTTTGGAGATGGGAATGGGCATCTTCCAGCCAAGCAGGGACCAGAGGGGAATATGTAAATTTATTCTCTTGTTTCTGTAAATAGTCATCTGTGTCTCCAACTTTTACTTTAGGCAAATCTACAGAAAGCCACCGCACATGCGTCTTTTAATCTGGAAAGGGTTGGGATTCAGTGACTTTGCATTCCTAAGAATTTCTAGAAATTCTGAGTTAATTACTAAGAAAATTCTTAGTAGTAATTATTAAGAATTACAAATAATTATTATTCTTTAATTACTAAGAAATTCTGAATTAATTACTGCCAGCAAAGGCAGAGGTCACAGAAGGCCCCTGAGAGCTGGGGAGACCAACATCTCTCACCACAACAGCTGTAAGCTGTTCCTGCGTTGGGCTAACGGCTTTCCAGTGTCTTTTACCAGATCAATTTTTGCTTTAAGTGATTGTGCAAGTTAATAAAAAAAAACAACCTGTTGGAGTAAAAATGAAACATCTTGGCCAACATTCCTCCAAAATGTTTTGAGGGCTTTGACCTTTTTCCTTTGTCCCAATTCCAGGCTCAAAAAGCTCTGCAACACCTTGACATTTTGGGCAGGAGAGGGGGGAAAAAACCCCCAAATTTGCACCTAGATTTTCCCTTAAGCAATGAAGCAGTAAAAATGTAGATTTAGTCACCTGGAGAGGCTCTGTAGTTCAGCCTTACCTCCTTTTTTTCCTTAGGCCATATCTACCGCTACATTCTCTATAAATAATCTTCAGTCTTCCTAGGGCCTTTAATACTAATTAAGTCTTAAAGTAGGCAGAAACGAGCTAAGGGAGACTTATATCACAGGTTCCTCAGTCAGCGTTGTGAGTACTTTGCTTGCTATCTTCAAAGCATTTTCAAGGGAAGGTTTTGCAGTGTTTTTTAAGGACCAGATTTATTTAACGATCCTGGAGTTTGGAGTCGCTCCTCTCTATAGCCTGTGTAATCCATAATTGCTGGTTTGGGGGAACTTTATTGCTGTTTCTCCCCATTTTAAATAATCAAATGGGTTTTTTCCTGGTTGTTTTGGGAGGATTGGGTTTTTTATTAAATCCTGGAGGAGGGTTGGAGGGCAAAAACTTGTGAGTTAAAGCACTCGAACAGCTCTGGCTGCGCTATCTGGTACTAGTGGGAGAGGGCAAAATGCTCTCATAAGGGGAAATCTGCCCTGTGGCAGCATCAAAGCACGTTCAGGGACTCAAGGCTGGAAAACAACATTTCCAGTATGTAATTCTTCATCTCAAAATGACCCTCGATAGCTGACGGGTGCAAATGCCTCGACGAGAGATGCTGTGTATGTGTGAATGGGGAAAGGACCCTGAGACCTTTTTCTTTTCTTTTTTATTGTGTTTTCAATACCTTCAATGCTAAAAGCCCTCATTAAAGTTTAATCTTCTGCACTAACTCTTTACATCCATGATGTTGCCAGTCTCCCAGTAACCCCGGCGCCCATTTGGAGTTACAGAGCTGACATCGTGCCTGGTTTATGGGATTTGCTTCGAGGCAAATGCTGCAGTGACCACCTTTGCAGTGGCGTTTTTCCTTCTTTCTCCAAACAGAGCCTGTTTTAATCTGTCACAGCAAAGTTAGCTTCATGTTTGCAATTGCTTTCCGGAGAAGATAGTCCCTTTCTGTTGACTGAAGGGAAAAATAGTGGAAATAAGTAGTTAATTTAGAAACACCAAAAAGTCAGTGCTGGGAGAGGTTTAGACGAATGCTTGGGGAGAGGGATGGTGGTGGTGGGTCTGGAGGGACAGGATGAGCCTTCAGATCAGAGTCAGACCACGAAATAGATGCCAGCATTCCCTAAGCAATGTGTAGGTTCATTGGTGTGGAGGGCAACATCATTTAAAACTGACCTGAGATTTATTTTTTGGTGAGTTGGAGAAAAACAAAATGGTTTGTTCTCAATGTGTAAGAACTTCCACCATCTTTTCAAGCCACTTCACAACTGGATGTAATTAATTTCTAGATGAAACTTTTCATGTCCTCACATTGGAAATGTTTGGTTTTGGAAATGCTCAGGAAGAATTTTGACTCAGGAAAGAGCTTTTCAAATATTCAAATTATTTTTTAACCAAACTTGACCCAAGTTCACAAAGCTGGGATGCATTTTCTGGTCAATTGGATTCAGAAAAAAAACCTCACCCGGGCCTGGTTAGAAGATAAACCACAGGTAATGGAGGTGAAGAGGGGAAGGGAAAATAACTGGCTGGCTTCATCCAAAATCCTGGGCAATCCATACAAAGTCTCCAGTGGGCTCGAGGCCATGGCCCAGTGAGATGGAGGAGATAAATAGGACAGGCGGATCAATCGTGGGCAAGAGGAAGGAGGACAAACGTCACAAATCCAATATTTTAAAAAAAGAACAATGCAGAGTTAAAAGCTTTGGCTTGATGGATTTGGCGTTACAATATCAAAGCTTTCATCAGCACTGGGAAATATTTCACCTCAAGTTGATGCTCCTCAGCAAAAATAAGAAAGGAAAAAAAAAAATTTTAAAAATCTGCTTCCCCCCCCCCCCACCACACCATGCAAAGAAAAAAACACCTTGACAGAAAGATTGCTTCAATCAAGAAGCTGTGTAGCATCTTGCCTGTTCCCAGAGAGACCGTGGAGAGCACAGCCCAGTCGGTAATTTGAACAGAGCAACAGATAAATATACAGATCTTTTGAATTCCAGGCATGAAATGGGGAAGGCAGTGAGTAGCAGAGCTGGAATATGTCTAGGTAAGGAAGACACTAAGACACAGGTACAGGCATGGATACACATGCTGCCGTGCACAGCAGCACCCACCTCCAGCCCTGCTTCTCCCCATGTTCATCCCCAGGATGAGCAAATCTCTGGTTCTCACGGTGGAAATGATTCAAAGATTTGCAAAGGAACCATTTCACTCGCATCTCACCTGGCTTTCTGCATTGCACAAGATGGGAAGGTTTCCCCATCTTCCCCAGGTACGAGCCTCCTGCAGATCTGCAGCCACCAGATTTCGGGTATGAGCTTGCAGGAGGAGGCACAGCAGGGAAGGCAGGCATGATGGCGAGCCTGGTTTTCTCTTGCTGTCGTGTGCTTGTCTAAAGGCAGCTTCCAAAGTGGCTCAATTAAGCTCCACGGTTGTTATTGATATTAATGAAGGAAGAAAGCTGGCCTCTGAAGGCTCAGCTAATTTCCATGTCTGATGCTTGTGTTGTTTGAGTATTTAAGGATCTTTATTAAATTCTTAAAAAAAATAGAGGCATCAAGATGGTCTTAGCTCTCAGTCAAAAAAATGCAGGCGGTGGCAGGATAAGGGGAAGGGGATCTCTTCTAGGCCAATCCTGCCTGGGAAAATAAACCAGCCATTCAAATATGGTGGAGAACCTGTTTAAAAACATGAGCAATTTTAATTTGAGGGGTTTGGAGATGGCTGCCAAAGTGATCTGTTGGCCAAAGAAGCTCTCGACAATGTGCCCAGTTGGGGCCAGTGGATCCTGAGCAGGATTGATTAAAACAGCCCTGAAGTTCATCCCTTCCAAGCCCCCATGGTGTGAGCATTGCTTATACGGCTTCACACCAACCTAACAAAGCCCTTGTCCCAAATTTCCAAAGGGATGGCGTGGGCAGGAGCCTGATAGCTCTGCTAAAAGCAAGTTCTGCTCAGCCATGCAGTGCGATGCGAAGGGAGGGCACGGTTTCAGCTCAGTTTGGGACTGCAGGAATTAAAGGGGAATGGGGAAGGAGTCTCTTGCTGGCATATTTTATTTATTGAACTGCAAAAGGATGAGTTTTCTCGCCTGCTGCTGCTCTGAAATGGTGGAGGTTCTCCCAATTAGCTCCCAGCGCTCCAGCGTGCTCACACCTCTCCCGTGAGGCTTTCGGTCAAGTTATCTGGCGGGGATTTTCTCTTTTCCAGCTTGTCAGAGGTGAAAGGTGCTGTTTTTTCTCCCATATAATGAGCTGTTTGTGCATGTCAGCACTGGCTCCGTATTGTGTCTTCGTTTATGCCTTCATGGAGAATTTAGAAATGAGACATCTCCTTTCTGGTTCGGGCTTTCAAGCGTTTTTAATCCCTGCACGCAAGCAATGCACAGCAACAGGAATCGCTTTTTAAATGGGGGGGGGGAACAGATTTTTGTTCTGAGAACATATTTGCAAATGGCTTTCATCCCCTCTTACTGCGCTGGGTCTGAACAGCAGCATGAAAGGAGCAAGGTGTGCAGCACGGGAGGAAAAGACACATAAAGCCAAAGGACATGAGGGAGCCTTGTTACACTGATTTTCAAAAGCCAGTGCCTCCAAGTCTTACAGATTTAAAAATAAAAAAAGGGTTCTGAGTAGTTTTCCTTATTTCGGGGCTGGTGCAGTATACTCGGAGTTTGAAAGGACTTGATGGGAGATGTGGGAAGTCAGTGCAGAGCTGGGGGTGCTCTCCAGACCCTGGGCTGCTCATGAAGTTCAAGCCATCTTCTGAACTGAGAAGATGTTCTCCTGTGGGATCTTGGGGTCAGTGAGCAGTTCCTGCTACGGGAGCCAACGTCATTTCCCTCTGACATTAGGGTTGGTCTTGATGGGGGAAGGTTACAAAACATGAATTCAGCAAAACACCCTTTGCTCTTGCTGAGCAGGGACAGATGAGCTTCCAAGAGCTGAAAGCTGCTGAGTTTCCTTCTCACTGTGCACTGAAAAGCAACATCCCGGTAGCCACATACATCCCAGCTGTGCCTTGGGCTCATCTCTCCTTCTCCCCATTTTGGCCAAAGCAGGTAAGCCCAGAACCCTGTGCTGGGTAGGACATACTGGCCACGATGCTGTGCCTTCCTCATGCTCCTGGGTCTGGAGCCGTTCCCACCACTTGGACCTTGCTGCAGGCCAGGTCAGGGTTAATTAAACAGCACAAGAGATTTGTCCAGTGGGTCCAGGAGATCTCAGCTGAGCTCCCCAGGAACCGCCTGCTTTCCACCGAGGACACCCACGCACTGAGCAAGCCCTGCTGAACATGGTCACTTTGGGGGGGATTCCCTGAGGACTGGCCAGGACCACTTCTATTTTTTGCAGCCATGCTCATTCAAATGAACTGTTTTCAGTCTTAAAACCATCCATATGTAAACAAGAGGAAGAAGGCACCTTAGCAGGTAGTACCAGGGGAAAAAAAAAAAGGCCAGCTTCTCCCCTTCCTAATTTGCACCCATTTCGCGTATATCTATATATATAAATGACTCTGTTGAATCTCAGGTAGGTGTCAGAGGAGTCCCTTGCAGTCAGGGAGGACCTGGCTATGTAGTCTCAGCTCTAATCACAAAGCACACAGCCTCAGCCATTTTTCTTCTAAAGAGGTGGGTTTTGTGCTTGGATTTGAGCCTGAAATTAGCCTTTTCACTGGCATGATGGTAGATGGTGGATGCAGATCCTTCTCTGAGTCTGCGGGAAGTGGTCCAATCTCTCGGCTTACGGCAGCATCCCAGAATGACTTTAAAAGCACAAAAAGTCAAATTTTGTATTAGCAGCTCAGCTGCTTCAAATAACACAGAAGGAGATAGGGGAAGAAAATAAACAAACCCAGATTTTAACAAATATCTTCTGCTTCAAGCCTATTCTGTATTTGTTGGCAAGGTGAGTGCACTTTCCAAAAAGCCTTCTAGTTTTTTTTGAATGGTAAATTCAGATCTTGTGTTCACTTAAGGGGGAAATGACAGAAAGCAGGAATGGGGCAACAACCCCCCTCACACACACACACATTTTATATAAATCTAATCATCAGCCTGAAAGTAGACATTAAAATTACAATATAGCTCTTGACTTTTGGTAATTAAAAGCATTTTGTGATGACTCGCTTGATTAAAACGAGATCATCCATTTAAAATGAAAATTTAGAATGAAAATTGCTTTTGTTGCACCGATTATTCTATTTTAAAACTCCTTGCTGTTATCACCCTAATAAAAAGCTGTCACTTCTTCTGTCAAGTAATTCACAACATGAGGCATTTGCATTTCTCCCCGACTTGTGTTTATTTCAGTAATTACAAATGGATTCTTCTTCTAACCCCCCTCTCCCTCCATCCTTCCCCCCTGCGCTCGCCCTCCCCTCCCTCACCATCACAGGGTGGGTTGCTGTCCTTCGTCCTGGGCAAGCACAGAGGAATCCCATGGAGGAAAATCAGGGAAGGAGGAAAAAAAATATTATCAGCAGGGTCGGTGCTTTCTGTCTATAAAAAGCAGCAGTGGGTTTAACCTGTGGCGCCAGGGAGGCCGGGAAGCCCCCAGCGTCACTGCTCAGCTGATAGAGGGGTGCTGGCAGAGGCTGCCCAGTGCTTGAACCAGCAACTGACAGCCATGACTTTTTTTTAAAGGAAAAAAACCCAAAACTAACTCCTCCTGTGCTGAATGGAATGATAATTCCCTGCCATGAATTGAAATTTTGATTGACTAGATTGATCAAGTAATGATAAAACCCAGTTTCCCTTAAAGATCATGGCCTAGATTGTGGGGGTGTGTGAGAGAGCAAGCCAGGCTTGGGGAAGATGGGAAATAATTTCACTTCTGCTGTTAGCCTTTCCCCATCATTATTCAACTCCCAAAGCAGAAACAGAGCCAGAAGTCCTCGCAACCCATCCAGCAGATGTGACTGTCCCCTAGAAGCTGGTCCTGTTGTCGCCACCCCCACCACCCTCGCCTCCGCTCTCTGCCAAGGGATGCTAAAGAGTGCTTGGGGGCTGTCACTTGCTATATGTGAAAGGAGGGAAGTAAAGGAGTTAATTGAAAAGGATAATTAATTAAATGGCGGTCAACGGAGGAGCAGGGTGTCCCTGCTACAGGCAGCTGGGCCAGCCAGGGGTACTGGAGCGTGCTCGCCCCCACGCGTGGCTTGCTGCCATCCGGCTCATCCCAGGCGCTGCCACCAGCCTGCCCTGGGCCCCATCTCCTCTGCTTTTTGCTGCTGCCACCAAGTTTGCAGGAGCGGCTGCGGCCGTGCGTGGCTGCTGTGTCCATGTGGTCTGATCTCGGTGCTGTGCTGCTCGGGCCAGCTCTCAGACACGTGCTGTAGGGAGGCACAAGCATCTGAGGTTGTAGGATACTCCTAGCATTTGTGTATTTGTATACATATATATATATTTGTATGCATGCCTATATAATTGCATTTAGTATAAGTGGAGCTGTATGAGTGGGTGTATAATATATAAATAAATACATATGTTTCGAAGTTCTGCGTTTTCCCATCTGAAAGCCATCTCCAGCTTACGGCTCAAGACGTAAAGGCGCACCAGTCTCTCTCTTGGCTTTTTATCTCTTTTTCCATAGGCAGCTGCTCCCTCTCTAACCTGACAGTGCCGCTACATGAGTCTGTATTCCAGGGCTGAGGGTTTTCAATTTATCTGCACAAAGCACTTGTGCTTAATCTGGAAAGCACAGGGACATTAGCACCGCCTTGCCCGGGCTGCACCTCGCAGCCAGCCAGCCCAAGCAGGGCAGCGGTGCGGGGCTCGCTGCTCTCACTGCTTTTCTTTTACTTTTTTTTTTTCCTTCTTCCTTTTGGGTAAACTGGAGCCAAGAGCTTAAAGAAGAAAAAAAAATTTAGAAAAACAGCAAGCTTTTGAAGGGCAGTGTGCTATCAGTAAATTTTTTTCCTCCTTTGTTTCAGTGTGTTTTGCTCTAATATTCCTAATTCCCAGACATGGCATAACCCTCCTCCTTCCACCCATTCTTCCTTGGGATAGGAGCATCTTGCAAAGCTGTAAACTCTAGGAGAAAGCCAAAATAACTAAGAGGAGGAGGGAAAAGCAATCCTGTTGTGCAGCCATGCCCTGGGAGCATTGCAGGTTGGCATTAGGAAGGTGGTGGGATGGAGGTGCAGAGGCCACCCGGTCCTGTGCTCGTCCCCGAGCAGCCCTGCCTGGCACTGACGGGACATGGGTGTCCCCTGGGGTGCAGGTTCATGGACTGGGCTGTGTCCTCAGCCTGACCTACCCGCACGCAGCCTGGGGTTGATCTGAGCTGCCTCTAAGCTGGGGACTGCCCAGCATGGAGGGGAAAACTTTGCACTTTGTGCTTTCCAGGTGTCCAGAAAGTTCCCGTCCCCTCCAAGCTTCTCCCAATAGGAACATCCCAAAGCATCTCAGTCCTTTAGTCAAGTACTGAGGTTTTCCCCTGGGCACCACCAACCATGCAAGTTTGGGATGAGCCAGATCTGAACACTGAAACACAGGTGAAATGTTCCCTGGGACTCTTTGATGAGGGTTTTCCATTTCAACAGAGAAAAATTTCCTGAATTTGGAGAAAAGAATTTCTTTGGAGACTTTTTTCCCCCCTCTTTTCCTGGCTGCACAGCCCTCAGTGATGGAAATAAGAAATAGCAACAAAAATACCAGCTGAGTCTTATGTGCCCAGGTAAATAATCGGGTTAAGAAGCCAGATACAACGAAGACACCGTTATGACTTGTGTTACAGGAAACGGGAGCACATTGTAGGAGCACGTCTAGTGTGTTTTCTTTCAAAGAACAAAATCAAGATGTAAGGAACCAGTGAGGGGGATGAAGGGGGCACTTAGCAGGCTATGATTAATCTGCAACCTGCTTAATCGGCCTCAGGATAACTTAGAGTTGTCTCTGGATAATTGAGATCAATGGAGTATCATTAGAGACTGCTTTAAAAAGCACCTGGCTTCAAACGCTGAGCGAAGCAGGAGGAATCAGGGGAGCGAGGACAGAGCCTGGGAGCAGGGGGAGGATGCTGAGCAGCAACGGGGAAATGGCTTTTGTGCTACACAGAGGATATGCGGGAGGGTAAGGTGGTTTGTGGCGGTTTTGTTGAAGATTGGGACCTGCGACTTTCCAAACACCTGATCTCTGCCGGGGGGATATTTGGGAAAGATGAATTTTTTGCTGAACACAACATGCTAAGGCTGTAATTCATCCCCATGCTGAGAGGCCAGTGCAATACAGATACGCTGATGAGCATGCGCTGCATGTCCCACGTTCATGGAGTGCACAAATCTTTTAATGCTTCCAGCTACAGAGATGTGTATGCTCAGCCCATGGGGCAGCATGGTCTGGGGCTCTGGGGGACACAGGTTCCTCCAGTCCTTCTGCAGCAAACCCAGCACCTCTGCAAATAGGAGCAATTCAGCTGATGCAGCCTTTCGTTGGTCTGACATGTTCCCAAAGCACTGTGTTCATGGCATATCAGGTGAGTCCGTAGTTACCCCAGATGGGAATATCCAAATGTCATCTGAGCTTTGCAGGTATCATATCTCCAGGTTTGGATCCAGCCCTCTGCGAGAGGCTGGATCAGGCATTTCCATGAAGGGTTTGGTTCCCTTCTGTATAACTGCGTGAAGAGAGAAAATGCTTCTAGGTTTTTGCCCCGCCGTGCCAATGAGGTCAGGGAAACAGGGTTGTTAATTCCAGATTTTATAGGAGGAAGCTTTTAGTCATTGGTTTCTGTCCAAGCCCTGGCACAAGAATCAAATACCCAGAAAACAAGACCCCAGAAAGGGAGAAAAGTGTCATTTCAGATCAGGGAAAATCCAAGTGCTGCTAGGCACAAACAAAAGGCAATTTGGCAGCCGTTGACTGGGCAGGCTTTTTCTTTCTTCTCTCCCCCAGTGGCTATGGAAACTGCTGTTGTTTGTCTGCCTTCCCGAGGAAAGTGGGCACGGTGGGCATGCAGAGCTCTCCAGGGAAAAAGCTTTCACAAACCAAAATAAGCCAATGTCAGACCTTGGCCTTCAGGGGCACGAGGGGCTGCAGGACTGGGAGCTGCAAGGTGGCCAGGCAGGGGAGCCGGACAGGGACCTACGGCCACGCATGACAATGCTCGGGGACAGTGGGTGGGCAGGAACTGCTCCATCTTCCTGGTGACTCTCTGGGTGACCACAAAAAGGTGCTCCCAGCCCAAGTGCCCACGGTGCCAGTTCTCCCCGAGCAGCTCATCTCCCTTCCCCATTTGATTCGTTTTAGTGCCTAAACTGGAGATTTTATATCTGGATTTTAGTATACTGTTGTCAGCCTCATTTGGCTCTGGGTGGTTGGGGTTTTTTTAGACCCAAAAGCCCTTTGCAAACTACTTTTCACAATCTGATCTAGCGAGGCCTTTTTTTAATGCAAATACCTTGACTCCAGAAGCTCTGGATTGAAAAAGGAAAAATAACTATCACGAGACTTGAGCTACTAGGCTCAGTGATGGGTGTGAGAAGTTTGAGGTTTACAGATTAAATATCAGAAGAACTGTCGTGGCTCCAGGGAGGTTTCAGATAAGCGTGTTCAAGATCAGCAGTGTTTACAGCAGGGACTCGGTGTGAGGAACTGCTCTCTGATTAGCAAAACAAGGAGCGGTTTGGGACCATCTCCTCTTGCCCTGTGCATTGTAGGTTATGAGAGGCTCCTTCAAGCCCCTGCATAAGCCCTTGCTCCAAAGGAAGTCGTTTTTCAGCTCTTTTGAGTGGTTTGCAAAGGTTAATGAATAAAGAATCAATTAATGGTTTCCTAGCCTTGCACTTTCTCTTTTCATTTAAAGGGTTCCCTTTTTGGAGATTAGTTTAATGTTAAGAATAATCTGGTTTTGCTGAGAGCTAATTAAATGTGGCACCATCTCTCCTTGCTGTGCTCTCGCTCCTTAAAGCGGACTGGGGCTCTGGGAGCTGTTCTCCCTGGGCAACAGTGAGGAGCTACCCCAGACCCTGCCTGCTGCCCGGAGCAGCAGAGGGAGGCTTCAGCACCCCAAAACTTTGGTGTTGCAGCAGGAGTTGCCAAAGTGTTTTGGTGTGTTTGGGGTTAAACAGCTCCCTCCTCCTCCTTTTCTGGCCCTGTCTCCAGTTTGCAATGGCTGTGGCTGCAGCCCAGGGGAAATGCCCCCACTGATGCTCTCAGACACTTGCTGCTTGAGGAGGGGTTGGGGCACCAGGAGTTGCACAGAGTTAAGCTCACACGTGGGTGGAGGAGCCAGGAGCAGGTTTTGTTCCTGTCTCAAAAGGAATCCGGATTGGGCCACTCAAAAGAGTAACTCGACATTTCCTCAAAAAGCCAAATACAGACCACAAGCAGTATCCAAGGGGTGTCAGGGAAGCTCACGGCTGTAACCGCCAGTTGGATCCACCAGTCCCAATTCTGGTAGGGCAAAATTGGGCTTGATCCTATTGCAGTGCCCAACACGAATCCTGCAGTCACAGCTCACTCAGGACTTCTTTGCCTCAGCATGTTAAATTCCCTCTTTCCCTTATTTAGGCACTGCTTTACCAGAATATCTCCCCATCGAGGAGAGACTCCATCTTCTGTGGACTATGTCCATTTACCCAAATCCAAAGTCACCAAATGCACACACAGCCACCCATCGAGTTCAGCACACTCTGGCTGAGTTTCTCCATTGATCTGGCCCATTTTACAGGACCAGCCTCAAAGGAAAACTCTCAGCACACATTAGCAGCGGTAGCAGTACCAGCCCCTGAAAACTCAGAGTTCAAACTGGTGGCAGTATTTAATCAAGAAAGTGCTTTTATCTCCCTTACCGCATTGGAAACCCATCACACCTGGTCAGAGAGCCTTTTGGTTTGCGCTGCTCGGCCGAGATTTTTCTCTGATTTATTAAAGCAGCTTCCCCTATTACGAAAGCACTGGAACAGAAACACCCATCAAAGGTTTAAGAGCCTAAATGGGTGTTAATTAGCCCAGCAGGGAAGGCAGAGTTTCAATGAGGTTTATCTTTAAACTACTATTAAGTTTGACAATGTAAAGAGATAAATTTGGTACTTAATTCAAGCCTTGCCTAATCAAATAGATTATGGTTGTTACCCGTATCTAAAATGTAAATAATCTTTAACTTCGGGGGGTTTGTTTTATGGAACAGTATCATATTGATACTTGTGATAAAGCCCTGCTGTCCTCTCTCTCGCCCCTGCCGCACAGCATCCACCACTGAATCCTTCTTAAAGCATTCTGATTTAAAGGGATTAGGAAGAGAGTGGGATGGAGCAGAGCAGAGGAGGAAGGCAAGGCTCAACGTAGTGTTTCAGTGCTGATTAGCTGCTCATGGGGTGCAGCCAAAATGCCTGCTGAGCCGGAAAGGGCCCTTCGCCCCAGCGATGGCTCAGCAAGTGAGGTTCCCTTGAGCACTGATGGCTTATTTTGTCCTGGGTGTTTCGTACCTGTCTGAGGTGCAGGGAGCGTTACACCTTTTGCTAAGTATTGCATTGATCCTGATGTTTAAAATATGGAGGGTGAAGCTCTGCTAGAGCTTTCAGAGAGGCAGAAAGCATCAGTTAGCAGGGAAAAATCACTTCCAAGTAGCCTGAGCTGGGTTAGAAGGGACATGCCAGACCTTCGTGCTGCTCTGTGGGGTATTTGGGTAGGAGGGATCCTGAGCCACATCCCCACGGGTGATTTTGACTCCTGTTGTCCCTGGGCACAATTGTCCTGAGCCCTGGTTTGCACAAGCTCCAGCCAAGCACCATCTACACTGGAAGCATGCATTAGTTTGGCTACAGTGGGGCAACACTCAGGTTGTTTTTAAGGAAAAACCCATTTTAATGTTAAAAAAAAAGAGAGAGAAAGAAGAAGAAAAAAACCCAGTTGCCTAAGCCCAGACGAGCCTTTTCAAAGACCCCCTTTCTATCTCAAAACTCTGCATAAGGGTCACATCTCTGTCCAGCCCACAAGGAAATTCTCAGCTTGAGCATTGTGTTGGGGAGGAAAAGCCACTTTTCTAAAGTTCTATTCCTTTTCTTTTCCTTTTTCTCCTCTTTCCCCCCTTGTGCTAATCTGATTGATTTGCGCAGGAAAGGAGGAAAAAAAAAAAGGGCAGATGGGAATTTACATGCAGGATTTGTGCTGGGACTTTTAGATATTTACAGTACCTCAAGGAATAAAAGAAAACCATATAGATTATAGACTTAGAAACCAGCCTGTGCACTGCGTGTGTGTGTGTTCGTGTATGGGCACTGAGATATTAGCCACACACACAGAAAAAGAGCACACAACAAATTTATCTTTACAACTCTCAAATTATCTTTCAGTTGACACTTATTAACCTCCTGCCAAACTCATTATCTATGTGACTAAAACCCGAGCTATCAAACAGAAATGGCTCGTAAGGCTACTGCCCATGCTTGGGGAAAATTTGATTGTGAACAGGCAAGCTGAAACAAGGCTTTTTGTATTATTTTATTTTATTTTGCTCTAAAAAGCCAAATCCTGGACTTTGCTGAAAGGGGCTCCCAGCACGATGTGTGCGGAGAGTGCAATTGGCCAAATTAACATACAGAGAGCTGTGAAATCCAGGCAGAGGAAATACATTCTGCTCTGATTTACGGTTTTACATCTCAGAGCAAGGAGTCCTTCTCCCCCTTCCAGGCTGTGGTGGTTGCTGCATGTTTCCTAGGGCCGGTGCATGATACTTAGAGATCAGAAGTGGAAGGGATTTTGCTTACTAACAAGGAGGACAATTTGGGTCTGGGATGTGCAGCCTTGGGGAAAAGAGAATATTTGTTACTTTGCAAATATCTGTTCATTTATCAATGGAAATAGGCATTTCCTTTGGCCAAATGGCACACCTCGAGGATTTAACTCCTGGGTCGGGACTAGCATTTTCCATCCTGCTCTGACACTAACCTTCTGGGTGACTTTGGGGGGAAAAACATTACAGACACATTTCAATGCAGCTCTCACTAAGGGCACAGTGAGCATTAACGCTTATAAAGACCAAGAGATGAGATTGTTTCAAGGAAAGAAAGGGCTTTGCATACCCACCCTTCTGGAGAGAGAAAAAAAATCCCCCTCTCAGCAGCTGCTTGTTGAGCTCTGGCATTTGATGGCTCCAAATTAATTGAATAAACAAGGCACCTCTGCACAAAGAGCAATTAGAGGCAGCCGAGTCCTGCTCCTTTCCTCAGCTGCCTCTGTGACAGGTTAAAAACCCTTCCCTGTGTCAATGCCTTCCTGGTAGCTTTTGGAGCCTGCTAAGCACAGCTCAGGGCTGACAGCCAGGGTGAGATTTCCCCCAGTAAGGCAGCGGCCAATTAAGCCGATGAAAATGAGGGAGACAGAGCAGACAGGGCTTCTGTGGCGGCAGGCAAGGCCTTTTCAAATGAGGGAGAGGAACAGGCAGAGAGGAGCAGAGAATTTGGGGGTCCTCAAACCCCTGCTTTGTCTGGACTGGTTGTTTGTAGGATCCCTTTCCCCATATATCCCTACAGAGAGCAGTAAATGATGCTCCTGTCCCTGGGTTTCCTATTCTTGGTTATCCAAGCACTGTCCCCTCCCCAAGATGTATATGCGTATCCCAGCTGCCATTTCCAGACCAGGGACTCAGTGGCTGTTTGATCCGCATTAAACCATCACTGTATATGTGGGATCAGTATTATACTAGTGTCCGTGCTCACACTTTGCACATAGTGCATGTGATAGACATGGCAGCCATCTCCACAAGCATCGTAGGGTGACCTGGGTACACGTAGAGGGGGGACATTTGCTGCCTGCAGGCAGCAAAAGGAGAAGAGGAGCAGAGAACAGGAGCGTGGTCATCCCCAAGGACCAAGGTAAGTGCTCTAGTGTATGCAGGGCTGAGCTGACTAACAGCGATATGTAAGCTTATTGTAGCTGGTCGGTGTGCAAGCTGCATTTGTAGCCTAATTGCATGTAGCCAATTTACACAACTGACTGTGTCCCCACATGCCATCTGGGATGTGCATGTGTGAGCCATGTTGCAAATGAGCTTTATTTGCGAACTGGAAATGCTGTGCAACTTCTGTGAGGTCAGTTAATGAACTGATGCTAGAGATGGGAGGGAGAAGCCGTCCTGATGCTAAATCCCCATGCGTTTCCCTTCGTGAGTTAGGAAAACTTACTCAGAGTGTCTGCAAAACCAGATGAAAATCAGGCCCCTTCTCAAGGAACCAGCTTTCAGGCTGAGCCAGGGATTTGTGGATTTCCCCTCGTTAGGCTCTAAATTACTTCCTTCATTTTCCCTGTCACTCCTGGAGTTGTCTCAAGCCCCAGGGGCTGCAGGCATGTGTGGGGCTAATCCTTCGTGAGCTCTGCTGTCTGGTGGACTTCAGAGACATGCGATAGACTCCGGCACTCGGGCAGACTGAGGCACCATCCATCACATGAGCTTGAGACAGCTGTCAGCAAAGCTAATCATCTGCCACCCAAGTGATGATCCCCCGACATCTGCCTGCCTCTGGGAAAGGCTGGTCCTTCCCCAGTGCCACCAAAGGGAATTGAGACAATTGCTGAGAGTGGAACTGGGTGGCCTGGCCCCGGCACTGAGGCCTTCCTCCTGCCCGCGCCACCCTCCCACCCAAGCAGGACCACAGCTCACCACTGCTGAGTCTCCAGGAATTGGGGTATTTTATTTGCTGACGGGGTGAGCACCTACCCATGTATCGTGCCCAGGCACGGAAGCCAGCAGAGATTCATGTCCACAGGAGCAATAATTGCAACCAATGTCAGTTTAAGATGTTAAGCACACCCCTGTGCTCCCCTCCAAGGCTGGGAGCACCATAAATAACAGGGCAATCCTGTCCTTTGCCATAGGAGAAACCTGTAGATTGAAGTCCTGGCTATTTTCATATTGAGCTGCCTGTTACATTATTACACATTGGTTTGGTCATGCAGGGTGTTCCCCAGGGACAGCCTCCGTCTGCTGAAGCCTTGGGTCCCGTGCCCAGCTGAACTGCAAGCATTTTGTGCCTCCCCAGTCCCCCTTTGCAGCACACCTGCTTCTGTATGGTCAGACATGGTGGTTTCCCAGTTGCAACATGTGGAGGCTTTGGCCCTTGGGCAGCATATCTCTTTGGGGGATGCTTCAGGGTATCAAGAAGCTGGGAATTGCCCAGGACTGGTCAGCATTGTCCTAAAGAGCCCAGCAGTGCCAGGAAGGTGAGGTTGGCATGGGAAGGGGACACTCACAGGAAGTGCTTCTGTTCAAACCAGTGGGGTAGGACATTTGCTGATCCATGCCCTGCCTTCCCAGGGAAGCACCCCTGCATCCGTTCAAGCAGAGGAGCGATCTGCCCTGAGCTGAACTCCCTGCTGGAGACAGATGAGACGTTGCAGCGTGTTTAATTCATGGACCTGTGTTTCTATTTCTGGTTGCTCTCAGGCCTCGCTGTACTAGTGAGGCACCTCTCAGGCACTATTTTCCTTCTCCTTTGCGTGCTTCTCTCCTGGCAGCGTGTGCCAAGTGCAGGCCTGTTGGTTGGGTTTGGGGTGATATGGGGCCACAGAAGAAGAGACAAGGACAGAGTCCTGCTGGAAAGGGACATCAGATACAGCTCCAGGGAGGGCTTCTCTGAGCACTGTGCACTTCTCCACATGTTCATCCTGTTGGTGCTGAGTGGTGTGCACTGACTCCCATTTTAAAGACAGGAAGACTGAGACACAGGGGTGTCACGGTCATACAGGAGTGTAAATTTAAGTTCAGGTTTCCCTTAGTGTGAGATAAGGCTGGGGATGAGCTTCGACAGGTCAAATCCTGTCTTCAGCCTGGGCTCAACCTCATATGGCCTTTGCAATACCGTAAGGGGATGCAGCCGCTGCTGCATCTACCCTTCCTCCCCAGCTATTTCCTCATCCATAAGAATATTCTCTAGACAGAGCAACCTGCACAAGGGCAGGTAATTCATGGCTGCAGATGGGCTGTTGCATCACTGTCTGACCTACGGCACTGCAGTCTCTCCTGCCACTGGCTTGTGCAGGAATTTCCTGGGCCAAGGCAAGCTGCAAGATACATCTATTTCTCTGTCTTTCTCTCCTGCAAGCTGTTTGAGAGCAAAGTCATTGGCATAGCATAAATAGGGAGCACACTGGGTGTCCACCGGCTAAGCTGAATCCCCCTCCACCCCCTGCTGTTTCCAATTTGTAGCCCATATTTTAATTCCCTGCCCCACTGTTCCCTTCCTACTCTCATAAGAGAGACTGTCCTGCCTGAGCAGCGGCTGGCAAAGCAGCTGCCACTTGCAGCTAGATAATGATGAAGCGACTTTGGTTCTCTTTGGGGTTCCAACCACAGGAGCCTAGCGCTGCTGACACCAAAGGACAAAGCTGCTGCTCTGCTTTTATCATTTTTCCCCCCTCTCCTTTAACTGCAAGATTGTTTTTATTTATTTATTTTTTACATATAAACTTTGAATCCTGTTCTGTTAGGGATGGAGGTAGGGAAATGTTTGCAAAGTAGAAACTGTACCAGAACTGCTCGTAAAGCATCCTCATGCCTCCTGAGGTGGTTGTAAGCAAGGGCAGATCCAGGCCTGATTTAAGAGCAGAAGAGTGCTGTTACATCCTTCCTCTCCACCACATGACACAGGATTTGTGCTGAGAAGCAAGCCTCATCTCACTGGCAGTTTTGAAGTGCTCAGTGGATTGGTTTTGCAGGCAGAAGCCCGGGAGGGGAGAGAGGGAATAAAATACCAACGTCACACAAGCAAGAATGGCCACGTGGTGGGGAATGCGCCAGATGGAGCATCCTGTGCCCTTCAGCTCCCTCCACTTCATTTCAGCTGCATTACAAGAACCAGATCTCCCACACCACAGCTCTACCATGCTGCTCCCCATGAATGTGAAGGGAACCTGCAGACTGGAGAACATTAAAAGTCTAGATGAGACCACTAAGGAGAAGTCCTTCCCACAGCTCCCGGAGAAGCAAGATAGCTTCCTTTTCTTGTGTGGTTGACAGAAGACAGCTGGTCCTGTGAATCCTTGGTAGAGTGGAGAGAAAAATGTGGTGCTCAGTTCCCTGCAGTTTTACTCTGTCCTCTGGAAGGGGAAGCAAGACACGAAAGGCAAAGAGATCTGGCTGGGGTGATTCAACAGACAGTGTCAGACTAGAGATGAGTATTTTCCTGGTTTCCATCCCAGCTCCTCTACACTATCTTTGCCTTAGACAGATGGACAGACATCAATGGATACCCTCTCTTTTTCTTTCTTCTTCTGCTGGCTCATGAATAAATTCAATAAAACAGTGGGAGATTTGTTAGGATTAAGGTCAAATAAAAAGCGAAAAGGCAATTGGATTTGTTTTATGATTGATTATAGAAAGTGCAGATATTTATTAACAGCCAACAGGATAACTGTCAAAATTATTCTATATCAACAAAAAACGAGAAGATGAGTCAAATGTTTTCAGCGTTGTGCGAACAAAATTAAACCAAATACAATTGATGCAGCAAATAAAGATGCCAATGTTAACAGCTGCTATATAATTTCAATTGGTCAATCTCATCTCTATTTATTTATATATATAAACGTATATGCAATCCTTTTTTTTCCTCTTTTTAAGGAGTCTCTGCCAATTGCAAATGGACGGTGCCTTGGGTCAGGAGTTGAGTCACCTTGTCTGTACAGCATCTGATACATGTCAAAGACAGGGAGCAATGAAGAGGCCCCAGTTTCATGGGGAGGGTGCCACAGGGGCCTAGGAGACCTGCTTCTGCACTGGGTGCTGCCACGTGATCCTGGGCCAAAGTCTTCCCTGTTTCTTGACTCAGTTTTCATGGCTGTAAATGCCTTTGCTTTTAAAACAGTGCTTTGGAATTGCTGGATGAAACAGCGCTTGGGGGAAACCCAGGAAGCCTTGGGCCATGCTGCCTCCTGCGCCCACAATGGCCCATCCCCAGCCACCACCACCCCAGAGCAATTTTTCCTCTGCCAGCCCCAGAAAAGCACATCTATGGTGGGAGGGGGTGGCCACACAGGGTGCTGAGCCTGCTGTGCATTGGACCACCCAGCCCTCCCTCCTCCAGGCTATTCTGATCCTCCTCCATCCATCTGCAAGTGGCTTTCTATTAGTACAGAGCCATTAAAATTCAAGGTCGGATTTGATTCTATATTGATCATTACCAGGCAAATTAAAGACATCTTTCTTCTCCCCTTCTTGTGTTACAGTGCCAAGAGGCATCCCGCTGTTCGCTTTTACAGGCTGCTGCTGCTGCCTCGGTGTCTTCTTGGACGGGAGCTGCTCCAGCCATGGAGGTTTCATGTTTCCTGTTAAAGAGAGATGCTCCAGGTTTTAAAAAAGCAAAAGTGATTTCAAGTTTGGAAGATTGTTAAGGCTGTTGGTTAACCAGAGGTCTGAGTTGTAGCTGAAGTCCAGACTTATTGCATGTATCCCTATCAGAAAGGATTAGAGCAGCATCAGGCATGTGACAACTCTGTCCTGTTCAGAGGGTTTGGCTCTTCCCAAGCACAGTGTGGACATTTTGAGACTGAGTTTTTACCTTCTTCCCTCCTAATTCAGCCTAAAATGGAGGGATAACCCCACCACCACCACCACCACCACCACCTTCCTTCTCCATGGTTCAGCACCTGCAGATCTCAACCCCTGGTGCAGACATGAGATCTGAGCTCTGGGCATTGTTATTTGCAGGACTGGAGTGCATCAAAGCCAGACCTGCAGCTGGGATCTGCTACACCAGGCTGCGTGGATGCATAGCGAGAGACTGTTCCTTGGCCTGAATCAAGCCCAAACCACTGCCTGATGTTATGGGTGTTCAGGCGATGGGCCTCATCTCTGCTCCTTGCTCTGAGAGCTCTACCAACATGTGTCCTCCCTACATGCCCTCGCTGCCTGTCACTGCTTTTGAAGCTCCCCTTCTTTCTAAGTTGAGCTCCACATGACTGATGCCAGCTTTGACCTTACAAGGAGCAGCTGGAGGGGACTCCTGATGCCAATGTGAGATCAGAAGAGAAAGTCTCTGACAAGTCCCTTTCTAAAGCATCAGGACAGCATCTTCCAAATTATTTCTGTTTATACTTTGCCAGTGACTCATACGTTGATGTTCTGTCTTGTAGGTTACTCTAAAAACAGTAATAATTACACTGGTAATTATCATTTGAATTATTCATTTTGTCCCTCTCTTCCTTTCTGCTGGAAGAGGAAGACGCATTGTCAGTTGTGGCTGTCTTTGTGTAGTGTGATTAGATGCTCTCTGCGCAGTGATGGAAGAAATCTCATCAAAATCTGCTTCCAAAAATGGAACCAGGATGAGGAATTTCACAGGTTTCAACAAGTTAAAAAACCTCTCACCTTCAGAGACATAAATATGCATCTACATATGCACATGGATACACATATAAGTGCACACACACCCCTTAACAAAGCATGAAAACACATTCATCCCCACCATCAAAACAAAACCTTTTCCTCAGCTGAAGGAGAAACCAGTCTCTAACGAGATTGTGAGTGTGCAGCACATGTGTTTGTGTGTGTTTTCCTAATTATCTCTTTTCAAATAAGATTAAACCTCCTTCGAAGCTGGACATCTTTCCAATAGGTGAATGAACTCCAGGGCTGATGGTAACATGAAAAATTTTCCCTGTCACAGGCAGACAAACAAATTGTGGGGTTTTTTTTTTTCCTTAGGAAAAACATTGCAGTGAAATTACCATTTTCTTGTTGTTGCTAGAAACCCAGTTGAAGGGAGCCCAGCTTTCTTCTCACTCTAGCTGGGGCAAATGAGGACAAAGTCCAAAGATGTTTGTGACATGAAGGAGGCAGGAAGCTAGTTTGAAAGGTAAATTTGACATCTGATTCTTGCTACCAGATGGAAGATCTCAAAGTCAGGACCCTGCTTGGTGGATACTACAGTGTGGGCTAAGGATGGAGCTGTTCAGTGGGACAGTGTGGATAGCCTCTGACTGAAGAGGTTCCTGAAATATGCTCACCTGGAGGACACGTGCCGGGGAGAAATCCTGTATCACTCCTCTTTTCCCTTCTCCAAGCAACTTGGTCACTTGAAGTGGGATACTGGGCAAAGCAGCCCTGAGCCACAACCCCTCTGTATTCCTCCTTGCTCTGTGGGCTCTTTCGTTTCTGTCCAAAAGACCAGCTGTAGGTCCAACACCCCTGACAACCCAAATATCCCTTTTCTACCACCACTGAACACAGCTGGGGCTACTCCTGTTAGCTTGGCTCATCCATCACTGCCTTCTGCCCTGTGTGTGCAGTAATGTCCCCTTCTTCTTCCTCTTGCTCCAGAGAAGGCAGCGCTCCCATGAGCAAGGATGTGTTTGTGCAGAGAGGGATGTGCATCAGCAGTCACAGCCAAGATCTCCATTCGCTTCATGCATCATCTCCAAGCATCACCCCGGGGATATCCATTAACTTGAACAGGCTTGTTCCTTTATCAAGGATTCCATAAGAAGATCTCAGCTGCCTGGAAAGCTGCGCGTGTGCTTCAGACAATATGTCTGCACTTCACAGCTTTATTCGTTTAACAGGTCTGATAACAGCTCTGCCTATTGCACCAAGAGCCACCCCATTCAGGCAACAGGTTCATTCCTTTATCATGCATCAATCTAAACTGATTCCACCCTGGAGACTCTAGAAAGAAGGTGTGCAGTCAGGTTATTCTTCTAACAGCTTTATGTTGACATCATGTCGTTGTTTCGCTGTATTTAAATCACCAGAAAAAAAGGACGCCGTCTCTCTCTCTATATATACCATTATCCTTTGCTGAGACAAAGTCTGAGGAATGTGTCAGGGAAAGGATTTATCAAAACCAACAATCCAATAGTTTTATTTCCTTCTTGTCAGACACAGGGCCCTTATTCAGCTCTTTTATAGGAACCCTGGATTTGCCAGTCTGGATCAAACCCAATCTCTGTCTCCGACAGCAGCCAGTTTTGTTGGCTTCCATGGTAGCAAGCAAATCCCTGAAGCAGGAGCACTGGTGGTAACACAGCCAGGCAGTGGGCATCCTTCCCACCCTCCAGGAAGATGTAGGTGACATGCTAGAGCGATGAGGTTTATGTCCTTTCCATAGATTTTAATGCCCATTTTTTTCTGGTGTCTTTGACTAGTGCTATTGTTTACTCCAGAGAAAAGCAAATAAAACCCTGCAAGGTGCACTAAAAGGCCACTATTCTGATTCAGAAGCAGTTTGCACAAACATTGAACTGGGGTAAATGATGTTGCAAGACAGTCAACAGGCTTGTGAGGGGGTGGGTTTGATGTTTCCCATTGTGACCACTGAATATTTCAACTTCCTACATGTATAGCCAAACATTAATTGTTTTAGTTTTGCTTTGCCATTGGTCCAAATGGGATTCCGAGACCAGGTGTCCCACAGCTTAGCAGGGAAGTGCTATGAAATTTTCTTGCCCCAGGACCCACTTAAAAGTGGCTGACTTCAGAATTATTAAATATCTCCTTGCATAAGCAGGACAACTGCTGTTGCTAACATGGTTTAAAAGCCCTCTTCCACTTTACTGCCCACCAGCAGCTCTGCAGTGCAGGATGCCAGAGAGGCACTCCCAGGGCACGTGGAGGAATGGGAACCCTCTGTCTCCAGCTTTCCTGCGCTGCCGTAACACCCCCACTGACCACCCGCACTAATGCCAGGGAGCTTGAACCACCAATACACAATGCTGGGCTTGGCCCAGCCTGGAAGCAGGGAGAGGAGCAGCTAACTGGGACCTGCTTAAAATGAAACAGCTACAAAAGGAAGGGGGTGCGGAGACAAGGAGGGAAGAGAAGGAAGGAAAGCACTAAACAGATGGCTGGGGGAAGAGATGGTGAAAGAGGAGGGAAGCAGACAGATGGAAGACAGAGAGGAGCAGGGTGAGTGACATAAGCAATTCTCTGCACTTGTTCATATTTAATTAAGAATTTACTGCTGCCATTATTTACATTTTGGCATTATTTGCTTTACAGGAGTATCTAATCAGGCCCTGCTAGAGGCCAGAGCCCTGGGAGCTGTGCTGACACTTGGGAAGCTGATCCTGCCTCCAGGGGCTATAGCCCAAGCAGCCAGGCTGCCTTTCACAGCTGGAACCAAGGAAGAGAGGTGCCTGGGCACCCATCTGACACCAAGCACAAAACCAAAGCATCTGGACCCAACCAACCCACAGCAGCACAGCCACCTCTGAGGGCAAAATGGCTGCTCCCCAGGTCGGGGGAGGGAGCAGCTCCCTCACTGGCCAATCAGCTGCTGGCACCTATTCACCCCAACCAATCCCATCCAGCCCTACCTCACGGGGAGGCTATAAATGCTGGCCAGGCAGGCAGCCTCTCACAGTGGTGCTGGTGTGTTGGTTGCTGGTAGCTGCCCTGTTGATTTCAGGCAGGTAAGATGGATAAGTCTTAGCCTGAGTTCTCTGGTTTTGCCGGCTGAAAGTGGGCAAGGGCTCTTACAGCCTCCTTTTCCCTGCTTCATGTCCTGTGCTCTTCTGCTAGTCACAGAGGTGAGGCTGCAGGGGGCCTGGCTGAGCCTCAGGGCCTTTATGTGAGGGCTGTGTTCCCTAAGCAGCATCAGGGCTGGTGGGGGATCGCCTTCCTGCAGAGCCAGAGCCTCTCCCTGTGGCCAGGGAGGAGCTACTTGGCCTTGTCACAAGGACGAAGCAGAGGAGAGGGACACTCAGTGATTGCTGTCCCTGCTGTGGCCAGCGCAGGCTGTGCTGTGATGGAGCAGTATGCTCTTTGTGGGGGTGGTTGCCTCCTTCCCGCCTTTCTGAGCATTGCATGCACTGCTGAGAGTCTTGCTGTGCAGCTTTACCCCCAGGGCAGTGAAGGGCTTTGTGAAGGAAGCAGTAGATAAACTGAGGCACAATGTGGTTACTGCAGGGTGCCTCTGGTCACACATGGGAGCCATAAGCCAGTCTGAGAAGGGACCCCAGGAATTGGGATGACTAGTTCGTGTTGTGCAGGGAATGCACTTGAGGCCTGAGAGGGCAACGCTCCCAGCAGAAAATGTGTTTTTTCTGCCCAGCAAAGGACTCTTACTTTCCGACAGAAAATCCAGCTTTTCAGAGTCCCACATAAAGCATAATGTCTTGCCACTTTGATATAGCTCTAGCTAATGATGTCTTAGGCCAGTTCTAGGAGGAATAATAAGAATAATCAGCATTATTTGTCAGATCTAATCCATCCTTATATCCTGTGGGATCTCAAAGCTTGTTAGTAAAGAACAGGTTATCTCTGCCACCTGCATCCTGCTTCTAAAGGCAAGTTTATAATATACTGTATAAGCCTGTAGATCTCCTCTGGGTAAAAATAGCAAAATAGCCTTAGCTCCCATAGTGTCTTCCACTGCAAATGGGAAACTGAGGCATAAAGTGGGTAGTTTGCCTTTAAGAAAATTAGTGGTAAAATGCAAGAGTTATCAGTCTAGCTTTGCACCTTACTGGAAGTTAATGTTGCCTAGTACTTTATCAAAAGGAAAAAAAAAAAAAAAAAAAAATGAGGGAGTAGGTGGTCTAAGGAAGTAAGAAGGAAGGATGGACTTTCCAAAATGAAGCTCGGGCACAATGGTTTTTGCATAACAGTAAGTCAAAACTGCCCTCTCCTCTTTTTTAAACAAGTTTTTAAAGCAATTCTTTAATTTCTGGGTGACTGAAACACAAAAGCATCTGAAAACCTCTCCAGTTTTCTCCTGTTCTGATTTTTTTTTTAATTGTAATTATGAAACTGTCCCATTATCATATTGTGATGCAGAGCCTCTCAAGTAATGAGAACTTCAAGTGAAGTCTTGATTACCTCCCCTGAGAACAAAATGTGATGGGGAGGACAGAGGGGGGAGGGGGATACAGACAAGTTTTATAATAATAAAATAAAGAAAAAATTAATCATGGATCCATTAGTGTTAATACAAATGCTTTATGACTCACCTCAATCATTTTACATTATTTAATAACAGAAAGTCATTATTTCCTGGGAGAATTAGAGGAGTACAGAGAGGCCTTCATCTGAGGCTGGCCAGGGGATCCTCCACTAATTTCAGTGGTCCAGTGTGAGCCAGTGTATCATTACTTTGGGAAAGTAGATTTGCCAAAAGATGGGGGAGCCGCAAGCAGGATATTACCTGCATCCAGGCTGTTTTTCCTCAGCCTGTGCCCAGTCTGTGCACTGCCTGGCTCTGTGATAACATGGGGATGTGTTCCCTTGCAGCTGTGACTTGTAGCTGAGCCCTGTGTGCTTGTGGACTCCTCTGTGAGAGGCAAGTGAGTCAGCTCCTGGAAGAGGCCTCCTCTACGCAAAGGCTATATAAGTTGTAAAGTGACCGGAGGCATCTCCCATCATGGCAAGTGGAGCAGCACAAGGGTGCTCTCTACTGATTCAGCTTTTCAGGTTAGGGGGAGCTCATCTGCTCCTGAAATGCACAGGCTAATGGGAATTGTGCTTGTGCTTGCTAGAAGGCATGTTTTAAACCCGAAGGTTACATGCTACCTGCACAAAACCCAACAAATTGCAAGGTAAAGGGATTACATGCAGCTTAATGTGGAACTCTGGCTCTGTGAGCAATTAAACTCCAGTAATTCCACAATGATGAAAGTTCAGGCTGAAAGCATTGCATTGCTTGTGTTGCCATTTTTGCCTTTTGTCACTGAAAAGGAACATGAATGTTACCTATGGCTGAAGCCAGCCTCGGTGGAGATTTGCTGCATGGGAAGATGACAAAGTCATCTTTTGACAAAACTACCACCAAAGAGAACCTGTCTGGGGGTCCTTGGGAAAGGGCTGCTCCAGGGTGCTGGGATAATCCCCTTATTAGCTGCCGAACTGTTGGTCCTGTGCCTCAGGGAGGGGACTCAGTTGGCTGACACTTGTGTTTTGGGTGCTCAGGAACCAGATGGATCCACAGCTTGTTCCATCTGATCCACTACTCCACTCTTCTGTGCCTCAGCTTCCCCATCTGTAAAATGGGGATAATTAGGTTGATACAGATGTACTTATGTAAAATGCCATAGCCACTGACCAGAAAGCACTGCTTCTTAAAAACCTATCCTTCCATTTGAAAAGAAGGTTAAATTAAATACATTTTCCATCAAAACCTGTTAAAACAGGACTTCTGTCTCACAGTTGCAGAATCTTCTGTGAGTGTTGACTTAATAACAGTTTGAAATGACCTTGCTGTTGAAACTGAAGATGTTTATATGATGAGCATCTTCCTGCCTCTTCAGGTACTGCTGCTGTGGGGACCTGAGTGCTTTACATGCTCCGGCCAAGAATCAGTGTCTGCCTCAAAATGCCTACAGACTGTCATGGTTTTAGCTGGGATAGTTGATTTTCTTCACTGTAGCTAGCATAGTGCTGTGTTTTAGACTTGGTATGCAAATAATGTTGATAACACCCTGGTGTTTTAGTTGTTGCTGGGTAGTGTTTACACTAGTCAAGGACTTTCTAGCTTCCCATGCTCTGCCAGGTGCACAAGAAGCCGGGAGGGGAGGGGATACAACCAGGAGAGCTGATTCGAATTGGCCAAAGGGTATTCCATATCATGTGACGTCATGCCCAGTATATTAACTGGGGGAGTTGGCCGGGGGAGGCAGCGATCGCGGCTCGGGGACCGGCAGTGTCGGTTGGTGGGTGGTGAGCGGTTGCAGCACTTGTTGTTTAGTTTTGTTTTTTTTTTTCTTTTTCCTCTTCTTCCAGTGTTTCATCTCTCTCTCGCTCATTATTTTCCTTTTCATTATATTAGTATTATTGCTGTTTTATTCTAATTATTAAACTGTTCTTATCTAAACCCACGAGTTTTCTTACTTTGGCCCTTCCGATTCTCTCCCCCATCCCACAAGGGTGGGGGAGTGAGCGAGCGGTTGTGTGGTGCTTAGTTGCTGACCGGGGCTAAACAACAACACAGACAATAGGCAAAGGAGGAATTCTTCCTCTCACCTCATCATGAGGAGCTGAAGGATAGAGGAAGAGGTAATTTTCCAGGGAGCTCAGCTTCTGTACCAGGGCCAGGGAAGGCACTGACTTCTCTGTGACTCAGTCCAGTATTTTAAAGGGGGGGAAAAAAAATAAATAAATAAAACCAAAACCATCCTTTCTGTCTGGGTAAAGACGAGCTGCCTAATCCACCCGTGGGAAACATGACGTTTAACTGTTTCAGTGACGGCTGGGGAAGCTGGGAACAGCTCCTGCCAACCGAGGGCATCCTGAGGATGCCTTGCTGGTATCTGTTTACCTAAGCACAGTAATTGCTCAAGCTATTTGCTACACGAGGAGCTGAGAAAGTGACAGAGGCAAACAGGACACCCAATTTTCTGTGGAAAGTTAACTTTTCCAATTGCAGTTGAAAGCTTGGTTCTTTTGACCTAATTTCCCACTCCAAGGGTTAACTGCTCTCTGTGGTACGGCAGGCCCTCCAGTGAGTGCAGCCAGACAATGCCATTTAAGTGAATGTTCCTAGCCTACAGAAGTCCTGGAGATAGCTCCATCTTGCTCACAGTAGGTGTTACATTAGCTGCTCAAACCATATTCCAGTAAATTAGAGCTGGGCTGATTTAGACAATCACTGGGTCATTCTTTCCTCCAATTCCCAGTCTCACACAGAGATAACAGCAGCTGGGGGAAAGCAGGGAGGTGGATGAATAGCAGTTTGCTTGCTTATTAGGGGTTAGATGCAGTCTTGAGTCTGTGATTTGCAGAACATGACTGATACCAGCAACAAAAGCCTCAAAGTTAAATGATGCAGTATTTGTTTCAGGTCTAATAAAGACACTTAAACAAACGCCAAGCACTTTCTTCTTCCAAGGCAAGTCAATGCATTATAATGACTTTAGAAACCAGAACAAAACCTATGGTGAGCAGGAATTTAGGGGTGAAACCTGGTCTGTCCACAGCTGGTCTGTGGTATACATGGGAAAATGTGGCCAGAGCCCTGGACTAGGTGTCAGACCACCTAGTCAGTGGTGTGTGCTGGATGACTCCAGACATTTGTATGCCTCCTCATATCCTCTAGCTATCATAAACGTTTTTGCAGTGTTTTTGTACGTTACCTAGTGCCAGAGAAACCTGATTTTCGTTTGGCCTGTGAATACAACAATAAAATGCTGTTATTGGAGTTAGTGATCTGACCTGCTTGTGTTGGCTAGTGAGCAAGCAAGAGAGCTTATGGCCCCTCTGAAGTCTGTTTATGTGATTTGGTTTTTTCTTCAGTCAGAAATGTGTGCTACTTTCTTTAGGAACTGGGTAAATTTGATATCGGAGAAATGTTCTCAGGAGTTCTGCAGGGAGGCCTGCAGGTTCTGGAGGCCTTTTTTGGCCCAGTTTAAGCCTCCAGTCCAACAAAATATTAAACAAGTACTGTAGGGTCTGTGGCTGAACAGATTGCTTGAAGCTGAGCTGCCACAGTGCGTGCAGAATATGGACAGGGCTGATGCTGCTCCCCAAGGCAGCCAAGCCATGACCTCTTTTTCTCACATTGTAATGTCCCTGGCAGTGTAAAAATGCAGCACAAATGCTCTGAAAAGCAGTGACTGCAGGTATGCAACAGCTTCAAGGGATTAAGAAGTGGGAGAAAGCAGCAGAACACAGAGCCAAGGTGATGTGTAAGTGCCTGTAATTTAAAGGGAAAAAGGCTGTTTGTTTAGCTCTGGAGGATCAGTTGCTGCTTACCTTGATGTTTGCAGATCTGGTGTGAAATACTGTATTTCTGAAGGTGTGTCCAAGGCAGAGAGCTGCTCTAAGCTTCAGTATACAAATAGAAAGGGCACCACGGAGAAAGAATTATTTATCTATTCCCATTGCTCTCTTTAAAACTCACAGTAATGATGTTGTTATGACCCAGGCCTCTATAATATGTGCCTCAGGTAACGCAGATTGATATATAAATACCTGGGTTTATTACACTTGAAAGACCTTTTGAAAACTCAGGGGGAGAAAGAAATTGTGGGATCTAATCTACCATCCCTGAGGGAGAAAATTAGCCCATGGATAGTGCTAAGTGATACAGTGGCATTTGGATGCTGAAGGAAGAGAGTATCATTTATGAAGTGGGTCAGCTCTGTCCTGGGGAGAGGACTGAGGCTAAGTGGGATTCAGCTCTGAAGCTCCATTTCTCAGCATGCTGCCCTCGGGATGACAGAGGATCTCCTTAAATCCTGGTTGTGTTTATGCAGTCCTGGGCTGGGCTGCAGGCTGCAGCCCTCTTTGCTCTGATGTCGAGTGCTGAGCGAGATTAGACTAACTTGAGCACAAGCCTCTGGGACCAGGTAATCGAAGAGCAATGGGGACTGTGTATCAGGAGGCACAGAATCAGATTAAGGTTTTGCCAGGAATAGTGTAGAAACCCCTCACCTCTCTACCTGCCTATGCCCTAGGCATTATCAAGTGTTCAGGGTGGAGAGTGACGGTTTCTCCCTGTTGCCCTATGCTGTTCTACAGAAAAAAATTTGATGCAATGAGTGTGATGGCTCTCCTTAGCTGCATGTTCTGCCTGGTTCTGGTGGTGATCTCGGCAAGTCTGATAAATTTTTCTCACATGCTAAATCATGTTGTATCCATGATTGTAAAGGTGGTTGCTATTATCTAGTTGTACAGTTCTGAAGGAGTCATTTTTTGAGTGATGTTTAAAACTGACAAACATGATCATGTGGTTTGCTTTTGGGCATCAACACTTATCCCGGGGACTGGCTGGACTGTCAGGCCTCCTTCTCTGTTATTCTCCATCTTGCATGGCTGCTCATGTGCATGTAAAATACTCCTCTTTTGCGCTGTAGCATTTCATACTCTGTTTGTTTTGGTATAGCAGAGACCTGAGGTCCAAGGCATGGAGAACGAAGAGCCGTTGACTTTCAGTGCTCCTGTGAAATTGGGACCTCTGACCTGTGAGTCACTGCAGCTACAGCAGTTACCCAGTAAAAGATCTCATTCCCTGGGGCTTTGCACAGACATGGACCTCCAAGCGTGAATGGTCTTACAGTGGTGACATTTCCCTGTGTGCTGATAGCTGAGCCCTGCTAACCCCAGTGAAGTGCTCTGCTAATGGAAGCAGAGACTTCCAGGGATTGGCATGGTCACAAGGGGATTCTCGGTGGCACAGCAGCATTGATTAGGGACCAGACCTTTTAGCAGAAGTTGGAAGCACAGATGTAGCCAGAACTGCATTAACTGATAAAAAAAAAGTGCTTCTTAACATACTACATAATTACTGTGAAACTCATTGCCACAGGAAGCCATTGAGGCCAGGCACTTAAGGAGAGTCACCAAAGGGGTGGACATTGCTACAGATGGCAAAAATATGTAAAAGTATGTTAGCTAATGATGATAAATTTTACTTCAGGTTTATTAAACCACGCATTTAAGCCAGTGTCATCCTGGTAGAGTCCAGGATGGTACTAAATGTGAGGAGGAGAATGAGCAAACAGATGTTGGATCTAATGCAGTTTGGCAGCCCTTCCAAGGGGCAATGTGTTTGACAAGGACCTGATCCTTGTGCCTTTAGCTGGCTCAGTGTCACAGCTCTGTCACTGTGTCTCTCCCCTCTGTAGCAAAGAAATCTGCATAGTTTGTGAACAATAAAAGTGGGAGCACAAAGGTGAAACCAGTTTTCTTCCCCCTAAAGAGGAATACATTTCCCAGATCATTACATTTTTGGTTCATGTGCTGAAGGTTTCTCTCCCTGGGAAGTTTTTACAGTAGATTGAATCTGATCATTGAAAAACGCATCTGGAAAACTGGTTAGATGCAAGTATGAAATGCCTCCCTCCCTCCCTGCTTCCCCTTTCTTTCTTCTATGTACACCCAGAGAGAAAAAGCTGATGGTAGATTTAGCAGGTTTTAATTATCATTTACTGCCTAGGTGAAGTCTCAGGACTCTCTTTCTGGATTAATCTCCAGAGAATGGGTCTTAACTTCTCATTATCTGCTTGAGGTGAGTGGGTGGTCAAGGCATATATTTTCAAACAAAAGTTGTGGTTTTCTCATGCCTCTTGAGTTTCCAGTTCAGTGTCGAAGGGACGATGAGCCTCCTTTTAATAGCTGGATTTGTCTTCATTCCTGCTTTGGTTATGGATTGAGAATCTGGATTTATGTGCTCCTTCCTCTGCTTATCTTTCAAGAGTGTAAAATACCTGCAGAGATTGGACAGTTCCCATGTGGGAATACAAAAGTACAATCATGTTAGTGCAGGAGGAGTGTTACCGGTGGGAGGAAAGAGGAGCCATGCACTCTGAGCCCTCAGATAGCTTGCAGCCCAGTGTTTGCAATTGCAGAAACCATTTTCTCCTGTGCAGGTGCTTCCAGCTATAGAAGGGCTCCATTTCACTGCTGGCATTTCACCCCTGTGCTTCTGAAAAGTTTGCAATCCCTGTTTAATGGCATAACAGGCAGCTAATGCCAGTACCTGTGTTGGCGTGTTGCGTTGCCCCCAGAGCCCCCTGCTTCTCTGGGCAGGAGGAGAGCTCACTGCCCTGCCTAGATGGTCTTTCTGTGTAGGCAGCAAGCAGCAATGGTGGCAGCTCTGCTCTGTGGCCAGCTTCCTGTTAGGAAATGGGATGAGATCACAGTCTCATTTACCTCTTGATTATTACCAACCTGGGCTGGATCTGGATATGAACTGGAAGAAGGCTCTTCCATACTTTACCAGCCCTCACTAGCAGGCAGTCTTCAACAACAGCCTTTCATATTAATATGTTCAGTAACAGATACACCCATACGATGGGAGCCTTTTAGATAAAGGCTATAATTCATACTTAAAACAGAGGCTATAGCCTGGTGTTAACTGAATCCAAGAGGTTCTTGCACATGTTAAACTGATCATGTCCATTACAGGAACTTGATCTGATCACAGACACATAATGCAAAATGCAAGGACAGCTGACTTGATGCTGTTAGTGTGTACACTGGGGTCACCCTGATGCAGTGAGCTGAATAAGTGACAACTGGGGCTTGTTCTAGATGTCAATGTAAACAGTGTGGTGAGCAGAAGTAAATATGTGAACAAGAACATGTTTAGCCCTTCTGGCTGTGATAGAACCCTGCAAAGGCAGTGAGTAGGAGAAATAGGTGTTTCAGCTAAACATAGATATTATTCCTGTAAGGTAAATCTCAAACATCCCACATCTTTGCTCACTTTCACCTAGCTAAAGCTACGGTTACAAATTATAATGATTAAATTTGTTCCTGGAGATACAAATCAGGACCCCCAGGGGCTAGGAGATAGCAGATCCAGTGTAGTATAGGTGCTAGCAGCAGTATGGACATAAGTGCGTGCTCTGTGAAGGCAGGTGAGTCCTGGCAGGAGGAAACTTCTCCTTGCCTGGGTTGAACATGCTGATCTATGTTCCTAGAAGCCGAAGTCAATCATGCCCCTCTCTAGGGGTCTGCACTGGGCATGTAGGAGATTGTCCCTGCCCAAAGGATGCGATGGGGCAAGGATGAGGCTTCAACTGCTAAGCACCAGGGAGGAAGTTAAGTCAGGCCTTGCAGGAAGCTGTTGGAAGCTGCTTGCATGCAAAGCCAGGCCCAGCCCACACCAAAATGCTCTGTCAGAGTGCTGGAGGATGGTTAGAGTTAACATGTGAAAGCTGCCCTGTCAGTGCCTGCTTTTATTCCCTGCACTGCAAACACTTGTTCTGGTTATAAATGGATCCATGAAGAATTTATTTCTTTTGCTGTTTCTGGGTTCTGTATTCTCCAGCTTAAGTTTTAGAGCACAGAGGGATATCACTCTTGCTTTGTGTTTTGCTGTCCATCTCCTTCCTGTGCTCTTTTTTCTTTCCCTCCTACAGCACAGCCATTTAGGCATCCATAAAACTCCAATAAAATCTTCTCTCCCACATACTTTTGCAAGAGCAGAAAAATGTCTGCTTCACTTCACAGACATTTTGATGTGGGGGGAACGGACTTATATTAAAAAAGTAAGCAGTGAGTAAAATAGCAAGTGCAGAGAAAAAGGGCAGCTTTTGCAGAGCTGATGTACTCCCACCAGCTCACCTTCAGAGCAATTATGCCATGTAAATCTCCCTTTTGCAGAAAGAACTAAGGAGAGCCAAAACCAGCACCAGCCATTTCAGCTTGTGTCCTGCATGGAGAAATAGCCTCAGTATTAACACAGCCTGGCTGTGGGCCAGATGCCTGTGCATGGAAACATATTTAAACCATTGAATAAGCAGGGTATAAACAAGAATTTTCAAAGTTTGGTGTTTTTTGCAACTCCAGGCAATGCGAATTAGAGTCTACAGTTATTAAGTTCCCATCTGGTGGCTTCTTTATGAAGGAATGATATTTGCATGTTTCCAGCAGAGAAAAGCTGTTTTTAGCTCAGATAAAATGGAACATTTTGCGACGGTATGGGAAATAACAGATGATGCTGATTTTAGCAACTGGGGTTGTAGGTTTCACCAGCTGCCCTTTAAAAAAAAATTATTTATCTTTAAATAAGGGGAGCCAATGTTTTTCCTAGTACCCTTAACACCCATTGACTTGGAAGACTTTGGTCAGGGGAAGTGATGGCATCTTGCAGAGAAAGGAAACAGCCCATCAGGCTATCTTCTGGATATGTTGGCCCTCAGTGCATTTTTTTTTTTCCCTATTAATTTCAACAAGGTGCAGGGCTGGTGTAGCCATAGGTTACCAAAATGCAAAAGGACCTGATTATTTTCTTTCTTGTTAGCTAGTGGTTAGCAGGAAGGATTCGCAGCTGCTGCACTGCACTGCCGCTGCGGGGATTGTTAATATTCCAAAACACACAAGGCAGGAGCCGCATGGATTAACCTAGAAGGAAGCCAGTGCCTGGCTTGTTTTGAAATATCCTCTTCCACCACTGCAAACTGAATGTGGTTCTGGAACCAGACACATCTTTCTAAACCAGCCTGTTCAGGCAGGTACTGCCAGCTTAGAGCCTTGAAAGCCATAAATACAGCCTGGGCAACAACTGAACCACACCACTGCTCAGACACAAGTGCTTTCCCGCCCAAACAGCTGCTCTGCTGTCACAGCGAAGAGCAAGGGGGAAAGTAACGCCCCAGCAGAGCTGCAGCTCTGGGACCATAGCAGAGGCTGTACAGAGGCTCAAAAGAGTGCCAACATCATCCTCCCCAGCCTGAACGGAGCTCAGCAAACGCACTGTAATTAAGTAGGGGAAGGCATGGTGTTTTGCACACAGGCGGTGAAGAGTGTTAGCTGCATGTTAGCTTCAGCGATGGACACAGCTCTCTGAACATGTGTTTGCACACCCCATTTGAAGCCTAGCAGCCTAGCCATAACAGCTTCACTATTGCACTATACTGCATAACTCTGTAAGGGTAGCATTTTTTTATAGTAACTTCAGCTATTTGGAGCCCTGTGATAGTGAAGTGCTTTACAAGAAGGCAAGTCTGCTATTCTCAGAGAAGATCACTGGCCTGCCTCCAAGTCTTATAAAATCATTGGGGTGTTGCTTGGTTTGAATAGGGATGCTGTAGTGGGGTTTGGGGGAAGATTTGTCTTTGCTGTCCTTCTCCTTTTGTGGAAAGGAAATACGCAGCTGATGGTGGGTTTGAGGCTTTTGCCCGTGGCAGCAGTGCCCAAGCAAGCCCGTGTTTGGGAACTCCCTTGGCTCCTTTTTCTTGCTCCTGTCCTAAGAATAAGGTCAAATCCTTCTTCCAGCACTGAGAAGCCTTGGACTGGCTCTGTGCACAGTATTGTGGCCTCCACCTTTCTCTAGGACCCTCCTGTGCAGCTGGACACCAGGCTGGAGATTAGCTCAGCTGGGGATACCTGGTCCTGGATTAAGAGTGATGCTGCATTGCAGGGCTCCAAATATTTGGCTGCAGGCTGAAAGGGCAAAAGGAGTCAGCTCTCTGCAGCGTACTACTGAGGGCAGTTCAATTAAACTTTTCTCCTTCTTGCCTCCTCCAGGGTTTTCTGTTCATGGATAAACACAAGAAGCAACAAGTTTGCAGTTCTGAATGGCCTGGAAGCTGCTCTTTCCAGAGATAATGAATACCCAGACAGCATTCAAGAGTTCAGTCAGGTACGTGTGATTCAGACCCTGTTGGTTACCTCCTTCCAGGTCCTGACAATGGGGAGTCCTGAGCCACTGAGCTTGTTTCATTTTTAACCACAACCCAGCAGATCTCACACTTTGCTCAAGGCTGGCTGGGCTGCTCTGCAGATGATCTTGCAATGTTATGACAGTCCAGAGAGCCATTATTCCAAGCGCTTGCCAATCACCAGACTGCTGCCAGTCTGTGTCAAATGAAGCATCCCAGGCCCTGTCACATTAAATCCAGCAGCTCTTTCATTTAGAGCAGAGCAGTTTGTTTATTTGTGTTCCCTCCCCTCCTTTTGGGATGCCACACTCAATCATCTTGGGCTTGGTCTGCCTGTGCAGAGCCTGTAACCACAGCGAAGTTCCGTGCCCTTTAAAGGGCTCCTCATCCTCGGGCAAGCGATGCTGTTGAGTGTTTTGTGATGGTTTTATTTTGGAAAGAGATGGGTGTAAATAAGGGGGAAGGCATGGAATACTGGTATGGCTGAGAGTGTGGTTCCAGATCAGTCCTCGTCAGTCATTCATGCCAGTTCAAGGGCAGGGTGTCTCAGCCTGATTAATCGCACAGCTGCTGTGTTCTGTTGTAAATGAGAATAAAAGATGCAGAGTAGTGTCACATCTGTTTGTACCAATCAAGGTTATGCAGCACCTCTGTGCCTCAGTTTCCCTGCCTTGAAAATGGGAGGAGTGAGGAGTAGCCCAGTCTCTGGAAAGGGGACAATCAAGCCAGGTGGCCTGTTGCAACCATATGGAGGGATGGAAATGAGAATGGGGGGTTGTGTGGCTTCAGATGAGGATACGGAGCTTGCTTGCTCCGCAAGCATTAGGGTACAGAGCTGAATTTTTCCAAGGCGATATTGTGAGTGAGCAGGTGCCCTCACTGTTGCTCCCAAGCAGCTTCTGTCCTCTGCAGCCTCGCTGCACGACGCCACCAAGCGTGACAGTGCTGCAGCAGTCATGTGGAAGGAGTGGGAGTGCTCTTGGAGCATGGGTTTCTCGGCTGTGCTGCTACTCAGGCAGAGGTGACTCCAAGAGGAGAATTGTCCAATTCATGCAGGAGCTGCAGGTGGAGGGTGCAGAGAAAGGTCTGTACAGAATGGAGGAAAGAAGGGAAAAATTATGATGAGCTGGCTGGAAACATGATTACAGGGAGGAACCGGCATCCTGCACGCAATATTCCTTTCATCAGTTCAGACAACCCTGTCCCTGCAGGAAAACCTCTTGAATCAAGTCCCTCTGTGTAAAGGATGTGAAGACTGGTCAGCTTCTGTTGCCTTCTTAGCTTGGGAGAACAGGAAAAAATGAGGGTGTTTTCTTGTTTGGTTTGGTTTTTTTTTTTTCATTTATAATGCATCTGCAATAAGAGGTGGTTCATTTCTTGTCATTACTTGCTTTGGTGTTTAATTTGCCTCCTGTAGGATTTGAATTCAGATGTTATGGTGGTTTTTTCCCTTTACAAGAATTAAAAGCAAATGCACAGCTAAAAGACAGAATTCCAGGGCTTCCAATCATTTGACAGAATGAAGTCTGCAAGCCAAATTAACTGAGCTTCCTCATTACTGTTGTCACTTCACATGCTGGCTGAATGCTCTTGAATTCAGCCCTGATCCATTACCAAAAATATTTCCCTTACCTTTCTTGCAAGGGGTCCCCAAGCCGATTAAAAGCAAATGAGGTTTTAATTGTGGTCTTTTCCCCCTTGAAGAGTGGTTTTTATCCGTGGCTGCTTGTTTTACAAGATAGTTTCTGGTTATTTCATGGTTATTGTACAAATTCATGGTGAGACTTTCCCTATGGATGAATGGAGATCTCTTCAAGGAAGAAGGATGCCTACTGCTTTTAAGGACTGTCTTTTAACAAAACCTTACACAAATCCCCATTTAAGGTGTCACTTCCATACCAATGTCTTCTTAAGAAAGTGTAATGATAAATCTAGCTTCATTATCCAACATAGCTAACAATCAGCCCAGTGACATCCTTTCGTTTCATTACATGGAATAGAGATTGACTCATTGGGTGACTCTGCTTTCAGTTGAAACCACATACAGTAACTGGAAACCCAGGGAGACTCTGCAGTCTCCATGGAGACAGCACACTTACAACTTAATGTGATCAACAGATGCTGCAATAATCTTGAAAGATGGAGAAAATGTTTCAAACCGAGTGTTGTTTATGGTGGTTCAGTGGATGTTCAAATTTGCTCTGTTATGACTGGGCTCCATGTAAACGCACACTCTTTTGAAAACACACAGACATGTGTATTGAGGGAGAAATCTCTCATGTTGATAAAGCAACTAGGAAGTGGGCCACTGCTTTTCTGTTCTCAGCATCTGCCCTTGGGGAGGTCACCATACCTTCCTCTTCTATACCAGTTTATCTGTAAAATGGGGCAGTGCTAGTCATCCTGTTAATGGCCACAGCATCTTTTATGCTCTGGGGTGGATGACTGTAATGAGATGAAACTAGTAGGATTCTGATGAATGAGTCTATAATCTCAGTGAATTGAATAGGGATCTCCCTCTGTGCTGTATGACCTAATGTTGTAGCTGACGTCAAGATTTCCAGAGCAGATTTATACTTCTGTTTCATTTTCCTGTGAAACCTCTAATGAGTGATCATACCCCACTGTATCTTATAAGCTGTTGTAAAGAAATGATCTGGTTTCTGCCTACCCTGCTCTGATAACTGGTGTAGCCCCCATTACTGTCACATCTGGACCCCTTGCATCAGTCCCAGGGGTAGGGAAATGCAGTCCTCAAACAGAAGGAAGGGCACACAGATGCTAGTCCTGCATCAGAAAAATTCCTGGAGCATAACTATAGGAAAGGATGGTCCAGATGCAAGGGCTGGCTCAGAAAGCCTTCATTTCACTGATTGCTAGGAGCTGGGAAAGTATAAATTCATGCGGTACTTGTTTCTTATTCTTCCCCTAAGCATCCTCTGCTGGCCACTCTTGGAGACAGGCTGCTTGGCTGGAGGGACACTTGCTCTGAATTCCTCTTTTGCTCTTAAAATCTAGTGGCTGTGGAGAGTGGAGGATTTTTGTGTTTTCCCTTGTTCATTGGTTTTTTCATGAGGGAGGATTAATCTTTGATAATACAGTGGCATTTAGAGCTGTGCTAGGTGCTTTACAGACACAGGGGGGAGATGCAATTACCAGCTCAGAAACTGTGAGAGCACTCTATAGAGGAAAAATGACTTAGACCAGTTTTATAGGGAAGAGACTATCGGCTGTGGCAGGACTGCCCTCAGAAGCAAAGGAGGTTGGTCAGGGTGTCTGTCCATACCTCTGCTGCCCCAGCTCACAGCTCAGTGCCTCCGCTGACACGCTGAGCAAGGTGACGTGAGCTTTCTGGCATTAGGGAGCACTCAGGCAGTCCCCTCTGCTGGCAGAGTCACATATCTGAATCTCTTTGCAGATGGGCAACAGTTGGTGACTTCAGCTGCACAGCTACATTAAGGAGAGGGCATCTTTCCAGTCTGGAAATCACCTACAGAGCCTTCAACAGAGCAGGATGCAGTCCTACCTCCCAGCTGCCTTTCTTTCCTCCCCACTCAGGGCCAACCTTCCTTGCTTGCAAGTCCCTTACTCAACCAGGCTTCTAGGCTGGACCCTTGCCCTTGATAAAAGGTTCTCAGCATTGTGAAGTCTGCCCTCCCATGCACCTGGGGGTCAGGAGTTTCCAGGTAGAAACCATCTGTTGACACCTTTTGGACATCCACCCTTGGAGAGATCCTCACCCATGCAGTCCAAGTCAATGGGCTCCCCATCCAGTAGCTGGTTTCCATGTCACTGTATATGTACATGTACATGCAAGGAACTGTAACCCATAGTGCAGCCATAAATATCAGCAGGGATTATTGATCAGGGTCTGTCTCCAAATAATGACAGGAATGTGTCTCCATTCTAAAAGGACAGGGTATATAATTCAATGAAAGGAATTCCTCGATGAAGTCCCAGATGGGCCCATAAGATCAGCCTGATTATTTTTTGAAGCCTCAGTTGCTCTGAATAAGGCTGAAAATTAAATTAGCTCTGAGAGAGACAGCACTGGCCAATCACTCAGGGAAGCTGAAGGACAGCTTATTGATTTTCATGTTTCAAAAAAAATTAAATGATATCCCTTTTTGTTATTTAAAATGCTGCTTAAGCAATTTAGTAATGTGATGTTGGAGGCCCAGTTCCAGGCTCCGAGTCGGATGAAGGCGGGGGAGATATTTCCCTTGACAAGAAAGCTAGGTGGAAGAAAGATTTAGTGTAATTGCCTTCCTTTCCAAATAATTGATGATGCCAAAAGAATGGCTATATTTTGCCAGCTTCCTCTCCTGCATACCATTTATTAAAGATATAGTAATTAATTATGTAAATAGTTGATTTATAATTAACAACACTGGTAGTTAATTGATTTTTTTATGTGTGAATTTATATGATAGAAAAATAGTGATGAGGTGATTATACTGTCCTGCTAGGCTGCAGCACCCTCAGGGAGAGGAGGAGGTGGTCCAGTGAGTCTCAGCAGATGTATTTTTGGCCCTTTCATTGGAAATTTAACCCTTCTCCATCCCTGGAATGAAACTGCTATTTAAGGGATCCTATCCATCCAGAACAGAGACTCCTTACTCCAAGGTTGTGTGGAAAGAAAGCATCTTCCAGGAACTGCTGTCTCTTTTAGTCAGAAATGAGCTCTGCTCAGCTGCTTCAGAAGGGGCTGGGTGGAGAGTGCCAGCCATTTCCCAACCCTCTGCAGTGCTTCTTGGATTAAACTGTAGTGCATGATTTCTCTCCCCCGCTGCCCCACCCCTTCCCTTCATATTGTTTCAGGCAAACCTTTTAGAAACAGTTCTTAATCAAATGAATATGCAGTTATAAATAAAATATCTTCTCCTCCCTCTTCTCCCCTCCAACCTCAAATCTTGAACCTTTGCCCAAGCAGGAGAATGGGAAATGCTTCAAAATGCAAATGGTGGCTGTAAGGTGCTGGTTTGTGCTGTGCCCCTGTTTCCAGGGTCCCCATCCCATATGGGGAACAGCTTGAGGACCTCTGGGTGGTCTTAGCCCTTCAGCATGGAGAGAGGGAAGGTTTGGTGTGAGCTGAGTCTCTTTAAGCTTATCCAAATGCTACTAAAGCTCTTTTCACCTACAGTCCAAGTGGTGTGTGCTTTTCTAGGCTGAGGGTTAAAATGCCCTTCCATCCCAGTGGCTGCCAGCGTGGAGAAAAAGCTCCCTGTCTTTTTCCCTTCCCAATTCTGCAGTGCTGCTGCATTTGGCATCACCCACCTCGAGCTCATCTAAAGCCTCCCATCACCCTTGCTGGACAAGAGGCTCCTGCAATGGGCCTGGCCTCTCTCTTGTGTGCCGCAGGTGATTTGGGAACTTAGGTGGTGTGTAAATCTGTGCCGTGCTGCCTGAAGTTCCTTGACCTTCAACTAAGACCTCTTCTCTGTGATGAGTTGATGCTATTAATTGGAAATCCAATTTTGGAGGATGGCCAGGCTAATGCTGAGCCAGCATCACTTGGCTCTGCAGGCAGGATATAGGACATGCCTTGGTCTATCTATAGCTGGGGAAAGTCAGCTTGTTCTGTCTTATTGCAGAGGAAAGTGGGGTAAATAGGTCCCAGTTCCCACCTCACCAGTCTGGCACCTCACACGGTTTTACTTTTTCCCATACTAGCTTGTTGCAAGATGAACTGCCAAGCAAAGACTTTTTTACCTGATCCCTGTCAGCACACAGGACAAAATCAGTCCTGTGCAAGCAAGGCATCCCATCGAGGTCCCTCCAGCGTTGGTGGAGAGCAGTCAGTGAGGGTCCTTCCACACCGAACACTGACCTTAGGGCAAGTTCATTTGCCCTCAGAGGGGCTGATCCTGCCCCCCCCTTGATTGTAGAGGGAGCTGTGATTGTGAACTGCTTGATGTGATGGCAAATGAGCTGCTCCTCAGAGTGGTCACTGCTCACACATGTGGCACATGAGATCATCATGCTCCTGCGTCCCAGCAGGGGATTCTTCAGTGTACCCTCAAAATGCGAAAGAGTTACAGAGCTGCCTTTCAGAGGAGCCTGTTGTGTTACATCACCGGAGGGCTAAACCAGACACGCAAGCCCTGGTGAACAGCTTCTTCAATCCCAAAAACCATGCTTAGCACAGACCTCGCAGTCAGAAAAGCAGCTTTTATTGACATCTGAGTTGAAGGCTGTTTGACACCATGTGTCAAGCAGCAAAGAGCAGGAGATGAGCAACGGGACAGCATTTCTCCCAGCTGAGAGAGGAGTCTGCTCTGGCCAGTGCTTGACTGCAATCTCCAAATTTATTTGTGATCCATCCAGTATTCCTGTTTCTTGATCCCAGGGTTTAAACATAGTGCAGAAAAAGAAAGGCAAAGGGCAGGCTGCAGATTGTGGTACAGATGGGAAGCAGACAATAGTGAGAAGGCAAAGCTGGACAAAGATTGTCATGGAAGACAGGGCTGAATGCCAGGCATGGACACAAGGCTGGTGACACAGACATTAACTGCTGCCTCACATGGGATATTTCATGTAAATTCTCTGCCCTCCCTTTTTTCTGCTTAGGTTGGACGATCTCAGGGATGCGCTTCCCATGAATTTGTGCATACCCCGTGGTGTGGAGGGGTAGGGAAATGCTGTAGTGGTCTAAGAGGCAGTGGTAGATTATCCTGATGGTCAGTCCTGGACTGAGATGCAGCACAGTCATGTATCACAGCATTGGCAATCAGCACTGAGATGTGAGAGTGGCTGACAAGGGCTGCGCTAAGCCAGAGCTGATCAATTCCAATCTGATTAATACTAACTGTTTATAAAGTGTGTCAGACCCAAATGTGTATCCAATATTAATTAATCCTCTGATCCGGGAAGTAGGGAGGAAAGGAAATATTGTGTCTATTTTTAAGAAAGGAAACAGTTGGGAGTAATTGATTAGGTGGTACTTGGAGCTTGTGGGTTATTTCTGTTTCTCCATTTGTCTTGGACATTTATAGGGAGGTTTGGTGGGCAGGGCCCAACTTTCGAGTCCAGCACTGGGAGGGGAGGCGTTGTCAGCACATTTGGGCTCCATTCCAGGAGGTGCAGAATGAGTGATTCATTGCAAGGCCCTATCAAATTGTTAAGGAATTCCCCGCTACTGTGTCTGCATTCAGAAAGAGGAGATGTCCCTGGAAGAGGCTGCGTGTCCACTGCAGGTGCTTTGTTCTGGCCAACAGGTGTGGCAGGGCACTGTGGATGCATTCAGGGCCACGCAGGCGCAAGAAGGCTGCTAATACCTGACCAAGCTCTCTGCAACACTAGGGTAGCTAAGGACAGGGGTTGGGGCTGTCGTTTCAGACACCGAAGCCAAGTACAATTGTTTGAAGGCGAGGGAACCCAGCTCAGTTTGGTCTGTGCCCTTGGGAGAGCCCGGCGTGTTATCAACACAGGCTGAAAAGGCCCTCCCTCTCTGCTCCAAAGGCTGTTGCCTTGTGCACAGCCTCTCTGCTTCTTCCCAGGTATCATTGTGTTACCTCCCATTTTTGTCACATCACTGAGAAAGCAGGTGAAATTACAAAACCTGGGCCTTAGTTTTAATTTCAGTCAGGCTTTTGATTGATGCAGCAAAGCCAGTGGAAACCTCTGGTGCAGGCACAGCTCTGTGACTCCCATGCAGGGCATCACGTTCTGTGCCCTGCCAGCTTTGAGGGTTCCTGGCAAAGAGCTTCCAGACCCTGCAAGTGGGAGCAGTAAGTTTTTCAGCTGCTTTGGCTAAATACAAGCAAGTTCCAGGGCCTGCGTTTGGTCTCTGTGTGTAGCCCCAGTGCATTGATGTGGATGGAAATCAATGTCTAAACAACAGCACCTTGAACAGCCCTGTTGAATCCTCAGGGATCCCTCCAGAGCTTGGGCCAGACCCTCTGCTGCTTGTGACAGACCTGTGAATAAACAAAGTACTTTCCTCTCCATGCTGGGGAATCTAGGGCCTTTCACAAGCACTAGAATTTGCATAAAACACTAAAAACTCACGTAAGTAAACCTAGACAGCCAGATCTTGCAGGAGTTGAATGAAATCATAAAGCTTTGGGTTTTAATTAGTCTCTCACTCTTGCTATATCAAACGATCATCATTGCTCATGTCAAACCGGTGCTTATTCTGGGATATAAAAAAAAAGAGTCTGAGTCCCCTGACAGGGCTGAGGGATGTAAAGGTGGAGGAAGGAGATGAACAGCCATATGGGCCTGAATGGTTCCTGGGCTGTGGTTTCTCTGGCACAAGGCTTGCTTGGGGCTTTCTAGCACAGATGGACCAGAGTTTCCCTCTCTATTTCACCTAATGGTGGTGGGGACAGGGCAGAGAACTCCAGGGAAGGACTTGCACCCCCAGATATCCCAGCCTCATGCATGCTCCCAAGCAGCAGAGCAGGGTCGAGGGCATCTCTCTGCCTGGAAACATGAACTGTGTGGCAGGTGCCAAGCCAGCCCCAACCAAGGGCAGCACGAGGGGGCCTGACGTCCCCTCCAGACACTGGCAGCTGCTCGGCATCAGGTAGACGAAGCTTGTGGTTTTTTTTTTTCTCCTTTCCCTTCATGCTGCCATCCATGCAAGCACAGGTGGTAGGTACAGAGCTGTTGTTAAGGGTTATTAAAGATTGATTTTTTTTTCTCTCCCTTTGATTGATGCCTTAATCGACTGATCCAGATGTGATAAGGTCAAATTTAAATTTAATCAGTTTTGTTAATTTTTTTTCTTAATTTCTGGGTGATGCATAAACACAGCAGAGTGTTGGGAAGGTGCCGGCAGTGGGGGAGCCTGTGATAACTTTCTCTCAGCTTCTGTCCAAATCATTTTAATGACAGGCTGCCGAACTGTGGGTTTCCAGAGCTTTCCAGGAAATCCTGGGCATGGAACTTTTTCTTGATCAAGAAATTCCTATAAAACACTAGAAAATTCAGAGAGGATGCTGGGAAGATTCTCAGCTAGGAAATCCTTGAGAGCTTCTAGATCAAGGAATTCTTGGAAAAACACCATAAAATTCCTACAAATCTTCCACAGCATGTTGTCAGATCTGAAAGAGGTCTGAAAAAGAGCATGTTGTCAGAGATTCATGCATCCTGCCCTCAGCTCTGCAGCTGCCTTGTGCTGTTCTTCTTTTGGGAGGGGAAGGGGGGTTATTTCAAGAAGGGACCTTGCAGAAATCCAGGTTCCTGGTGTTGGCAAGCCCTTTTAAAAGGATTAGCCCTGATTTCTGCTTGCCTCAGTTCTTCTGCTTGGTGAAGAGAAGTCATAGCATGGGAGGATGATGGTTTTTTGAAATGCTGCTTAGTCATTTGGTCACAGTGACAACTTCTGGGTTCATAAATGTCAGTGAAATGGTGGGGTTGGCAGAACTTGCAACCAGACTTTAGGTGAAATGATAGTGTCCTAAACAGCACTACGATGCTCCAAAACACATCTCTCACTGCCATCATTTCCTACCCATAAGCAGAGCAAGCTCTGTAGCAGAACTGTGCCCTGTGCTGCTATCCAGGTGCTACAGCTGCATGGCTGATGCAGGGTTTATACCACATTTATTTGATGAGTTTGGCTGGTTCTCTTCAACACTTATGTCTGGAGTCAAGTGAATGCATCAGCCTCAGCCTTCTCTTTTATTACACTTGTTCTTTTCCTAGTTTTTGCTTTATTGGCCATTCCCATTGCTTCCATTGGGGCAGGAGATGGTTCACAGAGGTGTGCTGCACTGGGTGCAAGACCTGGAGGAGGGAGACAGGATGGCCTCTGCCTTGTCAAGGGCAGCTCAAGACAGGAGCAGCTCTCATTAGGCTCTGGTTACTGTTACGTTAGCTGATATTTGAACAAACATGTAATTGTTAAAATGCCTGCTCTCTGTGCCTTAATGCAAACAGCGCTACAAGAGCAACAGCTTATTAGAACTTGTTTGCGTTAGGGATGTTTGCAGCAGGTTAGCCGCCATGTGTCATGCTGCTGGAGCATGCTAATAGGGGAGTGTCCATCCTGCAGCTGAGAGGGCTCCAGAGACGTGGGGACTTGGTGAACGGCTGGGCTGTGGCTGGTGCAGGGTGCCCAGTGTCTCTGCTTGCCCAGAGTATTTCACTGCTACCTCACTCCCTGGCACAGTTTTGGCTGTCCAAATACCACTGTCCCAGATGGCACGTGGGCAGGGTATAGGGACTCATACCAATAGGCATTCTGGCTGTAGTAATGGTGAGGGCTTTTGGGGAGAAAGAGGAAGAATTCAGCTATATGGCAACTAGCCAAACCATGCTATTTACCCTCAGGCAAAAGACCAATCTGTGGCCTGCTTGTTTTGCTTTGCTATATTTATAGCTGCAGCCAAAGTGCCCATTCTGTGGGGAAGAGCTGCCAAGCGTAGGCCAGCACTTGGTGGACTGGTCTGTAGCGGCTCAGGGCTAATCCACCGCATTTGCATTGGCACAGAGATGATGAACTCAGCTGCATCTCACCTCCACAGGGCCCAACAATGGGGCTAAGCCCCAGTGCAAACAGTGTGGCTCTGGTTTTAAGAACAGACTTGGCTCCTACTTGACTGTCAGTGTAGACACATCTTTAGTGTTTTCATTGCTGGGGGAAACAAACCCTTTGGCGTGTGCTTCCCTTCACACCCTGTGCAGATCCAGCTGTCTCTGCTTTCTCTCTGCTCACAAGCAGATGGCGGAGCGAGAGAGGAGATGCCTCAGGTGAGCGGGGCTGGGAGCCGCATGGAGACACAAGTGTGAAGAGACACATCCTTGCGTTGTCAAAATATTGGGATGTCTAGTTAAACCAGAACAGAAGGGATTGCAAAAGCCACCAGCTCCCCTGGTAACAGCACAGCGGTCCGTGTGTAGGCCGGGAGCTGGGGGAGCGTGCAAAGGTGTGGGTTAGCGCTGAGCTGCAGGTGCTGTAGGTGGGCTGTGCGCCCTGAAGGCACCCTTGCACTGCAAACAATAACAGGAACATTTAAATGCCATAAAGCTCATTTTATCGGGGAGATGGTTTATACTGAAAGCAGTTGTTGCGCACGGTTCCTTTGATGGGTCTCGGCAGATAGCACCAATTATAAAATTATTAACAAACGAATGTGCTCCTTCGCTCCAATTAAATGATAAGAGCCAAAGCAAAGGGGCAGATTTTTATCATTATCAGATTACAGGCCCATATTGTGCTGATAATAAAGCAGGCACTTTCTGATACGTTACCTCCAGTATGGCTCCTTAGATTATTGTTTGGCTGTAGAAGAAATAAAAAGAACTTTGCAAAAGCAATAACAATGCTGGAAGTGTCTTTATAACAGGCCGTTCTAGGGAGTGTAACAAAAGGGGCACAAAATGACTCAGGCAGATGACAACGAGGATAATAAGAACATCAGGAGTGGGGAGGGTGCCCACACAGCAGAGCATTGGGCCAGAACATCTCGAGTCTGTTAAAGAGATAAAGTCTTAAGAGGGAGTTCGCTTCAATCGGGGAGGCAGTCTTCCGCAGCCTCTGGAAGAGTGAAAAGACCCACAGGAGGAGGAAGAAAGGAATATTAAAAGATCTGGGGGTAGGAGGAGTGTTTCTTTCCTATTCTTTTTCCCCTAAAAAGTCAGGTAGGATTTAGGCTGCAGCTACAAATACGCAGTCCCCTCTTTACTGGCTGAAATCTGATGTTTCAGAGGTGATAAAATGTAATTACGCAGCGTAGTACTAATTCAGCTACCATGTGATATGTTGAAGGAGGAGAATACCAACTGCATGGGAGGGGAGACAGAATGAGTTTCCCCTTCCTGACCCTGAACCAATCATACCTAGAAGCCTGAAAGCTGATTTTATTTTCCTCTCTGCTGGGGAGGGACAGCAGTTTAAGGAAGAGAGAGTCCTACTCTGTATTTGACTCTCTGCCTTGCTATGTGTTAGGTTGTTAGGCTGGTAAAATATGTAGAGGATGTGATTCCCTTCCTGTACTGGCATAAATCAGAAGTCACTCTAGCTGTGCTGATTTACACAAGCTGAGGGTTTGGCTTAACAAAATTATAACAGCATAAAGCTGGTGAGGAGGAAAGGTCAAGCCTGCCATATCTGTCTCAAAGCATGGTGATATCAGCCATGAAATTGTGATCATGACTGATCAGGGAACCTCGTCACTAAGTGATTAATTATTCTGAATTATTATTTATTACTGTAGCACCAGGGAGCCCTTGTCACATCTATGTTAAGTTCCCTTGAACCTGGATCCACTCCAAGTTTTCTGAAGTCCTTGAGTTTGCAAGGCAGAGCTGCTGATCCCATTGGAACAGGTCTTGGGGTTTAATACTCCGGGGACCTACAATTCTCAAAGAAAAAGTGCCATAATGTGTGTGTTGCTTGGCGGGGGGGGGTGGGGGTGAAAATGGTGAGCTAAAGTTAGACAGACTTCTGCTTAACTCGGGGATGGTTCTTTGTGTGTGTGGCTACAGGCTCAAGTGCTTCTAATTACCCATCCCTAATGACCAGATCAAATTATCTCAGAGGGCTAATTCCAATGAATTTTGCTCTCATTTTCACAGATGTAAATCACAACTCCTCTCCTGTCAGCAGAGCTGGGCTGGATTTACACCCAGCATAACAGAGGTTGGAAAGCATCTGCACTGAATTCCTGTCAGTTCTTTTCTGAGTCTGCCTGCAGAGACCCCAGAACCGTGTGACATTGGCTTTCCTAGGCATCGAAGGGCCACTTGAAAGGCTAATTAATGTTATCTCTGTGCCAGATCAAGGAGGTAAAGGACTGTTTTCTTGTCCTGATGCAGCACCAACACGTGTGGTTTTACAGCCCCAGCCTGTTGGCTGCTGATTCTGCTTTCGTTCCCTGTTACCCTGCACACAAAAAGGTCTATTTTATTTATTTGTATGTTTTTGCTTCCTGGGAAGATCTTCAGCTGTGAGCTGAGTCAGCAGGATCTCTAGTCAAATGGCAAGTCTCTTTCCCTGCAAGACATTGAAACCCCGTGATGTTTAGCCTGACGGGAGAGAACTCTGCTTTCAGTGCGCCACATCACTCTGTTTCACCTCCCATCTTTCCCTGCAAGCAGGAAGCAGCCCTCTTGAATATAATTTCTATTGAAAGCAAATGGTGTCTATGTCTGATTAGTTCTGGCTTGAGGCTGTATCAACAAGCTCACTGTTGGTCCTGCATTTGCAGCCTGGAATATTTTAGGGCACTTGAGTCTGACAGATTCATGTTTATTACATTAAACCATTTTATCATTGACTCGCCAAAGTGTTATTCTCCCAGCTGGAAAGAGGCAGTGAAGAAAAAAAAAAGCAGCAACACCACTGGCCCAAGTGTTGACAAAAAGGCCAAATCCTGCAGCCTTTATCTAGACAGAGCCTAATTCTGCTCTTGTTCAGCGCCTGATCCTGCCCCTGCTGTAGTAAATGCCAAAGCTGTGGTAGGAGAAGGGCCAGGCTGTTACGCTTGGTTGATGTTAATCAGGAGAGACCCCTCTGAAATCAGTGGAATTAGATTGAGACACAATGCTGGGTAAGTAAGAATCAAACCAGGCAGGTTCTGGTCTGCTGTGTGGGCCAGGGGCTCTGCTGAGCTCACCCCCAGCGTGTCCCTGTCCCCATAAAGCGCAGACCAGACCCCCTTCTCCCCCTCCAGGAGCTGCAGCTGTTTCATAGTGCTAACATCAGCAAAACTTGTCTGTGTCAACAAATAAGACTTGCAAGACAAAGAGGGGACTGTGAGGGGAAGTGCCTTTGCTTTTATTTTATTCTTTTGCTACGCCATTTCTGTAACTGCAACTGTACAAACAGAATAAGTCACCTTTTCCCCCAAAAAGTCCAGGGCCTCAAGACAGGGCAGGATCCTGTTCACATTTCCTCTCTGGGGACAGGGCTTCCATTACACCAAGGCCCCTCTGCTTCACTCTGGCAGCCTACAAAGGTCTTGAAAGGATTGGAAAATGTCCCCTGCCAGCTTCCCTTGCTCAGGAGAGCTCCCCGGCTCACACAGGGCTGGCAGAAGGCCTTAGTCTGCCACAGGAGCCTCTGCTCTGTGGGAAATCCCAAGGGGAAGAGCTGTGGTCTCTTTCAAAACAAAGGTATAAATTTCAAAACATCCTGTGGAAGGGAAAATACCAGCTCCATGCAGAAAAAGGTTTTGAAGCAATCAGACTGTTCAATTTAAAACCAACCAGAGTCTGGCAGCCTCCTCCGTTATTTTTCTTCCTTGTTTAACATCTAAAAGTCTCCGAGGAATTTCCTGGTACATTTGCTCTGCTTCACCAGAGCTCTCCACAGAGTGACTGTAACAGGCAGTGTGTGGCCTGACACTTGACTTTGTCATTCTTCTGGCCATCCTGTAATTCTGGTAGAATAATCAGAATAATAATTAATATTTCCCAGAAGTAACTTCTGTCTAGGACCCATACAGGTGTTTCATGAATGTTATTGGCAGCTGCACACCATCTCAGCAAGACAAGGGAGACCAAAGAACGGCAGGTGCTGAAGGTAATCAGAAGTGAGCTGAAAGTTAAGAATTTTAACCTGAACTACTTGTTCAGGCTTTCCTTGTCAACAAAGGTGAGAAATACAAACTCCCAGAGTACAGATATCCTGTGTCCTGGTGGATGAATAGCATTTTGGAGACCAGAGAGCAAGTGGATGCCTGGAGTTGAATAGGGCAAAAGGTTGATGCTACTTATCCAGAGCAATTTGGTATGTGGGATTCCTGGGAACTATATCTTTACCCTCATTTTATAGATGCAAGACAGCTAGAGCAGTGACAGGCAGTAGATTGGGGAGTGGCAGGGCTACGATGCACATCAGGCTTCCCAAGTCCCAGGCCAGTTCCCTATGCATTAAACAGCACAGCCCTCCTTGCTGCCTGCAAATTGTCTTTCAATCCAAGGCTCTGTTCACAGTCCAAGTCATTTGCAAATTTAAAGAACAGACAATAAAATAGATGAAAGCCAATCAGAAACTAAGCAAAGTCCATTAAGATCACACTCGGTAACCCTTCATTTAGCTAACCCGTTCTTTAAAGAAACTGGCTGAACATCTGAAGTGTGTTTGCTCTGTAGACAGATAACTCTGAAAGTAGAACCCGGTCTCTAAAGAGCTTTAAGCTTTCTTAAAAGGAAGCAAACGACTCTGTGTCGTGCCACATAAGGCATTAATCTTTAAATGTTACACAGATGACTGGGGAAAGAGGCCATTTGTTACAGGAGGGGAAAAAAGAGAAAGATTTTTTTTTTTTTGGCTGTGCTGCCAGGAGAGCCAATTCCCATCTGTGGGTTTGATGCATTGTTTCATAAGTAACAGTGTTGGTTTTGCACAGGAGCAGCAGCTCTCAGAAACCATAACATTTAATGCAGAATGAAATGTGTTCTAGGAGAGAGGTTTTCTTTGCTATTTTTGCAGTCAGTGGAGCAGGATGTGTCTCAGAAAGGTGCTCTCCCTAATGCCCTCTAATTCTGCGGCAAAGGCGTCATCTGGTTTGTGGTCCTTGTATCGAATGTTGCTCTGTGCACCATAGAGCGTTTCTGGGATATTTTTGTCTTCAAAAACTGTTGCCATTGCAGAAAGTGAGCTAGAAAACACATACATTGTGTTGTCCTGGGCAAGAGACATTATTTTTGTTCTTTCTTCTTTGATATGTCTTCCTTTGAAAACAAAAGTAATTCGGGCTAATGGAACATGCTTTTTGTGTGCGGAAAACAGCTCATGGCACTGAAAGCATCGGAAGCTGCAGCTGTTGTTAGGATCCTGTATTTATGCTGATGATGTAGTGCAACAAGTTCTGGACCTAGAGCAGTTTCCCAAAGGTGGTTCCCAGGACAGGCAGCGATGCCATGAAACTTGGTCACCATCCTCCACTAAATGAGTCGGGTGACCTCCCAGGGCGCGGAGTTCTACATTTTGCTGCTCGATGCTCTGGCTGCTTGACCACAGTAGGAGATATCATAGACTGCTCTCGTTGGAAGGAGAACTGGTGCTGAAGTCAAGAATCCCTGAGGCAATTTTCTTTACATGGATGTAAAAAGGTCTGGGTTTTAGAGCAGGGGAGAAACCCCACAGCCTAAAACAACAGCTCCAGACCTTTTGTATATAAACACAGCTCAGACGCTTGTTCTGTGTCTCTGCCTCCCCACAAGACACACATGGTTGTGCTTGACTTTCCTTCTCTGCCCCTTTTCTCACTCCCTCTCCAAATTAAACCAGGAATCCCCCTCCTCCCTTCCCCTTCTCAAAGCATTCACACTCAGGGCAGCTTTGCATTTCCTTTCTGTTTTCAGTGATGCATATACTTAACTGCAGATATTTTATCAAGGATTAGCCGTTAAAAATGTACCTGTTTCAATGTGGTTTATCCCAACCTATAGTAAGAGTCTGACCTTCCCGTTAGAGATGGCTCTGCTTTGCATGCGAGAAATGTTACCAGAATGCTGCTTTACCCTCTGGCACGCTTACCTCTCTACGGGCATTATCAAAGCACTAGCTATCATTGCTATACCGCTCTAGCACAGCTCCTCCTAATGATAATATTTTTCTCATCTTAAAACAACTTGAACGACCATGACTAAGTAGCCAGCAGGTCAGTCGGGAATAATCAGGTTTCTGCCTGTATCTTTCCAACAGTGCAAGGCCTGTAAGGCATCTTCGGGTCTCTGCGTCACACACCCAGGCTTTGGGGGAATTGCCATTAATGGCTGGGAACGTGTCTTGGCTTTTCTCTTAATCTCTTATCACAAGATTAGCTAATGTCTGCAAAGCCCAGGAGGATTGGGTAATGATAAGGGATCATCAGGCGAGATGGAAAGATAAGCATTGTTCTCTAAGAAACCAGCCGGGTTGCTTCCAAGGAGATAATTATCTCCTGCTCTCTGCAAGCACTCTGCTCATGCAGGCCCCCATCCCAGAGGCCCTTCGAGCTGCCGCTGATGTCCTCCCGCTTGTGATGGGGCGCAGCAAAGCAGCAGCAGGGGGGGTGGGGATTAGTGCCCAGTTCTCAGCAACCCTGCAAAGAGCTGCAGAGTCTCACACTTTGTGTGAGAGTGTGCAGTTGATGCCCTCCTGCTCAGCCTGGGCCACTCGGGGCTTTGCACAGCCCCTGCAGCCTCTGGCTCTGGGACCCCAAGTACCATGTGGGGTTGGAGACCCTCCTTGTGTGGAGGATATTTGGCATAGTCAGACCCACTGGTAAAAGGGAGGATGGAAAAGTCACCTCTCTTTTTCTCTGTTCCACAAAGTGCTGGAAGAGCAGAGCAAACATCCTGCTGGATGTCTGTGTCTCGGCACATGGAGTAGTTCGGCAGTCGTAGGTGATGGAGCAGTTTGAGACATTCCTTTCCATCAGATGCTCATAACCTCTCTCAGCTGAGACATAGTTGCCCACAGTGTGTGCACATTCCCACCTTGCTCCAGTGGAAAATGAGACTGGTTCCTCTGATCTGCCTCTCCCCATGACTGTGTCTCAGGGCTCCCTGGGGCAATTATTTCTTCAGGGCTGATGTTTTGGTGAACAGTAGTTCATATCCCCGCAAAGCAAGTGTCAGGTCTCAAGCAGAGCAGGAGGGGCAGGAGCAGCCGTCCTAAAACTGCTGCTGCTGGTGATTTTTAATTGGAAATGGGTTTGTTTCCTCCACATTTTGGTCGTTGCAGCTCAAGCCCCAAAGGAGGTGTTGGAGAGGCACTGGCTCCCAAACCGCACCATCTTCGGGGGATCTGGGCCATCCCCTCTTTCAGAGTGGACTGAAGACTCCAGCACATGGGGAGATGGAGGCTGGTCCTGCTGCCCACTCTGCAGCCCCTGGTTCTCCTTCCTCCTTCACTCCTTGCTGTTACAAATATGGTTAGCTTGGATTTACGCCTCTAGAGGCCCTGTCTATGCTACTGACTATCCATTTCATTATCTGCTTGTAATTGTTTTGTCTTCCCTGATCTTTTGTTCACCTGTGATGAGTGTACAATCCGTTTTGCTCTTCTCTGACATGAGTTACACGCCTTTTGAACCCTGACTGATTAAACTCTCTTCCTTCTTCAAGTAAATTGGTTCCCATAGAGCTGTCCACTAGTGTGACTCCATTCACTGTCTGAATTACATCTTCCCAGCTGACAGATGGATTGCTTGAGGGTTTTGTGGTCATTGTGCTAGCCTTAGAAGTTTGTGGATGATTATATTCCCAACCTGGTCAGCTTGCTTTTGTTGTTTTCTGGGACTTTTCTTTTTCCACTCTAAATATTAGTGACTGTTGTCCAGCCTTCAGCCTGACTGTTCTCATCCTACTGGAGCCCACAGCTGTGAGGGAATGTTACTGTCATCTGTGAGTTGAGTTGCACTTTTGGGGCCCCTTACTGGCTGATATTACTTAGTGTGAGGACCTGCCCCCAACCATCACTGCATTTCAGTGAGAAATGGATGCCTGAATAGGAGTTGAAACCTGCTGGGCCCTGCACCATTGCATCTGATAATGTATCTGATAATTGCATCTGATAAATGTACACAGATCAGTGCAAAACAAGTGAATTTGAAGGATGAAGCTTGAGAGACTGTGCTAAAAGGAGGAAAACGACTACAGATGAGGTGAGGGTAATGCCATGCTCTACCCCAGAGTCATACCTGTGTCCCACGCAGCCTGACATTCCCTGTCTGGTACCCTCTGCAGTGGCCGGGATGACAGTTCGTATGTGCACAGCTCAACAGGGGTGGATTAAACCCTGCTTCATTGTTTTCAGAGGCTTCTGCAGCCCTTGCCTGGCTAGTGAAAACGCTTGTAAAGTTGGCCAGTAACTATATTAATTGGCTAGTATGTATGGTATTTATTTGAATGTCAATTTGATGAGAAAATAAAATAATAATTCCTAGTATGAAACTGAATAATGAAGCAGTGGTAGAATTAGTGACACATTTTTAGCAGAAAGAAATACTTTTGTATTACTTAAAACAAGCTTAAATTAACAACTGCAGATAATGATCCCCCAGAGCTAGATAAGGGGTTAGGGATCATTGCTTTCAGTGATGACAGGCTACTCACTAAATTTGGTGAGTTATGTTTCGAGTTTAAGGTTTATAGCTCAGATATATTGTCTCCAAGTGAGTGAAACTTGGTTGACTGGCAAGCCAAATGACTCACAAATTGACCTGAAGAATAGCATCCCTCTCCCAGCCTCCATTGGGTAAATGATGTTTGGAAACCACCACTTACGTGACAAATTATAAGATTCATCTTATGTGAAGGAGAAGTGGAAAAGATGAGTGTAATCTGGAGACAAAGGATCTTGTGTCCCACGATTTGGCAGAGGAGCTGAGCGTTGATGTCAGCTAAAAGGCTGCTGTTGCTCGTTGCGGCTTTGGGAAGCGATGAGGCTGACACCTATTTTGGAAAGACAGGTCTGGAGCATGTGGCATCATGCAACAAAGTCCGCGATGACAGGAACAGACTTAGGGTGTCCCTGCTTCTTACCAATCCGTCTCATCCCCAAGGGCACACATTGTGCGCTGCGCTGACGTGGCTGCGTGTAAAGTGGATTGCGGAACTGATCTGGCTGAACACCAACTCAGAAAAAAAAAAGTTCACTTTTCTTTTAAGCTGATCCACTTTCCCAGTCTGTTTCTCAGCCTCTCCACATACCTGGTTGTGTCAGCACAGTGCAGGGGCTGTGCAGGATAGCACGAGGACAGGAATGAAGAGGACAGCAGTGACACAATCAGCTGTAATCACCGCTGAAGGTTTCATCGAGCGAAACCACAGCCCCGTTCTCTTATTGCCTTGAGATTGGCTGAATATGCATTAGACCAGAGCGATGCTACCCACTGCTTTTCAGTGGGTTCGGTGTTAATGGATTAGACATGTACTTAGATTAGAAGTTGGGTTTCAGTGGAGTTCTGCCTCACTAGCGGCTTTGCAAGGCAAGATGCGAGCCAGTTTGTGATGAAAAGCTGAAAATATCAAACAACTCTGGCAAACTGACGGTGGCCTGTTATTGCAAACACTGCCGTGCCCTTCGTGGAGACATTTATCCCAGCCCAGTACAGGTGCCAGAGTCCAGCGGCAGAGCACCAGAAAATCAGTCACATTTTCATCCAGATGTCACTGAGGGGAAGTTTCTTTCATGTTTCTGTCATGTTTAATGGTGTCTGCACTTAAAATAAACCTACTAAAGGCTCAGCTTCACCTTGGATTGCAGCTCCTCTGTTATCATTTACGCTGGTAAAAGTGGTGTAATTCACATTTCATTTATGCCCATGACACAGCAGCAGCAGCAGGGGAACGTGGCCTCTTTTCTCACTGGAACTCTTAAGGTTTCCAGCTCCAAGTGTAATTGGACACTATTACAGTGTTTTATGAGTCTTGTTTGCCTCTACTAAGAAGAACAAAAAGTAGTTCTTAACTCAAGCTAAAATAGCAGTGAAAACAAAGCAATTTGCATTGTAACTTACATTCGTTGGGGTAATTAAAGCAGCCTGGTCTGCTGTGTGCGTGGGGTTGAAGTACCCCAACTAGATCGTGTGTGCACCCTGGCAGCACAGCCACAGGAATGGGCTGGGGGCCAGCTGGGAGACCCAGCCTGGGATTTCTGATGGTTTACTAATTTCACCCGTGCCCATAGGCTGCATGTTACAGGTTGCTTTGCTTGGATGTATTTGTGAGAGTGAACCCTTATCCCCGCTAATATTTATTGGGGCTGTCTCACTGTAAACATATCCCTATTGAAGCTGTTAGATATAAACCAACTCAGGTAAATCCAGTGCAGAAAAGGATATACTAGAGAAATATAGACTAAAGCCTGTCAGATTTATTTTTATTTATGTCAATTTCTACAAACATAAAGCAGCTCTGCTAGACTTTGAAGGAGTCAGAGAGATTCATGTTGTATTCCCCTGTACCCTCAGGAGCTGCATGCAAAGCTACACACTGGGTTTTGACAGCAGGGATTGAGCCCACAGCCTCAGGTTAAAGCTAAATTATTTGAGCAAGAGAAACAATCCGCAGGCTGTGGAAAACAGCTTAAAGCCACCCATATCTGAAATACATAAAGCTTGAGCCAGGGTTTACTGAAGCCAGTGGCATGCTGGACTTCACTGGCTTTGGCTGCCAGGAGATGACCAATTCCCACCTCTGAGCTCTGCAGGTATCCAGGGAAAAGGGACTGCTCCAGACACAAGTGCGTAAAACTCATCTGCGGTCGCATGCCTAAAGCAGAGCTCTCACTCCACTACATCTCAAGGAAACAAACGGTCCTCATCCTCCTTCCTTCTCCTGCTTCAGTATGTGGAACAGGAGACGGCTGTTCCAACAAACATATTTCCAGTCTTTTTTTCGTGTGCGCAAGTAATTCCATTTCAATGAAAGACTACTAGAGTTGTTCCCCATTCATCAGTCTGATGGTGGTGATTTATTGGTGAGATATGGAACTATTTCTGTCTAATTAACTTGAAGCAAAGCAATCAGGAGTGGTTGTTTCCCAGTCAGGTCCAAGTGGGTACGTAGCTGAGCGAACCATGGCATCTCCTGGCAGTCTGGGATACTTTTCTGTCCCCATGGGATCCATCCGTAGCTCGTGCTGCTTTGGTTGTTTTTTCTAGGCCTAGGATTGAAAATATTTCACACGTTGGGGCAAGAATAAAGACTCTCTTTCTCAGCAAACATAATCCTGCATTATCTACAGCACCTCTGACTCAAAATCTCCCCCTCTTAGTTTCTGCTTCCTTCTCCACATCTCCAGAATTATCCAGGAGAGGACCAGTGGATCCTGGCTTCTCCGCAGCCACCTGGTGACAGCTGAGCCATAGGCTCTGGCTGTCCCGGGTCCCTCCGTGCTGGGGAAACCCAGAACTGGGGGGGGTGGGGGGTGTGTCCAGAAGCCCCTGTAGCCACAAGGAGGGCTGCAGAAGAGCCAGGGCGCTACTGGGCAAGCAGGCACCACACCAGGGTAAGTGCCAGGAGCACAAGCAGAACGTCTCTGTTTACTGGCTGGCACCCACGTTGCCTCTCCCTCAAATCCTATGGCTAATGCTTTCTTAATTTGCTCATCTGTAAAGTACTTAACATCCATCCACTGAATTATGGTTTAATTGTGCAAGCTTCCCTGATAATGCTGTTAGCTGACATGAGGCTTAGTATAAATTGTTGATTTCTTGGTTGCCTGTAATTGTGGTAATGATGCTCCATAGTCATAGGACACTGGCTGTGCTTTTGCACAGGAGGATTATAGTAGGTGGCACTTCACCACTTCAAAACCTGAGTTAACACAAACAGGTAGTGTTCCTGCTATTGCCAGGGGTTGGGAAATTGAGGCAGGGTTCAGCTAAAGTTAATGTTAAGTACTGTGGTCACTGATTATTTGGGAAGAAGGCTTGAGTCCCTGGACCCGCAGAGGCTCGGAGCAGCCCCACACTGAAATTACGTGTTCTGTCTCCCACCCTGTGCCAGCAGGATTATAAATCCTGAGGCGGAGGGGAGGCATCACTCTGGGGACACGTGGGGAAAGTGCCATCGAGGATGTTTTGGGGTAAAGATCTGTAGCAAAGACTCTCGTTCAGAGCATTTTTCTGCACCTCCTTCAGGTCAGACATCTGCAGACAGCTCAGGTAACCTATGTCTGTGTCTCTGGGACTGAACTGGTGTTGTCATGTCTGACACTAATGGAGAGGACGTGTTTCTCCATTAGAAGTTTACCGATAGTGAAGTGATTTCCGCTTTGCTGGTAGCTCCAGTTCTCCTGTGGTTAAGCGAGGACTTCGGAGGTTAAAGTCTGTCAGGTCTGGATCAAGGTCAGGAAACTTGCTTTTGATTCTAAAGATTTTAATTAACTGCACACCACATAGAACCTGGGCATGCTTGAAAAGAAATATAGATAAATTTTACATTTAAATATTTGAATAGTGTCTATATCTTATGGCGGCTGTAAAAAAGCCCTGTTCAAGCAGGCTGCAGGAAGAGCAGAGATTTGCATAGCAGAATAATTGGTTTTGCAAATAAATCTGGTTCTTGAAATTTGTAGATTAGCAATAATATGTCTCCAGATGAGAAGGAAAGGTCATGGATGAATAAAGCAACAATTAAACTTTCAGGAGATTATTAAACTAAACACAAACCTGGCTAAATGCGTATGAGAGAATGTCAATAAAGGACAGGAGTGGCCTGTTAGGACTTGTGAGCCTCCAGGATATTAATGTTACTTGGAGATCTTTTCTTCCAATGCAGCTGCTCTTCTTGAAGTAACAGCCTTTGCAGATTCCTCCCTAATCTGGACAATCCATTAAATAACCCAGTTAATTTAAGCCATTTAAATCCAATAAGCCTGGTATGTAATGCTATAAAACTCTAAACAAAATCCTTGGAGTATTACCCTGTTAACTGTTGCACTGCAGGCTCCATCCACACCTGATGCTGGACAAGTAGGTGCCTCGCAGGAAAACAAGGAGGTTTCAGCACAGTCTGCACTGAGGAGAAGGAATACTGAGGTTGTAGAAGTGTGGGGTTTGTTCTGAATCTGAAGGAAAAAACCTAAAAGTAGTATTTTCCAAATGGGCCGTGAAATAGATCTTTTACGACAGTGAGAATGAAGTATTGAAAAGCGGTGTCCAGAGCACTCAACTTTTGTTTGGGGCTTTCAGAAAGATCCTAAAATCAAACGTTCCTGAAATGAAAAACTTCTCCTTCCATGGTACTTTTTGCAAAAGTGCTTTCGAAAAAGAAAAGGAAAAAAAATATTTCTTTGGAAAAACAATTTAAAATTCCCAAGCATTTTTTGAGGAAAATATCCTGTGTTCTCCTTTTCTCCTGCACCTCTGCTAACAGAAAGCACAGGAGGCGCTGGGCTGACCATGCTCCAGACACCAGTTGTAGCTTGTGAATCCACATCTGAGCTTCCTTACAGAGCTGGTTCTGGAGGAAAGCAGCTGCATGTGGCGATGAGGGGGGAGGACCATGCCCACCTTCTCCTGCCTTGGAGGCTAAAAGAGATCAAAGTTCCTGATGCTCAGCAACACTCCTGCTGCGTGACCAGGAGGAATTGCGTGTGTTCTCAAACCTGGTGCATTAAAGATGAAACCTTCAGCAGGAGGTAGTTAGCTGGCTTGTCCTACCTGCCATCACCTAGCAGAGGACCACAGGGCAGCACTGCCAGGACCGCTTCCCTTTGGGTGGTTGGAGGAACTGTGCGGCCGGTGGCGTGGGCATGTGCCCATCCACGAGGGAGAGAGGGCAGTGCCTCAGGTGGGAGTGGGAGCAGAGGAAAGGAGAGCTTTCAATGTCTATTTCTTCCCTCTCTCTCCTGAATCTCAGGAGGGGGACAGGAGTTAAGACATAAGGTGGAAATAAAGAGCCCAGGAGGATTTCAGTGGACCGAGGCCCAACCCTAACCCAGCCTTCCCTAGGCTGGTGCCACTTGGGTCGGTGAACCTGCCTCTTCCAAGCATATTTTGCCTTTACATGTCAGGTCTGAATGACCCCAAACTGTGAAATGGCTGCCTGTTGCCTGGTTTCCAAGCAGCTTATCACCCTCACTTCTCTTGCGTAGACACAGAGTGCTGTAGCTGGCTAAAAAAAGCAACACACGCAGGGAGCCCTTCGTCCAGAAACGGAGCCCAGACATGAAACAACCCTGCCAAAACAACACACACTACCACATATCTAATTTTCCCTTTGGGGATCATGGAGGAGTTGCATATGACAGACATGAGTCATGTTGCTTTGTGCAGGTCTAGAAGATGCTCAGATATTACCTTGAGGAGGGCAGGGGAAGGAATTAGATGGAGCAATAACTCTCTGTGATGCAGTGCTCCTCTTCACTAGCTCTGAGGGCATTTTACAAAGGAAGACAGTGTCAGTATCCTTGTTTTAAAAGGGGCACTGAGGAGAGGCATAAATTCTCCAAGGCTACACAGCCTCCAGTGTCAGAGCAAAGGTGAGAGCCTGGGCCACCCAGCCCTGCACTGCATCCAGGCACCACGCTGCCCCAGTCATGCTCTTGACATTGGCATTATTGCCTGAGCAAAGGACTGCAAAACCCCACAGGCTCAGCCTATGAAAAATGTGATTTCTCCTCTTTAATTACACTCTCTGCAAATCAGTGGGGAATACCTCCCCCTGCTCCTCAGGACAGGAGCATGGCCACGTACAGGCTTGTTCAGAGCATTTCGTTCCTTGAAATGATTCATTTGTATGTAAAATCATATTAGCCTTTATTGGCTCTCTCCACAGACCCTCCCAGCATGACAGATCTAAACCTTGAAGTGCCATTAATCTTTGGTGTGCTCTGCCCACTCTTTCACATGGTACTTTGTGGCTGGTGACCTTCAACAGAGGATTTTTGTTGTACTCTTTCCCCAGGAGCCCTGGCAACACCTGCAGCAGCTGGTGCTAATCTTTCTGCAGTGGGAAGGAAGTGGGGGGGGGGTCAAGGCTCCTTCACGTGTACTGACAGCTGAACACTGAGCTGCTTTTCCCCTTGCAGGAGATAATTGCTGAGAAAAGGCCAAGTCCTGGTGTAGTGGGGAGGGTCAGGCAAATTCCTGCTGAAGTTGTTGTCTGAGCTGATGGTAAGCAAGTCCAGGCAGCCTGCAATGGTTGTGTTCGTACAGTGCCTGGCACGGGGGGGCCGCCTCTGCCCGCAAATCAGAGGCACCACGGGGCGATGAGAAGGTGATGATAAGGTGAGTCTGAGGCCTGGATTTAGGAGAGAGCAGCTGGAACTCAGCTGCAGACTTATGACCTAAGACTCATGTAATGGTACAAGTAAAGATAAATTCAGGTACGTCAATAAATAGGCACATTCATGTTAGGTGTCACTGGATCTTTGAAAGAGACGCTGGCACATGCCATAGTTCTCCCAAGGTTAAAGATGCCTTTTTGAGACTGATGGGGCCATAATCAACTCACCTGATGAGCAGTTTCCCCTGGCAGCTCTGATGGAGCTGAAGGCAACTCTGGAGACAGCAGGGTGCTGGAGGGCGGCAACTCAGGAGGGAAATCCAAAGCAGAGCTTGAAGTGTCTTGTCCACGTGTGACTCAGGGAAAGCCTGCTTGCAAGGCCCTCTCTGGCTCAGTCCCTTCTAGGGTGGCATCTATACTGTGTAATAAGGGTTGAGCTGATGCTTCAGGTTTTCTCTTCATTACAGTGTCTGCCAACCCTGATCAAAAAGGTATTTTTGCCATATCTCTTGGGCTTTAGCCTCTTTGAGACCTCTGCCTCTGTCAGATTAGACTTGGATTGGCCAGTGAGTTCAGAATTACAGGGGGATAAGGAAAAAGGGAAAGGATATAAATGCACACACACTGATCACCTAAACCTGGTTTGATAGGAGATCAGGCTAAAAATAAATCTATTTGGCAATTCATTGGGTGTATTGAGAACAGGTGATGAGTTGGAAGCTTGCTGTTTTGGAGGGAGGAAAGTTGTATTGTTGCTGCTCATGTCAAACCACATCACATCCCCTCCACCTTGTGCTGACAGGAGAGCAACACAGGACACTCCAGGCCCGTGTTGTCTGCCAGACATATCCTGCCTCCCAATTCCTGTCCCCATCGATCGTGTCTTTGTGGGCCTGACTCAGGTTTACTGCGTCACATGGAACCTTTGCAGATGCCAGAGCCCTGGCACTGCTTGCAGAGAGGAGCATGCTGTCTGCCTGAATTAAATTCAAGCCCTTGCAGCTCTCTGTTTTACTCAGGCAGGATTGATCTTTTGTAGGGGGGTACCGTGGGAAGCAGAAATAGATGCTTGAGTCTCTTATCGTTTGCACCCAAGGAAAGAACAAGTCACACTCAGAAATCGATGGTGCTGCACCAGACTTACATTTCCATTGCCAGGAACAGTAGCTGGCCTCCGTATTAAAGATACTTATGAAGGAGACACTGCAGTATTTCAGACAGAGAGGTGAGGTTGCAGGGAATTATTCTGTGCAAGGGGGGAAATGTTCCTCTAATAACTCACTTCCTGAGCTCTTATGGTGGGATGCAGAGGCAGAAATCTCCACCCTGCCTGAAGAGCTCCTGGAGGAGCAGTCTTGTGAATCAAAACTGTTCTTCATTTGTTTTCCCCCTTTCTTAAACTACAGTGCATCTGGAGCCCTTCATCTTTACTATCACTCGCCGCTGTCTGTCAGGCTTCAGACGCTGAAGAGAAAAAGGGATTTTTTTTTTCTGCTTAGTCCTTGGGTGAGAGCCATCAAAAAGTAAATGAGGCAGAGTTGGTGACACAGAAGATGTTAGCACTTGCTTGGTGAGCACATTGAAGTAGCGGCCAGGTGTGAAGCAGGGGATTTGGTGGTGAATTGTGTTCCTAGTCCCCAAAGCTGATCTGGGGTCATTCAGAAGGGACCTACACACAGCCTCAAAAATCAGAGGCTGCTTTTAGAAATGTTCGTGTGTGAATCGTGGCCTGTTACTGTATGTTACTTTTGCATCAGCTGGGAAACCATAAGGAGGTTTTCATAACCATCATTAGAAATTTGCTTTAGGAAAAATATATTGAGAGTCACTGTGGCTTGTTAGATAGCCAGACTGTGAGACAGCTGGGCTGAGGGCAGCACAGAAATTGCTCTTCTGGCTAAGGACTACAGCTGACTGAGAAATTTTTAATTTGTTTCATGGCTTTAACTGGAGGAAACTGGAAAGTGATGTATTTGGGGGGAAGCCACCTGAAACAAAGTTTTTTCCATGATCCCTTGCCAAAGAAAGAAGTAGAAGTAATTGGCCTCAAAGAGTTGTATTTGTTCCACACCAAAGCAAAACTTTCTGTTGCTTTCTTGGATGCATTTACCCTGTATTGCAGTTCTAAACAAAATGCCTTTTTTTCAAAGTGAAGCATTGAGAAGATTTTGTTCTGGCTTCTTCAGAAGAGGAATTTTCCCATACCGCCATTTTGACCCAAGTACATGAGCAGTTTTTGCTGACCTGCCACCCAAACTGTGGGGTTTTTTTACAATAAGTAGGAAAAAAACCCATGCAGTCTCTAAGGGATAAAAGGTTTGGCCAAGACTGAGCAATTGTTCTATCGTAACATAGGGTGGGAGATGCTGTCAGAGATCCTCCCGTTCTTTCTTTGGCTTAGGTCTTCTCTTTATTGTATCTTGTTTGTACCTGGGTATGAAAGCAGTGACAAATCAATGTTAGGGCATTTCTCATAGAGGCTAGTAAGGAGCAAACTAACCATGTGCCCCATCCCTCTCCCTGCCCTGTGTGTGACCCCCCTGGAGTTCCTGAAAAATGTGGGAGGTCAGTCAGCCTTGTCTGAGGTTGGAGAGCATGTGCAGCAATTGGGGAGACATTTTTTGGGCTGGTTTTGGTGAATTTTATTACCTCTGGGGCAGTCTTTCCTTGCCACAGCTGGTGGAAATCCACCAGTGCTTATCACTGGGCTCCTCCTTACCTTTCTGTTTCTTTCTTACTTTTGCAAAACCACAGCAAAAGCCCACTGTTGAGACCCAGAGTGTTTCGCCTGGATGTTGGTGACAGCAGGTGTGACAGCGGAAGGGCTGGAGTGCACGTTGCTTCTGCTTAAGCTAGCAGAGTGGTGGCAGGTGACTATGTTCCTTTGAAGAACATAACAGCCTTCCAGGGAAATGGGCATCAGGGCTCTGGATTACTGCCATTGGTTTAGGTGCTTCATTCTGCATTGCACATTAGCAGGGACAGGTAACATGCAGGCAAGCCCAGGAGCCCACGTTGACTGTATCACCAAGGAGAGCTTGAAGTCAAGGATCATCGTCTAATTAGTCCATGCAATGCTTAGCAAGGTTATTTTTATCTCAAGCCCTTCAGAACGTACATAATCGTTCCACCTTAATTCTTTCAAAACTTGGTCTCTATGGAAACCCTAATATAAATGACTGCTCATTTCATTTCTGTACATCTGAGCCGTGTTGCAGACTCCCTCTGCATGTGCGCGTGTGGCCATACATACACATGTGTATATACACACGCGCAGGGTGACACCAGACTGATCTGTATTCTTTACTGCTGGTCTTCCTCTCCACCCTTCAGATAATAGCACTTGGGTTTTATTTCTTCTGAGCACTGCATATTTAGATCTGCAAACCTCTAAGGAGTCTTGTCTCTGAACTGGAGGGAGGTGGGAGGGAAGGCAGAAATCTCTGTGATGCTCGAGCTGATGTTCAGACTGCCCCTGTAGGATTTGGGGCAGATGCCTGTAGGATGCTGCTTGTGGCTCTCAGAGCCGTGTGAATGGAGTTTAGGGTGTGGAAAAGCCACTTTTCTAATAACCCGCTTGTATTCAAGAGCAGTTGTTACTGTTTTCTCCAGATTTCTCTTGTGAACACAAGAGGGCCACGTTTGGTGGAAAAAAAGGCTGACAGCAGCTTTACAAAGGGAAAAGAAGGAGGCAGAGTGGAAGGAGCAAGCTGGGTGCGCTGCGCAGCTCTGCAACGAGTTTAATTGCGTGTGGCTCCGAGATTGTCAGGCTCGGGGGAGGATGCAGTGCCTGACTGATGATTTGCTGCATCTCAGTCACATCAGCGTCAGTCCCTGCTTCTCTTCTGCCGTTTTGCCCCTCTGTTAGTCCTATCATTGTGGTAGATTAACACCTCTCAGGTTTAACATACTTATCCTCCCAGCACTAAGGGCTGTAATTTCCTTTCTCTGCAGTGGAAAACTGAAGCACAGGCAGGTTGAAGTTTTGATCCACTAAAGGACACAGTGCTTCAAAATTAGCCTTAACACATCATTTTTAAGCAGCTGACTTGCGGATAGTAATTCCCAATAAGACTGAAGTGCCTCAGCTCTCATGATCATGCTGTGAGAGGATTTTCCTCTCTGTTCCAGGAAAATCTCTGCTTCTTGTAGATACCTGTCTCGTCTCTGGGCTTGGGACAGCTGTGACGTATTAGGGTTATGGCCAAGATGTAGGAGGGGTGTTCAGCAGGTTGGGTAGGTGGCAGATGGGCTCTGTAAGCCAGGCCAGCTGCAGCCACCCTGCAGGCAGGCAGCTGTGCAGCCACTTCTACCCCATATAACCGGGAACATCAGTAATGCACCGGGAGAGCACCAGTCCCAGGTGGCCCAGCCACCCTCTCCTCTCTTCTCTGTTAAATCTCTGCCTGCTGCTAGCAGGGAGGGAGGTTACTGGATATAGGGAGTGACTGCTGTGAACTATTGGGTTTGTTAATCTGATTCCCCATGCCTTCTAGAGCACTCTCTACTTCCCTGTACATGCTAATATGAAGGGATATCGCAGGGGATAGCAGAGCTTCACCCTACACTCACACGTTAACACTCACGTTAACATAAGACATGTCGCTTAATGCACCGGGTGGTGCTGCTGAGAAGGCAGTGGGGCTGAGATTTGGAGAAAACCAACTGAGAATAAAACAGATCTGAATGCCTTTGAGCAGTGGCAGGGGTTATTGTTCTCCAAGAATAGCTGTCTTTTTTCTAAGAACTCCTCTTCTAAACACTTAGCTAATTCCCTGCTTCTCCCCTGTTCTTCCATCCCTCCAGGCCAGCTGAATGGCTGCAGGGCATCAAGGGAGATGCTAACTTGCTCAGGAACCTCATTGTTGCAGTCTCCTCTTTGGAAAGGATTCAGAGCTGCTCCAGCAATTTTAGTTCTGCCCTCAATTCAGCATCCCATTTGCTGTCAAGCCCATAAGGACCTGGCTACCACCGCCCCCAGAAGGATGACAGTGAGGAGTCTGGCCCACTCCTGCAGTGAGAGGAGGAGGCTTGTTCGCACGCTCAGTATAAAAGGCAATTTCATTAGTTTGCAGCCCTGGCTGGGAACCAGAGCTGGCACCAGAGATTGTTTTTATGAATAACACCTTGGCAAAACAGAACTGGTAGCAGCTTGGGTGGGATGTATATTTAATTCATCCCCTTTCATTCTTGGATTGGCAAACTGGCAGGTTGCAGGGTAGTTGCATGTCTCTCGCTGTGTGTGCTGTGAGTCACACCAGTGCCCGGCACGTGACCAGGGCTGTGGTCCTGTGCTTCGCACATCCATTGAGTCACCAGCTGGCATGGAGACAGGGCTCAGGGTCTTTCGTATTGCATTCAGTGCGGGCTTCTGGCATGCCAGGGGCTTGCTGACCAGGGCTTAGTGAGAAAGCCTGGAAAATGAGAGATCTTTAAGAAACAAATAACACTGGATCAGCTTCAAATTGCCTTTGCTTAATCCACTGGGCTGAAGCCTGTTGGTTTTCACTGCAAAGCCCTATAGAGCTCATAGCTTTTTGTGAGTAGACAGCGTTTGGTCTTCTACACAACAAGAAACTGGAACAACAGTGCTGAAGAATTCATGGAGACATTCAACATCTCAGCATAAACTGTCAGGCTGCGTGAAGAAATTCTGTTTTGCGCCTGTCTCAGGGGTATCTGAGCAGCATCCAGAAATCGCCACTTGCAGCTCGTTTTCTGTTGTGAGCACAAGTGCTGCTGCTGTCTGCTGTACAGAAGCACGGCAGAGGTTAAACTTCATTGCTTGAGCAAATAGTCTCTTCCTTGGCTTCTGCTGCTGCAGCAGGCTCAGTTTCTCAGGCTGAATGAACTTTTCCAAGCTGCCAGAGTGATTTAGGAGCTCACAGGCAAGTTCATAGAGTGCAGCAAGTTGTGCACCATCTCCTTTGTGCAGCCATGCTGTAAGGCAAGGTAAGATGGCTGAGGTTTAAAACCACTCAGGCATAGCTTCATTGCTGCCAGATTGGGGCTAATGCACTTCACTGGCCTAGAAAAGGGGGAGACCCAGCATGACTCTTTGCTCTGGCTACATAAACATGCCCTAATCCCACAAAAGCCCTGTTAGCCACAGCAGGATTTTTCATGCTGGTCTCAAGTGGGATAAGGGCTCTCACTGAATCTGGCTGGACAGTTTTTCTTCCAAGAATCTTATTCTGACTGAGAAAAATACCATGCACTGTTCTCCATGGTGGTCAAGGCAAGATTTCTTAATTTGATCTTAAATTAGAAGAGGGGAAATTAAGGTAAGAAATGGGGAAAACTTCCCACAGATCTGAAGACAAGCTTCAGCGATAGGCAGTGGGTTTGGGCCCCACAGTCTAGAGAATGCTGCTCAGCCCTGTTTGAGAGTTTTTTCTGTATCATGGGTTTGTGGAGCAGGGCCTTTCCCTGTTTGCAGAGACGAAGCACTTTCCAAGGTGACTCCTTCACCTTGAATTGGAGACAACTCTCCTCATTGCTTTGCTGGAGAAACATGTGAAGACCAATGGCCTTCCCTTAACTATTGAGATGATATCACTCGCTAGAAACAGCATCCAATTTCCTGATCCTTTGTTTGAACAACAAACAAATAAGATACGAGCACTGCAGCTACAGGCACATCTTCTTCATAAATATCAAGAGGCACGAGGCTCTTGCTTTAAACACCTAACTCTAAATAATGCCTCAAGCCAAAGTTGTTACCCGCTACCTTGAATACAGCCCTACTCCATCAGCAGGTTAAAATAATAACAAATAAAACATAGAATTATAGCTGTGCAATACTCGAAAATGAGCCTGTCACTTTGCGTCTGGGTTAGAAATCAATCACTAAGTCCTCAAATCAGGTTCTGCTATTAAAGGCTGGAAGCAGGAGAGATTAAATACATGTCTGTGAAAGTCTCTTTCTGCAGGTGTGCTGATCTTCCACAATTTTAAACGGATCTTTTTTCTTTCCTTAGCCATGGTTTCTGTCATTGCCTTCCAAGTTGGTGTCTTTTTTGGCAGTTATTATTAACTATTACGTGTTAAAAGGATCTATTTCACAGATGGGCAGGGAAGAGAAGATTGCATTGATTTGACCATGTGTCACAAGAGGCACATGCAAGACTCCTGGAGGAGCTGACAACAAAGCCCCAAAGCTTGTAGCACCCTTTCTATTGACTGCAATTCCATTGCCTGCATCTCTTCTGTCGAATTCTCTTGGGCTTCAGAACCAGGTCTACAAAAGGTTTCCTGGAGAGCAGGAAGCACAGCTAGAGCAGTGTTGTGTCAAGAGTACAGCGGTGCATTGGCATGCTGAAATCCAAGTTCCATACACTGACTTTCTGCTGCATTGTCAGTGCATTTTGCTTCCTGCCATGGGAAACAAGGCCTGTGGGAAAGAGTGAAATACCTTGGGGCAGGAATTACACTTGCAGGGATTCAACACCTCATCGGCAACTGTTCATCACAGTCCCATTCAGCACTATCTCTTCTTATTTTCTTCTTCTGGCTACTTAAAAAAAGGTTTCTCCCCATCACTCCCATCATCCTGTGGCTGCTACAGCAGAGAAAGGGGGTGCTTTGAAGCGAGCAGGAGGCCGGCGAGCTCTGGGCGAAGGGGCTTCCTTCTCCTTGACTGACAGTAATTACTGCTCGCTGCACTGTGGGTGTTGTGCAGCGCTTGCTAGAAACTGAGACGGAGCTTTGCACACCTCAACAGGTTTCTCCATTTAAATATCTTTTAAGCTTAGAGAGTGGCGTGCTTTCTGTCTTTACCTCTTTGCCCCTCCCCTTCCCCATTCGGGTGTTTTGAAAGAGTTTTGTTTTAACTAAACAGCATTTTACATTTCATGCAGAACCATCATGTACAGCACGTTTGTTTTCCCTCTGCTGTGACAGGCTCTGACATTATTTTGATGAGAAGATTTCTTAGCATTTTGAAACTATGTTCAGTCTTCCCTTGCTTGGGGTTGCTTTTTAACCCTCTGAGTTTCAGCAGCCCTGTTGCAACTCCGGGGGGAATCTGCCAAAATCTGGGGGGCTCCAGGGACCAATACCCTTTTCCTTTTTACTGACCAGCCTGCAAAATGGCTATGAGATTTTGTCCGCACAGGGAAATCCCCTCACGTGGTTGTAGTGGATGGATTTTTCTGCTGTAGATATGCTGGATTAGCAGCCTGTGGAGCTGAGTTGAGTTTGGAATAAGAGTAAATCCTTGCCATACAGGCAAATCCTCCTCATGGAGACACAGTTCCTGTCCACAGAAGACGGCAAGACAGCCGCTTTGCCAAATACAAGGAAAACACTGACTCTATTGACAAAAGGACCCAATACAAGTTATTTCTTCAGGGCAGAGGCAAAGGTGTGTGAAGGGCAGATGGAGTGCTGGTCTGTGCGTGCTGGGGAAGGTGTGTATGGGTTGCAGGGAGGGGAAGAAGGGCATGTTTTTTCACATCTGATTAACATAAGGATGCCAGCAAAGTTGGCTGGAGAGTGTCAGTGCAGGGACCATTTTTCGATCAGGTTTGCAGCCTGATTTCAAACCCGGATCCGTGATTCTGTAGTATTTCCTCTGCAGCACTTTTTCCCAGCAGCTGAAGTTGCCTGGCAGAATTGGGTGCATGGGAGACGACTCCAGGGCATATCTTTGCAGAACTGCTGATGCCTGAGGCTTGGTGCTTCTGCTCCCTTCTGCTAACATCTAATTTGTGTCACTCTGGTGCCCAGTAGGTCCTGATTTACATGAGGATGCAGTTGCCCATCAGGGTCTTGAAATCTGTCCCAGCAGACCCCAAAATCAATACAAACCCCAGTCATGGGCTTGTCAGCTTCATCAAGCCATCGGTTGTCCTAAAGACCTGTTTGGGAACACAGGCAGGGTGTCCTGCAGCCAGCTGCCCTGCCATGACCTGCAGGAAGACAGGTGTCCTCTCAGTGTTGCTCTGCTGTCATGAACTCAATTCCCTAGGCTTTGATTGAGCTCAGTAATTTAATTCTGTCTTCCTGTGGGGTGGGGAAGAAGTAGGGGAGGAAGAGAGGGAAGACCAGGAAGGTGCACGAAGCTCACTAGCAGCGTTTCGTGCTTGAAACTGGAAGCTTTTCAAAGCCTTCCAAAGGAGCTTAGAGGAGTCCACAGGTAGGACGTGCTTTTAAATTTCCTGGCATCTCTTAATCATTAGCTGTATCCAAAGGGAATTAAAGAATGTCAATCAACATAAATTATTCTTCATGGGAGCATCAGCAGTGTGGACAGTTTTTATTGTAACTTAAGCAGGAAATTGAAATATCAGCATCGAAGTGTGAAATACGCCATTGCAGTGAACTGTTCTTCATAAAGCAAGAGGAGAAATGTAAAGAAGATTACACACTATTAGTCCCACTAGAATTTTGCTCTTAATCTGCCTTAAATTGAAAAATTGTTTGGAAGTGTTAGCAGCTTTATTGTGCCTTAAAACAGAGGGGCTATCACAGGCACATGGCACCCAATGGGGATCTTGAAAGTGTAGGACCAGAGGGATATCAGCACAGAGTAGCTGTGGTCTACATTTACACAGGGGCTCACCTGGTCACCTTCACTGCCATAGCAGAGCAACGTGGAGGTCTTTACTGTGTCATAGTGGCCCTTTGGGGAGGCAGAAGAGCAAACTCAGCACCATGGGATGGTGTGCTGGGATGGTGTGTGGCAGGAGGCAGCGGGGCTGGGCCTCCTCGTGTCTCACGTCTTCACTTAGTACCTTACTGGGACACCCCCGGTCCTTTCAGGCCTCAGAAGTACATCATATCTCATAGCAAGAAGGTAAAGCTTGAGCCCCATTAGGGGTGTTTGGTTCAATTTGAGGTACTTAAATGCACAATTCAATTGAATTCCTAATATTTTGAAGGGGGGGGGGGGGCTGTCCTTCCATCAGAAGAAAAGAATGACATTTGGTAAATACCCAGGGAAAGAAAATTCCAGGAAAACATCTTCCTGGCTCTGGTGGATTGTTTTGTTTCAATTGCACATAATCATTTCGCCCAATAATGTTGAAAGATTTCGTTTGGGCTTTTGATTGTATTAAAATATTAAACATTGAATATAAAATTATAATAAAATGTTAGCATTAATATTTTAATACAATCTAAAGGTTGAAACAAAACATTAAAACTGCAGAGGAAATGTAGGGTGGGGAAGGCAGTTAGAGACAAGGAGGATTTATGCACATCATCAGCCATGTCTGTCTTCTCTGCTTTGCAATTGTCTTGACGTGCATGCTGCACCCATCACCTGAGCGTGCATGCTGCTTGCTTCCCTCTTCATGTAGAAGCTCCCCCTTTCTTTAGACTTAGGAAGAGACCCAGGCAAGGAGGAGAACATGTGTCCTCACTATTTTCGTAAATGAATGACTCTTGATCTTTAAGTTCACACCAAAGAGACAGACGCACACAGAGGCTCTGTGCTCCGGGGCAGCATGAAGAATGTCACTGAGCTTGGAACTCACGGAAGAAGAAATTTCCTTGCAGGGAGTGAGTTTATGTCTACCGTATGTCAAGAGGAAAAGGAAGGAGAAAGGAAAGACTCTGGGGGGTAATTTTTATATCATGCATTGAGAGAAGAGACAAACTTTGAAAGCTCCCAACAGCTGACGATCTGTTATTGCTGCCCAATTCCTGTTACCTTTCTGCTTGGAAGAATATGAATCGTTTCAGAGCCAATGCAGGCATAATGTTATTTACCAAGCCTGGCCTTATTAGGGACATTCATTCTCTTTCTCATAACCTGCCTTTTTATTTTGAGGGGAGCTGGGACATGGATGGATGTGTAATGAGATCACCTGCTCTGCCTCAGGTGTTCTTGGAACACTCAGGATTTTTGGATCGCACCAGTCCAGTGGTTGCACACACAGCCAGAATAGGTGTGCATGACCTCACAGGCCAGTGAGAAATCAAAGCTGTGTTTCAGATGCTGAAAGTCACCCAGGGGACTTGATTTCAATGGGAATTGCGGCTGTGAGGGGAGCCAGGGGCTCAAACAGGGGTTTAATTTTTTACAGAATCACAGAATCCCAGAACAGCGGGGGTCGGAAGGGACCTCTGGAGATCCCCCCGTCCAACCCCCCTGCTCCAGCAGGCACACCCAGAGCAGGGGGCACAGCACCACGTCCAGGCAGGGTTTGAATGTCTCCAGGGAAGGAGACTCCGCAGCCTCTCTGGGCAGCCTGTCCCACTGCTCTGGCACCCGCACAGGAAAGGAGTTTTTCCTCGTAATCAGGTGGAACGTCCTGTGCTCCAATTTGTGCCCATTGCCCCTTGTCCTGTCGTTGGGCACCGCTGAAAGGAGTCCGGCCCCATCCTCTTGACACCCACCCTTCAGATATTTATAAGCATTGATAAGATCCCCCCTCAGGCTTCTCTTCTCCAGGCTGAACAAGCCCAGGTCTCTCAGCCTTTCCTCGTAAGGGAGATGCTCCAGGCCCCTGACCACCTTGGTAGCTCTCTGCTGGACTCTCTCCAGTAGTTCCCTGTCTTTCTTGAACTTTAGGTGTGTCCTGTTTTTACCATTAGCAACTGGCTCTGTTGGGCTGTAATGAAATATCCACTGAAGTTCAAAACTACTTGGACTATTTGAATCAATAAGCCTCGAACCTCCCCCTTTAGGTGTCCAGTGCTAACAGCATTAAGTCTTATATTACTGGGTAGAAGATTAATGGGTTAGAGAAGCCTAAAGAAATTTGCCTTGAATGTTTCTCTCAGACACACAATTTGTGGTCATGGATTTTCTGATCTTCACTACCTGCCATCCTTAGCCCAGGTTTCCTGGTGTGAGGCAGAGGCTGGCCGTTTGTCTGAAACCTCTAGTCAAAGCCTGGGAGTTTTGGCCTCTGGTTTGCTCAGAGGAGAGCTCTAGCCATGGAAACGGAGCCTCAGAGAGGCACCATGCTTGGCAGTGGAGTTTGATGCCATATTTAACTCCTGCTGAGGAGAAGACTTTGAACAGGGAACCTCTTTTGACCTTTGGTTGTGGCTGTAACGCTTTATTCTCCAGCCAGTGACTGATGGGTGACTAAAAGTCCTGGAAAGTCCCTAAGGCCTCAGAGAAAGTAGGTAGCTTTAAACCAGAGCTACAAACTCTCACAGTGGGCCTTCAGTAAAGTTCTGAGGAGGGATGGGAGGGAGGGACACCTGAAATAGCTGCCTGGAAAACCAATAGCATGTAGTACTGCGTCTCTCACATCCTGTTCAGCTGCACTGCTCAGTCTGGACTCGTGCAGTGCCTGTGCTTCCCAGTCAGGCCAGTGCAACTGGTCGCTGTATTGTCCTTCCCTGTAGCCCTCCTCTTCCTCATCTTTACACGTCAGGTCTGTGATTCAGCACAGGGCTTACAGGCACACCTCAGTTTGTGCCTGTGCCTGTGGACTTCGGCAGAGGCTCGGCATGTGCCTCAGAACATTTCCAAATAGCAGTGGATTAACGAGGGCTGGGTCAGGACCTCTTGTACCCTCCAAGCTCATCTGCTGCTGGTCTGAAAAATCCAGTCTTCACTGCTGTTTGTTAGAGACTCTTTATCACCAGCCGCAGGGGCCCTGTCGTAGTCAGCAGAGGGGAAGGGAGGAGTCACATTATTTCTTGTGACTGGGTATCATAAAAAGGAAAGGCACAAGAGATGCAGGAAGCAGTGCTGATTAGAAGAGGTAGCCCAGGCTATGGCTTGGAACTTCTATCCCCAATTTTATGCTCTTTCCTTGGACATCTGCTGTTTTCCACTGCTGGATGTAAGGTGGTAGACTTTCGGAGTGGCTGACAGACCCCACCGTAGCTCTTTCACATAACAATACCCTTATCAAATCCTTAGAGACTGGGATGGCAGTTTGGAGCACACAACCTTTGTGGCTTTTGGGGGTCACTTTTGGGGTTATGCTGTACTACACAGAACTTCCCAGGAGCAGGGCTGAGTCCCCACCTAACTCATTTCATATGGAGTGAATTAGTTTGTGCAACAGTAAATGGTACCCGTTTGTCCCTCTGCCCTTTGTTTGTTTGTTTGTTCCTGTGCCTCAGGAACTCGGGAGGAGTAGATCAGTTACAGATAACCAGGATCTCCAGCCCATTTGTGCCACAACGCCAGAAATCTGCCAGCTTATAATTAGCCTCCATGAATAATTCATTGCAGACACTGCGTTCATCAGATCTGACAGCCGTAATCGTTTTACCAGCAAAATATGGGGTTTGTCTTATTTGTGAAAATGATTCAGGCAGCATTTTTTTAAATAGAAAAGGGAGGGATACGTGTGTCTATGCCTGTATATAAATATATATATTATGTACAAATATATAAAAACATATATATATATATCTCCAGGCACACACACACACGTATATGCTTTGCGTGCTCACTCTATAATAAAAGCTATGTTTGTATAGCATGGATCAAACCTATCAGTGATGTAAGTGATTAAACCAATTGGATTGCAGCAGGAATGAAGACATATTTATATCTGCTCTCTTTTACAGTCTAAAAATACCCCTGTAATTCTGAATGGATGTGTTTTTAGGCAGTTGCATTTAGAAATACCTCCAGACCCACATTTTGTTGTTGTTTTTGGAAAGCAGGCAAGGAGATCAGAGTCTCGGGGTCTTGTCAGGAGCCCTCAGATCTCCTGTCTCTTTAAGGCTCCGTCAGACTCCCTCTCTCTGTGCTTTCATTCTTAAATACGGGATGTGTCCAGGCTTTATTAATTTATAACAATAGCTGATGGTGCTGGGGAATGAATGGGTCTGTGAAATACCTGACATGGCAATTAGGGCTGCTATCACAGCGAGGCCTGATTTTTGCTGGAAGGGAAGTTGCTGTAAACCAAGGCTAATTAATTGTTTTTGGAAAAAAAAAAAAAAACAAAACCAAAACCCACACACAAATGATCTGGGCTAAAATTCTCTTCCTGTCATGGTGTAAATCTGGAGCAGATCCACTACTTTTGCATGGTTACCTGTTGTACATGACAAAGCCCTAGCAAGCACACTAAGAGTGATATTGCAGGCAAGGTGTGTGTTGCAGACCAGCAGTTTCCTCAAAAATCAGCCTCCATTTATTGCCGCACACTCTAATTCCAGAGGCACATCAAGCATGTTGCACAGGATTGCTCGCATTTCTTTCTGTTGTAAAGGGAGACCGGTGCAGCACTGCGAGGCAGTTCGTCCGTCTGCATTACAGATGTTCCCAGCTCGCTCACACCCGCACGCAGTGCTTTCAGTCCAGTTGTGTCAGGACAATGAAAAATCATTTCCCCATTTTATCCCCTCATTCTTTGGCAGTTTGCTTTTCTCCCTGCTCCCCTGAGCCGTGCTGTTTAGTCCTTCGGTTGATGCCACACTTCAGTACGGGGTTGGGTGTACGCAAACAGGGCTGAAAAATCTGAGAGAGTGATCTCAGGGTGGAAAGGGCTTTAGATGGTGGGGGGCAAGCTTTCGGGGCTGGTAGATGCAAGGAAGAAATAGAGTGGATGGTCATGTCCTCAACAGGCAAAAACCATGACTGACTGATACCAGCCCGAGTCTGGGGACCTCTGGACCTCATGGTGAGTGCTGAGGTCCTGGTCATCTTACCTCTTTTCCCTTTCTCTTCTCTAGCTCTTTGTCTGGTGCACTGCAGGATCAGGGAGAGATGATGAATAGTGGAAGGAGAGAGGCTTCAATCAGCTCCTAAGTGCTGGGACCTGGGTGGTTTTTGATGCTCAGAAAGAGTCCTGGGGACAGAGAGAAGGGAGTTTTTTATTAGCTTTTCATTACAGTAGACCAAAGCAACCTCTAGATTAAAATATTTCTGTTCTAGAGAGAGGGAGGGAGGGAGGTGGGGGCAGTGGGCTGCACTTGGGATGTTTAGAGATAACATCCACGAGTGCAAGCACAGGGAGCTGAGGCATCTGTGGTTCAGTCCCAGCTGGTGCGGTGAGAGCTGCTGATGCACAGAGCAGAGCAGGAGCCAGAATGCCTGGGTTCTCCCCCACTGTCACCACATCACCATGCAACCTTGGGAAATCCATCTGCTGTCAAAGAGCCCAGACTCTACACAAACACATTTTGCAGCAATGTCAAAGGCATTTGACTCCAGACCTTAGAAAGCACTGGGAAACTGGGCCACTGAAGGCCACAGCCCTGAAGCAGCATCCCCAGCTGTGCTGGACCTCAGGAAGGGAGCAGATGTGCTGGCCCCAGACCAGGGTGGTGGATGCTGACTGCATCCTAACTCAACTTTTCTTGCCAACAGCTTTAAAACAAGGCATCAGAGAGTGACTTCAGTAATAAAATGCTCTGCAGTGACAAACAGCAGTGGGAGAGGTGGTGGCAGAAGGTCACGTGTGTTTCCAGCTCCTTTCCCCATCTCTGCTCAGTGATCCCAGGAAGAGGTGTGACACCACCTGCTAACACACGGCTCAGGATGACTGATCCAAGTAGAAGTGACAGCTCTTGGCAACACACAACAAGCCTGAAAATTCAAACCAGGTCTTCCAAAATGTTCAGCTAAGAGTCAGTAAGGTAGATTCTGGCTGCTGCCCCACGCTCCTCTGTCATAGAGCAGTGATGGAGAAGGGCCTAGAGCACAACTCCCCATGATGTCTCTTGCTCTAGTAAGGAGCATGGCCATGGCCTGTGGGGGTGGAAGGGAGATCTGTATCACAGAGGGCTCTGGAGGCAGCTCTTGGGCTGCTCCTCTGAAAGGACCTATGTCATAGCCCAGATTTGGTGCATAAACCCACCTCTTCTTCCCCATCTCCAGGCACTGAGAGATACCCAAGTAATCATAGAATAGTTTGGGTTGGAAGGGACCTTTAAAGGTCATCAAGTCCAACCCCTCCCCCCCCCCCCCCCCCCCCCCCCCCGCAGTAAGCAGGAATATCTTCAACTAGATCAGCTTGCTCAGAGCCCCATCACAGCCATTGAGTTCCTGCTGTTTTGCAGTGAGTGTGCCAGGAGGGATATGGGTACACATACATTGCTAGGGTGAGGTGTAGTTATCTGTGCGGCCACCCAGCCCAGCAACTTGCAGTCCAAGTGAGCAGGTGTGTTGGTGCGAGGTGTGGAGGTTTAGCGGAATGGAGAGGGATCGGATAAGGGTGAGGGTACGGTGTGGCGAGGGATTGGTAAGTGAGGGTGGAAGCATGTGCATGCCCATGCACGGGGAGCCAGAACATGTGCAGGAGGCGTGATGGGCTACTGAGGTACATGTGGGTTGTGGAGAGGGAGTGTGTGAGCAGTGGGACAGGCGACTGTGAATGTTGTGTCTGCACAATGGCTTCCAGTGTCCCTATTACAGAGAACAGAGAGCACTGGGACCCCAAGTTGCTTCTACTCTCTCAGCCAACACTTAAATGCCAACACAATAAAAACCACAATGCATTATTTAAAAGTCACTGTGCTTGACCCTACAAGGAGCTTTTCAATTGCCTGAATGTCAAGGAGAAAGATGTTGCTGTTTCACTGATGGCTGGTGTGTTAACCTCCTTCTCATTTACAATGTGACTGAGGTGAGAGGCAAAGAGATGCTGGGATGACTGGGGGCGTGGAATGTGTGTGCACAAGGGGATGGGTATGAAACCAACAGTCACCCACATGGAGCGACCCATGGAGCTGACGCTCTGGGCTGGGAAAGCCAAGTAAAAGGAAGGATCAGTCCCTAGGGAAGGAATAAAAGTTTGGGAGCCGTAGCTGTTAGAAGAAGCTGGTTTCAGCCTGTTCAGACCTATCAAGCTGAGTTTGTTTGTTGTTTGGGTTTGGTCGTTATTAGTGCTGGCACTGAGATGCCAACAAAGCCGGTGTGTCTGCCCATCTCTCTCACAGCTAGAAGGCCACAATCTGTGGCTGCAGTGCCCAGGAGGGCTGGACGTATGCCAGGGCTGGGCCTGGGGTGGTCTGCTCAGAGGCACCAGGTCATCTGGTTCTCACAGTCTGGAACTGCTCCTCAGCGGTATTTCACCTGTTACCCCTACTTCCTTTTCTTGGGGCAAAGCAGGTTTGGCCATGGGCTTTTTATTGCTTGTTTACCAGCTGCAAACCCTTCTTGTTCGCTGACTGCTGTTAGCAAATTAAATGTTTCTAACCTCCTGTCCTGTTCTCTGGCTTCAGAAGAGACTTTTTCTTTCTCACAGACTTTCAGTGAAACCCCTTGCAAGGCTGCAAGTCATTATCTGCAAGTCACTGTTGGAGTGAGGTTGTGAGCAGTAGCAAAAGTCAGAAACTAGGATCTCTCTGTAAGCAAAAATCCTCAATCACTATATAAACAACTAGTGGTCTATGTCTATATCTAGCAAATGTTGTTTTGGAGATGACAAAAGGTCACCAGTTGCAGTGGTGGCATTTCACCCCTTATGACCTCATTAGAGGCTTTTCCCAAGTAAGTAACTAGTTTTATTTATTTAGCAATGAGACTGACATTTTTTCTCCTGTCTGCACAAAATACGCACCAAAGCATCTTTTGCAGGATGAGATGTGCCACATAAAGAGAAGATACTTAGTGCTTAGATGCTTTTCACATTCAGAGCACCTGAAAGGTGGTACATAGTAAAAGTGAGAATTAAGCTGATGGGTGTGTTGGTGATGTGAGAGCACGTTTTACTGGGCAGGGCTGTTAACTCAGTTGCTGTGAAGTTGTGATCACAGCCAGCTTTTGGAGGAGGTGATACAAAGACAGGTCCATTAAGGGAGACTGGCTGCAGTTTGGGATCTGGAAGCTGTGCTCCTAGCCCACTGAAAGCCCTGGAGTTCCCTGAGGATACTCAGCATGCGGGTGCTCCTGCCTTGCTGTGTGGGAGGTAAGTCTGGCACTGAGCAGATGGTGCGGGCACACAATGCGCCTGTCGCGTGGGTGGGGAGCAGACCCCACACCATGTGTGGGTATCTCTGGGTGCTCATGTGAGCAGAACATCACCAGCTCTCTGTCCTGGGTAATGGGGGTAGAATTACCCAAGGTTTGGTTGTTAAATAATTGGAGCTGTCTAGGTTACAAGCTGTGGTTTTTTTATTATTCTCCACAGTGATTTTTGATAGCCCTGAGTAAAGTACCCACAACAGTAAGCAGCACATGATGAGGAGAGGACTGGCAGTTGTTCATTTCCACTCATGGGCAATTTGGAAATACCTTTTAAGCAGCTTGATATCTTTTGGCACCTGTGAAGATAGGCATATTTGTGCTTCCCTCTTTTATTCGTACTGTGGAAGGACGAAAAGGTCACAACTATAGTCTTGTCTTTGTAAATGCCACAAATACCATATTTCATCTCTCCTATACTGATGATGATGTTGTATCCTTGCAGCCACTCCAGGCAAGATAGCATGTTACACATGGATGAAAAGCTGCCTAAATCTAGCTAGAATGGACTCAGTCTCAGGGTGCAGTAGACAAAAAGTGAAATATCCCAAGCACTTTAGGAGTAGCTGCGATGTTTTTGACTCGTATCTAGGCACCTAACTCACACAGACTGAAACCTACAAAGTAAGGCTTAGTCTCCTCGCAAGAGTCTTTTAGAACTTGTTCTCAGAATGCAATACAGATTATAAATCATTAGAACAGATGAGGAGGGATCCAGAACAGATGAGGCACTGGTAAAAGAGATTAGTTGGAATATAGAACAGATCTAAAAGCTTGAACAGCTAGGGAGATTATTAGTTCAAGAAGATGAGATTAGATAGAGCAGCTCTTCTTCTGCTACCCTGACTTTTCTGTTCAATCTCCCAGCCAAAAACAGCTTGTGCAACAATGCCAAAACATGCTTCCTCTAGGCTTCAAAATCAGGCAGCATTTGAATTTGTCCAGAACTCTGCCTCTATCCTAGCCTGCCAGTCAATACTGAGATGAAAAAAGAAAGGGGAGGAAGGAAAGGCAAGTACTAGCAGTTAGCAAGGGCTGCGGCCTAAGATCTTTTCTAGAGTTGGGGTGCAGTGGGCAACCGCTTGCAGAGCTCATTAGCTTTAGTTCTCTGGAGCTAAAAAAGAGGGGAAGAGCCCAGGCAGGCAAAGTCACTTAGTGCTTGGTTTTATTTATATCTCTGCTCCACACCAACAGTTGCTGGAGTTGACCCTTTGGGTATCTTGCTTATTGTTGCTGGAGGTTTTTAATGTTTGTTTTTCCCAGAAGCAGTAATTCCAATGGATGGAAATGCAGTTAAAGCTTCTTAAAGCAATTAACTCATTTGCTTTGGTCTACACTGCTGGATATTACTGTTAACTGGAAAATGCTATCTATTTGTTTATATTAAAGAGGAAAAGTGAGAGATTTGCAAAGAGAGGTTGCAATGAGATTGTTCAGTCCTAGCGGGCCATAAACTGCTCATCTAATAGGAGTGAGTGGAGTGCCTGCAGGCTCCACATGTAAACCATGTAATCACCTTGTTAACACACTTTCCAGCAGTAACTTCCCTGACTCCTGACTGCTCTGGAATATTCATGTGCTCATGCATCATTTTAATGAACTTATCAACACATTCATAAGCTATTAATTAAACAATTATTAGTAATTATGCTTTGGGATCACCTCATGTGTAACTTCTGGCATTATGACATCTCACCCCTGCGTTTCACCAGCCTAATCCACAGGGCAAGAAAGACCCCTTCTGCAAGGCGCAAGGCTCCTTCTCTCCCATCCTACCCAGCCCTCACCCATATCTGGCTCAGCTCTTACTAATCAGCGTATTCTGCTTCCCCAGGCAACGTGGAAATAAGCTGGTAGGAGAAAACAGCAGAATTCACTGGGTGATGGCCCACATTACCAAGGCAAATGTGTGCTGCGGGGCAGCAGCATACACAGCCATGGCAGATCCTCGCTGCAAATGTTACAGGGATTTCCAGATGAGAATTAATGGACTTTCCTTGGCTAGCGTAGAAGAAAATGTTCTACGTGTGGTTGTTTATTATTTCTGTTACAGTCACTGTACTTGCTTATTGCTTCCATCTGTTGGCATCAAACTATTGGCTCTTGTCTTATCTCTGGGATGTAAACCCTTCACAGGCAGGGAGCATGGTTTGGTGAGAGGCATAACAAAAGCGGCTGAGAAATTTAGGTGCTTAAAGACTGGGATGCCTTGGAATCAGTTCCAGAGAGGAACTCAGGTACTTAATTCCCAGACGTTTCATTCAGGAAGAAATATGTTCGATGGCCTGAAATATTAAGTGCATAAGTTGTTATCCTTTAAGTTTTGTGAAGTCACTTGCTCCAGACCGTCGTATCTCCAGTTGGTGCCTCAGGAGATCATTAGCTTTGTTGTACGGGGTTCTTGGCAAACCAATCAACCCAGACCGTGTCCTGCTTAAAGAATACTTAAACTATTACAACTTGGGCATAAGTTGTTCTGCTTATTCTTCCTTGCTGCCCCTCCACTTTAGTGCTGCCGGAGTGGTCAAGACAGGATCAAGCAGGCCAACTGGGAGATCCAGAATGATCATTAAAAATAAAGCTGCTCTCCTCTCCTCCCCCCTCTCCAGGCTGTGTTTGGATCCACCAACGTCATTAGTCAAAGGAGCACAGACTGATTTAGAGGGAGCTGTGGGACCTACTGGTGGCTAGTAGCCTCCACAAACAAAACTCTCTCTGTCCACTGCAGGCGAGTGCTGGCTCTCTGCTGCCACAAGGGACCTGCTGAATAATCCCGTGCAGGTGGCCCCAGCTTTGCCGCTTATACACGGCAATTTGGATGAAGTGGCAGGAACAGGAGATGCTGCACTAGGTCGTGTGCTGTTTTATAAATTTTAATCCTCGCTTTGAATTTTCCAGCAGAATGGATTTGGTCTACTTCTAGGCTAGAGGGAAACTTCTTTTTGTTACCCTGGAAACATGAAGATGACAGATCCATCGTTCATCGGCAAGAGGGAGAGAATGAGAGAGAAGTAGATGACCAAAAACTATGGGGGGGAGACCAAGGGAGTAAAAGGGCTTTTCAGAGGAGCCATCCTCACCTAATGCATCAAGGCTGGGAGCAAGGAGTGTTCAGGCTACCACCAGCGGTCAGGATTTTCCAGCACTTCATTGGATCTCCCATAGCAGCAGACTCGCTGGAGCAATTTTGCTCAACTTTGACAATAAAGCAACGGGTGATGGATTAATATTAATCTCTCCTTGCTCCCTTCCCAGCTCTGGCAACCTGGAGTCAGCTCACACTTTCCATACTTAATCTTTTACCTCATTTAAACCTGGGATGTTGTGAATGTGGAGCACACCCAAAGGTCAAAGAGCCACTCGGTGAGGAAATGGCCAAGCTGCAGGACAAGAGCAAGTGTCCTGATTCTGTAGATGGGAACAGGAGGAATCCAGCCATATCCACTTGAAGGCCACCTCTGCTTCAGAGGGAGCCCATGAGGACATCAAGGCAATTTACCTGATTAAAGTCAGTCAGGAGTTTACATATCTTGCTTGATTGGCTTTGCGAGGGAGCCATTGGGTTATTCTTGTCCAAGCAGTCACAGAAGAAGCTGTAACACCCAGTGTGGGAAAACTGACCACATGCACAAGGCACAGAAGGATAGGGTAGGGATCAGGCTCTGAATGTCCACACTGCTCTTGCAAGCAGCTGGAAATCAAGTACGCCCTTGGCTACAGGTGAAGTCAGGACATTTTTGGGTGTTGTGTCCCTGGCAGCAGCCTCAAGACAAATCAGAGGAGTTCCCTCTTCTGCACTGTCGGGTCTGGTATAAGCACTGGAACCTTAAGCTTGCCCTGAGTCTGTGCAGTGGAACAGCTGCATCAAAATACACATCCACACTGCAAAGTTTAAACTTGGGGCAGGGGTCTCTGCACTCAGCTCTGGAGTTACTTGGTGTCACCATGTGTCCTGGAGGGTACAGGGTAAGGAAATCCACAGTGCCACAGTCCCATTTTTTTCCCCTGTAAACTGAGAGCTCTTGAGAAGATAAACCACTCTTTAGTGTCTTGGTGAGCTCTGAGCTTCAATTAAAGGGAAAGGAATTCAGATTTCTGCCCTTCCCACTGAATTTACAGGAGTTAGGAATTTTTTTTTCCTGCTGGAAATTTGAGCAAAGAGCAGATGAGAAAGGATACTGCACTGCAACATTCAGCTGCTTAAAGTCAGGATATGTAGTTCCTGCCCCGCTAAGTTCCCTGTACTCACCTCCTGTTTCCATGCCTTGATGATATAAGTCCACCTCCCGCACTTTGTCTCCCTGCTGCCCTCCAAAGCACCAGCTCATATTAATCTTCTCTCTCCTTGCTGAGTTGCAAAGTGCTTAAAGGCAAGGGCTCTGTTTTCCTGTTCTTATAAAGTCCTCCGTGCTCTCGTGGCACCATGCAAATAAACACGTGATAATAAGCAGTAGCCTCTCACCCACACTGCTCCCAGGGCCACAGGGAGCCTGGGGCTTACCCCAGAGCTTGCAGGAGTGACAAGGAGAAGGTATGGTCCCCTTGCCCTGGTAAGCTGCATCTTCCTCAGTCTGCTCCCCTCACTACCTCGCTCTGCTCCTCCCTGGTCCCCACGGAACCAGGGCTCCTCCCTGGTCACAGCCCCATGTCCCCCTCTTCCATTGCCACCCTGCACCTCCCAGCACTACCGCTCTGTTAATGGCCTCAGCTCACTTCTAAAGCAAGCCTGGCGAAAAAGACAAAATGGAAGGGAAATATTTCCTTTGAAGCAAGAAGATGACCAGTGTGGGCCAGGTAAAAGTTGTTGGTTTTGTGGATATCTGAGGAACTGTATCTGCTGAGACATGTAGGCTGCTATCGGAGGCAGAGAACTGAGCTGGCTGCATTTTAACTTGGCACTGCCATCTGCGGGGCTGTTGTTGCTAGTAGCGAAGCTGGGCGGTCTCAGGAGGATAATGATCTATGTTACGGTTATTATCCTCCTCCCGGAGGAAGTCTGCAGTCCCTTTTCCCTCCCTTACCCTGTTGCTGGAGCAGTGTCAGTGTAGCTGCCAGGCAGAGTAGCAGCAGCAAGAGACAAGTGTAGCAAACACTGTTTGACAGTGTGTTTTGGATGCATTTCAGGTGAAGACACAAAAAAACCCAAGCGTGTTTGATCCTGGCTGTACCTGCCTTCCATATTCATGTTTGTGCGCCTCCATGTCATTATGGGATTAAAGCATCATTAAGCACACAACGGAAAGCTTTGATAACACTCTGCCCCATACCCCTCCTCGCCTTTCTTTTTTTTTGTATTTCTCATACCCCATCCTCTTTCTTTTTTTGCTTTCTCTGTCTTTTCTTTTTTAATCTAGTCTCTTTCCACCTTCCTTCTTTCTTCTCCCCAGTCATTTCAGGGATGCTCTGGACTAATATGTCACCAAGATATGATGCGGTTGAAAGGACTGTATTCTGACTGCCCCTTACACCAGTGTGTATATCGGTTTTAGCGTGACAAACTGGAGGCAGTGTCATCCAGTGCAAATCTGTGCAGCTGTATCCAGGTCTGCAGTGGCTCTGCCAGTCTGGGAGAGCAGAGGACGTGCTGCAGCTGAGTTGGTGCAAAGAGAGTGGGGAACACAAGCGGGCCCCCAGCATAGGGTTCTGGTGTAAATCCGGGAGTTATTCCACTGGCATCAGGGAAGCTGCTTCAGCTTTACACCAGGATAGCAGGGATCAGTAGCTGGTGTTCAACATCCACTTAGCAACCTTGTTACTGAGAGCTGCAGAGTTTCAAGCAGCTGCTGTAGAATGCTAGTAGGATTTTTAATAAGGGTGCTGAGACCAATCTACTCCTGTATGGCAAACGTGACAGCAATTTAGATTGAAAGCCTCTGTTTTCCAGACAGACACTCAGGCAGTTAGTGCAAACAAAAAGGCACTTGTAACTCCAGTCCTTTAATCTTACTCTTTGCTTCATGATAGATAAGGCGTCTTGACATCAAATTGCACTAATATGGTCCTCTGAAGATTAGCACTGTGGACAATGCTTGTCGTCTGGCTTTCCCTGATATGTTTTCTGAGTGTAGCAAGGTCTAGTGGTCAAAGCAGGGATGCTGGTATGGAAAGGGGCTGTTCTCATACTCTCCCTGCCTCTGCCTTCTAGTCTGCCAATGGCTGACCTTGCCTCTTGGTTTTTGCAGTTGTAAAATGGGCATAATAGATACTAATTGTCGGTGGGGGGAGCTCATTGGGGGATGGCTAATGATTATTAGCTTGAAAATTACAGAGGAGAGAGGGGAAGAAAAAGAAGAAAGGTTTTGCAATGAGTGTGGGATGCAGGAGCTGCTTCTCTAGAGATCGCAGAGCTTTTTCCTACAGATGGTCTCATTCCTCTCATTTGAACAAAAGGGCAAAAAAATATAAGGTCAAGTGATTTGCCCAAGGTCATATAAGAAGTCTGGGAATGAACCCAAGTGTTGCAGGTGCTGCTGGCCTGCTGTAACCAGTGGGTTGGGCTGCCTGTTCACAGACAGGCTGTAAAGGCTGTCGATGCATACAGACACCCCACCACGTGCTTCAGTTCCCTGTACAGTGCACTGGGCAAAGCTGGGAGTCACTCCAGCAGGCCCAGAGCAGCATTTGAGGGGGAAGCGATGGCTGCACAGCAGCTCTGCTTCCAGGCATCCGGGGTAAGGCCAAGGAACATAGAGCTTGGGCTAAATTCTGCTCCCAGTTTCCTTCCAAGTAAACCCAGAGCAGTCTCTGGGAGGGGGGTGCAGACTTGCTGGGGTGGTTGTGAGAAAATGATGGGAGCCTGGAGCCACTGTTATCTTCCCAGGCTCAGCAGCGTGCTCCTGCCACCTGCCTTAGGGCTCTGTCAGGTACCCCAGGAATAAAAAACAGCCTGAAGCTCACCTGGATCTGCCATGAGTCTGTGGATGAGCCCCTGCTGAGCGCAAAGTCCTGGGCTTTGCTTTTGTTGGTCACTCACACCACCAGAATGAGGTTGCTGGGCTCAGCCTTCACCCTGAACAGGGCTGCATGTGCCATTCTCAGGTGGCTCCTCCATCCCATGGCTCACATCCACCCTTCAAAGAAGCTTCACTGCTTCCATGGAGATGGGCCTGTCCTAGTACATAACTATTCATCTGCCTGCTTGGCTTTGAGTGGATTTAGCACTGAAAATGAAGAGGACTCACCTGGACTGTCCTACAGCTCCCCAGAATCCCATGCTGTACAAGATGCCACGAAGTCTCCCTTCTGCTCAGTGCAAGGGGCCACGCTCTGACCGCACTGCTGGGCCCAAAATGCAGCGCCAGGGAAGGGGAGGCATGAACACTGCTCTGATGCCACACTGTGATCATCCATGATGCCATCAGCACCAGAAGAGATGGGAGGTGTGGGAGCAATGTCAGCCCAGCAGGGAGCTCACAGCAGTCTCTCTGAGATCAAACTGTAGAAGACTGGGTAAAATGGACAGGAGAACAGAAAAAAGGAGGAAGATGCCTCAAGTCAATTACCAAGAAAAACTCTGCATGAGGTGAAGGAACTTCACAGGGGAGCCAAGGCAAAACAAGCAGCTGAAGTTGAGAAGCAGATGAGAGCCCTGTGGCCAGGAATAGCAACGAGCCCTGCACGAGCAGCCACAAAGTGAAGGGCCCAGCAGGCGATGCCAAGCCACAGAGAGGCGAGGAAGGCAATGGGTTAAACATGCAGGCCTGGGAGAGGATGTGAGGACTGTGCTGTGGGATGTTAGATCCTGAGAGTTCCCTGCTGGGGCTCCCTCCGGAGAGGCCTTGCTCAGCCGACTCTTGGTGGATGAAAACAGCAGTGGATAGACACCAAGGGCTGAGAACACTCACAGGTACTGCTGCTTACCCAGCAGCAAAGACTGCTGGATAAAACACCTCTGAAGTGAGGAACCTATCTGCACACTGCAGACACAGGGAGCTCAGAGGTGTCTTTTGTGATTGACTTTGTCCTGGAAGTTTGCAGTGATTAATTCTTTGCCTGGGCAATACAGGCATGCCACAGGCTGGTGCAGTTGTAGCCAAATCCCTGTTGCACTGGCATTGATATCTTCGTGCGTGAGGGCAGTCTGGAGCCAGGCCCTGCTTTCTCCTTGCTCCTGGACAGCACTGCCCTGGCTGCCAGGCTCCCAGGGATGGGAGCAGCCCTGTTCCTGCCTGCAGGGACCAGTCTGTGGGCACGCAGCTATTGCCAGTCATGAGGTACCAAAGGATTCCTGTGCTAGCAAGAGCCTTTTGTTGTTTCAAAGGCTTTGAAATGCATGTTTCATTCTTCCTTGTTCTGACATGACAAAGGACTATTTTAATAGCTGTGTATTAAATCTATTCAAGGGGAGAAAATGAAGGACTGGTTTAGCCTGCAGTTCAGGGAGTTTGTCTGTTATCAATAGCCTGTTTCCACCAGAGTTCAGCAGGAGAGGCATCAGCCTTGCCAGGGTCAGCACTGGAGTATTCCCCAGCCTGTATTCCCTGGGTGTCAATGTTCAGCCTCGAAGTAAGATATCTAACAATGGAAAGGGCTGATTCTTCCCTCCTGTCGCTCCCTGTCTGCTGGCAGCCTGGAGATCCCTGACTTAGGGCGCTCCCCTTTCAAATATTTTCATGTCAATATAAACAGAGCTCTCCAGCTCCTGGTATTCTGGTGAGCAAGGCCCTCGTGCCAGAACAGGCCAATGACACCAAGCTGTCCCTGAGAAACATGGTTTTGCAGCACTTGTCCTTGGCTACAACAGAGCTCTGTCCCACGCTGGGACTGCCCACATCTGATAGAGCCGGCCGGAGGCTCACAGGGGCAGGGAGAGAGGTAGGCATCGCAGTGGAGCTTGCGAGGCAGGGGACCGGGAGAGTGACTCAATATGTGAAACTTGACAGCTCTGTGTCGAGGCCTGGCCACAGCACAGGGCCACGGAGGGGAACGAGGCTCATCAAATTGAACCTGGGAAGGTTTCCAAAACCTTGTCTTCACGAGGCAACAGTGTGCGGGTTTGCATAAATATCTCTGAAATTCATCAAACAGCTCAAATGAAATACACTAAGGAAGGAACTTCTTCTGCATTTAAATCCGTGCACAGTTGCTCCTCTGTCTTTGAAATCCAGCGATGCCCGCCCCTCCATCAGCCTAGGAGCAAGGTACATTCCAGATGGTTCCCCCATCCTAAAAAACTGCACTGCACAGCCGATTAAATTCTGCTTGTTGTAATTAAGCCCGACACAATTAGCTGTCAAGCAGGGCACTCATCTGTTTTATGTTGCAATCTCTTCAACAGGCAAGGCTGCTAGACAAGATTGTCACTTTTCGAAAAGATTTTCATTAGTTACCCTGGGCTCTGTGTCAGACTATGAAATATAAAAATGTGCTCTGTAGCCAAGTCAGGGAAATTCTCATTTAATGTTCCACACAGTATTATGAAAGTAATGTACTCTGAAAATGAATGCATTTTGGAACATTTCGGAAGAAATGTAATTTGTCTGCTAAGTAATAACTGCATGTTCATGAATTTACTGATTTTTTTCAATATGCCTTTCGTGAAGTTGGGAAGACTTTTTCTGACCTAAAATGAGAGGAAGAGAAACTGTTGATTTTAATATTATTCCTTCCTCCCTCCCTCTCTCCCTCCCTCTTTCTTTCTTTCTTTCTTTTCCATCACTTCCATGCACCCTCACTATAAGAACCAGACACTGTCCGATAGAAGTGGAAGCTTGGCAGAGAAGAAATATGCAGCTCAAAATGGAAAGGACAGAAAATAATTGCGGTCGGTGAGGAACAAGGGAGCTCCATCTTTCTGTGCCTTTAAGAACAGAGAACAAGAAATCCCCTGTTCCTCCTCGCAGTTCAACAACCAGCATCTGTCAGTGGACATGCAATTACAGTTTCCCTGTTTTGGTGGGACTGTGAATTTTCTGCATTGCTAATGTCAGAGGCTAAGTGGGGGTCAAACACACAGAATGGCAGTGCTTCTCACCACCAAAATTCAGATTTGCAATCAGAGAAAACAAGGTAGTATTCCAGGCTGTCAGAGCCTTCTTCTTCCCTTATAAATAAATGCTGGACCGTGAGACAAATGCTGTAACCCAACCAGCGCATTGCCTCCCTCTGCTCTGGTCCACCTAGGGAAGAGTCATACCTTTAGCTCCAGTGCTGAAGTATTTGTGACTCTGAGTTCAGATCTGATGGTCTAAATTGGGATCTTGCACAGCCAGGGAGATGGGAGGCAGAGCTGAATGGCCACCGAAATGATGGCTGAGCTTTCCATCAGAAGAGAAATGGCTGAGCCAGAGTTACTGGGTTCAACCAGGCAGGAATTTGGTAGGGGGAAGAGGGGGAAATGAAAAACCAGATTTATGGCCACAGGTTGGAAAAAAAAGAGGAAAATAGCTGAGGAATTACAATGAGAATTGGGACTGTAGTCAAAACTGGCATGAGTGAGCTCGGCAAGCTTCTGCATTTACTTAAGATGTGATTTTGATAGTAGAAGGATGAGGTGGTCCAGACCTGGGTGAGCCAGCGGAGCTCAGGTGGTGGTGTTGCTGCGTCCCTCCAAGCCATGGTTAGAAATTATTCTCCTCTGAACTGTTATTACCCCAACACTTGTGTACTTATGGCCCTGTGTGGCCTTGAACAGGAACAAGTAAAGAGTCGCATATATTACTGTCTCCATATGTCTGTACAAATTGGGGTTGTCAGTTTATATGTTGGGATGAAATACAGTTTTCAGATCATAAGAAGTTATGTGCTGAAGTTTGAACCCTGCTGTGACAAGCATTACCCGGCTTTGTTTGCTGCCTGTTATTGGCCATTAACTCCCCGGGCAGACTCTCTTATTCAGAATTCAAGTGGCTTTAATCAGGCTTCGTTTACCCTCCTTGGGAAGGAATAAAGTTCATTCAAATTAACACCACTTTATCTCCAAATAGAAGCATCCCCTCATGAGGTTCAGTGTGCATTTTAAAGATTTATCTTTTATGGCACACCTTTTCCTCATTCAGATTTCCTTTGCAGCAAGGCCTTTTCGTGAAAAAAGGTGTCACTTTCCCAGGAGCAGTTCTGGAAGTTGTCTCATTCCTGCCCTGGGTGTCTGCACAGGGCTGGGAGCTTGGGGCTGGAGTGGAGCCCAGTCCATTAGTGTTCAGCCACAGAAGGAAGGGCAGGAAAAACTCCACAGTAGCCTGAGACAGAGCAAATAAAAGCAGAGTGGGTGAGCGGGAAAACATTGTCTCTTAACTGAGCTGGGGGAGAAGAAGGAGTAGCGGTGATTACAAGGCTTGCAAATCTTTGTTTATGAGAGCTGCCTTCCTGTGATCTGTCTCCATCGGACAGAAGCATCCAAGCTACCCTTGAGAGAGTATCATGCAGGGAGAAACTGAACCGGAGTGGCTGTATGCAAAGCATGTGGGGTGCATGGCTCTGCATGCGCCATCTCAGTGCTGTTCCCAAATGCTTCAAGCACTTTTGATCCAAAAAGCAGAGCGCCAGGGCTTTTCCTATCCAGCATGTTCCCTTGCTTCAGCCAGGGGCAGAATCACCATAGAGTAGTGCAGGATAAAGCAGGGCTCGCTCTCATATCCCAAATGCTGATCGTAAAGATGGTCATGTACACCATGGCATGCATGGATGGGGCAGACCAACACGGAGTCACCGTTCATTTGCCACAATGACAACCTGCATAAACAGAGTAAATCTAACACGTCTGAGACAGGAGAGACCCAGGGTGTCTGTGCTGGAGAGCACAGCTGCACGTGCATGGGGGCTATGTGACCAGGTCTCTGGACATCTGCTCTCCACCCTGAGCTACTGCTCCAGCCCAGCTGCCAAAGCTTTAATATCCCAGAGAAATGGCTCGCATCTTTTTTTACACTGGGGTGAAATGTCTGGGCAGAAAGAGAGGGTCTGTGCAGGAGACACAGATGTACAGCAGCTCCGCTCCAAGTCCTCTAGCCATCTCCTGAGCAGGCAGTGATCAGTCTGGCGGATGCTGCCCTGAACACCCAGCTTTTCCCAAGAGCTGCTCGTTCCACATAGGGCTGGGGCCCGCTGTGCAGCTCGGCTGATGCTGGCACCCAAAGGGATGCTGGCTTTGCTGCTGCAGGTGGCCAGCACATAGCGGGGATGTGCTAGCAGGGACTCTTGGCTTGCTGAGACTTGCTGCTTTACTGCAAATAGCTTTGGCCATAGCTGCTGTGATAACAGTAAAAACCAAACCCCCCCAAAATCCCTTTCTGTTCCACCCTTTAGCTGGATCTGCTGCTGACAGAGACTTTGCCAGCACCAGGTGCAAGGGGCTGCTCAGGGGGTGCAACGAAACCCAGTTCTGATTTTTTTGTATCTGTTTAACCCTTTGCTCCCTCCATTAATATTTTTCAGTGGGACTTCCTTCCTTCCTGAGGGGGCTTTTCCCCTTTTGTGAGTGTTTTAACACTGGGAGAAGAGTCAGGAAGAGAGTGCTGAAAGAAAAAGGCCTCCAGGTACTAGAATAAACCTCCAGGTGCCCCCCCTTCTCCCCGTGCCACTGCCACTCACCGCAGGCTGGGATACACAGGCAGCCTCGTTTGGGTTCTTGTTTGGCTTTGGTTTGGGACATCACATAAGCAGAGTCCTCAGCGCTTACCCCTGTGCTTGAGTTGAAGCCCATGCTTAAGGACACTAACAGCCCTTTTGCTTCCTCCTCAGCATCTCACTGGTAAGGGCCAAAGAGTCCTGCCAGTCCCATCGGGTTTATCACGCTGGACCGTCGACGACTACACACTGCACATCTCAGCACTGGTCACAACTCCGTGATGCATCAGAGCCTTCATTGGGTTTCATCGAAACCCCACGTTGGCAAAGGTTTTACCACAGTGACCTCCTACACATCACAAACCACAAGTATCATCCCAGTTCTCCAAAAACAACCTGAAGGGATGGAAGAGAAGCTCTCTGTTGTTTTTCAGGTAAGCAAATTTAAATACGTAACTCTGTCTGACGGTTTCAATTATTATTCTTTTAACTGTGCTACAAGAGAGAAAAAAAAAGAGATTTATCACAAAAGATTATTTTGGGGGGAGGATGGGGGAACTCTAGAATGTTTTATTTATGGAAAAGCTGTAAATTACCTTAATAAATTCCTTTACTAAGCTGTGTCAGCTACTAAAACATTGTTCTTTGTGGGTGAATAACTTTTAATTTGAGTGTTCTAGTATTCAGCAGAGTGAGGTAATGGATTAGCAATTGCCTGTATTGTAAATGTCATCTTGGCATAATTAGGGTGATTATTGTTAACCAGTGGAGTTTAGTATTTATCTGTCACTGGGTGAGAGAATATAACAAAGCCCCAATTAGTTATAAATGGTGGTGGGTGGTGGGAATGGAACATAGCCCCTGAAATGCTATTTTTGTTTGAAATTTGTTTCAGTGTTTATTTGGTTTTAACATCCGCATTAATGTGCTCTCCCCCTGACAAGAGGGATAGCAAATCATGTGCACATGTAGATGTCATGTGTGTCAGGGCAGGAATTACAGCAGAGAAGGCGGCATGAGCAGGAGCAGCACTCCAATTTACTGCACAAAGCACAGGTTGCTGCCTGCCTGTTTTGAAGCAGGTATGTGTAAACTGTCCTCCACTGTGCCCAATTGGGAATACATGTGATCCCTGAATCTGTCCAGTATTGCAGGCTCAAGACAGCGTAAAAAACTGTAAGAAAACCTTTTTTTAACTGATTCTGCCCTGATTCCTCCTTTCCTGATCCACTCACCTTTGTCCCTTTGCCCTCGGAGCCATATTTGCCCTTCAAATGGGCCAAGTGAATGTTTGATCTGTAATAACAGTCACTCCCTAAGAACTGGGAGCAGAGAAGCAGTAGACGTTCACATCAGTACAAAAGGGATGCTAAGTTGTTGGAAGGCAGCGAACATTACTCCAGCTTACAGCTGTCTCCGATTGTGGTGCTTCTGCTAGCTCCAGTTCCCAAACATTTGCACCCACTGATTGCAGTGCAGTTTAGGTAGCCTTTCCAAATCCAGCCCTCAAAGCAGCAACACAGTCAGTAACCGCCTGACTGGGCTGTGCCCGCTGTGTCATCATCTGCAATGGACACCAGCATGCCCAGACTCGGCACCAACGTCAAGTTTGAAGTCTTAATTTCCTTTTTGGCTTCTCACTGCCCATTCATTTCTAACAGCGCCCTGTTTCTGATAGTCAAATGGATACTTCAAGAGGAAGTGGTCTGAGTTCAGCTCTGCAAGGGAAGGGATGCAAAACCTTATTACAGGCAGCTATGGAGCGGTGTCCCCATTGGAAACATCATCTCCTTTCCCCCCAGGGCAGTCAGCAGCTAGCTCAAGGCACCAGGGTTAATGTCCTTTGCGAACACTTATCTGGCCTAATAGAACTGGGGATATTGTTATCACTCACAGATATTTCAAATCCTTCTTCTTAATCCTGACAAGCTCTTGCCCTTAATAACTTCAGCGGGACTTTTGCCAGAGCAAAGACTGTCAAGTCAAATTCTCAAATGAAATGAAAAGCAAAGCAGGAAGGGAAGTTCAAGGTGAGGGTTTTTTTCCTTGGTGCTTTTTATGGATGTTCATAGCTGGAAACTGGGTTTTTTTTCCTTCTGATTATCTAAATGATGGATGAGTCAAACATCCTGAGAAATTTTTCCAGATCCAGACACAAATGACAGAGGATGAACTGAGCAAAGCCATCAGGGGCTGAGAAAAGACAGAGGAAGAAGACTTAGAGAGCTGATAGGGAAATAAAAGACTCAGTGGGAAGAAAGAAAGAGGTTTCAGAGGAAAGCAGGGATCATGTACTTTATGAAGGTTAGAGGTAGAAAGAGTTTATACATTCTTAATTAACGGATATTTAAGTACATTGTAATAATCTGTTGGTTTATGCTATCTCAGACAACAGGTTTCTTGTGGCCACAGTGTATTAGGTTGTAGCTCTTTAAATTCTTTGGAAACCTTTTGCAGTGCTCAGTCTCCTGTGACACAGATTATCTCAGCTTTCTTTAAAAATGAGAGGAACATTTCTATACTCTGTGGCAGAAAACCTAGAAAACATGAAGCTGAGAGCCACAAAGCAAATAAAGATCCAGTTCTTGTTTTCAGACATTCTCTGATTGCTGGAGACGCTCCTACTCTAGGGAGGGAAGAGGCTTGATCGATTGTTTGCAGGGTTTAGGGCAAGCAATGCTGATAAGCGATGAGCTCTTGTCAGGATATGAGCCCTGGGAGACAATGAGCAACAAGAACAGAAGATTTGAGCTGTTCTTAGGAAGAATTGGCATTTTCCTGCACCTTTTAAATGTAGGCACAAGGTGCCATGGGATCCCTCTGGGGCACCAGCTCAGAAACAGGACAGATCTTTCTCTGCCCAGCCCAGCCTTGTCCAGCCCAGCCCCATGTGAAGTTTGGCAAGCTAATATCCCCCTGGGGAGCTAGTATCCCTCCAGGCCCAACCTAACCCTGAACCACTTCTTTTCTTCCAGTGTGTAGAGACTCACCTTTTCACCCAAGGAAGGAACAGATGTCATCACCTGAAAATCTGCAACATCTCTAGGAGGATCCATGAGCCTGTGGCCACAGCAGGGCACAACTGCAGTAACCAGAGGCTTGCCAATAAAAATAGGGTTTGATGTGTTTTTGGAGTGGGTGTGACATGGATTTACTTGCCACAAGACTGCACAGGTACTGCTTCCATTGTAAACTATATAAAGCTTGTAAATACTCAGTAAGCCTAACTTAGATCCTGATTATACCTGAAACAAGCCCATAAATCCAATGTATTTTTTTTGCAAATGCAGCCAGAGTTCTGCTATTATTTATTTACATGCATCTGGGAGCTTACAAATTTGCAACGATTTGCCAGCACAAATATTTTTCAGAAACGCGTTTCCCCCTTCTCTCTAAATATTCTGCCTCCAGCCTTTGTGGGAAGAAGGATGTTTTAGCCAAAGTAGGAAAAAGTAAAAATCTATAAGCATTTTATAGAACTCATCAAATACAATTTTAGTTTAGTTTTACAAAGAAGCAGGACTTTCTATTCTCTTCAGCACCTATGGGAAGGTCAACATTACTTCTATAAAACCTTCAGCAGCAAGGTTTTTTACATGAATATGTCCACTTTCCATGGAAAGTCAATAGATACACTCAGAACAACTCCTGAACAGAATAGAAGGGATCAGAAGGGAATTTTTGAGAAGTTGAGCTCGCGCGTATGAACTGAAACTGTCTAATTCCTTAAAGGCTTGATCCAGCCCCTCCTGAGAGATATGAAATTTCTTCAACAGAAACAGGACCTGACCTTCACCGAGAGACAAGCCAGGACCTGGAGGAGTCCCAACTGCTTAATACAGGCACAGACATGCCAGCAGCCACCTCCTCACCCTGCCTTGGTTTGGATTGCAGTCAGTCCCTGGGAGAAAATAGAAATTTGTCATAATGAACGGAGCGGGAGGCTTGGCTCAGCAGCACCATTTAACACCTGATAATCCCTCATCCCAATTTGCTTCAGTTTATTGGACATCCCTGGAAACAGGCATGATGGAAACACCATGGAAACATGACAGCAAGTAGAGCTGTCAGTTCACAGACTCTCCATCGATGGATTCTTTAGGGAGAGCAGAGCTGGCATCACATGGGCACCTCCCTCTCCTCTTCCCAGCTTCATGTCAAGAGCATGAAGACACCCCCATGCTGCAGCCAAGACAGGCACTTTTTCTTCAGGTCTGCAGGGAAAATCAAGACAGCCATGTCCACAACTGTCAGTGCTGACAACCCTTCCATAGTAACAGCAAAAAACCCAGTATGGATAGAAAGGGACAGATTAAACTGGCTGAACTAAGCTGCTTGCTTCTGGAGACACCAAAGGGAAGTGTTACTTCCCTCCCCCCAGCCCTTGCGCTTCAGCATTGCCACTTGGCTTGGATAATTTACTTTTAATAGTCTGGTTACAAATGAGATTGCAAAGGAAGCACGTGACTCAGAGCAGGGATTTCTGAGTCACATTCTCATTTCCCCCTCATGCCTCCTAGCCCTCTAATAAAGTACAAAGAGACATTAAGAAAACACTAAGAACTCTTTATCTGCTGAGATTTGGGAACTGGTACAGTGAGCAGGCAATAATGGATTCCGTGTATTTGCAATACGTCCCTGCGGCAGCAACCAAACAAGGGAGGCGGGAAGTTCAAGTGCTCAGGACATAGACTGCCTGGATCAGGTGGCCGGCGGTGGATAGAAAGCAGATGAGTAGTGTCTGAGGTTGGGTGAACACGCCTTTCCCAGACAGTCTCTCAAGAGGCTTTCAGCCGTGCCTATGCCTCATTCCCTGGGAAACCCAAAGGGAATTTAGTAGCTGTCATCTGTGCTTTGAGACATCTTCTGCATCATCCCCCAACATGTACTGTATCACTTGGGTCAGGTTAAATCGCAGCGTGCAAATGGGAAGAGAAAAGGGGCCGCATCCTACCTCTGCCTACGATGTCCCTGACTGTAACACCGGTTCAGCAGACAACTGCAGGTAATGGGAAAATCAGGTTTAGGGAATCAACGGGCAAATGTCCCCCCAAGGCAAAGAAATCAATGCAAAAATCAAGTAGATGTTAAAAACACGTACGTAGTACTAATTACAGAAAGAGAGCTAAGCCTGGGGTGGATGAGAACCCTTGATAAAGGAAATGGCTCCACCAGGTAAATGGAGCAGTTGGCCTCAATGACTTGGGTTTATTTTATTTTTTCTCTTTCTTCATGTAGGTCAGATGTCTTCCCGAGGGGGTTTCTCTTAACCTCCCTCTTAGGATCTCAATTACACACTCAACACAGATTAACAACAACAACAGGTAATAGAACAGTTAGAGCAAAAGAAACCTCAGAGGAAAACACAGTGCACTTAGGCCAGAACAAACAGCAAAGGGTTCACGGGGAAGGAAAATCAATGTGGCTGATATTTATTACCCTCTTTATGGAGGGAGATGGGACTCAACCAGAGCCCATTTAGAGTTCTGTTCCACTTGGGTTTTGCCATAAACAAAAATAATGAGTCCAGCCCTCCACTACAGTTTTGTGCCCAGCACATTTTAATTAGGGTTAGGAAAATAGACAGGGAGGAAAAAAAAAGCAAGAAAAAATAAAGAGAAAGAAAAGAGGTGAGAAAAATCTCCAGCTAATTCATAATTTAGTATCAATTCTGTTCAGGCCTCTGTTGGATTTTCCAAAAGCAACATCCCCTTTCATTTGGATTGGATAGTTGCTGTTCAAACGGCCTTTTGATGCCACACATGAAGAGAAAACAAACAACCATGAGCAGGGAGGGGAAGAGGAAGAAAAAGAAGACAAACAATGCAATATGTATAGAATCTAACACAACACAGCGTCCCACACTGGGAGGCAAAGACCAGTGGTGGTGACTGTAATTCAGCGCAAGTGGGAACAAAGTAGAAAAAGAAAGGGCAGAGGAAAACCATGTTGTGACTAATCAAACCCTTCTTGCTTTCACCCACTTGCCTCCCAGCATACGCACGTGCACAGGAAGGTATTCGCAGACACACTCAGACCCATGCAGCAGGAGCACCCAGGAATGCTCCTCTGCATGTGCGCTCACGTACACTTGCAGGGACATAAGCATGATCTCCATGAGGGATTGCATGGCCCTAAGGCCATAGAATGGGGCACAGGAGCACGTGCCACGCTGGCTGATGAGAAGCCATTTCTCACCCTGGACCATGCTGGCTTGCGTGCACACAAAGTCAAATACGTGTGTGTGCTTGTGTGCAGATGTCTGCAGCGACCCACAAAATGTGTTCTCCCTTCTTGATCCATCCTATTACATGACTGACTGTGCTCAGATGTGGTGGAGATTGATAGCATTGAGATCAGACTCCGGTCAAGGAATTTGAAATCTGATTTGAGGTGAGTCCTGCTTCAAGTACAGCTCAAAATCAAATTATTTTAGTTGTGGCAGGGAGGGGGAAGAGAAACAGAGTAGGTGAAATAATAGCTACTGTCTAGCTAAGATAAACCAGGCAAGACAAAATATTAATTCTGATTCTGTTAGCACACCAAACAGAGAGAGACATAATTCCATCCACCTGTCCAAATCAGAGGAAATTACTGTCACCAATGGTGCATAATTCAGGGGCAATAAATCATTAAAACCAGGTAGAAATGGTAACATCCCACTATTTGATGCCACTGATAATAAGCCTGCCTGGGAAAGGGAGATCCTCTGAGTTAGTGGCTCATGTTTCTTTGCGAATGGAGGTGTGGGTAGGCTTTGAAGCTCTCTTAAGGTTCACAAGCCTCACTGATCGTGGAGAACAACCCAGACTACATGCTGACATCTTGTATCTCCCATTGCACAAACCCAACACCAGAGTGAATTTGAGCCGTCTCCTCAAGCTCATGGCTATGTCTGTCCGCTTGCTCTAAAGGGTGGATGGGATGACCTCAGACCTGGAGGAGGCCTGAAGATAAAGCCCTGCTGTGCTCTGCTTGCTCCCAGCTCTGCCAGTAATTTGCTGTGTCATCTTGAGCAATCACTATGGCTAGACAGGTACCCTTTCATATCAGATGGCTCATATGGGTGTCCTCATTAACCTCATTAGTTAATGAGCCAAACTGATCACACACGTCTGCTGATGGGACTCTACTTTGAGTCTTGGAGTGCAAGTGTTGCTCCATCAGTCCACAGTATTCCATCCAACATGATCAAAAGTCTCTTTTCAACATTTGCTAGCACAGCAGGGGTAAAAGGAGATTGAACTGGACTCAGTGCTTGGAAAATAAAGGTGTTGCAGGTGAAACACAAGGAGTTCAAATCAGGATCGAGAGGAAACTATTCCCTGCTCTATGAAATTAGCACATTTCAGAAAGAGGGCACAGCCATTTTATGGAGCATCTTTGGTTTGTCATTTTCCCTGCTGCTCCAATCACTTTGGGCTACCCTAGAGGAGTGGGGCCATAATCATTGCCAGACACAGAACAAAGGCAGGAAAATATCTTTAGGAAAGTAGGGAAACCTGTGGCTCAAACTGTGTCTCTGCAGAGGCTGAAGAAAGCTGCAGCTTTCTGCAACCACCTGGAGCTTAATTGCCACTTAAAGGAATTCTCTTCAGCCTTTATCCCTAAGCAAAACAACTATTTGTACGGAGCAGACAGACAGATAGGGAAGCACATTGGAAATTGCTTTGTAGACCTGCTTCCCCTCCTTTCCCCATGTCCAAAGTGAAAGAAAATAGAAACAAAATTCAGTCAACAGTGACAGGAAGGAGAAGAGGTGCTGGGCAGACCATGAGCCTCTAGAAGCTGGAATAGGAGAGGACAGATACTTCCAAGCATCCCCTGGTCTTGCATTCCTTCCCCAAGCACCTGCAGTTGGTCACTGGCACACACTCCTGGTGGACTGGCCCTATGTCTCGCCAAGGGCACCCTTCTTATGTCATCCTTCAGGGTAGCTTTTGCTGTTTTTGGTGTTACCGTAATTAATGTTTTCAGGGAGTTCTCCCAGTATTTGATAGCCCAATACCATCACTGGGATTCTGTCAGGAAGACTATTTCTTCTCTCCTTTAAAGAAAAAAGGAAGCTCTTTTCTCTTTCATATATACCAGCAATAACTGCTTGCTGAAATGAGCTACTCGCTGTGGGAGAAAGGCACTGCACTGACAGGCTTGAAAACTGACAACTTACCATTAAACTACAAAAAAACCACCTCCCCAGTGATGGTGGAGGCTTAGCAGCAGGAGACTCTTCTCTTCCAGCATCCTTTTGCTGTACTAAAAGCTTCAGAGTAAGTTGTAAGAAACCAAAACTGGGCAGGTCTAGCCTTATGTACCCAGAGCTTATACTAGCCCTGGCTTAAACCCTGAATTGTTTTTTTTACCCTCTTCATTGTCATACAATCTCACCTCATAACGTCATGTCCAGACTCCCTTCTGAACATCTCCCTGCGCTCTTGGTACTGAGGCATCCAGGCCTCTCTACCACACTGCAGCAATCTGGAAGGATACTCCACAGTAAGTATGGACTTCAGTGCTTAGAGCTAGACCAAGGCTCCAGGTACTCATTCTTCCTTTTTTCTCCTTTTATTCCTAATGTTAGTGTCTCATTAGTCTATGGGTGGCTCTCCTTACTCAAAGCTCTATGCCACATCTACCTTATGTCCCTATCTCTCCTTCTTCACCCAAGCATCTTTGTACACATCGATCTGTGTACATTATCTGTTGCATTCTCAGCATGTGGCTTTCAAGCACTTCCTTTTAGAAGCACTAAAATCACCTAAAATAATCCAGACTCTCTCCCATACCACCACATTTTCCAATTCACAATCAAGAAGCTATCACCAAAGGCTTTATATTTAAAAAAAATATTGTGACTTTTTTCACAATTAAATATTTTAATTCAAACCATCCAGCATTACCTGCATGTGCCCTGGGAGGCAGAGCAGACAGTGGGAAAGTCCTCAGACTATCAGTTTAAAAAGGGATTGATTGGAGGGCAGCACTGGGTCAGTAAGACATGTTCTAGACATTCATATCCCAAATAGGTAAGACTGCTATTTTGGAAGAATCAATTTTTTTAGGAAACAACACATTTCCAGGAGTAACTACTTCCCTGGTCAAAGAGCTTTATACCTAGCAGTTTCTTGCTTTCATTTTCTTGTCCTTGATCCTCAGCTCATATATATCAGCATCTCTTTACAGAAGTCAATAGAGATACATCTGTTTATGTGAGCTAAAGTTCTGGTCCAAGTCTCAGCCTATATTACAAACAAGTTTCAAAGGGATTCTTGGCAAATGAAGAAGGAAAATAAAGTCTTTTTGTACTCTGAAAATTCCCAGGAATAAAACAAATGCACAATCAAAACTATTCAAATGACATTTCAGGAGATCAGTCATAGAATCTGCTAATGCATTTCTTTTTAAACAGATGGAGTTTGCAAATTTACTTTGAGCTTATAGGCTAACCTGTTCTATTGCCATGATGGCCAAACCTGATTTCTGACATAAGACCCAGCTCTGTGTTCACAAGAGTCTCCATATGCTGAATTGGATAGGATTCTGCCCAACATAGATAGGGTTTAATTAGAAGAATAACTTAGAATCTTACCAAGGTTGTATCAGCTCTTGAAGCCAGCTGACATGCATATTCAAGTAAGTCAGGCATATACCCACCAAAAATCACTCCATTTTTCAGAATACAAGACCAGAATCAAGCATAGGGTCTCACTTCCATACTCACATAAAGCAGCGCTGTACCCTGGGGAAAGCTATTCTAAAATCAGTGTGATTAGTCACTTGGTAAAGCTCTGCACAGCTCAGTCCAGTCTGCGGCATTTATAGCTAAAGGTTGTAGCTACAAGCTTGGACCTGATTCCCCACTGCACAGTGTGAACAGTAAATTACCGTTATTCCCACTTTTTAAGGTCCTTGCCTAAAGAGTTTTATTCTTATAAAAGCAAATAACTGCCCCCATCTTTTTGTATTACTGGAGCAGAAAATGTCTCTGCAACAGTGATTCTCTCTTGACTCTGTATTTGGTGGTCCTATTACACCCACCTCAACATAGGCTTTATTCTGATGTGCACTACGATCATTTACAGGCAGCGAGTAAAGAACAGTGATGCTGCTGAGAGTCTCCAAGGAGCTTGGCAAATTGACTTTAGCTGGTTCCCTAGCATTACATGTACTTTGCAGTCCAGTGCTGCCCATGACTGCATATGGTGCATTCTTGCAGAGACCTGGGATTGGGCTGGGATCCAGTTACTTCTCATTTCTGCTTTCTGTTTGCTTCCAGTTTGCACATGCCAGCTTCACCGATGTGGATGAAATAAGCCTGTGGTACACAGCAGACAGAGTTAGAGGCTGTGAGCAATGAGTGAGCTGGAGCTTTTGTTTGTGTATCAACACCACAACTGTCAGGTGCATCCTGGCTGCAGGCGTTTATTCCAGGTGATGCTATAAAGAACAGAAACAAGATAGCAAGACGTTGCATGCCACATAGGCTCTGCAGTGCCAGCAATGAGAAAGCTCTCACAAATTAAGCACAGCTGACCTGCAGGAGTAAGCCTAAGCAAGAGTAAGCCATAATATTCACAGCTCCTTGAAAGTCTCTGTTTTATTAGAGAGACTTTTATAGCTTTATAAAATCAGAAAAGTATTTATTATAGCAACTTACAGATGGGAACATAAAGACTCTGAGAGGTAGTGGCTGGTGCGTTCAGATGCTTGTTGAGATCCTTCCATGCTTTGTTGCTAATGATCCAGCAAAGGGTGATTGTGCATGTCTCAGGTTGAACATCTACATGCTAAAGCAACCATAGACAGGAGCCACTTGTGAGAAATCTTGCCTAATTAATTTCCTGAGGATCTCCCAGAAAATCAGTGGCAGAGAAATAGAAACAAGGGTTGCTGACCACACCACTCCCCTAGCTCTCCTTACCAGGAGACTGACTGCAGGCCAGGCCCTGTGGTATTCAGACATCAGGCTCTAGCCAGTCCCTTGAAAGAAGGGTGTCCAGGCAAACAGTTACCCAACTTTCAGAAAACTCTTTACCTTTGAAACACTCTCCATAACTGTTATTACCATGTTTGCCTGGTTACCAACAAGATTTGTATTTGAATAATTGCTTTACTCCTCCCTGAATCCCATTGACTTAGGGCTTTCATTTGTTTGTGTGTCGTCTTCTCCTCCTCTTGTTTTAATTAAGATACATTTTACTAATTATCCAAAGAGAAACATGAACACAGATTAAAAACTAAATTATGTAAGAAGTTGGGGTAACTGAGATTCAAGGGAAGGGGCTGACGTGGCTATGCTCTTACTCAGACATTGCACTTTTCCAGTGACTTTCACCCAGGGAGTCTAGTTTGCTGCTCAGACATTAATTAGTCCTCTGAAAAAGTGCCCCATGAGCAACAGGGTCCCATGGCCAGCTGCAGAGGGGCACAGAGAGGAGCACTAACTTGCCTGCGGGAACAGAGCGTGACACAATTTCCTATTAGATGCATTGAGGAGGGTTATAGCTCCTTTCTGACCATCTGACTGAACACAGCAAGAGTGGAAGTACGACACTATTTTGCTCATCTGCTGAAAGGTCTCCTGTGCATCCTAGGAAATAGTTGCCCTGACCACTGTTGGTGGGAAGGCAATGAATTTGGTGTACTTTGGGGAAATCCGAATAGTTGTTGCAAAGGTCTGTCCTCCTGTGAGCTCAATCCTACTGCGCTACATTGTGAACGCTGAGGAACAGGAGCAAGTTTAAGTGACTCCAAAACTAAGCTCAGTGCTTCAGACTGATCATTTAGATTCTGAAAATGCTAGCGAGAGCAGGGCTCATTTGTTGATGTCTGTTTGCAGGGGTTTATTTGTTTGAAAAGAGTAATCAGCTATCAGGATGCAGAGGCAATTGCTTAAATGTAAAGGAAAAGGAAGAAATTGTTCAAAGCTATTCAGATGAGGTAGCATGGTTTGCGTTTTGATGCTGGTGTGCAGCCAACTGACAAATGCTGAGCCACAGTCTGGTGTAAATCCAGATGAATTCCATTAGAATCAATAGACTCACTTCCAATTTATTCTGATGTAACAGCATATTTCTATTTAGGTTTACATTAAATTTGTTTCCTGTTTTCCATAATTCAGTTTCCATTGCATACAAAAACAGCCTGGGCCAGATCTTGATCTCACTTGCACTGGATGAAAACAGGTGTTTCAAATGGACCTGCATTGGATTTATAATTGCATAACTGAGTGCAGAATCTGGTCTATTCTAAGTGAGAATTTCCCAGGGCATTGCTGTGTGAGAACATCCCTGCCGCAGTGAAGTGATCAGGTTCTTTGCCATCGATTTCAATGCACAATTACCATCAAAATCCTGGACTGGAGCCCTGAGCTTGACAGCTGCTGCTTTGCACACCCAAGGTATAGAAGCCCCTCTTTCCTTCAGAAGATGAGCTAACAAGCCAACACCGCCACCGTCTCATGACCCAACATACCAATACCACACGTTGGCTTAGAAGAAAGTCAGGAACAGAAAGAGCTCGGCCTTGCCTGGCAGAAGTTTTCCTCAAAAGATATATTGGCTTTAATATATTTCATTTGTCACACGTTGTTTATAACTCAAGTTCTCCATGTTGCCTTTTGCTTCCTACAGAGCTTCTTCCCTTGAGGCCCTTCCGACTCCCCTCGTTCAATTCTAATTGGAAACATTAGAAGCAATACAGTGATTCTCTGGCAGATAAGGCTGGCTGTTTTGGTGGCCACGCTGCTAGCAATAGATTGGGTTATTACTAATAACTAACAAGAGGGTTATTCCTGGCAACATGTGCAATCAAATGGATTTACTCCTCCCCATTGAAGCTGCTTATTTCACTGCTAGCAGGGAAAATAAGGCCATTTAGAGTCATTTATGGTAGCTGCAAAGGCTTTTCTGAGTAGATATACAAGGTATGTTGCCATAGCTTCTAGGAGGACTTTGAACTCAGCTCATCCATCTGGCTTCACAAATTCTCACTCTTGTTCCTTGCTGTCCTCTAGAAGCCACCATTTCAATGGGAAATGAACAGGCATTGCTCTCTCTCTGGATCTTACAGGTACTATGCAAGCTCAGCTAACCCTTAAAACACTTGCCTCCTGACTGCCAGATATAGTACTTCATAAGCCTGGATATTCCACCTCAGTTCTCAAAGATGAGTTTTGCTATGAAAGCATGCAGCTTGATTCTTTGTTACCCAGGGCCTGGGGAAATGCAAAGCTGATATGCAGTAAAAGCAGTTACACGAGCAGCATTATCGCTTTACTTTGTTATGGCTTGCCATTTTAAAGGAAGACATACCTCTTCCATTTGCACATGTAGGACTCCTCTGTGTTTAATTCCACAGTAGCTTTAGGTTCCTTTACAAATTTAAATATTTCTCTTAATTTACAACATTTAGCACCAAACATGGGAAGACAACAATTACAAGAACAACAGCAACAACACCAAAGACAAGAACACACTTAGAAGGCTATCAGTATTAGGAGCACATTATGTGGCAGATTGAAATTTCAGCATCTCTATGCTTCTCTCACCACATCATCTCAGCCCTGTGCAGAAAGACTGGAAATTACCCATGGGTTTGGCCTCCAGTATACAAAACAGAGCCTTGAAAAAACAAGGCAATCATCAAATTTCCAGTGTAGGCGGCAATCTGTCTGTTAGGTTTGCACACATACACATTATCGGGGCCCGCGAGTGCCTAAAGGCAGTCTTACACTGAGCATCTCGGCAGCTCGTGCCTATAAAACACAAAGGCACACCAGGTTCTCTTCTGTCTGATGCTTCACAGCAAGCAGTAACTGAGCGGGACCCATCACGTGGTAACAAAGGCTGACATAAATACTTATTTGTGATTTTGTTCCCCATGGTTTTTATTCCACCGTGCAATTTGCATTACAACTGGATCCTAATTGTCCATTTTAGCAGGCAAAGAGCAATCTGATACAGATTATAATATGTGAGGTAAAGCAGAAACATCACAAAATAGACGCTACCAGCCAAAGACAGCCTTCCTGTCTCCCAGGGTTTTGACACCGGCTGATTAAGCAACTGGGCAGCACTGCCCAGAATTAACATGAGCTCAGAAAAAAAACAGCAGTGGGAGTCTGCTCAACCAAAATCAAAGCGCCATTCATCAGGGCTTCCTGATAGCCCTGAGCGTCTGAGGCAATGTAGTCTGGAAAGCACCTGTGAGGTGATGTGGTGCTACTGTCCTCGGTGAAGGGACGCCTGGGAAGTGACATACCACAGGGCCAGTGTGGCACGATGGCCTGACAGCCCTGCAAGGGAGCATCGGCACAGCTGCCTTGAGAAAGGAGCCCCATGCAAAGCACCACTGATCCCGCGATGTTGCTGGGAGCCCCTGGGAGGTAATGAGGCACATTTGGCCTCAGCAGCTCGTCTGAGGTAGCATGGCAGAGCCACCATGGGGACAGAGCCCCAGAAAGCAGCATGTGGCTCTGAAAAGAAAGCCATGTGGCTGAAAACCAGGAACACCTGGAAGGAGAGCACTTCCAGGGGGGAATGCCACACAGCCAGCCTGACTAAGAGAGGCTTAACGAAGCACAGCTGCCCTGTGTCAACAGGCCCCTGCAAGGAAATGTGGTGCAGCTGCCATGGATTGGAGAGTGTGTGCAAGTGCTTCTGGGGGAGGGAAATCCATAATGAAGCAGCCTCAAAGGAGACGTGACACAGCCTGCTTGAGACCCTGAGAGCTCAGCCAGCACAGCCATTGCATTGAATTCTCCTGTATATGAAAAAACCTCTGTATTCCCAGGGCGGCTAATGCAGACTCATTGATTAGAAGGCAGGGCAGGAAATTAAATGAGGCAGGTGAATTAAAGCCAGACTTCACAGGCTGCATCTGTTCCTCCATCCCCTCTGGGTGCAACACTGATGTAACTTTAAAAAGTAAATTTAGTGCTGAGGAAAGCTGCCAGGCTGATGGCCCTGTAAACTGAAGCACTTGATGCATCCACAACTGAGGTACAGGAGTAGCACAGAAGAGCCGCTGAAACATGCCTCAGCCTGAGCTACCCTGCTGAAGCACAGCAGCTGGTGGAGATGGCCTGCCTGGGCTTGTCTTCTGCTCATGAAGCTCAGAAGAAGGAGCTGGCTGGGAAGGCCTGGCTGTGGCTCCGAGGTGAAGGTGAATGCAGCAGCGAACAGCAGTGCTTTTAGTAGTCCTGTCTGTGATGCCTCATCAATAGCAGGATCCCAAAGATAAACACTCCTGACAAGAAGAAATCCCATCCATGGTGCAGCACGTGAAGTTGCAAGTGTCTCCATCTTGCAATACACCCAGGCTGGCATGCAGACAGGAGCTTGCACACCTTTCGGCTTTGGTCCTTGGTCTTGTCCACACCTGTGTTCACAAGAGAACAAGGGAAACATCCATTTCAGAGCAGTTCTTACTATCAGCATCTTTCCTGGTATTTGGTCATACAACAACAGCCCTACACTCTGCAGTCTAAAGAGCCTGACTGTTTTTTGACGAACCCAGAGGAGCGAGGAGAGACAGGACATCTCAAAGAAGAGACCTATTTTCCCACCTAATGGGTGCTCAGAAGAGGATTTGAAGCATGCCTCTGCCTGTTTGGAGACCCGACCTTCTTCTTGGCCAGACTCAGGTAAACCCCAAATGTCTAAATTACATTGTAAAAAGTAGCTGTCACCTCTTCTGCAAGCAGCTGAATGCTGTGATCCCAGTATTTAGCAAGCATTAAGGATGCATGAAACTAAGGAGTAAGAGGCAGCGTGGGGAGGACAGGCAGTAGAAAAGGCAGTGTAGAACAAGCCAGTTGTCCCACTGGCTTCCCAGTCCTCTCATCACTGGAGGGTGGCACAGTCCTATCCGCAAAGCATTAAAAATCTCTTGGAAAAAAAAACAACAACATAATGAACAGTCAAACAAAGAAAGAAAACAGTCAGCTCTTGTTCCTCAGAGCATAGCCTCTTTTCTCATATATCTTACACTGGATTATGGCAGAGAGGGAAAAAACAGAAATACCTCAAATAGATCCAGTTAGTTTTACCTCTTTTCATGCTGTACCTGTAGCTGTTTCCAGGTGGTTTGCTTTTTTTTTTTCTTCTTTTTCCCATGTGATAAGATCCGTCATTTGAAGGACAGCAACCAAACCAGCTCTTCCTGTTCTGAAGAAAGGCAGCAACTGCACTTAGTATAAAAGATTGTCAGGCAGATTTGAAGTGTCAATCAAAGCCTATCTCTGAAAAAAACATTGGTCCAGGCAGCTCACCACACCACCACAGTTAATTTCCTCTTTACAGATATCCCCCTGAGCTGCAAAAAGCCTTCCAGAGCTGCCAGCTACAGGCATGGGGTGTTAGAGTAGATACTGGACCTAATTCAACTCAGGTCAGTTTGCCTTTTGCAGAGAAAAAGACTGTGATTATCAGGTCCAGAGAAGTAAATATTGGTCTCCCAGGCTTTGTGAGGCAAACTGTACCTCTCACTAGAAGAGGGACATTGATTTAGGACTCTGTTGCTGAGTGTGTCCCATCTTCAATGGCACACCTCCACTTTAATATTATTATTATCATTTAAATTATTATTTATGACTGCACCTAGGGCTGCACAGGCACTTTCCAAGCACTCAGGAAAGTACTGGCTCTGCTCCAAGAAACTCATTATTTCAGGACAGACAGACGCACAGAGGCGCCACATGGTCAAGTGGCAGAAATGCTGACCGAACAGCACCAGCACACTCTCCACTGTGCACCTAGCTTGTTGGTTGACCTTGGAAAAGTCACATTCCTTCTTCCCATGCTTAGTCCCATCTGACTCTTTGTCTGTCTTAGTTGCTTGGACTGAAAGGTCTTCAGCTGTGACTGTGTTCATGTCTTTGTCTGTCTTAGAATCTCTTTCTGTGCAAAGTCCAAGGAAGTGCGTGGGGAAATATTTTTTGTTCCTAGGGAAAAAAAAAACTGGAAAATGAGAAGCTCCATTTTCCATGGCATTTCTTCAAATGCTTTTGTTGGAAAAAAGAATCAAATGCTTTCTTATTGCCAAAAAAAGTCCAGAAAGGCATGTTTTTCACTTGAAAAACAGAAAATGCAGGTTTGGGGGGTTTGGTAAGACAGTTGCCAGTCATTGAAATATTCTGGGGGAAGTGCTGTAGTGGTTAAAGAAACACCCATTTTGTCCTGAAAATAAGTTTGAAGCTAAAAATCAAGTTGTTCTATGAGCAGGGGAACTGGTGAAACCCGTTCTACTTCTGATTTGTGTGCTTTTTATTTCTTCCTTTCTTGGTGCTCCCAGCTCACTGTAGTATCCCCAGGGCACCCTTATCCCCTCCACACCTCCCCAGCAAAGTCCTCAGTTCTTCCAAGAGCTTCTTCATTTGCAGGCAAGGGGCAGCAAGTGCAGTAGCTGGTTTGAAGCTAGGCAGGTACTGATTGCCCAGCCAGTATCTAAATGCCAGCTGGTCACCTGGCTGCTGCATCTCAGATAGGGAGCAAGAGGTGTAATTACCTTTCCTTCAGTAGGATATTAACTTAAACGTTTCTCTTCTATCCAGCTGCTGTTTTTTCACAAAAATTGCAGGAATCTTGGGTCTGTGAGACCTCTCTCTTTCCATCAGACTGAGTTGAATCAGGTCAGCTGGTTCAGAAGTTACTGGAGCAGGGGCACTGGTACACAGATGGAAGAACAACACAAGGAGGCTCATTGCCTTATAAACCCTAGCTCAAAAATAAAGCAGTTTTGGTGTAACAATCAATGGGTCCCTACTGTCAGGTGAGGTAGTTGCCGTAACAGTGACCAACCAGTCTCTGTCCTTTGGATATATAAAGGCTGTCAAGCTCCAGGACTGTCTATAGTGTACTTACTGCTTGTTTGCTGTACAGAACCTTCAACCTAGAAATCAGGGCCCCGCTGTATAGGAACTGCTCAGGACCCCGTGCAGTCCCTAACCTGAGTCACAGCTGGATGGACAAAGAGCGGGAAAAGGGAAGAATAAATTATCTCAGACTTACACGTAGGAAAACGAAGGCCAAGATCAGCAACTTACTGAGGAATCCTGTGAGGGTCGGAAGGAGTCTCAGATGTCCAGTGTCCCCATCTAGGGCCCTAAGCAAAGTCCACCTCAGCTCTTTCTCGCTTCATCACCCAGGCAGAAGTCACCCTTTCATGGGCATTTCACTCTGATTCACTGCCCCCAGGAGCTGAGTCAGTCTTACCCACGCTTCTCCTTTGGTAGCTGAGACCACATGGCATGCTGATGAGGAAACGTTATTTGTTGTTTTGTTTGGGTTAATTATTCATGGGTACTGTGCTGAAAACACTCGGAGCTGCTTTCTGAACAGTCCTTGAGCTGGCGTGCAGGGAGGGACTTACCAAACGCTGGTGGCCTGGCTGCATTTCCATGGCCAAGCTCTCTTCCATCTGCTTCCCTTCAGCTCTTGTCACACTCCCTGTCTCTCATGGCCTTGGCTGTGCTCTTTGGCATTATCTGAATAAGAAAGAGGCAAATACTTGGAGCAGTGTAGACATGCAATCAAAAAAGGCATTTGACCAAGGAGGCACTGACCCTGGCACGGGAAAAATATAAACCTGATCCTCTGACTGTTTTGGTTTTTTAGTCACACTATACAGCTGAGGATAAGCCACTTGCAGAGTTTCAGACCTGTTTATCCTTCCGCAAAAGATGCCTTCACCCTCCAGATAATCTGCAACTGTCTGGAAGCCTTTTTCCCATAGGCAAGGCTCTCCCTCTTTAGTGCATTTTTCATCTCAGAACAGGGCAGCCTATAGCTTTAGGAGCACTTTGAGGATGTTTACAATAAGACAGAGCTTGAATTGCTCTAAGCACGCTCACCTACATGCATTAGCACCGAACAGTGGTTTTCTGGGGTTATAGTTCCATAAACATTTTCTGACGGGTACAGACCCTGCATGAAAGGCTTAAGCTTAGCAAAAGTAGGATTACTTTCTTAGTTACTTTTCTGAAGACCCTTAGAAATCATCGAGGGCTACCCCCTGGGGTCTCCAGAACAGAGGCTGAAGATCTTGCAAGTTTCTAGGGGTACCTCTTCAGGGCTAGCATTTGCTTAGAGAGCTCATTATCATGCCTTGGACTGCAACCAAGATCCTCATGGCCTGTAGGCAGCAGCAGCTCTACCAGGCAGCCACCCCACCCAGCCGAGCCAGTAAGTGCCTCACTGAGTCTTTTGACTCCTGTGAATTGCTCTTTGCAATTATGCAGACAAGAAACTGAGCCTGTGCTGCAAACATTTCATCAGGACTTACAGAAGTTTAGAGTTTATGGGGTGGGGGCTTTTGCTGGGTCCTAGCAAAGGACACTACACGTCTTCTTAGGCTGATATCAATCGCTGGTTGGGTTTTCTGCAAAACCCAGAACAGGATTAATATTGCAGTACTTCCTTCCTCACCTGAAATTTCAGGCATTTGTAATAGCCAAGGATTTGCTGTGAGCCCACCCTGTAGACATCTGCCCCAAAAAACACCAAGACACAGGAGAGGATATTTATCCCAACTGGGCAAAATCCTCACCTGGTGTAAATCAGCACATCTACAGAGATGTCCAGGAAGCTGTGCCATATCACACAGGAAAAGAACCTGGTTTAGAATATACTTTCCATTCATTAATTCTTTGCCTGGAGCCAAGACAGACCCCCATGGGACACATCAGCTCAGTTTCACCTGCTGCAATTCCATGCAACTGCACAGGAGAGGAATTCAGATCCTGTGGACCATGTTCTCTGCTGATACAACCCTCTGCTTTTGTTAAATGAGCTTCTTGGGCTGAACAGTAAGTAACTGAGCTAAATACAGGTGTCATTTTCTGGCCCGTACCCTGCAAGAGGTCAGCAGAGATAACTGCACTGGTGCTTTCAGAACTTAAAAATTACTTAACTGATTTCAAGGAGTTTACACCAGCAGAGAGCTTGGCCCTTGAGTAATACGCATAAATACTATCTTCAGCCACAGAGATGAAGTCAGTCCCCCACCTGGCTGTTGCCTAAGTAACGCATCTCTAGGAGGATATTTTTTAAGCCAATGTTATTTATCCAGTAGATGGAAGCAGGCCTGTTAAGGCCATACCAGGTCAACATATGTCTAAGCATGTGCTGAAGAGCTTAATTAGTTCTCCCTGAGAAGAGAGACTCCCAGTGCTATTTGAGGGATCGTTATCCTACTGTGAGATGCCTTGGAGCCTGCTGTTAGGCCTAAGCTTAACAGGGCAAGTCTGTAGTAGTTGGATGGGAGAGAAAAGTCTCCCCTCCATGCTGGGGAATAATTGCTGAGCAACCCCGGGAGCTGGAAGGTCGGTGCGAGGAGCAGGCATCACAAAATCTCACTGAAACCCAGCGTAAGGGACTTAATTCATGTCTGGGCTGTAACATCGGCTTCCTATGCACGGTCAAACTGTGTAGATACCGTTATTTTTCTGGTTTCTCTTTCTAGAGATCCAACGTCATCTGCTGTACTTGGTGACTGCTTCTCAGGCAATTCCAGTGAGAGTGAGAAGGGGTGACAGGAGAGTGGAGTAACATAAACCTGGAGTGAGCCACTGCCAAGTGTCTATGTTGAACATTGATCCTTATGTCATCGCAGGAGTCAAATGTAGGCAGTAGTTTCTTAGCATCAGCTAAACTGGACCTTATGCAAGTGGCTCAGTCATAGTTATCATGCCAAGGCTCAGTCATAGTTTTCATTTATGAGGCCAAAAATCAGAGACTGTAAACTGAATGCCAATAAGGGAATTAGCTGGGTTCCCCAAAGATGGATGGTTTTGTTATTCTGCCAGGAGGTTGCTCCTTGAGTGGATGGACCTTTGGAAAACTGGGCTGAACAGCCTCTGAATGATAAAGCAGGGTCCCAAGCATATTAAAGCTTGTATAAGCACTGCCACTCACCAGGGACACTGAGGCTGGATTGCAGAAGAGGGAGAATCCTGGACATGCCTATCTTGACCTAAGAGTGGCTTATACATCACGTGAGACCTTGCTCTGCTCTTCGAGCTGTCAGGAGTTGCTCCTAGATGAGTTGTTATGGTAACTGCTAATGCCCTGAGATAGGTGATTTCAGGTGGCTCCAGGCCAGAAAATCAACACCAAGAGATTCCAGATAATGGACTTCTGCTAAACGCAGTGCCGGCATCTACTGTCTTTAAACTATTCACCAATGACTTCTACATATCACACAAAATACAAGTCTCATGAGGAGCGGCTGAGGGAGCTGGTGGTGTTTAGCCTGGAGAAGAGGAGGCTGAGGGGAGACCTTATCGCTCTCTGCAACTGCCTGAAAGGAGGTTGTGGTGAGGTGGGGGCTGGTCTCTTCTCCCAAGTAACAAGTGATAGGACGAGACGAAATGGCCTCAAGCTGCGCCAGGGGAGGTTTAGATTGGATATTAGGGAAAATGTCTTTACTGAAAGGGTGGTCAGGCATTGGAACAGGCTGCCCAGAGAGGTGGTGGAGTCACCATCCCTGGGGGTGTTCAAAAAACGTGTAGACATGACACTTCGGGAAATGGTGTAGGAGGCCTGGGGCTGTTGGGTTGGCAGTTGGACTTGACGATCTTAGAGGTCTTTTCCAGACTTAATGATTCTATGATTCTGTGACTTACTGAACTCCATTCACCAGGCACGCCATATATGATGACAATAGCTGCTTGGCCTCAGTGAACCTCAGCTTCTAAAAGACTGAGGGGATCCCGTGTGCTGTGGCTGAGTCTATGCCAGTAAATTAAATGTGCCTGGGACTTTCTTCTGCGTTGAGAGGACAGCTGGCGCAGAATGCCCAATATTTTCATATTACATTCTTACCTTCCAAATCTGCGTGGTCACATCCAGACAGCCCATAAGGAACAGTCCCTGGACTGTACTAGCTCCTGAAATGCATCTGGTCTGGGCCAAAACTGCAGTGCAATACTCCAGCATAGTAACAGAGAGCAGTCACGGTAATGGTTAATTTATTAGTACAGCACTTGTCTGACTGACTGCTAGAGGTGACTGCATAAGAAAGGAGCCTGAAACCAAGTGCAAAGTCTCTGCCAATGTGCTTGTGCTTATACCATGTCCAGAGCCAGCTGGAGCTGTACATCCTTAGGAATGGTCAGTGACAGGCGCACAGCACATCTGGGAATCGTTCCGGATCACCCATTTCCGTCCTTTATTTGAAATAGCTCATGGGTTAAGAGGTGGATTCACCAGTTCAAGACAACATCCCTCCATCTAACATCTAGCATCAAAATGCAGCCAACAAATTATCAACAAGGACCAGCTAATGCCATACCCCCACTATCCAGAACTGATGCTGACTGCACCATGGGAGGCCTCTTTGGTTGTGCTCCATAGCATGCAGATGGAAAGAGCATCCGGGTGGCTCGCTGCAGCAGACAAAATTCGGGAAGAGTCGTGCCAGTTTCAGGAACTCCCACATCACCACCAGACCAGCTGAGCAGCTACCTGGCTCTGGCGCCCTGCACCGCCTCCAGAGCGAGCCAAACAGGTTCTGCCATGGCGTGGTCCACAGTGCCAGGACTGATCACGCCTTGGGCATTTGGGACAGCCTGTTGCGTGCCCTTTTGGGTGCTGTTGCATCTGTGCTGGATGGCTGCTCTTTTTATGCTGAGACTTGCTGGTGGTCTCCTTGCATTGGGCACCGATGACTTGAACACCACAGGCTGGCCCAAGGTTGCTGAGCTGAGGGGTTTCTCTCTCTGCTTGCTCATTCACATTTCAAGTCTTGCTTTGCTTGTTTTACCCACTTGCAAAACATGTTATTGTAATACGTAGCTCTCTAGGGCAGAAACTGTTTTTCAGCATGTTCTTTGCTCAGCTTCTACTGCTGCAACAGGATTGCAATCTCAATCAGTGCAGCAGTAATGTGATTAACGAGCTCTGTACAAGGGGGAATTGCATCCTCAGTGGATGTGATATTCCCAGTTCTAGGCTGCCTGTGTGTTTTCCCAGGGCGAGAGGTCATGTTGACTGAACTCCAAAATGGCTTGCTCAAACTTTTGAACGCTAAGGTCCAAATAAATTTTCAACATTAGCTGGTATGCTGATCCCTTTCCTGCCAAGCTGCAGCCTTAAGTGAATTTTTATGACTAAGTTATAAACCCCAGAAAACACGAGCAAGAAGTGGAAATGCTGACTTGGCCTTTGCTAAATGCCAATTATCTACAAAGGCATTGGAGGGGGGGGGGAAGGGATGAAAAATAGGGTCATTTTCATGTTTTCTCTGGCTCAAAGTAAACTGTCCCGTGAGCCCCTTGTAGGAACACATAGCATACAGAGTGACCATTAATATTTATAGGCATGACACTGAGCTGCAGACCTTGGCAATCAGAGCAACTCAACTTTTGGAATTAATATAGCTCTGCTTGGCTGGCATCTCAGTTCAAAAGAGTAAGTAGGAGACACCAAGATTTTCAGGGACAACTTAAGAAGCAGATGCTGACCTTTGATAGAGAGGGTCCATACATCACTGAGTCGGTGAAGTACTAAAACCAACTCTTAAATCCTCAGGGCTGCTGGCCAAATCCAGCACCATGTTCTCTATTCCATTCTGCTCTTGTGCCTCCTAGACAGTCCCAACACTGTGTAGGCTTCTCTCCTCGTATTCCCCAAGGTTGCACACTGTTACCCAGCTGATACAGACCAGCATATCTCCACAGGCACTATTGGAGCAACATGGATTTATAATACCTAAAGATCTGGACGAATAATCTTAAGGCTCAAATTGGTGCTGTAATCTCAATTACAATGCAGCGCCTGCCTTCTCCCACTCTGTATTTCCTAACTCCCAGTTTAAGTGATAGAGAGAGCCCTCTAAAAAACAGTCCCCTGCATGCTGAGGATCTGGCAAGGTGCTGAGTCACAGAGGCTGCACTCAGCCCAGGACTATGTACTGAGCAGGGTGATGACTGCCGAGCCACACACAAGCATGTCTCAGAAATATCTAAGGGGAGTGTGCTACAACGATAGCTCAGTCACCCCCATGAGCCTTTAGAGAAAAGTATCCCCAGTACCTGGGCATTTATCACTCTTGCCACACAAAATACTTTGGGAGTGGCTGAGGTTGTCACAACCCATTAATCCTTCATGTCCAAGAACTCAAGGAGAGACATGACTTCAGGGAGAGGCTGTCCACCCCCCACAATGCACCCAGCCCTGGGAAAAGGAGAAAGAGATTCAACAAAGGTGCTTGTTCAGGAGCCAGGAAGGTTTTGATGAAATTCAAGGAGAAAAATATTAGAAATCCCACTCTCTTTTTCATGTACTTGCAAAAATCGAGCTGGAGGTTTCAGCAGAAGGCTCTAAATTTTCAAAAATGGTTAGTGACTTCAAGCGGGTACCCTGAACTCAGCACACTGGGGACAGGATCTCCTGGTGATTTTTGCATTGCTGCAATTACACTCTGCTTTTGCAGCATGTGGGAAGGTACATAGCATGTTATGGAAATCAGGCATCTGTCAAAAGAGCGTCAATATGTGCACTCCATCAACTGAGTCCCTCAGAATCCTTTTTTACTCTCGAAAATTCAGGTTGTACATTCAGGAAAATAAACACTGGAAACAACAACAAATAGAAATGCTCCTGCCATTAAAAACAAGGTGAAAAGGAGGAGCTGAGCCAAGTTAATCAGAGAGCTGAAATGAGATGCTGGTGAAAGGGGCCATGGGTGATCTGGGGTTTGCAGTTAGCTGAGCGATGTGAAATCTCTTGTGTCTGGCTGAGCTCTGAAAGCAAATGCTTTATTAAATTGTCTTTCTGTGAGATTTCAACCTGCCTCTGAACTGGAAAATAGGACCATTCCAGTATATGGCATATAATCAGGAACTAAGTCTTTAGTGCAGGTTTTTCTGTAGAGGAAACTCTGATCTGCATAGACACATAACTGAGAGGGCTCAGGATTCAGAAAACTGAATTAGACACAGTACACCCATGCTCTGTTGTGCACCTCTTCTACCCAGTATCCCCAAAATGCTTCACAGAATTAATCGTGCTGGCAGGAACAACCAGGCATTAGGAAAGACAGCGCAGGTAGGCATAAATTCATCCCACTGAATCTAAACCATCCTGTGGGCCAGTGGGTCTCAGGTCCATTATCTCAGCTTTCATTCCCACTGAAACATAAGACTTGCTCTGATTGATCCCCTCTGCACTGGCTATCCTGGGAGTCTGTAGTCTCACTGTACATAACTGCCACGATCTGGTCACATTTTGGGAAGCTGCCGCTTCTTGCCGTCTCTGTCCAGCAGTCATTGTGCTTTGCTCTAAGCTGGTGGCTCACAGCTCTTCCTTGTTAAAGCAGGACTGTGCCACCCCCAAATACTTGCAGAAAGGGTCTACTAAAAAGAAGTGGAGAGAGCCAGGCACGACAGGAAAGAATGAGGATGAGAGGCTCCCAGAGCACTCCTCCATATCGCAAAATCTCCCTCGCCCTTTTGCACGTCTTGTCTCTCCCTCTGTGCTTGGCCACATAGTTGGGAAAGTGAGACCTGATCAGAGACAGGACAGGCAGCATCAACCAGATTTCCTCCTTCTCTTACCCCCTTATCTCACTCCACAGCATGTCTGGAGCTGAAGAGCCTTGAATCTCAATCCACCTACTGGAAACTGCAGGGTTTGAGTTCCTGATCTGCTTTCTGCAAAGCCCAACAGGAAAGCATCCTAAGGGGCTGAGATACACAGAGCATTCCCCTTCCTTTGCACCGCCCCCACTGCAGACAAACTCCTTGCCTACCTTTTATTGCTGACAAGAAGCAGGACAGAGCCATTCTGGATATTGGCTTCTTTGAGAGTCTCGTGCTCCTCGAGCTGCCTGGAGTTGTAATAAAATGTCTTCTTCCAGGAAGTGACGCCCTCCCGTACTAAGTGAGCCCGTAGGTCCATCACTGTGTCTCTGGGCTTGACCGTCAGGGGCATCATCAGGTCCTCATCAGCCAGGTGCACCTTAATGTGGTACCTCTTCCAGCGAGAAAGGCTCCTTCGCAGTGTGTCCATCTTCTCCAGCTCACCAGGGCCAGTGTGGCAGAGAGGAACATCCAGCTGGGAGGTTGGTAAAGCAGGGATGTGGCTCTGAAAAGGCTGTCTGCCGTGAACAACTTAAAATGTCCTGCCAAACCTGTTCCTCCCAGTTGCTGCGCTGCATGCTTCACATTCCAGGGAAGAGCTCACCTGGCTCCAAGAGCCTGCTGGCTGGGAAACATCTCCATGAATCATTTCCACACACCCCCAATTCCCATAATGATTATAACGTCCTCACAAAGTGCTCTTCATTCCAATGACTCTCAGAGGACCTTAAAACTGGATCTCGATAGCCATTAGAAACGAGGGTGCATGTGAGAAATGAATGGGTTTAGTAACCTCATGTCTCCTGCTCTAAAAAGCTGCCAACTGTGGAGTAGATCAGTTCAACAAAGTAGGCACTGAGGAGCCTCACAGCTATTTACCATGGCCATTTTAATGAAGACGAGAAAAATATTCTTCATAGTGGAAAAACTCCTCATGGGGGAGAGCCAGAGCACCCTGAAGGAGACACAGAGCCTGGCTGGTGTGAACACCCCTCATTAGTGCAGTGCAGTTTCCCCCTAGGAGGTCTGTATAGTTATTGTAGGCAAACAGGCTGGGACCCTCCAAAAGGGGTAGGATTCATCTATTGCTCGTCATACCATCAGATATCTAATATTGACTCGCACGTGCTCCTCACTAGTTTATCATCTTGATTTCCTCTTCCTTTCAGATCCCTGCCTAATTGAAGGGCTGGTCGTATCCTGCTCTAGCACGTGAGCAAGAACAGCATCACGGGGCTGGAGGCACACCATGCAAACACGCAGCAACAGAGGCCTCAGAATACCAAGAGGAAAAAGCAATACTTTGGTAAATACAACGATACCTCCGAAAGGAAGGAAGCGATGCCAGCCATGGGAGCCGGCTGTAATTGAATGATCCTGCAAGGCAGATTCTGGCAGTCACAAGATGATACTTCAGAGCAAACATCATCAAGATAAGGAAGTCATTTTTTTTTCTTTTTCTCAAAAAGATCAAGTCACTCTCTTATATTGTAGGTAATTTCCTGTAGTCCATATTACAGGAATTTATTCCCTTGTCCATTCTTCTCAATGCAGACCAGTATTTTCAGATGAAAGTACTGCAAGACAGTTGACTTCAGAGTCTGCTCTTCACTAAACAGGGGCTGCTTTTCCCATTAGATAACAAAACAAACAGTCAGATTTTCAGATATGGCAACAGTCAGCTCCCATTGAGAAACAAGGAGGTTTCCACCCTGTCTTCACACCTCCCTCCTTTTTCCCTCCCCAGCACATTATGTCTCTGCCAAGAACAGCAGCAAATATCTTCAGTTACACTACAGGCAATGGAGATTTCCCTGTGCACTTGACAAGAACTGAAGCTTCTGCTAGCAAGATTTTCCTTTCAGATTCGGTCACTGTAAAGGTATGATTGTTTTGGTGGGGACTGGGATTCTTGGGTCCTCACTCTGCCACTGAGTTGCTGCAAAGGCTTGAAATGAGTCATGTCATGCCTCTGTGTTTCTGTTTGCTCATCTCGTGACTGCTGCATGGTGTAACGCGTGTCCATTAAGCACCTTGTGGGAAATAGTAACAGCTTTTAGCGCAGTCATGGTCTGGAAGCATTTAAAAATGCCTGGATCTATAGATATGTCAGTAATCTTCTTGAAGACAGGACACCACCACCCCTATCAGAGAAGGAGAAACTGAGGCACAGAGTGGTGCAAAGCTTTTAGAACCAAAAAATCAAAGGTTGGGCTCTGGTCCCCATATCTAGGCATCTCAGTGAGAGGTCTCATTTTCAGAGACCTACAGAAACCTTCAAGCCTGGGGCCTGGTGTATCCTTCTCCACTGGGGTCACATTCACTTGGGGAGCCAAAATTCATCCCTGGTGTAAAGCCAGAGTCTCAGGGGTAAAGCAAGGGTCTGATCCAATTCCCACTGCCATCCAAGGGCACACTCTCATTGATGGCAGCCAGAACTGGATCAGGCCCCAGACACACTGAGGTCTGATGGCTCTGGCCGACAGAATTTGCCCAGTGAGTGCCAAGGGAAGCATAAGGCATTCTCATTTCAGCAGAGCCCGTCTGGTGTCAGTGAGTCCATCAGCTCCATCATTCTAGTATACGTGACAGCCTGACAGCTGCCAAATACCTCCCTCAGACACCTTTCAGACGGCTCCTGTTTATTTTTAGGACAGCTCTTTCCAGTCAAGGCTCAGATGTGTATCATTACATAGAAGGGGGGGATGGTGGCAGAAAGAAAACACACAGCTATTATTTTTATTTCTTTGCCTATGATGTCGTTGCAAACTTTTCTTATGTACCCCCATCCACCCATATTGGCTCCCTTCATTTCATGAAAAGAGATTATATTCTAGCCTATGAAAGCCAGAATGAGGAGAAGCATAGCAGTGAAGTCAGCTTATGAAATATTGAAGCAGTGAAACCCTCACTGGAACACGTGAATGTCTAATGCCAGTTCCAATTAATTTTGAATTTTTCATTAAACCATTATTAAAAGCAAGAGGACAGCAGAAATAAGGGAAATTGACTTGGGCAGTATATTAAGTACCTTAGTTTTGCTGGAGGATGTTTTATTATCTGTCCAAAGCAATTATTTCACCAGCTCCTGATCGTTTGTGGGCTAAACAGAGGTACAGGATAAAGTTCTAGATGGTCTTTCCTCAAAGTTATTTTAATCCCCATCCCCTACCTTGCAGCCTACTTGGGTGATATCTCTGGCATGTCATATCTAGAGGACAAGACATGGAGTCAGAGTTCTGTGATAATACGTCACTCTGGCATTATTTACAAATCAAATAAAACTTGTTGACTTAAGCTTTTCCCCATATTGAGGGTGAACAGAAGACACACAAACATTCAGAGAAGCATTCATTAGGAAAGCCTGAAAAGTGATTTAAAACCCAGGTGGGGGAAGAAATAAAGCAACAGCATTTATAAAATGTTGTCTCTTCTCCTGTTCTCAAAGCTTCCTTACCCCATTGACTAGAGCAAAAGAGAAAACTTGCCTAAATTAGGTGCTTCATTAAGATGCCTCAAGCTGGTTGAGGTGATCCTGGACCTTATAATGTCTTCTTATAATGCCAAAACAGAGACACTCATTTCTTAAGTTGTTGGGGGGTTTTTTTGGCAATGGCTGTGTTTTGCTGCTTGCTGTGCTGCTTTCCTTGCAGAGGACAACAGAGGACAAGTGGGATGTTGCTCTACAAGGAAATAAAGGTTTCTTGATTTCCTGGTAGCAGTCATAGGGAAATTGCAAGATCTGGCTAAAATTTGACCCTGATTCTCCTGACAGAGCCTATAAGTCTTTGGGGAACCACTCTCGCAGTGCTGGCTTTTCAGGCAAGGGAGATACTTTGCTGTTTCCTGAAGCTCTCTGATCCCAGGACTTGCGGTCAGTAATGCTGAACACTAAGGATTTTCCTCTGATGTTTGTTGGGGGCGATTTTGTGTTTGGGAGCAGATAGACGGGAAGGGATGAAGTGTGAGAGATGACTGCCCTTGTCAGATTGACTGTGCTATACCTGCAACTCTACAACACTGGGTATCAAAGAGGGGCTTTGTGTTAGACTCCCCTTAGTACACAATTCTGCTGGCGGACACCTTCTCTACCCTGTGATTGTCCTCCTGCTCTGTTAACTGACGGTGCAGAGGGAAGGCTGCAGCGTTGTGAGCTCCGAGACCCACACTGGGTGTTGGGGAGCACGGGGCTGGGAAATGTTCGCTCACAGGGAGTGAATGGCCATGCAGGATGAATCATGAGGCTTGACACTGATAACTTCAGGTTAGAAATCTCCAGTCCAAGATGCAGCCTGCCACCTAATTCATTCAGTGCCCTAGATATCTCAGGTGATGGGGCAGCTTAATGCGCTAGTATTTATATTCCTGAAGTACCCAGAGGCCCCAGCTAGAGCTGTACCACCATGTGCCAAGTGCTTTACAGGTAAGTAAAATGAGTAAGGCCTTTTCTATCACCCAGTGCTTTCCTCCTCCTGAGATGTGCTTGGTTATAAAATGACTGGGCTCACTTTATATGTCAAGTTACATCTACAGCAAATGAACAAAGAGCTAATAAATGATTAATAAATGCTTTGAAAATGGGTAATTAAATGCAACAGCTTTTTACAGTCCAATGGATAAGCACAAAATACGTAAGCCCAAGCGATAACGCTTTCTCCTGATATAACTTATCTACAGCATACTGCTCACATCTGCAAGAGTGCTTAGGAATACTATTAACTTCTTGCGCACCAGGAATAAAGAGAGCCTTTCTATGATGGAGAAGCACTTCTCCTGGGGATTAGGGCAAAACCCTCATTGTTTAGACCATTTAAAATCCAGAAAAGCTGAAAGGTGCTTCTGTTAACATATTACGGGAGGTGTGAGTGATAAGGGAAAGTGACAGTCTCTGCACTGACTCTGTCCTGTCATCTGCCTGTCAAGCTATGCTCCCAGGCCAAATGGCCTCTCTGTTCCACTGAACTCCCGGCCACAGTCTCCCATCCTTGCCTGGCACAGGGCAAAATGTCCTTGTCATCCTGCTCTGTTCCAGACAACAGTCAGGAGCTCTCCATCTGCTCCAGCAGCATAACAGATTTTTTTTTAAAAGATGTCTCAAAAAGGGGAGTTGATCCTCCTTTCATTCTTTGTGCTACGTATGAGGATTCCTGCCACTAACGCAGCTGAAGCCAGACAGATCCTTCTGCAGTATCAGAGTTGGACTCCAAAAGATCCTACAACTTCCCTGGCTAGCTGCCCAGCATCAATGTTGCGTTACTGGGAGCTGGTGGACTCTGGCATGGGACTGAACTTAAGCTCCAGAAAAAAAAGCTATGTATATTCAGCTTTGAAGGAGCAAATTTGCCTGGTTTTGGAACACAAATGCACCTGCAAGTTGTCTGAGCAAAAGTTGGATGTGAGTTGGTGAAATTTTCTGGTGGAAAGGGAAACGTGAAGGAAAAAAACCCGGTACGCACATGTTAAATGAACCAGTCAAGTGCAGACAATGGAAAAGCTGAAAAATGGATATGGGGGAAAGCATTTTGCAGTGGTAGTTATTTCTCACTGCAGTTCTTTATAACTTCCCAGATGGGAGATTCATGACCCTAGGAAGAAGTCTGTATCCTCCAGGGTTTGGCCTGCGGCAGGCCATGACTCACTCGCCTACCAGGTTTGGCAGTAAGCTGAGAAACAAGCAAGACAGCAAAAATGTCTTGTGGAAACAGCAACACAAGAGACAAATGAATTAATTGCTGGAAGAGCGAAAAAATAAACCTCTGTGCACAAAGGAGGGCCCTAGATGGAGAGAGAGAGAGAGACTGCTCATGCCACTGAGGACTCCAGAGGAGCTGGCAGCCCAGGCAGCCAGCTCCATTCGTTTGCAGGCGAAACGAATTCAGGATGCCTCAGTCTTAAAAGGTGAGGTAGGCGGAGATAGAAGATTTGAGGCTTTACCAGCGATTCCACCAGCAGCAAGATGGTTTTCCAGGGGCTCAAGGAAGAACGAGGATTTGTGGATCTACATTGCCATCTAATGGCAAGGAAGAGCTTAAAGCTTTCACTGTGGCCCAGAAATGGGCTATAATAGCAAAGTAACTGAAGAGGGGATGGTCCATACGGATGATTGTCCTTTGGTCTAAAGGCAGATCCTTCTCTGCAACAGAATGGGTCTCACCGGTGAAGGCAACACAGCCAGCCCAGACAAAGGAAGGGTAGCCAAAGCCTTGGGATAGAGGCTGCTGATTCCTCCTCTTCTGGCATCCTCTCCCCTCCATTCTCTATTAGCCAGGAATGTTAACATGCATATAGGATCGAATTTGCTTTCTTCTGGTGTACCAGATATTGGCAGTGAAACAGGCTTCCCAAGCAGGTGCATGTTTCAGGGGCTGAGTGAATTCTGACATTCTATTCAAAACAGTGTCAAATTCAGTGTTCAGGACCCTGCTGGGAAATGCAGATAACCAGGATTATTTAAGAAAAGAGGTAAATTCCCCTTGGATCTAGGCACAGGAAGAATAGATTTACTGTTTTGGTCACACCTAGCCCAGTACCTTATCTGTGTCCGTGGTGAGTAATGGATACTTTATGAGAAAAGTATCAGGAAGAGGGTATTACAGATTGTTACTGCCCTGTCATACCCTTCATGCTGGGAGACAGCCCTGCAGAGAGAACCCACAAAGAAAAGAAATTCAGTGAGATGTGAGGGTTTATGGATTTTGTCATTTAAAAGGAAACGCCAAGAAGAGACAAGTTCGATGTTCATTCTAGTGCCATCTTTGCTACAGTGTGTTGCTAATGATGCACCATATTATATAGTTTCTAGAACAGAAATTTTGCAAGAGATGGGACTATTAGGAGATACATTAAGAAACTGAAGGAAATTTGGTAAAGGATTATCAACAGCTTCTTTCTTCTGCTTTGAAATGTTTCTAGCCTTGACACATGCAGCTTTGCGTATGAGGAGCGGTTGAAGCTCGGTCAATGTGAAAGAGAGACAGGTGATCTTTTATGATCAGAAGTTTCGAACACAGCAGGAACGGGGGGAGAAAATGGGGATATAAAGTGTCTGCTTTTCCCAGATATTGAAATGGGACGTTGTGTGGATCCCAACTAACTTCTGGGCAATAAAAAAGGAGTCGGGATTGAGAGCATAGAAAATTTTGAGACCTGCCAGACTTCAGGCCACAGGTCCGACTCCCCCAGTCTGTTAAAATGCCTGCTGCGACACGCTTCCCATGCAGTGCACTGCCAAAGAAATGAGTACACTCTCAAACAATCCAACTTCATTTCCTTCTGGTATCCTCTCATATTTACACACCCAACCTTGCCAAGCCTTGATATAGGCCCAAACAATCCCTCTGAAAGAAAAGGAAAAACAAAGGAACTCCTTATAGCACCGTCCCGCCTGCCTGAAAAAAGGAAATGGTTTGGAGGGCGCTTCTTTCTCTCTTGGTTGCTCACTGTTTCCCAAGCTAATGAAAGCCAGAGGCAGTGAGAGTGATAGGATTATCATCTCTGAGAGACCAGAGCGAATTTTTCAGGTACTTCTCTCCAGTTCATGAAGCAGGGAGGGGAAGAAGGGAATGTACCTGGCTGAAGGGCTACACAGGGTGACATGTTCCTTGATGTTCCTTTCTAAATATGGCTCTGAGTCATACTACGGAGTTGATCAGAAAAATTACCTTTCTGCAGTAGAAATACAAAGGCAAGAGAGTCTTGTTCAGTGTTCACTTCCCCAGCCCTGATTCTGAGCCTACCCAAGCCTGCGGCAGGAAAGGGGCTGGTGAGCTGGCTGGAAAACCACTTCTGCTCATCTCGATAATCAGAAATTATGAAGAGGCTGCAAGGGCAGCCACAGAAACAGCTCAAACACGCACCTAAGGCTACATGCAGCTGTAGTCCCAGGGAGAGTCATGCACGGTCTTGCATCTGCCTCCATCGCACAAGTTCCCACGTGCAGGTCAGACAGGGCTAACGCAGTCCTTCCCCTCCTCCATTTTTCTCCCTAACTTGATGTGTTTCCAAAGCTGCGTCCCACAACCTGCTCCTTCTGAAAAAGAGCTACAAACAGGGCCTGTGGCACATCCACCCCTCATGGTGGGGTACAGGGTGAAACAGGTACCCCCGTGTGGGGTCCGGTCTGGAGGCAGGATGTCAGTGACAGCATGATCGAGGGAGAGAAGCCCCAGAGGAGCCATAAAACACGGCCAACTGGTTTGAACTCACAGGACCACCAGGTCGCAACCAGCAGAAGAAAATTATTAAAGGTGTACATTGCCCCAAAGAAAGTTAGTAGAGATGGGTCATGGCTGCGCCACACCGGCAGGCAAAGAGGCAGCTGCAGCGCGGCGGTGGCTGCCAGGACCCTGCATGTCTCCTCAGGCACTTCATTGCTGCTCTGTGATCCCCAGCACTGACCCTAAATCGACACCCGGCGATTCACCGTCAGCCCAAATCCCTGCACCAACCCGCTGTCCTCGGCCAGGGCTGAGCCAGCAAACTGACGTCAGAGGAAGGCAAGGGGAAATGCAAGCTGTGATGGTAATCAATACGGTTAATTAGTTCTTAATGCCATTTCTGCAGGTTCAGCAGCACTGTTAATTTAGTGCCTCACCTCAACTCTTTAAACCTGTTCCCTGGCTCCAACCCTGTGTGTTTTTACCTTTCACCGTTCAAACCATCAGAATCAGACAAAAAACCGCCCGTGAGGCCACCTTGTTGCAGCAGTACCTGCAGGCCAGAGAAAGGGAGGCAAATATGCCAAGTTCGGGGGGAAAAAGCACATTTAGTTATGTGAGGTGCGCCGAGGAGTGCAGGCACACGCTGAGTCGAGAAGAGCCAGCACCGGTTTCCCAGCGAACACTCAACTTACAGCTGTTAAAAATTCAAAGCATGATTTTATAAATGGGGGGAAAAAAACCCGCCAAGCGGCCGAACCCGGGGTTATTGAATTGCCGTTAATGAGGGATGGAGGCAGAGGAGATGCCGGCCGTGCCCGGCCCGCGGCTGAGGGCGCTGAGGGGCGGGCGCGGAGCGCGCACAGCCCTCTGGGAAGTGTAGTCCTCGGCCGCGCCGCCATCTTGGCGCCGCCGGAACACGGCCCCTGGGGGCGCCTCCTGGCAGCCATCTTGGGATGGGGGGCTGGAGCCCTCCTTGTCAGGCAGCGGGGGGTCCGCCGGGGGTTGAGGCCTTGGGTTTGGTAGCAGGGCGAGCATTGTTTTTATTTTGACTTGAAACAGCAGTAAATCTCTCACAAAAGGCAGCCTGAGCGGCCTAGCGAGTGCTCTGACTAGCCTGGTGGTGCTTCGGGGATGGTTTGTGGGGCTCTGGTGCTCCTCATGGGCATTGTGCTGGTGTGGGCTTTGTGTCTATTCTGCCATTGAACTTTGATAAATAAGGGGCAATTTCTCCTCAGAAGTCTCTCCTGAAGGCCTTTCAGTGCCATGCCAGCTCACCCCAGAGGATGGGGGAGTTCCTGGGTCTTGTGCTGAGTCTCCGGGTTCCCCTCATGGCTGGGGATGCTGTGAGCGCTTCTGAGAGAAGGCCTGACAGGGTTTGTGAGGTGGGCAGAGAGTTTGGGCTGTGTGCGGCCTGGGAGGGAGCACGGGGCTGTGGGGAGCAGAGCAGGGGCAGAAGCAAGGGGGAAGGGATCATGGGGTGGTTAATGAGACCTGAATTTGGGAACGAAGTGGGGGAATATGAGGGCATGCAGGTCCCCCTGCGTAGCAAAGTCAACAAGTGCTTTCAGTCCCCTCTGGGAAGTGGAGTGAGTAAGCACTTGCTGCAGTCAGGACAAAGTAGGTGTCATGGGGTGTGAAGCTAGGCTAGAGCATATGGAGGGATGGGAGAGGGGAGTTGGGGCATGAGGGTGTGTTTAATAGGGGTGGGAAACGACACAGGGCTCATCCCAGTGCCGCTGGATGTTCTTGTTGGTGTCCTCTGGAGCTGCTCTTGATGTTCTTCGCAGAGCCTACTCTTGCCTGACAGAGAGAAGGTGAATGCTTCATGCAGCAGCAGAACTAATTTACAGTGCTCATCAGACTGCAGCTTCAGGAGTAGTGTTCAGTTCCCTAAGTATTTAGTGAGTGAAATTTCAAAGACAGGCACTCAAACTTACTGAATGCCTTTGATCCGGAACTTGGGATCTACATCTGACCTCTGTTATGTATTGTACTATTACAGATTGTAGCAAGTTCCTTGACACCAGTGCTTATTTTCACAGAAAAAAAAAAAAAAAACCACAAACCTGCTGTCTCATTACATATCCTGCATCTTTTTATAACATAAATTTAGCTACCTTTGAAGTGTAGATTTTATTTTATTTTATGCATGAATTTATTTTGGAGTAATCCAAAAAGATCCTTTCCTTTCCTTCGTTAGTCTTATGCCATTGTTATAAGAAGCCAGGCCATCCCCATAGCTCTGCTGGGCTGTTTAATAGCTCTGCAAACACAGAGGGGTGCTAATAAGCTTGCTTTCAAGCATGTGTTCATATGTCAACGCTTTTGCTTCTGTCAGAAGCTTAAAAATGGAAACAGTTTTCTCTTTAAGAAAACAGGACCCAAATAAGGAGATGATGGAGTGGTGGAGATTCCTCTAGTGAGTCTGTTCCAGCTCATTCCTTAGAAAGGCTGCGTATGAAAGATCAGAGAAGAGGCCAATAGATCTGGGTTTTGTCCAGGGGTCTCTGGGTTTAAAGCTCTCTACAATCACCTGAGCTCACTTTCCCTGTGACTTGGCTGGGTACAACTTCTTTCTCTGCCCAAGCTGTTAAAAATCTTAAACTTTACCCTTCAGAATTCTTTCAGTTGTGCAACAGATACAACCTATCCCTTAGCAAAAATGGAAGCTATCAAGAAAAAGATGCAGATGTTAAAGTTAGACAAGGAGAATGCCATTGACAGAGCAGAGCAGGCTGAAACAGATAAGAAGGCAGCTGAGGACAAATGCAAACAGGTAAGTAGAAATAAAATCACTGATTGTGTATGCGCTGTGGAAATAAGTGTAACAAAATACTGTGTTGCAACTTTCTGATTCAGAAAGCAAAATAATTTGAAGTCAGGTTTTCTGTTAATCTTTTGAAGTCTTTTGCCTTTTTGTGATGTTACACTCATGCAGCCAGGGCTAGGTATTAACCTCTCTTTTCATCCATCCGAGTCCTTGCAAAATTAGCACTATCCACAGATTATAACAAGTATTTTGTCTAAGTTTTCTTGAATCTTATATAAGTGCCTTAATTTTCTTGTGCTTGTGATTCCGTGGAAAAGCCATCACATACTCAGAATCAAAGCTGTGTACCTTGAACACCTGCAGGACTAGTGTTTATACCTCCTGAAGTCAGCTGTGCCTAAACATTACTTGAGCCTCTCCTTGAAGTGAATTAATAAAGTTCACTTGGCTAGTCCTTGGTATACAGAGTGCCCCTCAGAGGTACCTGAGGGGTGTACTCGAGCTGAGGTGCCTAAGCTGTGACTGAACAGTAGATAATGTTGTATTATTTTCTTGTTAAGAATAATCAGAAATATCTTCATTTTAAAGCTCTTCTTTTAACTGAATTATACTGGTAACATTTCCACATTCTTTTGCTTTTCAATGGTCTTTATTCTGGGTATCTACCTCATATTTGAGCTACAGTATTTTCAGAATGATCTTGAAATCTAAGTTGACTACATTCAAGTTTCCCATAGCGCTTCCTGTAAAATTACCATGTCTTTCCTTTTACATTCTCTAACTGTGGCTGCTTCTACTGCATCTTCCAGACTGCTAGAATACGTTACTAGTATTCATTTGGCAAAATATTTCTTATGTTCAAGTTCAGTTTGAGATCCTGGGTGATGTAACTGAGCTTTCAACTGATCATCTGTTTACCTGAAGTAACAGGAAAAAAGTTTCCAAATGGGTCAGCTGCCGCTGTCTTCCCCCTGCCCCAGCAAAACTACTTGTCTCTCCTGTGTCATCACAGTAAGCTTCTACAAGCGGCACACATCGCCCTGTGTGCGCAGTCCCTCTCTCTTTCTTAGCCTCAGAGGTGTCGATCGGATGCTGTTCTGTTGGGCCCGTTTCCCCAGCTAATCTTTCTGCACTCAGTGACAGCCACAGCAGATGGTTATTCAGAGCGGTTAATGGTGATGGAATGCTCAGCCTTCCTTTCCATTTAGTTATCAAAGGTGATTTCCTAAAGAGTGATAAATGACACACTTGTGGGAATTTTTAAGTATCCATATGAGGGTAATTCACAATAAAAAGCTAAAAGAGAAAAACAAATCTTTGATCTTACTCCTCTTTTCTGAATTGTCTCAAATCCTTCAGTTGTTTTTTTTTAACGTGGCACAGTACTCAAGTAGTGATTTTAATGTCATACACAAAGTAAGCATCGCCTCCTTCATCCTGTCCCTCTGTTAAAGCACCCAGGCAAGCATATTCAGTTCTCTCACACTGTCTGCTTACTCTGACTAAAAGTATAGCAACACAACAACGTTTGAGAATAGCACGCTACCAAAAATGTCGTTAGAGCCATCCCTGAAGCTAGAATGAAGAAAGTCAGTGTGCTAAAACACAAACTATATTGAGTGAACTATTTTGATAAACTAAATTTACGTGAAGGCAGAGCTAAGTGGTGAAATCAGTTTCTCTAGGGACTGAAGTGCTTTGTATTGCAAATGAAACGACGGAGCAGATGGGTTCGCAGGCTGGCCCTTATCAGCACTGAGCCTCCTGATAATGTAAATTCTTCAGGGAGCATGAGAGAGTCTGTCATTAGCCAGTCTCCCAGCAGGTTATAAATAGTACCATTCCAGAGTACAATATGGATTTATATGGTATGGAGGAGAGAGCCTGAACCTCACGGTAGGATGGAGCATACCTTGTTGGCCCACAATCAGTCAGAGGATAATTCAGGTTGGAAGGGACCTCCGGAGGTCATTGAGCCCCACCTCCCGCTTACAGCAGGGTCTGTCGCGGGCCAGGCCTGCTCCCTCCCACTTCCAGAGTGTCACGTTTGGCAAAAGATGCTTAGGGAACGACTGCTCGACTTCTCTAGCGATACAGGAATTGAATAGTTTTCTAATAAATCATCAGGTCACAGTGTTAGAGCAAACCCAAGGACGTAATTTTAAAACGTTTATAATTACACTGTAGAATTAACTGCTGCAGGGTGTTGTGGAGTCCAAAATAGAAATGAGGTGAAAAAGGGCTTATACCAAGGTATGTATTAAGGCAGCTCCCGTGTGTGCAGTGGCAGGGCACGATGTGTTTTCAGTGATCTTTCCCTGGCAACTGCTACCGGTCGGTCTCAGACTCCTTGCCCCAGCAGAACTTTGGTCTGGTCTTACGTGACCCTTTGTATGTTATGTTAGGTTAAAACAAATAGTAAAGAGAGGGTTTTAACCATATTAAACTGTAACTGATCCTACATCAGAATGCTCACTTTGGGTTTTTTTTCTCTCTTGAAAGGTAGAGGATGAGCTGGTAGCTCTGCAGAAGAAGTTGAAAGGAACAGAAGATGAGCTGGATAAGTACTCGGAGGCTCTCAAAGATGCCCAGGAAAAACTAGAGCAGGCTGAGAAGAAGGCCACTGACGTACGTACCTACAGCTAACGTTTGCCTGTAACTATGGTCTGTGTTTTGCCCTACGTGTGTAGTACGCTGAGGTAAGAATCGCTGAGAATTTTTGTATTGCAGTGCTTTGATCGGCCATAGGAAGGCGGTTGTTACGTGTCAGGTACGTAAGTCTCCTGCCCGCTCCGCCGAAATGAGCTCGGGCTGGCTGTTCTGCACCGAGCGCCGCTCGGGGCTTAACGGGTGCCCGGAGGGGAACGCGTAGCCCTGCACCCGTCGGGGGCTTCTGCAACGGGGGAGAGCGTTTGTGGGTGGGAATTCTTTAGGAAAGGTGAAACCTCCTTTAATTGAAGTAAACAGAATGGTGGTGTTTCAGGGAAGCTGGGACAGAAGCAGGGATCCGCTGTGGGGTAAGGACGCGGGTCGGCTTCAGCCACACCGCAAGCTTAAAACCAGTCGCAGCTCCCCCGCCGCACGGCCGCCCGTTTTGCCGTCACAACGGTCCGGTTTAGCCTCCCCCGTGCCTGCGCGGGCCCGACCGCGGCGGTAACGAACAGGGAGCGCAGGAGCTGGCGGCGCTTTGCCGCACCCGCCCCTCGGCGCCCTGGGGTGACCCTGCGCGCCCCGACCCCGGGCGGTGGGGCGGCGCGGAGCGGGCCGGGGGGCCGCGGCGGGACCCGGCGGGAAACGGGCGGGGCGGCCCCGGGGCGCGAGCGGCCCGGCGCTGCTTGCGCCGACTCCTCTCTGCTACGTCACCACCGCCACCTCCACCTCCAGCCGCGTGACGTCATCGGCCCATTGAAAGGCGCGGGGCCGCGCGCCGCCACGTGCAGCACCTCCGCGCCCTGCCCGCCGCCAGCGCCGCGCCCATGGCCGCGCCGAGCTCCCTGGAAGCGGTGAAGAGGAAGATCCAGTGCCTGCAGCAACAGGCGGATGAGGCGGAGGATCGCGCCCAGGTCCTCCAGCGGGAGCTGGACCTGGAACGGGACCTGCGGGAGAAAGTGAGACCGCCCGGGCTGCCCGCTCGCCTCTCTCGGTCGCTCTCTCCCGGGCTGCCCTGCTCCTTCCTTCCTCTCTCTGGCTCTCTCTCGCTGGGGCGCGCCCGGCTCTTCCCCTGCTCCGGGAGGACGGCTCGGCCGCCGGCTGCCTTCATCCCTCAGCTGTCCCCCCTCGCTGCTCCGCTCCGCAGACCTCCTGCGGGAGCCGCTGGCGCTGCCGCAGCGCCTCGCCCGCACCGTCCTGCGGGGCCGCCGGGCGCGGCGGCGGCGGCTCGTCCCAGGCTCCCGCTGCTTATCGCGCTTTGGGGCCGTTCCCTTCGGAAGGGGCCCTGCGAGCACCGCTCGGCATCGGGAAGCGGTTACGAGTTTAGTAGGAAATGGCTGTTTAATTAGGAAAAAGCGCTGCATGACAACGAGCAGGGAGTTCCCGCCTCTCGGCGCCGCACCGCTGGCTCCAGCACAGCTGGGAAATGTCCGAACTGCTGGAAAATAACTTTCCCTCCTGGTTTTCACAGAGAAATGAGAACTCTCCACTAGTGTGCGGCGCTCCCGGGGCTGGACAGCTGGTTTCACTTAGATTTGTGTGTGATCAGCCTTCCCGGCATCTTCCTGCTATTTTATCACATGTCAGCGAGTTAGTTTTACCGTATAAGGACTGCGGGCTGCTTCTGGGAGAGGTGGAGCCAGACTACAGCTTCCCAGTGGCCCCGTCTCCATAGCTTTGGAATCTTGCTTAACTAAAATATGACTTAAAAGTGGCCCGTCTAGTGGAAGGAGTTGCAGGCTGCCACATAACAGATGCCAGTTTTCTACATGACTGATGCTTTGTGTGTAAATCGAGACAGTTAAACACATAGCACTGGGTAGAAAACAAATGAAATACCAGATAATTTATGGCTAGAGGAATCCTGGGTCAGCTTCCATTTAGATCAGTCGCTGCAATCCTTTCCAAGATGGTACAGCTATGAATGGAAACCACTTCCTCCAGATCAGGAGGGGTGGTCGGTAACCAAATCTGAGAAGCTGCAGCAAAACAAATATTTCTTCAAAGTGTTTAACGTAAAGCATAAAACAGTTGCCCTTCCAGGATCCACAGCCCGCAAAAGTGGGTTTTTTTCTCCCAACAACCTCTCCGTTTATTATCTAGTCTGTTTTTTAAACATTAATAGTGCTTCCAATTACCGTGCAGTTTATTCAATAATATATAAACAGACCTTATTATTAAGAAATGCTTTCTGCCTAATTCCTTAAGTACCACAGGAAGCAATGAAAAAGGGAAGTGAACTTATTTTAAGAACATATCTAATTTTGCACTCTTTACGTTACAAAGAAGACTGATTCTCCCGTGCTGAGGCCAACTGTGCCTGCCCGGCTGACCGCGTAAAGATTATATAGCATTTGCGGGCAAAGGAGCCCATAATGGATAATGCTTTAACTTCAGCAGCGTGCTGTGACAGGATATTGCTGCAATCTGTGATGAAACCAAGAGCATCAAAATCAACTTTGGAACAAGCCATTATGGAAACAGTTTGGGTTTTAGCTTTTGAATCCTCTGGGTAGATCTGCAAATAGTTCTCCATTGGCAATCGGTGTGTAATCCTTCCCTGTATGGCAGGATAAGTGCCATTAAAAAAGAAAAGAGAAGCACGTACTCCATACCTTGAAATTCCTGAGATGCCATCGTTCAAACAAACAAAAAGCAGAGACAGGAAGGTTCCTAGAGCTTCCCTGCATTTACTGAGGAGAAGCCTTGGCGGGTTTAAGGAGACTGATTAGTTGAGAACATTTGTCAGCCAGCACCTGGCTTGTACGTGACCTGGGTTTTGGGTGGTTGTATTTCACACAGGCTGAAGGTGAGGTGGCAGCTCTGAACAGACGTATCCAGCTCGTGGAAGAGGAGTTGGATCGTGCCCAAGAGCGGCTGGCCACAGCCTTGCAGAAACTGGAGGAGGCTGAGAAAGCAGCGGATGAGAGTGAGAGGTGTGTCTCCTCTTTTTTTCTTTTTTTTTTTTTTTTTTTTTTTGTAAAACATTTAATATATGTGAATAAACTATTCCTGTATCATTCAGTATCTGCATGTGCCAATGTGCGCTGCAGGTCAGAGACTCGGAACTTTTTTTATAAGCTTGATTGAGTAATTCTGTTAGCCTTGAAGAACAGGATAGGGTGGTCAGGATGGGACACTTGTGGGTTACAAATACTGAATTCCGCTTTAGGACTTTTGGGATAAAAGTGCTAAAATATTTCTACATTAAACACACTTGCTTTGACTTCTGCAGAGGAATGAAGGTTATTGAGAACAGAGCAATGAAAGATGAAGAGAAAATGGAAATTCAGGAAATGCAACTGAAGGAGGCTAAGCACATTGCTGAGGAAGCTGACCGCAAATACGAAGAGGTAAAAGGGATAAGGAAATGATTAAACGTACGGGAGGACTGTGAGCGGCTTTGCTACTCTTCAGTTCAGTTCAGTACGCTCTTCACCGTGTGATGGTTCGACTTCGGGATGTTCCCAAAAAAATAGTTTGAATAGTGACTTCAGCAGCACCTTGATATTTAATGCTAAGAACGTTGCAAAATCTAATTTATTTGGGGAAAAAAGTCCGTCAGGTCTGCACGTGTATGTTTTAACCCAATTCCCTCATTCAGGAGGAAAGCACGAGCGTAGTGCTTTGAGAAACGTGTAAGAAATTACAGACTGGCTTGATGCAGCTCTTTCCTCTTTACAGGTTGCCCGTAAACTGGTTATTTTGGAGGGTGAACTGGAAAGAGCTGAGGAGCGTGCAGAGGTGTCCGAAGTGTGAGTAACTTGAGATGCGCGGAAGCAGTTTAGAACACCGTAAAGCTCAAAGCTCTATTTCGTTAGAAAAATCTCCTACTGGCAGGCAGGCTTTTTTGTACCCTGTATTCCCAATTTTCTCCTTTCAGACTTCATGATTATGTCATGCTTTGTATTTTTGGACTTCTTGAAAATTAGATTAAGTCGTAACAGGGACAATAGTAACTTTTACTTCTTTTTTTTTCCCCCCTGTAGTAAATGTAGTGACCTTGAAGAGGAGTTGAAGAACGTCACTAACAACCTGAAGTCGTTGGAAGCTCAATCTGAAAAGGTTGGTTCTTGCCATAAACTAAGGGATAGGGGCAAAGTCAAAACTTGTAAATAAACCCCACAGAAGTAATCCAGGAATACAAAGAAAATGAAAGGGTTTCGCTGACAGCCTGTTCAACAGAGATTTGCTGATAACGCTGAATCAGTTCTGCCCAAACCGAAGTCCGTAATCCGGTAATTATCAAGCCCGGACCTAAATCTCTGTGTCCCACACCAGCACGCCGCTGGCTGCTCTTGATCTCCTGACCTTGCTCTTGTGGGTTTTGCCCTCGTAATAAAGAAAATTGTTAAAACTCTTAATTTCATTAAACAGTTGTTTGTGGCTAGTCTAAATTGGTACAGAAGGCTGCCTGTTCTCTTGCACGTTCAGCTGTTCTTGTGCTGCACGAGAAGGTGAGCCCGCTGAGGCGTAAGGTGACGCAGGAAGGAAGTTGGGCGTCCCCGGTCTTAACGTGACGGTTTATGAACCCAAGTCTGGAGTGTCTCGGTGAAGAGGGGAAAAGTGTGGGAAGGGTGTTTGCAGCTGTTGTAAAAGGAAAAGTGGTTATAAACAGGTCACGGTTTCATAAACACTTATTGTTGTTGCTACAGCTTCCCCTAAGGAGTGTTTATTGTTTTCACAGTACTCGGAAAAAGAAGATAAATACGAAGAAGAAATCAAGATTCTCTCTGACAAGCTCAAAGAAGTAAGTTTGCCCATCCCCGAACTGTATTTTGGCATCATTTTTCTCACAGCATCCAATTAACTCCATTTAATTTTTTTTCAGGCTGAAACTCGTGCTGAATTTGCGGAGAGAACAGTTGCCAAACTGGAAAAGTCTATTGACGACCTGGAAGGTAGGGAATTACTCGAGTTTCATTTAAAAGTGGTCAATTTCAAATCAGAAAACAAAATTCTAGGAGTGGGCATTAGGTTTTTTCGGGACAGGACAGAAGTGCTCGTCAGGCGTAAAGGTAGGTCGGCGCGAGGTGTCCGCTGGGACACGTCTGTCCTGCGCGGTACCTCCTGGCCGGAGGAAGTTCTCCTGAAGGAGGTTCTCTTTCAAAAAGTTGGTAACAATAACCTGATTTTGGCCAACGCACGGATAGGGGGGCTCAAGGGCTTTTCTGTTAATAACGAGATCACAGCCCTACTTACTCTGATTGCTGCAACATAATTTTGCGAGATTAAAAAAAAAAGGAAATGTCAATGAAGGTTCTGACCTGGCAGCTCTGCGGGGTTGTTGCTTTCATACTGACCCTCAGTTACGCATCTCTTCTCTTCTTTTGTTTTCCTCCGCCGCTTTGGCTGCTGCCTTCCGACTGTCCTCGTGTCTCCTCCTGTGCGCCCTCTTCCTCTGGACTGTTTTTCTGCATTTCTCGCTGAAACGTGCCTTCTGCCCTCCTGACCGATAGATGAGCTGTACGCTCAGAAGCTGAAGTACAAAGCGATCAGTGAGGAGCTTGACCATGCCCTCAATGACATGACCTCTTTGTGATGGCCCCGACGCGGGCCACGGGGCCGCTCCGACCCGCTGCGCCGCTTACGCTTTTCTTGCCTGCAATACCTGTCACTTCCGTCCAACTTCACAAGTGATCCTTCCACCTCCTCTGTAAGAACTGAGCTCAATAAAAACAAGATACCTCGACCTTTCAGCTTTTGGGGTTTCTTTCCATACAATTCACTAGTGATGACACCAAAAAGAAGCTCCGCCCCTCACGCTGGGGCCCGGCAGATGCAGTCAGCACGGGTGCCCCTGTCAGCCGGCGCGGGACCCAGCGCACGGGCAAACACCGGAATTTGAGCGTCCCCAAGGGCGCGTGTGGCAGCAAAAAAAGCTGCACGTGCGTTTGGTGCGTGCTCGTGGTGCTCTGTCTGCTCGGTTAGAAATTCTCCGGACAATGAAAACTCCGAAGGACGTGTCCTGTAAATCCTATGTTAAATCAAAATACAGAGTCTGTCACGTTATGCATAAAACGCGTCCAAAAACCTCCCTAAACGGGAGCAATTACCAAAAAAATGGGCCCCGTTTTGTGGATGCGGTTGTAGTGTTGTTTTGAATGTGAAGGTAAGTAATCACGGCTTTTATTTCAGGAGAAAAGGCTGTAAAACAACATGTGTGTTAAGTCTTGGGTTGTTTTTTCTTCTTTCCCACTAGAAAAACTTGCTCAAGCGAAAGAAGAGAACCTGGGGTTGCATCAGACACTGGACCAGACGCTAAACGAACTGAACTGTATATGAGATTGTGAAGCGCCTTCGGCGGCCACCGGGAACGGAATCCTGTGCCTGCATTTACCGTATCGCTCCTCTCTCTCTTTCTCTCTCTGTATCCCGGGAAAACCAACTAAGTTATGAACAGCGCGGATGGACGCGAGGCTTTGGGCGTAACCCGGGGCGGCCCCGAGCCCCCCAGCCCGCTCCTCCTCGCGGCGTGCGGGAGAGCGCGAGCAGCCGCACCCGGGGCCGCCCGGGCCCCCCTTGGGTTTTCACCTCCGCAGGTCACGGACGGCACGGCCGCGGCGTTCCCCGGCGGTCGGCCGAGCCCCCCGTAAGCCCCGGCAGCAGCCGGTCCCGAGCTGTAGCGTCACCCCCCGCCCTGCGCCCCCTGCTGACGTTTCGTATTAAACCATTTCTCACGGTACCGACGTCTCCTCCCGCTCTTTGCGCGGCGCATCTGCTCGGGTGACGTCACGAACCAGCAGACTGTTAAAGGCGTGACGTCGCCCCGGCCTCGCCGCCCCGTTGCATCGCCGCACGCGCCTTCCGCCCGCCGCAGGAAGTGACGCCGGGCACGCGCAGCGGGGCGAGCTCGCCAATCGCGCCGCCGCTTACAGACCGGGCGAAGGCCGCGCGCCAATGGAGCGCGCCGGCTCCCCGCTCTTCCGGCCGGAGTCCGGCCGTGACGCGAGCCGGGCTCGGCCAATGAGCGCGCGGCGGGCGGTGATGGGCGGCGGGCGCGGCCCGTGAGGCGGCGCGGGGGGCGGGCGCGGGCGGAGGGGCGGCGCCCGCGAACATGGCGAAGACGTACGACTACCTCTTCAAGCTGCTGCTGATCGGCGACTCGGGCGTGGGCAAGACGTGCGCGCTCTTCCGCTTCTCGGAGGACGCCTTCAACGCCACCTTCATCTCCACCATCGGTGAGCGCGGCCGCGGCGGCCCCGGCCCCGGCCCGGCGGCGGCTCCTCCCGCCCCGCCGGGGCTTTGATGGCGGCGGCGTCTCCCGGGTCGGGCGGCGGGAGCGGCGGGAGCGGCGGGAGCGGGGTCGCCGCCGCGGCGGGGCCGGGGAGCTGCTGCCCCCGGAGCCGCCGCCCGTGCGAGGCCGCCGCCGAGCTCGCCGGCTCCCGGGGCAGCTGCGGGGGGCGCCGTGCTGGCGCCCCGCCTGAGAACGCGAAAGCGCGGGGGAAAGCGTCGATTTGGTGTTTGGTAGAAACCGTGAGTGATGTAGTCGCTTCTCTTTTCAGGTATCGATTTTAAAATTAGAACTATAGAGCTAGACGGCAAGAGAATTAAACTGCAGATATGGTAAGAGTTTTCTTCTAAGGCTCCCTGGGCTGATGTCTGATAACGTGGTGTCTCCGCGGCGCGGGGTGGGGACGTTGCCGTTAAGTCCTCGCTCCAGTTGTGCTCTTCGGCAGTTAACGATACCTCAGAACCTCAGAGGTGGTTTTGCCGCCTCGAGAGGCTGCTTCGACACTATTTAACTAAAACTTTTGACTCGAGCGCGGTGGCGGTTTGCGTGAGCCCCGTGTTCCGTCTGTTGCAGGGACACCGCCGGGCAGGAGCGATTTCGAACCATCACGACCGCCTACTACAGGGGAGCAATGGTAGGAGCGCTGCGGCCGCGCTAAACCCAACCCGGGCCGTTCAGCTTTCGCGGTCGCGTCGGCTGGGTTTAACGTGGAACGCTGTCCCGGTTTTGGCTGGGATCGAGTTAATTTTCTTCGTAGTAGCTAGCACGGGGCCGCGTGGTGCTTGGTTGCCGACTGGGGCTAAACCACGACGAACGCACACAACTGTCCTTCTGCCGACACGTAAACTCTGCCCAGCTGAATGATCTGCGGTTGCGCTCCTGCTTCCCGCAGCGCTGGGGCAGCGCGGGAGCTCCCAGAGGCGGCTCTGCTCCGTGACTCACTCTGTAAACACGCGTCCCGCACGCCTTATCTAGCAAGGCCCAAACTGCGATTAAACGTTAGGTAGAACTGCCGGCCAGCTGTTTTTCTTAAACCAGTCCTTGTTAAGTCGCTCCTTTCTGCTATGGAAAAGTCTTTAACGCTTGCTTAAACGATGCTAGCTGAAACAATCTGTCTCCTTCTTCATCTTCAGGGCATTATGTTAGTCTATGACATCACCAATGAAAAATCTTTTGAAAATATTCGGAACTGGGTCAGGAATATCGAAGAGGTAATTTCTGTGTTTACTTACTGAATATTAAAAATGTTCTTTTCTTCCTCCCAAAGCAGTTGAAACCTAAATGCTTCCGAATCGTTAAGTTTCTCTTGAGTTCAAGCGCTGACGGGTACTTGGAAAATAAATGGAATGAAACTCGGGTGATAACTTGCGGAATGTCGTGGTTAGGGGTCGCTCGTTGCGCTGGCGCGCGGGGGCCGCCCGCGGGGACGGTAGCCCCTCTAGCGAGGAGGGGACGTAAAAGAGGACGTTTCCCTGCCACGAGGAGCGATCCGAGAGCTGTCGTGGCGCAGGACACGCGCTGGGCTGTCAGTGCCCACCGTGAGCCGCGGGGATGAGGGGTTTGGGGGAGCCCAATAAACCGCTTAGCGCCAGCGTCTCCCTGCTGAGCACTCGCTGCGTGCCTCGTCTTTTTGACAATATTTGTCTAAAACCGCCCAAGCCGAAGCCCTTTCTGTGGTCTGTTTCTATCTCAGCACGCCTCTCCAGACGTTGAAAAAATGATCCTTGGGAACAAATGTGACGCAAATGACAAAAGACAAGTTTCTAGAGAGCAAGGGGAGAAGGTAAGTGCCGCGGCTTTAAAGTATTTCGGCTTAGACTTTCCAGAGTATCAAAACGGCATTCGCGGCTGGCTGCGGCTTCCTTGGCCCCTCGGTGGTATTTCTAAGTGGAACTACGGGGCGTTTCCCAAGCTGTAGCCGCAGCGCGTTTCCCCACTCTGATAAAATGACAAGCCTGTGTTAAGAATTCGTGTCGATTATCTGGTCGAGATGTGTCAGGTGCAAAGCAACGAGCTGGATTTTTTCTTAGAAAAAGGAAGCAGCAGCGTGCTGGAGTTTGACATTCAGGAAATGTCTCTTTTTGGCTGAAAGCCACCGAGACGAGGTAGACAGGATTGTCTTTTCAGGCATCAGGTGTTACTTAGCCAAGGTAGAGAAGGTGCTTCTGCGCGCGGCAGGTGGTACAAGACTGACAAGATCGCTGTGCAAGAAAGAAGAAAAATCAAAAAACAGAGGAGCAGCTCAAAGCGTGTGCAGGGCGTAAAACAGCAGAACAAAGCCCCGTAAGACGCGATGCTGATAGGAGTGAGATGTAGTTCCTGATTTCTGCAAATTGTTCTGCTTGAGTTAATCCCTAGGTTGCTCTGAATCATGCCAGGAGGGGCAGGTCCCGCGCAGTTGGTTATATTTAGAGCTGTTCCCGCAATTCTCCGGCTAACGTGAAATCTGCTTTTGTTCAGCTTGCTGCAAGTTTTGGAATTAAATTTATGGAGACCAGCGCAAAAGCAAACATAAACATAGAGAACGTAAGTACTGTGACCTTCCCCTTCTATTTATTGTCTCATTTGGGCAAACGAGCAATAAGAACGCTTGCCCGTCCCCGTCGGGTGCGAAACGCGGTTGTTTGGTTATTAAGTACATATCTGTGCGTTCTGCGGAGGCGTTGTCTAACCAACGTTATGCGAATTGATTTACATTGGACTCGGTGCCTAGAGCGTAGCACGGGGGTGTTACAGCAAACTGCGTTAGAGCAGCACACCGAGAAACTCGGCTCCTGTCTTTGCATTCAAAAATGTGATTGATAAAGGGCGATGTTTTGCCACTCTGAAAACCGGCCCGTGCCTCGCCGGGAGGCGCGTGCTGTTGTGGTTTTCAGGCTCGGGGAGGAGGTGGCGGAGTTAGAAAAGGAGCATCAAAACCTGGAGCGGGGGATTAAACCTGACAACTTGACGTTCTTCAGGAGTTCAGTATATGTAGAAACTCGGGAAGGCAGCTTATGGCTAAACAAAAATGTTAGAATATATTTTATTTGCCACATAACACGTAGCTGTTTGACTTGTCGCAGGCATTTTTCACTCTTGCAAGAGATATCAAAGCAAAAATGGACAAGAAGTTGGTGAGTAACCTTCACTTGGTCCACGCTGTGTTTAACTAGGAAAAAAAACCCAACCCAGAGCCAAGTGGGAAGGACCGTTTCACAGTGTACAGGAATATTTTGCGTTCTCTGCCCCGGGGGATGCACCGAAGGTTATAGAAATTTATTTTTAGTTTTGTCAAGCCACGCTCTGACCTTGGCTTATGAACAGTTGTCTCTGTATTTCGGGAATTGGCTGCAATGGTTGAGGTTTTCTAAATAAAATTATCTTTCAGTTGTTTCACTGAAAGTCAAGCGAGCGGTAGGCAGAGCAGCCTGAGAAACGGAATCATATAAATGAGACCTGTGGGAGGCCCACTTCGTACCTGAAGGTAGTCTTCAACCTAGTAGGTTTGAAAATAGGTAAAGAACTAATCTTTTGATAACTTTTGTGGAAGTTTTCTTGAGAAATGACGGGGTTATCTTTTGTACAACAAGGAAACGTACACCGATGTCAGTTTGTCCCTTACGAAGTGAAGCTAACAAAGACTCCCGCTGCTTTCTCTGAGCGTCCCACCGTCGTGTGACCAGACGTGTGCCGATAGAGTTGTGACGTTCCGGGTCTTGCTGACGATTCCCAGGTGTTTCAGCAAGAGCCAGACATGGCCTGCGTCTTCTTTTTTTTTTTTTTTGTTTAATCTCAGCTGTCTTTGAGTTTACAGAAAGAAGAAGAATAGGCGTAGTGCATGTTAGTCAAAGCCAAAAGTGGCAGGTGGAGTTCTGTGACTTCTCATAGTGGCTGATATAAGGCTTGGATAAATGAGTTGATTTTAGTAATGGTTTCTGTATACGGCAGGCTTGATTCAGCAAAGCGAAGAGATGAAGTATGGATGCTGGAAGCTGATAAGTATAAATAAGTAACTTGATATTCTTTGCGTCTTCAGGAAGGCAATAGCCCGCAAGGCAGCAACCAGGGAGTCAAAATCACACCAGACCAGCAAAAGAAAAGCAGCTTTTTCCGATGTGTTCTTCTGTGAGGGACACGGCCTTAATCTGAGCATCTGCTCGGCTGAACTGGACTGTGCCTGTTCCGAGTGAGATTCTCTGTCGGTGGACTTAGCATTTTCAACATACCTTGTCACTTTGTGACCATCTGAATAAGAAATTGTTTATTTTAGTAATTGTGTGACTCTTCAATTTTGGAGATGAAACAAGTTTATTTTTGTCAGATTGCCACTGGGCATGTGCATTGTCTAGCAGAGGGAGGACGGATCAAATGTGACCTGTGATACAGCACCTTTGCTGCCAGGCTTCAGTCTTTCTGTTCCTATCTGTAATGTATCCAAATCAGAAAGGTTTAAGCGATGATCAAAATAAGAAACTGAAACGCCAATATTAGTACCGTGCAGGTATGTGTACGTGATACACGCGCATAGCCGTGTCTATAGATGCATATAGAACAATCTCATCGAAACACCCAGTAAGTGCGCTCGGTAAGCAGTACAGGCTCCTACCTTTTCAGAAGGTAGAAGGAAGCTTTCTGCATCTCCACCTCTCTGCTACTGCAGAGAAAATCCTTTATCCGCCTGTTACTTACTCAGTTGCGTTATTCTAGACAATCCACCAGTACAATTGAAGTTCAAAAAAAAAAAAAAAATCCTCCTCAAAGGAATCTCTATTTTTTTAAAAAACCAAAGTGTGCTGTAAATAATGGATCCTGACCATCAGGAATGACTTTATCCATGTTAGACTTGACCGTGATTAATTAACTACTCCAGGTGTTTGGACGCATTTGACAGATGATGGCTCCAACGAGTCCCGTGCCACTCATCTGTCGTCCGTTCTTAGAGAAACGGACCCCGGCTCGAGCAGGGACACTTACTCGAAATTTGTAACGCTACAATGGGCGGCTTTTTCTTCTCCAGTTGAGAATGACTCCAGATCTGTCATGATGTAGTAGCTAGTTATAAATTGTGACAAGAAAATGTATTGCACTGCTTCCAGTTGTGTGTTCTCATGCACACTTGCTCACATATGCAAATAAATGTTGCACATACGAACACTTTCTGAAAACAAACTTTTTTAAACTGAGATTTGCCTTGCTGCTGCGTATCGATCGTTTCAGATGTCAAGCAGCAACAAACCTGTTAATAGCGTGCATCAATGCAAATGATGTTTAGTCCTCAGTGGAGATATTCTATGTATTTATTCCTATAAACACAGTCTATTACATTCCGTTGTATAAAATGTAACGGCCAAGTAAAGCTCCTAGGTAGCGAATTGTTCAGAGGCTGTAAGCCTGACTCTTAATTAGACTGACACAAGGAGCCAGTAAGAGCCATCTACTTCAAAGTCTGCTGTCAAGTGATTGCATTACGGTATATTTAATTCAAATGAACATATCAGCTGTGTCCTGCAACTCACTGGAATTGTTAACATGCTTTGTTTACATTGACAACTGCACTTAAGGGTAAAATTAAAGCTGATTTTAAAGTTAATGAATTTACTCACCGGTTTTGTTTTCTTCAAGTTTGTGGTATTCTGTTCTGGCCTCAAAGTAGCACTTGTAAGTGTTACTGTAGTTAAAGATCTACCAGATTCATAATTAACCTTTATAAATCTGCAGCAGGCAATTGGGCTCAACAGGAATATTGCCTGTTTTTCTAAAATGGAAAAAGGAAATTTTACTGTGTAAATTACTGCTTTATAAAAATGCATTTTATACGCTACCAACTTTTTTTTGTTTTTAATAGCTAGCAGGTTTCAGTGAGCTCTCTTCATGATTAAAGTCATACGTAAAGCTTTCCACTAACCGGAACCTTATGATGGGGTTTTTTTTTTTGTTTACTTGTGGCTTTTTAGTGTGAGGACTTGGTGAACGTGCACCATAGCGGATTACACGCAGTGTGAGGACTTGGTGAACGTGCACCATAGCGGATTACACGCAGATGTATTTGTAGGAGAAAATCATGTTAAGCTGCTGAAGAGCCTCCAAGTCAGTATGTGCTTCTAGTCAGTATATGCTTCAGAAAGTAGTTCATCCAGAGCTCTAGATGGGACAAGCAGTGCTTCTGTCTCGAGGTAAGGATGCTTTTAAAGAAGGACTTTGTGTGTGCCTCAAGAAATGATTGAGGCGGAATTGGGGAGGTGATTAGGGCATGGTCTGAAGGTTGTTTTCCTACACAAACCAGATCTGTTGAATGATTTGTTTCTGGCTTAGTAGTAAGTGTGGATTGTCTCACATCCATCCTTTTACTTTAAGATAGCGGGATGTTGGAGCCAGACTTATCTTTCAAAGTGACTGGAGAAATAAGTGGTTAGTCTAACTTGATATCACAGGCTGTCCACCGTGATCCTGGGTATTGCCTGTTGGCAGTATCTAAATCAATAACTCATCTTGAGAAAGAAAACCATATTAATTTACAAGTGGATAAAACTTGAAGGATGGAGTTGTGTTTTTTCACTCCTCATAAGTCGCTCTTTTTGCATTCAAAGCTAACTCTTTGTGTGTGAATACCTTCAGTTTAAACTTCCGCTGGTTGTTGCATGTGTTTATGTACCTAATTTATAGCATGATTTCCTTTTACAAAATGATTGGTTTTACTCAATGAACAACTGCAATATTGCCTGATCTCAGGAAGTTTCATACAGTTACTGTGACGACAGTCATCACTGTACTTCTAGGGTAGAGAGACTCTACACAGAAATTAAATGAGCGTAAGCAATATGAAACCTAAAATGCAAATGTAAGACAGGAAAGGTTAAAGACACTGCAGTTGCATGTATGCTTGGCTATGTGTCGCTAAATGTGGACGTCAAATCACACATCAAATCTCGGATAAGTACAATACGTAGTTGTTTCCATCACGTAACTAAATTACTGTGTTTAAGTTTGAATTTTATGGAAAACACAATGATCAAAAGAGGTACTGCGTCTATACATACAGTAATGTATTTATGTCTAAGCTTTCTTTAAGGAGGAGAAAATCTGACATTGGATACAACATTTGTAAAATGGAGGAATTTAAGTAGATGTGAAAAACTAACCATGTGCTTACTACACGTTCTCAGTGTCTAAAAGCCACTAAAATTTCAGGTAATCGATCAACACTTGGTTTGTAGAGAACAAACCCATTTTTGAGCATGTTCTCAAATTCCCTTACTTTAATGAGTATCACAGAATTCTGTGGCTGACCTTGTTTTTGAGGCTGGTTGCAATATTTCAGAGTCTTCACCCTTTCAGGTGTAGGCCTGTCAGTAGCTCGTCTGTCAATAAGTGGTGGAACTGCTGTTTTAACGCTTTGCCATTGTAACACTTAGGTTGCCTAGGTCCTGTGCTGATAGGCACATCGAGTGTTCTGGACATCAGAGCCTTATCCCAGCATCAGACTTTCAGCCTCAGATTTATAAATCCTATGGATTATTGTAAGTCTCTTTACTGCTGCTGAAAATTATTTGGTCTCTCCCTTCACGTGAGATGCTAACCATCTCACGGACCGTTGTTAAGGGTTTAAGTGGTGTGGTGACGGTGTCTTTGGCTGATGATCATGCACAAAAGCTACCGTGATTTCTTGTTCTCTTGGACTTGAAATGGCTGGGCTTTATGCTGGAGAGGAAATGGACAAACAGCTGCATAGGATGGTCTCCATTTGTACTAGAAGTTCATAGGGGGTGGGAAAGAATGATGACTAACTTCTGTCTTCATTTATAGATTAAATAAAGATCTGTTCAGCTGAACATTAATGGTAACATGCAGTCTGATTATTTCAGGCTGCCTTATTCTTTGACCCATCTCTTTCACTGATCATTGGAGTTTTTCTTTCTATAGGTAATACAAGTTCAGCGGGCTGGTCTCTCTAGCCTTTCTGCAGGAATCGTATGCTCTACGTTGAGCATGAGTTGGGACTTAGGACTTTGTTTTGAAGGGAACTTAATGCATCCCAGCATTTTTAAGAACAACTGTACATTGTGTTTTTAGAATGACCACTTTTGGCTGCCACCCTTCCCACATTACAACTGCTTTCTTAAACACTTCTCATTGATTTTCATGTTTGTATTAAAAACAAAACTGTTGTTTATTACAGTATGTATGTTTTTACTCTGTTGTACAGGACCCTGAGCACTGCATAAATAAACTTCTTATGAAAAGAGAATTTTACAAACTTAGTTTGTCAGTCTTGTTCATCGTTCATGCATGTAGATTCTTGTGTGGAAAATAGGGTATTTCTACAAATAGAAAAGAGGGACAGAAACCCAGGGTAGGCTCTTTCGTCCTAACTATGTTGGCTTTTCATTATAAATTCTGAATTGGAGAGCTCTTCTCTGTATTCATCTGAGAACCGCTGTGATACACTAGGAGAATACTTCAGCAAATTGATTCCCTGAACCATTTGGTACGACTGTTAAAGCTGATCAGAGCAGTTCAGAGAATCACAGAACATCATAGAATCATTAAGGTTGGAAAAGACCTCTAAGATCATCAAGTCCAACTGCCAGCCCAACACCCCCAGGCCTCCTAAACCATGTCCCAAAGTGTCACGTCTGCACATTGTTTGAACACCTCCAGGGATGGTGACTCCACCACCTCTCTGGGCAGCCTGTTCCAATGCCTGACCACCCTTTCAGTGAAGTAATATTTCCTAATATCCAATCTAAACCTCCCCTGGTGCAGCTTGAGGCCATTTCGTCTCATCCTATCGCTGGTAACTTGGGAGAAGAGACCAACCCCCACCTCACCACAACCTCCTTTCAGGCAGTTGCAGAGAGCGATAAGGTCTCCCCTCAGCCTCCTCTTCTCCAGGCTAAACCCCCCCAGCTCCCTCAGCCACTCCCCATCACACTTGTTCTCCAGACCCTTCCCCAGCTCCGTTGCCCTTCTCTGGACACGCTCCAGCACCTCCATGTCCTTCTTGAGTTGCTTACACAATTTTTATGAACCATAATGTTTTTGAAACTATTTTCCAGGGGGTTTTATTGGATGAGGCATTTTTTTAGAAGCTGTAGTTTGATACAAGTTCCTTTACTACCTGGTGGTGTCTGAACTTCAAAAAAAACATTTCCCATCTCACTGTCTAGGCCAGATTTGCTCTAGCTGGGGGAATGGAATAGATTAACTTGTTAAATTACAGGGAAGTCTTGATGAAGAGCTTAATGAATGGTTCCTTTTAAAGAGATAAACAAGAGACAGAGTTCTCTGCCTGCTTCAGTTACCAGAAATTGTCCTCTTTGCTCCTCTCATTTTGCTCTCTCATGGATGGTAATCTCGGGTGAAGAAATAGTTGTTGAAGGTTCAAGAAGCACTTCCGTCAATGTGTTTCACTAGATTCAGATTCGAATGTGAAATGTGCTATTAAAAAAAGGAAGTAATGATCATTTATGTATCACTCTATTCCAAAGGATTCACTACAGTTAATCCTAGGACTGTACAATAAATTGGAAACTTTATTTTGTGAAGCACTTGCAAAAAATAGGTACATTAAATAAATGCAAGGTTTGAGTGCTGCTTTGTGTACGACATGCATCAGAAACCACATAAGGCTATGTTACGCATTGAGCGAGCTAATCTCATACGCTTATCAATGCAGCCTAAGTGCTAATATTAACTTTTTAAGTTACGAGGACTTTTTGTCATGTAAAAAGTACATCGGAGGTTCAGAAAGCAAGTCAAGAAGCCTCCATGCTTTTTCAGGCATCTGTTTTCCCAGTCTTTGTGGTGGGCACCTTTAAGAGGTGTCAGGGAAGAGCGATTATCTGTAATGGCTGAGGAGACGTAAAACACACACTGCAGAGACTTCTGACAAAAAAAACTAAGAGCAATTTTGTGTTAGAAATTAGAAGCAAATATTACCTAAGGAAATCTGGAGCTCGTACTATCATGTGCTGAAAGTCTTCCAAAGAAAGCTTGCCATCGTTGTCCACATCAGCTTCGTAAATCACCTTTTCACACACAAGCCTAACTTCTTCTGGGGTAAGTTCATTTCGGGTTAATTTGTTAACAGTTTTCTCTAGGTCTGATTTGCATATGTAATCATCATTGTTAAAGTCTGTCAAAGGAAACAAAATGAATTCAGAGTGACAAAAGTCAAGTTTTACATGGTTGACTGCCAAGACCTAATACGAAGGGTTTGGTTCCCAGGCCATAATGTGTTCATATAAGCAGGACTTTCAAATCAGAAATGAAATCTTGCAGTTAGCCATATTTGCTTGTATAAAAATTCAATAACAACATAAAAATCCTGGAATCATTTCTCTTTGTCTTACATAAGGGTAACAATTGTAAATAGTTCAATGGCTAAACATAGCCTAGCCATAACAAAATCATTCTAGGAAATCAGTACTACTGAACTAAACGCAAGAAATAGTACAAAGTTAAAGGAAGAGAATGGGCTGTTCAGTTTTGGGGAGAGTTCACTTTTCTAACATCTTTGCTGAATCATGTACTGTTTAAATCACAAAAAACATTGGTTTGTTTGATATATTGTTTGGCTTTAGCTGATCATGAAGAAAGTAACTGAAAATGGTACTGTAAAAAAAAAAAAACCTTTATATTTGTCCTTGGAGAAAAACACTAGAAGTGTGCTTCCATGCCTCCTGCCTCCCCCTACCAAAACAGATTTATGGGCAGCCAAATCCCTTGTGCTGCACTGTTCCAAGCAGACCCTCAAACGGAAGTATTTCTTAAATGGTTCCCAGCTCTTGAAAACTGCAGATAATTTCAGGTTGTAAATTTTGTAGTAAATCCTAATCCTAAATAAGTAAGAGAAGAGTAGAGACAAAAGGGTAAAGATCGGAATTTTCTAGGAGAGAGAAAAGGCATTCAAATGCAATGAAAAGAAAGGCGGTATTGAAAACGTACCTAACTAGAAATCATTATGGTGGCAAAATTAGTATTTCACATCCCTACATGAAGCTGCAGGATTTCCCCAAAGTTTGCTTTTTATGCATGTCTCACTCACCATAAATTTTAAAAGCGTAATAAGCTTTCAAGTCTCTGGGAGCCATTTCACTCAGCACCGAAAACATGTCCAAAAAATCATCTAAAGTCATATTGCCGTCGCCATCCTCTGAGAAAACCTCCGCTATCCGCTGGCGGAATGGATTATCCTGGGAACGAGAACGCAGGAGCAAGGGACGGTCATCTTTCCTAGCATTTATTTCAGTGCAGGTAAGACACAATTGGAGCGAGACTATTTTTGTTGTAACCCGTTTTTGGCAAATTCTCCCCTTTCTGCTATTATGTTCTTGTCTAATGCTGTATCAGAGGTAGACACAGCTGCAGCCTTCTTTAACCTTTGTGCAATTTTAAGGTGTTTTCAGGGAATCACTAGAAGCTTCCAGAAAGACTTTTGACTTCAATAGCCAAAATGTATTTGTATTTCAGCCTTCCCAGCAATTAGTACTGGATGAATTATTAAAAAAGGGTAGAATAAACTGAAAAGTGTCACTCGATTCCAGTTGCATTCCTTGCTCTGTACCTTCAGCTCTGGCATGCTGCCAATGAGTTCATAGGGAAGTGTCACGTCTGGTTTATCTGTGTAGTCGAGTGGAACTAGCTGCGGGGCTAGATCTCGGTATCTGTAAAACAGTCTGAAACAGAAAGGCTTGTTTAGGGAACAAGTTATTTACACCACTGAGAACACTGTGTTTGCCTGTTCCATATCATTCATCACACTTTGCATCCTTTACCAGATGGATGATACCAGTCACTAAATAACATTTAGGATGCTCTCTAGTTGGTGGTAGAAGAGGCAGTATTAAAAAGAACAACACTGTGTAACTGGTGGAAAATACAAAGCCTTCGCGCTTACAGAACAATTAGGTGAAAATGCTTACACAGGTCAGGCAGCCAAACCACTAGATACCGTGCATCCGAAAACAGATTTTTTACAAAGTTTCAGATTTACTTCTACGTTGTCAGCGACAGTATTCAGGCATGTAGTGTAGTTAGGATTTATGTGTTTATGATAACAAGGCACAAGACCTTAAACTTGAAGGTCCACCTAACCAGCTTCCAAACACACAAAAACTTGTGGCAAGGCGAAAGGGATCTGTTTTCCACATCCACAAAGAATGTGGCCAAAAATAATGGGCATCAACTGGAGCATGAAAGATTCAGTTTAAATGTCGGACTAAAACCCTGAATGCCTAAAGCCATGGGCAGGAAGAGAGACCTGGGACCAACTCTAGCAGGTTTTTATCCACCCCAAGTATCTTCCTGTTTTTTCTGTAGAACTCAGGTTCAAGAGACAGCAAATGTGCATCATAATTTGAAGGCATTCACCACTCTTTCAGCATGCTATTTGCTTCAGTTCTTGTGCTAGACTAAGGATCCCATTCACAGCTGTTATCGACAAAACAATAGGACAGAATTTTAAAAGGGTTCCTTATCAATAATAAATGTCTTATTCATGACACAGTTATGGTTCTGGCCTGGAAAGGCAGACAGATTTAGATTTCAATTATTACAGAACCATTCCTATTTTATCCTGTAGAGAATTCATACACAGATATCAAGGTTCTGAAGAGGGATGTGCTCTGTACAAAATTGTCACTTGTGCTCTGCCCTTCGGAGTAATTAGCAAAAAATATGTGATGACATATTGAGAGATGCAGAAACCGAACACTTCCCTTTCTGTTAATATGCCCAGTGGTTAGGAAAGGCAAATGCAACTTTAATATTTTGTACGTTACTATCTGGGTAAGTATTTTTTACAACAAGTTGAGGTTTTCAGTGAAGGCTCTCAGCCCCCCATGAACAGAATACTGACCCTGTCTTTATCAGATCCTTTGGCCAGACATTAAGTGGAGTGTTCAGTGAGGTGCGTGAAGGCTTTGGCAAAAATGTACCTTAGAGTATCAGGATAATTATTTACATGAAGACATGCAAAAAAAGCGACTAAAATTTGACACAACCATTAAGGTTTTCATAAAAGAGGCAAAGTATCCCAGAGAACAACAGTATACTCTGCAGCATTTGTCATAAAAGAAGGTGAGGGGAACACGGATGTCACTGGCAAAGTATGCACTAAAATATAACTTGTTACATTTATTTCTGAGAGACAGACTGGTACCTTAATAAAAAATTCAGAATTCTGGCTCAGTTTAAGACAGATTTTATACATAAAGAAGCAACAAAGATGTTCAGATTGTCCAAAGCTATCACTTTAAATTTGTGTAAATCCATTTTAAAATCATTTAAAAAAAATACCTCACCCGCTATGTAACCTGTCTTTATAGCAATCTCTGTGCTTCACACACTAAACACATACACGAGACTTACCTCAGAATTTCTTTCCTCGTAAAGAATGTGCAGTCCTATGAAATAAGAAAAGATAGAACATGTAATGACAGTTTTTAGCATGCACTGGCCCAAACTTTTCCAGTACAGTGGCTTAAATGGAGCTATATTGTGATATATGTGGCCAAGCATTAATGCTTTTTCTTTTTGGCATATAATTTGGAGTATTTTGTAACCCTTCTTCCTGATGTAAGAATCAAACTACGTTAATAAAATCTTTGCTGTAATTTAGTGCTCCTACTTCGTAATTTTTAAAAGAGGTGGTTTAAAAAAAGCCCTCACCAATTTTTAATGTTATGTCCAGACAGCCATTTACATTGTTTTGTACCTGATATGCATCCAGTTGCTCTGGAGTGAAAATGGTTTGCTTGTTGCCCATTTCTAGCTCTGAATGCTGATTCTTGTCCCATCATTCTTTCCTCAAAGGCACCTTTATAGGAGGTCTGGATATTCAGTTATTAAAAGCTGCAACAATGAGGTTCAAGTATAGCAGAGGATCAAGTGACCAGCTTCCCTATTCCACAGGCTGCAAAGTATCATAATAGGAGCATTTCATCAAATCTTTAGTCTGGCTACTTAAAGCTTTTGTCCAGCATCACTCCGCTGTCTCCCGTGTGCACAAGACTCATGTTACAGTATTTAGCCAAACAGCTAATAGCTGCTTGTTTGTGTCTTTGAGGGAGCAGGTAGACTTCACGGATTGTACATTTTCATTCCTTCAGATACGGTAAATTACCTGAAAAGTGTTAGTAATGGCTTTCTTCTTTAAGAATTAACACCGAAGGCTAGAAATCGGTAACAGTGACAGTAACCCCTCGTCCTTTCCTTCTCGCTTTTCCCTATAATTGTACACTCATGCTAGTGGTAGTTTGTACTGGAGGTAGTGTCTACACAAGTCCGCTCACTCCCTTTATTCTGCATTATCTGCTAACACACATTACCACTAGTTAACGACTATTAGCGTGCCATGATACATATATATATTGATACGTATATGGCCTTCATACTGAAAAAGAGTGTATCGTTTACGCATGTGAACAGAAATGTGATGTTCCAGGCTGTATGAAATATCAAAAGCAAGGGTAGAAGGAGGAGCTGACCGCACAATGCAGCATGTGCCTGGCTGCCTTATGTATTGACCACGGGCGGGCCGTACAACTTGCGTTTCTTGGTCATTCCTACCGTCTGGCTGGGCGGGCCCCTCCGCCGGGTGGAAAATCTGTTCCGCTCCGGGGCCTCGCTCATCGGCACGCCCTCGTTTAACAAAAGTTATTCAGAATTGCTCTGTTCGGCACGGAACGAGGCGCGGCGGGGCGGCTGCGGCGGGACCCCGGCGGCGCCTTCGGCCGGCGGCGGTTTTCCCCTCACGGAGGGGAGAGGACGCGGCGTTGCCGCGGCGACGGCGGCGCGCGCCGGGCGGCAGGGGGCGCGGCGGGGCGGCGGGCGCGCGCGGCATGGCGGACTACGAGGCGGTGCAGCGCGGGCCGCTGCGGCTGAAGGGCAGCGGCGGGGCCGTGGCGGCCGGCAAGCGGTGAGGCGGCGGGCCGGGCCGCGAGGGGGGCCGGGGAGGGAGGGGGGGGGGGGGGCCGGGCCCGGGCGCTGACCGCCGCCTCCCGCCCGCAGGAAGAAGAAGAAGGCGAAGGACAAAGCCCAGATCCTGGAGCAGATCGTGAGCAGCAAGAAGCAGGAGGAGGAGAAGAAGCGCGGCCTGGACAAGCGGACCCCGGCGCAGGTGGCCTACGAGAAGATGCAGGAGAAGCGGGTAGGGCTGCCCCGCCTGGGCCAGGCCGCGTCTGGGGGGGGGCTTTAAAACCCCCACTCGACCCCTCAGGTGCGGCCCCTGAGGGGCTGCGAGTGCTGGAAGTAACCGGCCTCTCTCGTGTCTTCCGCCAGCAAATGGAGAGGATCCTGAAGAAAGCCTCGAAGACCCATAAGCAGAGAGTGGAGGTAAGCTGAATTATCCCGACTTACTCGGGCTGGTGCGTATTTATCAGCACGCAGGCTTGTTGGGCTGGAGGAGCCGCTTCGCCCTCGTGAAACACAGGAGTGGGGAGGCCAGTGGTGCGGGTGGTGCCAGGACCAAATATTAAACGTTTTCTTTCTCCTTCTCGCTCCTAGGACTTCAACAGGCACTTGGATACTCTGACTGAGCATTACGACATCCCTAAAGTCAGCTGGACTAAGTGAATGGACTGCTTTTCAAGGCTTTGGATCAGGAGTTGTGTTTTTTTTTGTACTGAACAGGGCTGCCATGTAAATCTGTGTATTCTCCGTATTGAATGTTTAATATATTTTATGAACCTTTATGACTTTGTACTGTCTTATTTCACTGTCTTGTTTCTTAAAACCAAATGTTCCACAAAGTCTCTTCTTGGCTGATGAGCTCCCATCTATATAGGTGCAGAGGGCTATTTTTTTTTTAGTGCTTGAAGCGGGATTAAGGCCAAAATCAGTTGCCTGGAAAATGTTCCTTTATTTGTTTGGTACCAACAGTTCTGCTTTTTGGAGGTGAGGAGTCTGACAGCCTCACACAGCCTAAGCTTCTCCTCTAAGTTACAGGAATTGTGTAATTTCTTCCCATCTCGAGTTCTTTGGGGGGGGTGGGTCTGCTGTAACTTGTAACTTTGATGTAAGCTCTTATTAAAGTGCTGCTTTCATCCTTTTTCTGGTGCTGAGTTACCTATAAAATGGGGCAGCGCACTGATGGAACGGTTGTCTGTGTGTGGAGTTTTTGAAGTGCCGTGCCTGCCCTTAAAGGACTTACTTTGAGAGATTACATGCGTCTTGACGTTTAAAATCCTAACGTACCTCTTAACGCCGAATATCGCCCCTCTGCTCTGGCTGGATGGGCCCCGGGTGCTGAGCATCAACCCGGGGCTCCCCCGTCCCGGCGCCGGTAGCGCCCACACCCGCTCCTGGGGCTGTCTCGGCGCTGCGGCACAATTTCCCAGCGGGGAAAAAGACCCCGGGGCCGCCCGCACCGGGACTATTTAACATTCGGTGAGCGAAGGTGTTCTTCCGCAACCGCGGCGCAGCCCTGCGCGGATGCGTCCCCGCAGCAGCCGGGTCTCGTTTCGCCACTTCCTGCCGGAAGTGCCGGTGCGGGAGGCGGAAGTCGGTGTGTCTGCGCCCGGGCGGCCCGGGCGGGGGGCGGCGGCGGGGCGATGTCGGCCAGCGCCGTCTACGTGCTGGACCTGAAGGGGAAGGTGAGGCCCGGGCCGCGGGGGGCAGTGCGGGGCCGAGGCGGGAGGGCCTCCCTCGCCCCGGGCTGCCGCGGGGGCCGGGCGCGTCCCGGGCCGTGAGCGGCCGCGGGATGGCGGGGCCGCCCCGGCTCCCCCCCCCCCCCCGGGCTCTGCGGGGGCTGCTTTCCCCTTCCCGGGCCCTCCTCGCCGCCGGCCCCCGCTTCACCTGGCGCTGCGGGTCCCGGCTGTGACAGGGGAGTCGTGGCCCGTGTCTCCTCGTCGCGGTTGCAGGTGCTGAGGGAGGTGGCTGCTGGCAGCGGGCGGGCGGCAGGGCCCTGGGCATCCCACCTGGGGTAGTTAATCTCTGCCGTAATTGGAGGTAGCTTGCCTCAGCGGAGTCGCATGTTTTCCCACCTGAAAAACATTATTCGGGCGTATGCAGCGGTAGGTGAACAACAACTCTGGAAAATATTGATACATGACTTTTCAATGAAGGACTGGGGTTTGCGTTCTAATCAGCAAAGTATTTTGGTGTTGGGATTTGCATTTATAGTAGGCGTAGAAGCTCGAGTGAAGCTCGGTGGCTTTTTTAAAGTTCCTTAAAGAGGCCTTCGAAATATCTCGTGCGTTGGTCTGGCATGGTAACATCATTTCATGAAAGACGAAAAGTACATGGATTTTGTGCCTCTCTTTATAGGTTCTCATCTGTCGGAATTACCGTGGAGATGTGGACATGTCAGAGGTGGAGCATTTTATGCCAATCCTTATGGAGAAGGAAGAGGAGGGGACGCTTTCTCCTATTCTAGCACATGGAGGAGTTCGGTTTATGTGGATTAAACATAACAACCTCTATCGTATCCTTTATACTGCAGATAGCTCGCATATGCCAACATGCAGGTGTTGCTGTGTTATTTTCGTCCTTTGTGCCTAAATGTAAAGCTGGAGAATGGGTGAAGTGACACGAGGAGGCTCTGTTAAATAAAGTCGTTTTATGCTTTACGTAGCGTAATGTGCACCAGCAGCACAGGGCGCAGAAAAGCGTGTATATTCATTTTACTGTCATAAATTATTTCCTGAATGTTTATCTTTGTACCTCGTTAGACCAGTGGTACTGTTAATTATTTAAATCTTAATTTTTTTGGCCAACTTTAATTGCCTGAAGGCTTTTTAAAATGCACTTAGTAAACATTTTTTTGAATGGTGACTTTGAATGCATGTTCCTGAACATCTTTTATCAGTTGTTGCAACTTCTAAGAAAAATGCTTGCGTATCACTGGTGTTTTCATTTTTATATAAAGTAGTTCAGGTGAGTATGAAATTTCAAAAGTAACCTCCGTCTTCTTTTCAGTTCAGTCTAAACCTGATCTAAACAGAAGTGCATAGAGCTTTCACACTTTTCAAGAACTCTATGGTAATAGCATTTTTACTTTATATTTGATTATTTTGTAGAACTATCTTCCTAACCACTAATAATGGAATTGATATTTTGTAGCTGAGTAGGCAAAGGATGTGGCACAATGCTGTAAGTAGCTGCGCAAGACCTGAGAACACAGAGGAGAATTGTGAATTTGATGCATGAGTAGTGGCATATCATATAGATTCTATGTTTGGGTCATCTGTACCTGGCATGAAAAATATTTCCTCCAGAATAAATATTTTTCATAATAGAGTTGCTTCTAGGATTCTCTAGCTCTCCTTTAATTGAGGTGGGTTTTCTGAGGCTAATCTTCTGAACAGAATGCTGTTTGTGAACTATGGGGTTTGGTTTGGTGCTCTTTAAAAATTACTATTTTTGGTGCAAGAATACATCCTGAATGTGCTGTACTTCCTCAGTTAATGTCCCCTCTCTTCCCCTCCCTCCTGTCATTTTGTTTCAGGTTTTTTCTGAATATTTCAAGGAGTTGGAAGAAGAGAGCATTAGGGATAATTTTGTTATTATTTATGAGCTGTTAGATGAGCTTATGGATTTTGGTTATCCACAAACCACTGATAGTAAAATTTTACAAGAGTAAGTACCATTCCTCATCACTTACAGTGACAAACTCCTTGGAAAGTTTTGAGCATTCTTCCATATGCAAACAAATGTTTTGGCTTCGTCTAGTTACCAAAAAAAATTAATTTTCATTTTTTCATGCCAATTATGTGCCCGTAAAGGTACATCACTCAGGAAGGTCACAAACTTGAAACTGGAGCTCCACGTCCACCTGCCACTGTTACGAATGCTGTTTCATGGAGATCAGAAGGGATAAAATACAGGAAGAATGAAGTGTTCCTGGATGTTATAGAGTCTGTGAACCTTTTGGTGGGTACCTTTAACTTTTAATGAGAATTGTAATAGGAAGTGTTGAAGAGGGCTTGTTTTCTGTAAACCTGCAAGGGTACAATAAAAAGTTAGGCTGACTGGCTAGTGTACTGGGACGCTCAAAACACTGTCATTAAGACTGAGTACCCATAAGGACATCCAGCAGGCAAATAATGCTTTGCTTGGATGTATTGCTAATTTCTGATATGTTCTTCACTGAAAGGGCTGTCAAGCCCTGGAGCAGGCTGCCCAGGGAATTGGTTGAGTCACCATCCCTGGAGGTATTTCGAAGACATGTAGACCTGGCCCTTGGGGACACGGTTTAGTGGTGGGCTTGGCAGGGTTAACGGTTGGACTTGATGATCTTAAAGGTCTTTTCCAACCTAAACGATTCTGTGATTCTTTTCTTCTTCCATCTGTGCCCTTCACCTCCCTGATCTCATTCTACTCTACTGGATTAACTTCCCAGGAGAAAGACATCCAAGAAAACCTGGGACATGGGGATGAGGTGGGAGTATTGTCTGATGTCATGATGTATCACGTCAGAGCAATCTTACCTTTCTTTTTTTTTTTAGGTCAGTGCCAATGGAAACGTATTACGGAGTGAGATAGTCGGATCCATTAAAATGCGAGTCTTTCTCTCGGGAATGCCAGAGCTGCGCCTTGGTTTGAATGACAAAGTTCTCTTCGACAATACAGGCCGTGAGTATTTTGGTGATATCTCGGTAATCGTGAAAGATGTTATCTCAAGTCTTAGGTTTTGGGATGCTTGAGGTTCAGCTGAAAGGATTTGTTCTAAGATGATAGAAATACTCCCTTTATCAGTGTAGAAAACCACATTAGGTCTTGTGTGACCATACCCAGCAAAGATGAAGTACCGTGGTTATACATGATAACCACCTAGGCTTCCTCGTCTCTTCCTCATTGGGACTTCTGTAGTCCTAAAAACCTGTAGCAAGCTAAAGAAGGTACTGGCTAAAAGGGAGGAACGTCAGCAGACAACTGCTTTGCTGTGTGACTGGCTGTGATGAGACTTCGGGCATAATTTGTGTAGCACCTTGAAATGTGTATTTTCTGCTAGGTGGCAAAAGTAAATCAGTGGAACTGGAAGACGTGAAGTTCCACCAATGTGTTCGTCTCTCTCGCTTTGAAAACGACAGGACAATTTCTTTCATTCCGCCTGATGGAGAGTTTGAACTCATGTCTTATCGTCTTAATACCCACGTAAGTCTGGATGTTTGCATTTTTGTATACGATAATGTTTTAGATTTTAGGCAGAATCGCTACAAGGCTGTCCCTTGTAATTAAGGCTTAATTACAAGGGCTTAAGGCTTTCCCTTAATTTTTTTTTTCTTCAAGTATGGGCAGCATAGTAATTTTCAAGTCAACTGTTAATAGCAAAGCTTTGTGCTCACTCTCTTATTGGAGGAAGTAAGAATGAATTTGGAAGTTACTTGGCAGTAAGTCTCTGTATTTTCAACTACTATTGAAACTGTTTCCGAAATACCATTCCTGTGATGACTTTTTTTTTTACGCTAACTACGTGACGAAATGTCAGTGTAGCAATTCATGGTACTTGACAACAACAGTATTTATGTCTTAATTTTATTAGAGTACGCTAGCCACAGTGATAAGGATAGCTTTCCTTTCAGAAAAGGGAAAATTCAATATAGAGAGGGTTTATAATATGCAAGAGGAGACAACAAATGAAAAGTTTAGTGTTAATTTTTTATTTTAAGGGCAGTAGTTTGACTTAGAGTTATTTTTAGGGCTTGTCATAGTTCGGTCTCTAGTGTGTTAAATTATCAAATATTTTGGAGCGCAAGTGTTATTAGGGATCAATCTGAGACATACCTTTTTAAGCCTATAGTTCTTGTAACACTTGGTCGTTGCTCATTTGTATAATTTTTTTTTTAAATAAAAACACAGCTTGTTTGTCATTTCGAACACCACAGACTTTCTGTTTTCTGTGGGGTTCACGTGTTGTGTGTAGCTTTAGGGGAAGCAACACTTTCATGACTGTGTCAAAGTAAAACCTACAGCTGTTAAGTGTTTTTCCCCCGTAGGTAAAACCACTGATCTGGATTGAGTCTGTGATTGAAAAACATTCCCATAGCCGCATCGAGTACATGATCAAGGTCAGAAGTTCTAAAATAATTATGGCTAATTTTAGTCTTCTCCTTCCTTTGTTTTCAAAGCTTGATCAGCAGTATGTGCATTTTTGTACAAGTATTTAGTATTTCTGTGGGACTTGCATCTTTTTGAAACCTTCACTTGTAAGTTACGATCTCTGTGTTACGGTTCTGTTTCTCAATGTGGGGGTCGGGGTGGAGGGGAATTGTGTGTCTCGCAGCCCTCTGAACTCACTTGCATAATATATTTTATATTATTACAAATTATTTATATATAAATATTTAGAGGCCTGCTTTTCTGACTTTTTTTTCATCTTTAGGCAAAAAGTCAGTTTAAGCGTAGATCAACTGCCAACAATGTGGAGATTCACATTCCAGTTCCAAACGATGCAGACTCGCCAAAGTTTAAAACCACTGTTGGAAGCGTCAAATGGGTTCCAGAGAACAGTGAAATTGTCTGGTCCATTAAATCTTTCCCAGTAAGCATTATTTCTAGTCTTATCGCCTAATAGTGTAATAATTACTTAATGTTAATATTTTATGAATGTTCAGACTCTGCCTAAAGCAAATTCTTATACTATCAGACAAGTAGTGCTGGTCTCTTCCTCTTTTCCCTTGGATGAAGGATTGGAACTTGCTAATAGATGTTTAAGATACTGTTGTTTGTATTTAACTGGGATAATTTTTCAAAACCAGGTTAGAGAGCAGAGTTTTGAGCAATGTCTGTGGATGGTGTAATCCCTTGGCCTAGATTTAGCAGCAGCTGTTTCAGTTTGTCAGACTGTGCTTCTTGGGTGGCTCCATGAGCATGAGCTCTTTCAGATGCTAATGGTGCGGTAGTACAGCTGTCTGTCACCATTTAATCAGAAGGGTCAGTGGCACCCTTGTCTTTTGAGTGTGAGGCTGGAAGAAAATGGATTATGCCTCAGGCTGGTCCTAATTTGATCTGTATCTTTTGAAAAAAAAAAAGTGTTTTTATTTTAAAAACGAGTGCTCACCTTTAAGCCCTAGAAGAGAGCTGAAATGAATAGTGGAGTTCAGCAATTTGACATTAAGAAAACCACTTGTATCTTTGCAAGTTCTTTTTTGTTTTATGTTTCAAGAAAAAAAAATCTGTCCCTTTTGGGTAGGGTGGAAAAGAATACCTGATGAGAGCTCACTTTGGACTTCCAAGTGTTGAAGCTGAAGATAAGGAAGGAAAACCTCCCATTAGTGTGAAGTTTGAAATTCCATATTTCACTACTTCAGGAATCCAGGTTAGTAGTTGAAAATGGAAATACTGATAAATTAACATGCTAGGCTCTTAAAGCACAAGTTTTTCTCATCTTCTTGGTGATTCCTGTTCAATGTTATCCATAAAACATATTTTTGACCAAAGAAATAGTCGTCTTTTTTACTAAATACTGCTTGGCTGACATGGGAGACTTTTATTTCTTAACATATCTTTCTTTCCAGGTTCGCTACTTAAAGATAATTGAGAAGAGCGGCTATCAGGCTCTCCCGTGGGTTCGTTACATTACCCAGAATGGAGGTAAATGGAAGGCAATAGGCTGCAGACATCTCCAACTTATGTATTTTGTTTCTCCAGCATACACCTGCAAATTGAAACACACGAAACCAGTTTGCTCGTATTCTTGAGTATTAAATGATACGGTCTAGACATGTTAGATTAAGTTATGCTGCTTTTCCCAGTCACCTTCTTTGGTGTCTTAATGGAAGACCCAATGGGATAGTTCAGTAACGCTCTTCAAGTGTTTTGTAATTAAGCCGGGATTCAGTGAGATTTTTGGAATGTAAATTCAAAAAGAAATTGCTCACACATACCATTCTGCCAGCTTGAAGTTGTATAAGGCACTGTCTACTAAAAGATACTAGATTGTTAGCAAGTAGGAGTGGTGGGGGTTTTTAGGTTTTGGTTTGGTGTTTTTTTTTTGCTTTTTGTTATTTTTCTGATCTAACTTCTTCTGGCACGGAAGCATGACTGCCTGCAATTGCCTTAATCGCTTTAGAGCTCATTATCATGGCCATTCTAAGCAAAGATGGGGTTTTATTTTATATCACTTCATCCCAGTTCGCTGATGTGCTTTACTGCTTTTAGTGAGACAATTCACTAAAACTGTTTTTGGGGTATTTTTTTTCCCCCTTTACAGACTACCAGCTTCGAACACAGTAAAACACCTCACAAGCACCACAGACGACAAAACTTGAGGCCTAGAATTTGTTTGCGGAAGCTTCTGTGGTACTGAGAGCTGTGAACGTTGTTGCCAAGGGCCGTGTTTCTGCAATCTCGGATTGGCAGGAGAAAGATTGGAAAATTACTGTTTTCAATAACGTGTTTGAGCATTTGAACCATTAGTATTGATTGTGTGAATATTTATTTCATTCTTAGAACATGCTGATCTTGCTGCTAAACGCTAATTACGTTAGAAGTAGCAGTTACCTTGAGGAGCCAGGAATACAGAATGAACCTTGAGAATGTCTTGTCGACGCCTTGTCCATTACATTCGCAAAGTTTCTAGTATTGGTATTTTAGGATCTCTAAAGACATTGGCAGCGTTATGCTACAAATTAGGGAGACGATTGTGCAATTAAATGACTGCTGAACAGTTAGTTGTATTTAGCCCAAGGTATTTATTTTTTTCCGGGCATAAGGGTGCCTTAACTCATTCAAAGCTCTGTTAACATAAAAAAATTTACGGAATATGAGTTAAAAGTATCTGAAGTCTAAAAATACTATTTGTTCTTTTTGCATGGTTTCAAACCGATTAATCTGACGGAACAACTCCGAGTGAAGGGTTTGGAAACAAAAATATGGGTTTTGTTAAAGACTAAGTTAACTGAGAACGAGATACCACAGAAGTAAACGTCTCTGGGAACATCTCTGTGGAAGCGTGATGGTTGCTAGTTCAAGCTAGTCAAAATGCAGGCTGAAGCGTTTCAACCCTCTGATACCCCCAGGGCACGGGAACCCTACGCCAATTGACTAGTATTTGCCTTTTTTTAATTTCTATTCATAAAACAAGTTCAAAACTGTAATATGTAGGCATAAGAGCTTAGATTAAATAGTAAAAAAAAAGACCAAAACCATTTTGGAGGTGATGAAATTTGGTAGGAAGACTTTTTTTAATTATTATTTTTCCAGATAATAGTAGTAATCTCCAGCCTCTTCCTGAAAATTGGTGGTTGTTTGTGAAGAGGCCGATAAAAGTAGAGTTGCCATCTTTCTTCCAGCTCGCCTTCGTGTTAATTTAGGGCAAATATTTCCCTTTTTTTGCGGTAGTTCACTAGAATTGTTTAACTTTATTTGTCCTAAGGGGGATCTTTGCTTTCTCAGTCTTTTCCGTTTGTTAACAACTGTTATAATAAACTCCTTGGCAGAATGGATAACAGTTCAGAATGTTATACTTAAAGGTATTATTTTTTACATGCCGTTTCATTTTTTTCTGAGAAGCTAAGATTGGCATGGGTGTACATATTACTTTGATTTTTTTCAGAAAAATTTTGATGATTATCAGTATTTTCTTTAAACAAGTTTTAGACTGTTTTGGTTTGAATTTAGTACTCCTGAGAGATGCTAAACTTAAACCACGAAAATCTAAATATGTCCACAAACGTGATGTAATAATCCACTGTGCGCAAGGTTCTCCACACCACTCGGTTGACACAGTCCTTGACCCTCCCGCAGGACTGAGAAGATATTTCAGTCACTGTCCCCACTAAAGCCTTGCAGACTACATATAGAGATAGACCTATGCATACCCACAGTATGCAGTTTATACTATTAGCAGAAAAAGAACTACATTCCCCTGGATGCAGCTGCTGTGATGTTACAGGACGATCTGCCTCAGAAAGGACCGATACCCGAAGGTACGAGGGCAGTAACCAGACAGCTGGTCAGGCAGCGCTAGGTGTGGACGTGTATTCTGGAGTAAGGTGGTTGTATTTGTCACCCAACAAGCTTGATGTTGAAAGAAATTAAATCATCTTGTTCAAGATTTTGGTTCCACTACTCATCTTCATTTGAACACTTAAGCTTATGACTGGACGAAACATTTTTATATTAAAACTGTAACTGTTGACAAATCACTTTCTGATGACTCTGTTCTTCAAAGTGTTCACTTTAATTATTTGCCTGTAAAATGTGACTCGTAATAGCTTCATTTGTTGTCCTGCTGAAGGTTGTACCTTGTGGACCAGAACAGTGTGTTCTCATATTTTGTCGCAGTTTGACTCTGTTTTGATGACGGGGCATCAGCCGTGCTTGTCTAGGAAGTAATAAAGGGCAAAAAGTCCACTTCGAATCAGTTGCACTTCACTTGCTCTTTTTTCAGTTTGCTCTACAGCAAGTTGTAACCTCTAATCGTAGAGTACCCTCAGTTGTTCTGATGTGAGGCCTGGATAAGTGGAACTGAACTGCATAAAAGCTGAAAGTATTCATATTCCTGATTTATTTACCAAATACTGACAAAATCTTTGCTTTTCTATTGTTCTTGGCCAAATTTGCCCGTGCACCATCGAATTAATGCTCATTAGCACCCTCTTTTTCAGAAAGAAAAGAGCCCACCATTTCATCCACTCACTGGTGAAATGTGGGGTCCCTGCGTACCTGCACAGGCACAAAGGCAGAGGCAGAGAGGTGTGATGTTGGTTTAGCACCAGCTCTTGTTCAAGGAGTAACTTTCTTTTGGGGATGGGGGTAAGTTCTGTCCTTAGAGCAACTGCAAAGAACTGTTGGTGGCTTCTGTTCTCTGCCTTGTGGAAAAATGTAAATTTGATGGTCTGCCACTATGCTACAGGTAAGTGCCTAATATAAAATACTTTTGAAAGACAATTTGCATAATTCAAATAACCAGTAAAGTGCCTCATCTGTGTTTTCAGCTTGACGTGGTGGTTTCCTGGAATTTGGAATGTTAAAAGACAAAGTTTTTTTAAGTGGCTCTGAAAACACGTCTGTTCCTAATGCTAAGCCAGCAACGTTTAAATGTTCTCCGCAGTCTTGTTTTTGTAATAAGCTGGGAAGCAGGCTGGTTTTTCTCTCAGCAAGCTTAAGTGTGTTTCCTCTTAACACAGACTGCTGGCTCAGAATATTTCGACAGCAGGAAGCATTCCCCCCTCACATGCCCGGGCGTGCAAACACGTAACCTCACCTACGGATTATTTAATTGCTAACTGATTAGATAGCTGTTCCTCAAGGTGCGTCAGCGGCACTCCCCCTTTGGAGTAAATAGGCAGCTTTACTTCCTGTGGTGGCGTGTGTGTGTATCTGATATCTGGCCTTTCTTAGAATGAAAGATTGCAACAACCTACCAGGTTTTTGTTCCTCCCCTCCGTGGCCAGTTCTGCCAGCAGGTGGCATTCTGAGCACGCTGCAGGCTTCCCAGTAATTACCAGAAAGAGTCGCACAAACTATGTACAAAAGGTGCCTTTTGATTTGGAAGGTCCTGCTATTTTAGTGCCTCTGAGTTCATTTAAAAAAAAAAAAAAAAAAAAAAAAAAAAAAAACTAAAACTACAATTAATTTTTTTCGGCTTTATGCAGTATGATTTTTGGAGTTCAGTAACTTCTCAATTTAGTTTGACAGTTTTCTCTTAACGTTCTTATTTCTTTCCGTTGCTTCGATGTGGCCAATAATGGTAACACTGTGAAGCAGAGTAGAGGGCATCAGCGCCAAGGGAAGGGATGAGCTGCCCTGCAGTGACACATAAGCAGCTTCTCACAGTTGTACGTTGGTGGTGTTGGACATCGCAGGGTCACAAGATTAAGACTCAGCTGGTGGTCTGAAAGCTCCTGCCTGATAGAACATATGAGAGGATCTTCCCCACCCACCCACTTGATTACCTCTAAAAAAACTGGTTTTGTCTTGGTAAAAGAAGCCAGAACCTACCTCCCAATCAAGTAAAATGGGTGCGTTAGAAAAGCTTCATTCCACCTCTGTCTTCCAGCTGGGGACATTCTTTCATTGGTTTTCTCTTACTTTTCTCTTCCTCCCTTATTGCCATCCTTTTATGCCTGTATAGTGTTTGGACTGCTTATATTTGCTTCCCAACTCTAACCAGAGCTGGTTTTGTCTAGAAAACATTCTTGCATGTAAAGAGAGACAATAAAGCTTCATCTGTAGTGGGTTTGACTCAGGTTAAGAGATTGCACCTGTTTATTTCTGACTTAATATTATGTGACAAAAAATGGGCTAAACCTTGGCACCTCTGTCTTTATCTTGTGCCAAATGCAGTATGTTGCAATTTGTTCAGTGCTTCCCCCCCCCCCCCCCCCCCCCCTTCTGTGGTTGACACCCACTACTGTTTGTAATTTCAGCAGCCCTGGCACCGCGAGGGTTGATGGCCTTGCAGAAAATAGCATGAGAGAGCAAAGTTAAGGGACAATATGAATAATCTTAATTGCTATGGTAACTAATTATACAGCAATATCATTGATTCTACAGGAGAAGTTGTACTGAAGTCATGAACGATCGTAAACCTTTTTTTTTCCACTGAATTTTGTGCAATCCGGAGTGTTATACAAGTCATGCCCTCCCGGCGCACAGATAAAACTTGTTTCTCTTGTAGTTACGGCACGTTGTCTTGACTCAGCGTTTATGAAAGCGCAGTTAGTCACATCTCTCGCTGTAGTCAGATACAGGAGGTTCCCTTTTGTAGTTATTTCACTTTGTTATTAGGGCATTAGTTAAAGACTTCGGGTCTTTCTGTATTTCCTCCCTTCCTGGGCTGGTGAACTAGGCTGTACCTTTGATCTCTGGCTCTGGCAGTGCAGGGTCTGCGTGCGGATCGTGGCCAGCTCTGGCTGTGGGCTCTTTACGACGTGACCGTTGCTCTGGGCAGCAGCGCGTCCGGCTCTGTTCCTTGCGCACCAGTTCCTAAACAGAAAAACGTAATGTGTTTTTAAAGATAGGAGTTGTAGCTAAACCCAGTTCTGTGTTTGTTCTCCTGAAAATGAAGGATTCTTGTTTTATTAGAACACGTTCTGGGCTAAGTTCCCAGGCACTTGGTGCAAACAGCCATCTGAAATTGAAATCGTCAATAACCCTGCAAAATCAATGGCATCGCATGGGAAGATTAAAGCCACTTTTCCCATTTCAACTGTTCTGCCGCTCTGTGGTTGTTGGCAGACTAGTTGAACCAGAGTATTTGGGTCATTTTGAGTTTAATATCAGAAATTATGCCCAGCTTAACATTATGACTGCTCTCTCCTTCCTCTTCTCCTTCCGCCTTCAAGCTCCCAGAATCTCGTTATGCTCATTCTGGTCTTGTTGACTCCCCTGGCAGTCAACAGCATTGCACTGATGCAACTTCGTTGTGCTGTAGGTGGAATTACTCTGGGTTATTCTTAAAAAATTATGGACTAGAACCTGGAGCCTACAAGTTCATTTGTAGGCTAATGGTCAAATAAATAAGCAGAAACAGGCCTGAATCAAATGATCAGCAATGTGAAGAACAAGATGCTCCCAAAGTCAGCGTGTTGGGCTACGGCCCGTTTTGGAGAAAGTTTTGTAGGCTTAGTTCAAATCTTGGCTGTGGATTTGTACCTTGGATCAAAGTTTTGTTGCAGGCCCTTCTCCAATATAAAGCAAAGAAACGTAAAACAACAAATATCTAGTGAAATCCAAACACAATCTGCTCTATGTTATGCTACAAAAATGAATGAACTCTGCCTCCCACCCTCTCCCACTGTGACTTGCTGTGAATAAGCACTGCTCAAAGGAAACTATCGCAAGAAGTTCTGCCTCTTTCCAGCAGGAATAACAATTGAGCAAGGAAAAACGCTGACTAGTTTTATCTCTGCTCTTCCAGTTGGGCAGGTATAGGTGAGGAGCGGATGGGGTGTTTTAAGCAGCAGTGAAAGGACTCGCCCTTAGCACAGAACTAAAGCCCAAGTATTCAGTTATAAGGCTTTAAAAATGTCCTTCACAAGGAGCATCCCATGCCTGATTTGAGACTTTCTTAGACCATCTGAAACAGCATGGTTGATGCTCCATGGATTTTGCAGGATAGAAGAATATCTCGGGAAATCAGGCAGACTAGGCTAAATCCATAATCCTGTTATTTATGAATCTTCATGCCACTGGGTCACAAGTCATTGATGTACCTGTTGGATCACAAGGAAGACTCTGCAGAGTCATTCCTTACCAGCAGACTCCAGGTTGCACTGTTGGGAAACCAGGTTGTCGAGCCTATGCTCCAGATCAGAGAGAGGACAAATCTCACTCTGGGTTTTTCCACTTTAAGCCTTACTTAAAGAGCTTGTAGAAGCTGCTGGTTCCTACCCCTGTTCTGGTGAGTGTAAGCGTGCTCCTGCACCAGCAGGGAATGAGGGATCCGAGAATCCCATAAAGTCCAGGCGAGAGCAGGGGTACTGGGTTTCTTGTATCAAGATTTAGGAGGTTTTGCCATAAGGGCTTTGTGAGTGGGCTGGCACATACCAGTTGGGTATCAGGTAGGAGATCTCAACTATGCATTAGAAATAGACAGGTAAGAGGTAATATAATACCCAAATCCAGCTGCGGTTTTATATTTTCAAGAAGTTCTTCCTTAAATCTCCTGGAGTGCTGTGCTCCAGGCTGTGTACCGGTAGCTGCTGCAGTCTAGCCAAGGAGATGGGACAAAGCTACACAGACAGGAAGAGTTTGAAGAGACTTCAGTATGAAGAAAAAAAGCTTGGGGGAAAGGATATGAATGAGGTCTGTTTAGAAATGCCAACATTATAAACAAATGAAATCTGCTTTTTCATCTTCAAACACAAAAAAACAGTCTATGAAGTTGAAAAGGCATATGTTTAAAATTGTCAAAAGAAAATATTACTGTGTAAAATTCCACCTTTTCACTGTATTTGTTTAGAAAAGGACTTAGCAGTCAAGCACTGCCCCATGCCAGAGGTAGGAACCCTTTGCTAATAGAGCTGAGCTCTCATCTATGTTCCAGCCACCTCTAATTACTCCCTGTCCAATAGCGAGCACATGGCTGCAGAACGAGTGTTTATTTTCTTTCTGGCTTATTTATTAAAACAAAAGCACAAGACAGGCCGCTTCTACGTGTTGTGAACTCTACAATTGTTAAAGTTTCCAAGAGGTCACAAGGGTCCCAGATAACATTAGCAGCTAAGTGCTATGTTGTCCTTTTGTGTTATCAACAGGAAACATCTTTACCAGCACAGGAACTACAGCTTTGTAATTGGCCTGGTGCAAGAACATGACAGTATTTTCTCATCCTATCAGGACTCGGATATTTTGGGAGCTGGTATATAAAGCTCGCAGCACACAGTGTCTTTTGGACATTAGGAACAGGTTCATGTCAGAAATCAGTGTGCTTTGCTATTTTAGTAGTTGCTATAGTTGCAGCATGAATGATTTTTCTTGCCCTGCATGGTTCAGGGTGGTATTTCACTACAGTTCATATGTATATTTTTATTATTTGAGCACAGACGGACATATTTAAAGTAATTAACAAGGTGATATGTCTTGTAAAGAAGCCTTTAGCAAATAAACAACGAATCCATAAATCATATCAATGCAGGCCTTGTTTAGCTTTCATTAAATACTCACAGACTTCTATGGTAGAGGATTGAGCTCTATCCAAGCAAATTTCAGATTCGCTAGATGATAAAATGTTATATTTGGGCTCTGAAATAAGAAGCGTTCCGTGCGCTGAATGATCTATGTGTTGAAAGGAACAGCCCTTCTGCCTCATGCAGTTAATGGCAAAAAAGTCCGGTAACATCTATAACTAGTATTAGATCAGAGCAAATAGCATTTAAATGGAGCTGTAAAGAGCTGAGCTGGAAGGGGGCCAATATTGCAATTAATATTCTGTACAGAATTACACCACTCACTGGTTATAGCAAACCTCACTCGGACCATTTGATAAAGCTGGAGTGGTTTTTTCCATAGCTGCAGTCGCTGTTTTGAGCCGAAGTAACTGTAACTACCGAGAAGGAGAAACGACAACAGCAAAACTCCAGCATGGGATAGCCCAAAATTTGTCCTAAAAAGTGCATAACGAGAAATTCTAGTAACGAGGGTTCATTTTAATCCTTCAGAATAAACAGTTCTACACAATCTTTACTGCACTAATCCATGGCTGCTTTTGTAGAGTTCCCACAGTCAGATTTTCTAACTTCCACCCTTATTACAATTTTTCTTAAACATCCCTTGACTGCAGAAATCGGTGTTATTTCTATATGGCAGATTCTTTGGTGGATATGGCGGAGGGATCATTTTGTTATCGATCGGACAGTTTTCTACCCTAAGGAAGGTCAGGATTTTGTTTTTTATTCTCTAACACAAAAGAAAACCGTCAGCAGTTTGCAGGCTCATTTCAGCACTTGGTTGGTCACACGAGCTTCATTTGGCACAAAGCAGCAGCTCTCATCGATGCCGGGCCGTGCTGCGCCTGCCCCGGCAGTGCTGTCCCAAAAACGTCCTGACGTCTCTGGGTAAAGCCAGAGCCGTGCTGCGAGAGCCAGTGAGCTGCAATGCCCGAATAGCTCTGGATTGCTGTGCAAAATTATGTCCCCAAACTTATCTCTGAGTATTGTGTCAAATACCAAAAATATCAGGGACTGATGACAACAGGAGTTATTTCTGAGGGACTGACACAGTGCATAGATGGGCCATTGTAAGAGCTTTTTTTCCCTCCCTCTTGCTCACTCTGGCAACATGCTGGTGGAGGTGGTGGGAAAGCGGGGAACATTTTGGTCTTCCTGACTCAAGCGTTTGAGTAACTGAGCTCTCCAAGGCAGCAGCGTTGAAGCAGCTTTCTTTTTTCCAGGCAGTATTTTGTGACAGTATAGCCAGAGGGGTTTAGATTAATGAAGTGAAATTTTTTTGTAGCAAACACAAGATTTCTTTTTTTTTATTGGGGTAGGAACGTGAAATCAGCAGAGAAAAGAAATAGCAGCTGCAATGGCTGGAAGTTAAAGCTAAGCAAAGTCAAGTTAGAAAAGAAGTGTTTGCTTCCAGCAGAATGTGTGTGTTTTTGTGAATGTGTTTGCTGCTGGAAGAACTGATGCAGGGGAGAGCTCAGAGGTCCTTGCGTGAAGATGGGGCTACCTCCTCCAAAAGATGCACCTTCTCCAAAAGCTGCAGTCCCAGAGCTGCTGCCACAGCAGCTCATGTCTATGGCAGGGAGTGGAATCTGTGCAGTGCGTTATATTAAAGGTGATGCTATAAAGGACCACAGCGGTCCCTCACCTCCAAAACCTCAGAGTAATCCTTCCTAGAGGTTTTTTTTCCCCTGATGAGCTCATCAAAGCTCCTGCCCTCGCAACAAGCCACACACCTCCACACTCAGTTTAAATTTCCTGCAGGTGCCATGGGACGTCCCCGGCTGAGAGCGGGGCACCACGCGCTGAGTCAACTTGCCACACGAAGAGAGGCTGGTGCCCGGGTGCCTCCGTGGGCAGCCCGCTGCAGGATTACATCTGCTCTCGGAGAACTTCTCACCCACGTTTCCTGCACGAATCCCGGGTGAGAGTGGCGGTCGTGCGAGGGCATGGGGGAAGCCAGCGGCGTGGGAAGGCATGACGGCGCATGGTGTGTCCCATCCTGCCTTGCTGGGCAGCTGGTACCAAAAACGTTCTGTTCCCTGCCCCCCATCCACATACACGGCCCGTTGCTGGAAATACTGCCTCTTTTTTGGACTGAGTACCAGGTATTTTCCCCTTTCCTCCTCCAGGACGTTGGTTACCCTATCCTTTGCCATATGGGTTAGAAGCTGTTGGCTTTGTGCTTGCATGGGGGATGCTGGCCTCACGTCTCCTGGCTTCTGACCATCTCCTCTCCCCATACCCACAGAGTGAGAGAGAATATAAATGTTACAGCTGCTTTTCCCTGCATCCATATTGCATTTCTGAAGGGAGGCTCTCAGCGTGCCTTTTTATGGTCCAACATGTAATCGTGCCCCGTGCTGGATCCCATCAGCCACAGCCTTCAGTTCAGAGCCATTACGAAGCTCCGTAAGCAGAGGAAAGGTTTCAAGACCATATCGCGGATACGGGGCCGTCTCAGGGCACAGGAGGAATTAGCAGGTGTCGGTCACAACAAATTTCCTCCAAGATCTTGTTTCTGGCAGTGTGAGCACCGCTCTCCAAGGCTGCCCAGGTGTTACAGAAGAGGTTATTTGCACAGCCAAGCACTGCACTGAGCCCCTGTCCTATAAAGCAGAGCTTAAAGGACTTGGGGTAAACCTGCTGGAGCTTTGGGAACAGGGCACGACTGAGCTGTGCCGAGCGAAGGTTCATGTTTTGGTGGAGCCTGGCAAAACTGGTTGCTGCTAACTGGAGTTACCAGTGCGGTGTCACTGCTTTCTACAAAGGAAGCGTGAGTACGGCTGCACTTTGCTCACAAGAAGGGTGAGGCACTCTACTTAGATTTAGCAAACCAAGCCTTTTGCAGGGCTTTGAGAAGCTGCAAAGCACAAATTTTTTAGCACCCTCAGGGTGGTGAGGTGTCTGGGGCTGCGATTCTTTGCCTCTCTTTTTTTTTTTTGGGGTGGCTCCGTCACTGCTTTTATCTTGGTCTACAACAGGGGAAGGACAGTTGTAGCTAATTCCCACGAGCCTGCAGAGCATCAATGAAATAAATTGGAAAAGCTCCTTAGAGAAAGGCAGAGAATTATTGCTATCAGTGTGGCTGAAAGTGAAAAGGCCAAAGAAGCCTTTAGCCCACATGGGAAGGAGACCATCTTCTTGTTTTTCTGATACTCTTGAAAAGAAACAAACAGCTGCTTTTCATTTTCTGTGTTAACCAGCACCGCAGCTTCAGCAGGGGTCAGCGATGGGGTTGCTGTTGCAGCCGTCAGGATGCTGCATGAGGCTGAGCTGAGAGCATGTCTGGGGCTATCGGTGGCACCGCTCAGCAAGCGAAAAGCATCCAGGAGCAGGGAGAGGGGCTGGGGCACAGTGGTGGGAAAACGTCCTGAAAATTAATTTTTATTTAAAAAAAAAAAACAACCCAAACCACAAATCCAACTTGTTTTAAAGCTGGATTGCCTTTTTAGCCATTGTTAGAATGAAAGCAATTGGGTGCCTATCAATTCCCATTCCCATACTGGAGCATTGAACCTCTATCTGCACTAACAAAGAGCCAACGGTGCAAAGGATAACCGAACCTTTTCTATTATTCTGTAGGAAAAAAAACCACTTTTACAGTCTTCTGTAAAAATACCTTTGGGCAAAACAGATTAGTTTGACTTTGGACAACATCATTCACGAAACACTACGCCACAAGTTTGGTCTGAAGGAAACCACACACGATTTGACTCTTTTTATCTCGTATCAGCGGCGGAGAGCTCGGTGCGGTTACAGTTCTCCTCATTTCTGAGAAGAGAGGATCATATTTAATCATTGTGTCAGTTGGCACAAACACCGTGTTTGTAGTGAAATGCTAAAAAACAGCACATTTATCTTTCCCTTGATCAAGATTCGTACGATAGAAGCTCTTAACGTTAGAACTCATCAGTAATGAAGCATTTGAAGGGCCCAGCTACCCAGCTTGTTTACTGTAACTTATTTTAAAGAATGGTCTGACCTCTCCTGCCTAATATAACAAATACAATATCAGTAATCTCCACCCAAGGGCATTCGTTCCTTGGCAGACTTCGCTTTGGCTCTAAGATATTGTTGCAGGAGGGCTTTTTTTTTTTTTTTGGGGGGGGGGGTGTGACAACGACTAGCTTGCTTCACTGAGCAGCACATTTCAAAATCCAAAGTGCCTATAGGGGTTGCCTCATAGCACGTCCTTACCAGCTGCACAAGTGGAGAAGCCAAGAGTAATTTGGAGGGAGAGAGAGATTTTGAAGCCCAGGGAGAGCACTGTGATTCCCCATCTGACCCACACCAGAAGGGCCAGAGAATTTCACCCGTCATTTCCTGCAGCGAGCCTGTCATGTCTGCTTGGAGCGCTGCAAATCTCAGAGATACACTATTGCATACGGTGATATTGTATCACCCACTACTTAAATGGTCCTAGTATTTACCTGCCCTGATTCGTATTATTTTATTGACACTGACTTTTGCTGTGGTATCGAGAAGTCCCAAGCACAGGAAAGCCTCCCCTGCGCCACAAAGTGAACAAGTGCCAAAGAGAAAAGGCAGTCCTTGCCCTGAAGAGCTCACTTATCACTCACTTTTAAATCTAGCTGGGTTTTAATCTCTCTTGTAGGGCCAGTGTCTGTACAACACCCACCTTGCACAGAAGTGTCAGTGATGGCAAAGGCTGAGAGCTCAAGGAGACAAGCCATGCCACTGGTGAGATGCAGTGAGTTTTGCTTGTGCTCAGACTGCAGGTTCAAAGAAGACAATAGATGTTTTACAATTGCTTTTCTGCAGGAAAGGATATTTGAACTCTCAGCTCTCAGAAAACCAACAGGAGGAGGTGACTACGCCAGGGGTCTCGCTGCCTGGCACCCAGGCACTGCAGGGACAGGAGTTGTCATGCCCTTCTCCAGCAGTGTCTTGCCCAGCCACAGCAGCACCTGCCATATCAACTCCAAAGGAAAAAAGGACCATTGCTACAAGTCACTCTGATTTACGCTGTGTCAGCTCAGCCCCTGCATCGGGTGCTGTACAGCAGCTCACGGTTTATGGGACCATTGCTTTCGTAGAGGTTTGAGTTTCAGTGGTTTCTAACGACTTGTTCAGTTGATATGAAATTGTGGAGGAGTTGAAAACTCAGCTGTGCTCTTGGCAAAACCCAAGCCAAACAGCCAAGTGAAAAGCAATACACAAGGCAGCACTTAGCCTGCACCATGTCCGTGAAACGACTCATTATGCCCCTGAAGCTGCCTGTTTTCCTCCTGCCACCGATATCCCATTGCTGCCCCAGGGCCAGTGACTCCTTAAAGGCGTAGAGCCACGTTCTGCAGGCTCATCCCTTTGCAGAAGCACCTGGGATGAAAAATTGAGCTGTTCCTCTGCAGCCAAAAGCCCATTTACTTGGAAAGCGCTGCCACACAGCCAAAGGCACATGCAGTGGCAAGCTGGAAAAGGCACAGTATTGGCATCGCATCTCGTAGCAACCCTCCCCACACCACAGCTGATCTAACAGCATCGTGGGAGAGATGGGGTTGGCTTACAAGCAAAGAACCCCTATCAAACAAAAACACCCAGATGAACTCATGATAGGACAGCTCGTGAGATTTATAGCAGTGGGATAACCCTGCGAGCAGTTGTCGTGTGCTTTGTTCTCCTACTTTTTTAAGGCTGGAGCCTTGGATGGGCTTTTTGAGGATGTTTAATTGGGGCATGCTTGTTTTGTGCCATTTGTTGCTGAGCTAGGGATGGTTTCTGTTGTATTTATACAGACATGATATGTATTTATACATACACCACAGGGTTTTGTGTGGGGGTTTTTCCCCCAAAAAAAATGTATTGAAACATTTAATTCCAAAAACCCGCACTATGGCTAAACAGCTTCTTTTTGCACTGACGTCTCTGTCTATAGAGTCAAGAGCCTTTTGCCTGTTGTAGCCTTCCTCTAATGCACCTCTCAGGTAAAATCCTTGGATTTATATACGTGTGTGTGTGTGCACGTGCATGCATGTTAATATAGGTCATATATACGTTTTATATATGTTATATATACATAAATATATATAATGTAATCAGAATGGAATGACTTAACTATGCTTGCTCTAAAAATGAAGTACCAATAAAAGATGAGTTATTATGTTATAAATCTCTATCAGTCAGGAAACCGGGCCTTTGCTAATATTAGCAATTGCAGCACCTCATACTTACTGTCCATGACAGTATTTTATAGAAAAGCAGAAAGCACTGTGTGAAAAAACAATCCCAACCTGAGGCCAGCACAGGCAGCTTTTTCACTCACTGCTCGCAAGGAGGGAAACAACTTTCATTTATTTGGCGGCTGCGAGGGAGCAGGTGTGCAGCGAGCGGCCGACCGAGCTGGAGCTGAGTTTCATGGCTTGACTTTCAGGGAAATGGGACCAGAGATGTGCACATATCTCAATTTCACTGGCTGGATGGCATTTTTTTGTAACCTGGAAGCTTTTCTCTCTCTGGAGGCTTTCCTCTCTCCCGTCTCGGTGTGTCTCAGAAGCAGCGAATTGAATGCCCCATTAGAGTAAATGGAGAGCTAATGCTCATATGGTTGATTTAATACTTTGCTGCGATGTTGACTGAACCCAGATACAAATCCTAAAGGCAAAGCCATACATCCTGAAGCATTAAAGATGCTTTATTTCTTCTGTCATCCTGTATTGAAGTTATTCCGAGTGTCTCAGGAAGGCTTAAGCTTCTTTGGACATGGCCATTTGGGCTGGATTGCCAAAGCAGCATCTACAAAGATCCAGGATAAATCCACCCCACGAAAAACCACTGCTGTGCCATAGACCCCAGGCTGGGAACCCAGGAAAAGGGCAGCTGAAGCAAATGTTTGTTGAAAGAAGAAAAGAAAAGAAAAACAAAACTTGAGGGGAGGGAGGGGCCTGGCCAAACACATCGCGAAAATTTTCTGCAGGTGGCTTCAGTTTCAAAGCCACTTGTGTTCTTTACTACAGAGTATGTGGCTGTCCACAGCCCCTTGAGGGATCGACTGTTAAGCTGCTGAAGCTAATAGCAGGGCTTTATATAGATGAGTTGCAGAGAGAACTGACAGTTCGGAGGCTTGCAAAGCAGCCTGGGCGGATTCAATTACAGCGTCAAGATGAGCAAGTAAAGCAACAACAAAGGGCAGTAGCTTCAGCCTTTGAAATGCTAGCTTACAGCATGAAGGCAGTGCAAAATAATACTTTGTTAACTTCTTGTTTAGGAAAAAAAGCGGAACACTTCCTTTAATGACACATTAGCTGACAGTGGTGCTTTTATGACTCTTTCGTAGTCACCGATGAATCACTGGATGGAAGTGCAGGGACAGACTGTTCCTATCTAAAGGTCATCGTCCTGGTGTGTCACCTGAAACAAGGTGCTTCTCTTGCTCTTGCTCTCTCTGATGCCATCATCATTAGCAATTCAGCTGGTTGAAGCTCTTGCAGGGCTGATCAGCCCAAGATCATCTCTGATAACCTGAGAGGTTTGTGTGTCACCAGCAAAGCCATGGACGAAGGCAGGTCCATCCCCCGACCAGGCGCTGGGCTCTCGACACCCTCAATGCCAGCGTTACTGCCATGTCACTGCCACCACAGCTCGTGCTTCCCACCACGGCAAGCCAAGGTGGCTCTGGAGCCTATCAGGCTTTTCTTCCATTGTATTCCCTCCTAATGCAGTTCATATGTTTAGACATTTCCCTTCGCAGGCATCCGTTCTTTCCAAATTCCTTACATTTTAGATTATATATCCTTGGTTTTGATCTTTTGCATTAAAAAAATGCTTTCATTTGAAGCTTAATAGTGAGGGCTCAGTGCATCTGCCAGAGTTCCTGGCACAGCTAGAGTCCTGCAGGAGCAATTACTTTCCAGTGAGTCTCTAAAATTGCTTATTTACTTTCACTTGTATGCCAAAAATACTTTAAAATCAGGACAGTTTTTTCCAGTTACACAATCACCAGAAATATCTTGAATCCATACACTTCCACTGTGGTTCAATAGACAATCTGAAAAAAGTCAAAACAGTTTATAAAGCATGTAAAAATTGTTCTCTCCCAGAATTAAGGCTTCAGAAGCACAGCCCCATGTGTCCAAGTCAACGAACGCTACAAGGCAAAATCAATTCCCCCTCTTTTATAACAACACGGGGAAAAGAGACGGCAAACCCGAGGGCAGCCAGTCTCTGCTGCTCTTCAGCAGCTTCCTGAGTGGAATTATCGCATCCAACCACTTCTAGAAAGTCCTTTCATGTCTATTCATGTAGGGTTTATTTACTGCTCTTGGCAAAACAAAACGACAGTTGATTTCTGACAAGCCGTGAGATTTAGGATATTTTTCCATTAGAGCTTTTTAATTAATTTTAGTGAATTTAGAACATTAGTGTGGGACAGTATCGGCTCCTACCCCTTCTGATTTATCAAAAGCACTGATAGAACCTAGTTTTCAACAATCCTAATTTAACTATCAGATCCAATCCCCTCCCTGTCTTGAGGGCACAGGTAACAAAATGTACAACGATCTTCTAAAGATCCCAAAGAGCTTTGCAAATTGTGGGCTCCATTTGTTTTCCTCACTCATGCATATTTTAAATTCCCTTTTAAGTTTCAACGGTTTGCATGGGTGTAATTCAGAGCAGACTGGGGCCTTACATATTTTGCATACCAACGAGTTATGTGAGTCCAATTTCTGAAAAAAAGATTATATGAGCATTATGATGCAGCTGAGGAGTAACTGGCTGGAAAAAAAAAAAAATTACAACAAACCCAGAAGGATTTACTTTGTAATTTTAAGCTCATGTTCACAAATGAAAGCAAGCATTGTGTCCATCAACAATGACCAGAACGGAATCAGCCTTTCTGCAAAGCTACTGAAGAACCATGGTCTTAATTTGTAGGTTTAAATTACTGGCACTCTTTTTTTTTTTTTTATTTTTATATATATATAAGGCATCTAGACTTTAAATGATATTGCAAAAGTAGAAATAGCATGATAAACCTTCAAAGCTGAAATAAAAAAGAACCTGTGTTTTAACTTAGTGTTGAGTATTTATACAGCCGGCACCGTTTAGTCCGGCATGTTTGAATGAGTGCAAGTCTGTGGTTGCAGTTGTGTATAAAAATATTGTAGCCTGCTCCTGCTTTAGGAACTAAACTTCAGTTCCCAATAGCTCCCTCTGTAATTCTCTTTCCAAATAAAAGGAAGAACTATTCCTGGCTCGTAACGGTGTATTTCTGTGGCTTCTTAAACTATAATGAAGGCAGTCTGGAATGTTAAAAATTACATACTCAATGCCAGTTCTTAACCCACGGTAATTTAGTCTTTAAATGTTTTGAAGTTTACATTTTGAGTCTGTTATTGTACAACTTTTTAATTAAAATGTTGCTGTAGTCCAGATCACTAATGCTTCTTGCTCAAAGATCCATTAACATCTATCTTAAAACCACTACTTAGGGAGTTTGATAATTTTGGTATCGAGGGCTAAGGCCATCTGCTTGGAAAATTATTTGGTTTTTATTTGGCTCCTTCTAATTGTAGAAATTCAAAGACATCTTTGATATCCACTGGATTCCAGCAACGGAAACATCAGTTCTCTTTCTGTAAATGCTTCAGTGCTTGTCTCTACTGTAGGCTAAATCTTGATGCAGTTCAAGAAATGATCTGCCAAGCTTGTCACTGATGAATCAGGTTTGGATTTTCCCTGTGCAGTGTAGAGACAACATGTACCATTGATGCTCATTATCATCTCTATGTTTTCCCATTGTAATGCTACTAAATTAATCAGAAAAATGTGACAAGCTCACTTGGGGCTTCTAGATGTCATCATAATCCAATAATAGCTGTTCTTAGGATTAACAGCACCATGGACTCTTCTTGTTATGATCTGTAGCAGAGAGTCTGTAGACATTTATGCCCTGAAATATACCTTCACATTCACATCCTATGTACAAAGAAGTGAGACTTTAACCTGACTTTTGCTCTCAGCTTAAGTCAAAAATCCTCTCGTACCACATGTAAACAGTGGGGATTTAGTCCAGTATCAGTGAGAGATTAAAAAAACAAAACAAAACAAAACAAAACAAAACAAAACAAAACAAAACAAAACAAAACAAAAAAAACACAAAAAAAACCCCAAAAAACCAACCACCCTGAAAGTTAACATCACAAGGCTGGGGTTTTGGTGTGGGTTTGGGTTTTCTTTTGGGGGGGGTGGGGAGGTCCCTCCTAAAGCCAGTGTCGGAGCGGGCCCAGTTTTTGAAGGAGATTCCCTCAAGGATTTCTCAGCAAGGTCCCCAGAAACATACCAACTGACTACAGGAGTAACTCAGCAGGATAGCAATGGCTTTGTGATAATTCTGCATATCAAGGGGACAGTCAGAGCCTTCCAGCTGAAAAGACCTGTGTGCTGCTTTGTGCCAAATAACCCAGCAATTTAATTACATTTAGCCCAGGTTTAGATTCCTCTTTGGCCTGAGGCACTTGAATACATATCATGTGCATGTGGGTGTGCATAAACATACACATACCTCTCTACAGGACACTATTTTAGTCCCAAGACATTGGCCAGCCCGCAGTGGCAGCCTCTTAAGTCTTCCACCTAAAGCAGGTCTGCTTTGTCTGTCACATCATTAAAACCTACAGGACCCCACAGCAGAAGGACCCCAAAATGTGAGACAAGACACAGACACTGCAGTCCAGGAAAGCAGCTTTCTAACACCAGGAAGCACCTTGTCCACACTGAGCCTGTATAACATGCAATTATATAGCTATTATTCTATTTACATTTACTAATTATTGTACAATAGTAACAATTTCCAGTGTAGCATCCATGGGATTCTTATGCAACTCCCTCTACGCACTGCAAATGGCCCCTAAGAGCTTAGAGAAGCCTCTGGGCGGCTCTAAGCAAGCAAGGAAACAAAGTCCTTTCCTATTTCAAACCCCAAGCCCACAGTCGGTCAGCCAAAAGGTACACTGAAAAATACAGTGGACCTCGTTAGTCTCTGACTGTGTTGCATGTGGAGGCTTCAGACCTTGACTTTTATCACCTTACACCTTGATATTATGTACTAAGAGAAGCAAACCCCTCTGACATGGCAGTTCAAATGAGCTCTCTTCACACTGGCCATATGCTTTTATCCACAGAGCATCTCCTGACATGACACACCTTATTTTTAGCTATGAATTTTGTTTTTCAGGTGTAAGTAAAATAAGGTGTTATTATTTCCACATAATCAAGGCAAAAACAGTTTCACTTTCTTTGAAGCTTTTTATCTCCCTACAACTGGATTTGAATCTCTGACTTCATCACCACAACCCCAGAGCCATAACCACAAGGCCACATGGTCCCAGAGCTGTTTTTGGAGGTGGTAGTGATGTGAGTTATTTTAGAAGCTGCTAGCTATAAATTTCAGTTATATTTGAAGGAGGGTAAGTTAGCTTTGAAAGTCCTTGGTGAGTCTGTCCTTCAGTGACTAGTGGGCAATTACTGAGGCCACTGGCAAGAGCTCGAATGGAAGGCTGTCCTGCAGTTTCTAACATAAACCACCGAGTACAAACAAACAGCAATTGTGAATGACAGTTAAACTAATTGTCCTTGTTGGTATTACTATCCCAAGACGGGTTGTGACGCAGAAAGTCAATCTGCACAAAGTCGGTTTTTCATTACAGTGAGCTCCAAATAGCATCAAAACAAGTCAATTTTAGACCGCTTGATTGCGTGTGATAAACGCAACCCAACCACCTTGATTCTTTTTTAAAAAGGCTTCACCCTGACCCTTCAGTTCATGATGCATTTTTTTGCACTCTTGGTTTCCTGCCTGAAAATAAATGTGAATCTGTTCTTGCATGGCACTTGTTCCATAAACTACGCAGGCAAATGCTATGAGCTATGATTGTAACTACAGAACTTATATTTGCAAAATAAGGATCACTTTGCCAAAATGATATGCTGAATATAAAAGACTTGCTTGCCAAGATTCATTCGAAGGAGGGTGCCCCTGGCACAGCCAAAGCTCAGTTGCTGGGTATGATACGAGATAAAAGCCCCAAACAAGCAATGAATGAACAGCAGAATGAGTTGCTAAAAGCTACAAAATGTGGGACTCAGGTCTCTCACATCTAGAAACTGTTTACATTTTTCTTTTCTCATAAGAATAATTTTCAACTGCAAGAGTTAACCACATCTGTGTGAAATGTAGATAACTGAGAGCAAAATGATTTCAATCAGAATAAGGGTCATCTGAGAGATGGTGGTAGTTACTCATTCAAGATCATGCTTGATACACCCAGCTCCCAGTTCAGTATTTCATTGTAACCGGTGTAGCTAACCACAGCTACTTAAGCAGCGTTATTGATGCCAGTAAAACACACATTAATTTACTATCTTCCTCATGATGTAGATGACCTTTCCCATTGGAGATGCTCTCACACAATAGCCAATCTCCAAGGGAAAGTCAGAGGGCAAAAATGTTGCTGTCATACAAAAACAACAGAGATGATCAACCTAAAAAACAGAAAAACTTCTTTTTTCTTCCTGTAAGGCATAACCTAGTGGTTCAGGGCACGACTGAAGAGACTGAAGGACTGAAGAGAGTCCTTTGAGAAGGAAAAAGAAAAAGGAGGGAATTCCACGAATCCATAGAGCTAGAATAGTATTAATTGCAATTGCCTTCAGCTGTCTAAGAACTGGCCGTATCATCCCAGGGTGGGATGAATTCTCCATCACTCTCTCCTTTAAGTACAAACAGAGCCTTACAACTCCGTAGCCTACATGCTTAAGCTGTGGACGATTGAAATTGGAGGGGAGAATAAACACACCTTACTGCCCAGCTAGTGAGAAAACGGGCAGGTCAGGGAAATCATCCTCCTCCAACGAACCTGCTCCCGACAACCAGGCTCATCCCTCCTGGGTCTGAGGTAAATACTGGACTAGAGAGGCCAGGTGGATGTTACAGATGATTCTTGTTCGTGCCCAGGGCAATAAATAACCCTTAAGGTGATGCTGACCCAGACAAAGACAAGACTACTGGAAATACTCCTAGAAAATCAGAAAATCACATACGTGTCATATTCTGGAGTTATCATCTACAATTCCAAGTCATTCTTATTGACAGACATAAGAAGTCACTTCATGGTAAGATTTCTTAGAATATTACAAAATGTCAACTCAGGAGAAAACAGCATTCTCAGCATCGAAGGTCACATCTATTCTGATACTTGAAAGCATTTTTGGTAGCAGGAATCCCTTTGGAATTGCAGTGAAAAGTCTGCAAGAAAAAATATAATACAAAGGACTAACATTATGCATAAAACGCATAGGTAAAGGCACCAGTAAAGAGCAACTGACCTCTTCTGTTGTCTCTCAGGAAATCAGAAGTCAGTTGTGCCTGTTATAACTATTATTTAATAGTTGAGGAATGGCAGCGTTTAGAGACTTGTGCTCAGCGCTGGACACAGGCCTTTTACTGAAGAACTCACAACAGCCATTTTGTCCTGGTTTCCAGGAAGGAAAGGTTGCTCCTGGAGCCTAAGAAAACTGTCACAAAAATCTCGAAGGAAAAAGAAAAAAAAAAAAAAAAAACCAAACAAACAAGGAAAACATTTCACTAGAACCCATCTTTGGAAAAATATAAAAATATTTTTCCATCCACAGAAATAACTATAAATAATGTTTGAACTATTAAAAGGGTGAACACAGAAAAAGGCTATTTACATAGGAGCATTTTGTGCTGTTTCAGTCTAATTTGTCACCGATGTAGGAGCCTCATACGTTAGCTGGAGGAAATCCAGAGCTTTCAAAGGTTTTCTGTCAGGGCTTGAAAAGTTGCCAGTTTTTTTAATGGAGCCGAGCAGTCTCAGGCCTGTTGTTCTCAGAGATTTTGTGAGCCAGGGCCGCATGTTAGCAGGAAACAGAGCCAAGTGGGCTTCCTGAGCGTCTGAGAGAGGAAACACTGTAATAAGCATGGAGGCTGTGGTTAAAAATAACTCTGGTATATAAAGGCTGCAAAGGATCCCCTCTCGCTCATACACGCCGCTGCCTCTTGGCTGGCTGCTTCGCGCTGATTTCATGTGAATGAGACGCCTTGCCATCTCATCCGAGCAGGTGGTTTTTAAGCAGAAGAAGACAGAAAACAGCCCATGAAGAAGTCGAGCACAAGATAGCTCTTATTTTGCGTGTTTTCAGCAAGCAGGATCCTAGGCTTTATTTCAAGAGCGTCGTCAGGCTGTAGCTGTAGCTACGGACACAGTGTTTCAGTACCTAACTTTAGGCTGAAGTAAAAGTTATGTTGAAAAATAACTCCGTTTTCAGTGATATGAAACTTAAAAAAAAGGGAACACGGTGAATCACGCAAGCTCTTGAGCAATAGGAGAAAGGGCCCCCTAAATTGTTACCACCGGGCCCAGTGTGGCTTGTACCACTTCTGCTATAGAAGCTTTAATCCCACCCTGTGCCCCCCTTCGCCCGGTGTTGGCCAACTGGAAGAGCTAAATGTGGCAACCACCAGCTGAAGGGATTGGCCACCATCAATCAGTGTTTTGCAGTCCCCATGCATTGGTTTCTCACCAGGCAGAAGACTGCCTGCTTCTCCTCGCTGAATTCATTTTGCATAGAATTAGACCCATCTCTTTTCTTTCAAAGGCAGTGATTTTCCTTGCAAATGTGGGATAAAAAACACACTGGTTATTTGGCAAATTAAGGCACCCTTTTCCCTGCTGTAACCTGACACTAACATCCATACTGAACTCCATTCTGAACACTTCTTTGTAGCCCACATTATGCTGTAATTGGCAAAACACATTCTTCCCAGGCTTGTATTTTTATTGCAAACATCTATTTGGCACTTTATGTGGCAAATGAAAAGAAAATTTCACAACTCATTCTACAAAGTTGCATTGTATTAGGCTGTCCCTTGAAAAGCATTTTATTGCTCAAGAATGGCTGTAACCGTTCAAGGGATTTCAACAGCATTATTCTCTTAAACTATAATCGCTGCATATAGTGTAGCACCAAATATTAATAATTTTGATCAGTATCAACCCTGATGACTGCCACTTAATTCCAGTAGCAATAAGGCATATCAGCTGAACAATTTGGAGTAAATTTTCATGTGCGTGAAAAAACAAGCTGAAGTTTTGTTTCTGAATAGAAAGCATTTTCTACAAGACACAAAGCACTGTTCCTAAGCTCAGATGTATCCAGGAATTAAAATATATAAATATCCTAAAAGGTAGGCATTAATAGCTCAAGAGAAAACATGGTCACAACAATGGGCATAAGCGTCTGGAAAAAAGTCTGTCCCAAAATATCCCACTGAAGTTTCAAAGCTTAATCATAATGATATAGTTAATTGTGATCATGGAAAAAAATATATACCATTCTGAATACTTCAGTGATCTAAGTCTGAAAAGGACTTCACAGTCCAGGAAGACAAATGAGATCAGCTGCTCTATACATACAGCCTATCATGCAAAGATGCCTGTCTTCCTCTCACTGGCTAATTCACTAAGCTCTGATTCATACTTCCATGTATTCAAACAGGGAAAGTAATTCCAGGCAGCAAGCAATACCAATTAACAGTGTCACAGTTAATGAAATGCTTGCTCCAGTAATTCCCATTACTCAACTGCAGGACATATGACTAATAAATAATACAGGTGCAGTACAAAGAAGGTATTTTATAAATGAGAACTAAACCCCACATGTTCATCACGTTAAACAAGGCTTTCCACCCTGCCACCCTATATGAACTCCTACTTTGTATACTTGGTGAATAAACCTCCACTTAGCCGATAAAACCATAACCTATAAAGATGTTCTGCACGTCAATGAAGGAAAAAAACCCAAAGCCTTCCTCGCTTCTAAGTAATTCTCCGCTTGTGGCTGGTTTTAAGCTTTGTCCAGTCTTCTCTCCCCCTCCCTCAGTTAAAACCTGTGAACTTCAAAGTGACAAAAAAATCTACTAAGGCGGCCATCTGCATCTGCCATGCTGACTCAGACTGCAACAGATCTCACAAATTAAAAAGAGAGAAAAGTGCATCTGATTAGTTCTTTGAAGTTCCCTCAAACAGATTTTTTTTTTCCTGCATTAATTAAACCCCAAACACAGTTCTCACTTCTAAAACCAGTGAACTTCGCATGTCTTACAACATTACTGATTGTCCCGAGTGGACATAAGAGATAAAACATCATTTTACTCTTTCTCCTGTCATCTCCAACTAATTATGTAAGTTCTTTTCTAAAATGCAGACCAGGAGAGACGTGACTAGTATGAAATCTCACAGCGTAACACTGACTGTATTCCAGAATTAAATTATTTTCATCTCATTGGGCTTCCCACTTCGCAGAGGCTATTACACATTTGTTAATAGTAACAGTAATTTTTCTGAATGAAACCACATAGGTACTTTCTGACCTATGCTCCTGTTATTCCACATGCTTATTGCCCATTTCTTCACTAGATATTTGATTCCGTAACAGAAACTGTTTGGCAACAACTGAAAACTGCTAGTCATAACCAGTGACTGATATTTTAAGCAGTTTCACTGATACGATTAAACACGCTTGCAGAGTTTTTGAAACTGTGGTATCATTTCACAGTTCTGTAAAAAAAATGGAAGATCTCTCAAATGTGTTTTTAATTGACAGCTGAAAGGGACATCTGCAATACAACATATGTGCATTCAACACACACATCAGTAAAAGCTGGCAGAAACACAACTACATACCTAATCAAAGCTGATAATTAAACAACTGGCATAAATTGTTTAGGTTTGAAGAGTCCCCAAATCAAAAATGACAAAAAATCACTTACAGCTGAACGCTATCATTCTTCACACAGCAAATTCAAGTAACAATACATAAATATCTCGATTAAATTCATTAAAAAGCTGATTTTTTGCATGATTTACTGAACCATGAACGTACTTTAAGGATGGGAATAGTCTTTTCTTGCATATTTCTGATAGAAGTTTTCTTTACATATTTATACTTATTTATTGAAATGGAATTTAAGCTTATTTTTCCTTCGCATCGATGGAAGTCTGCCTAGCTAAAGCGTGCAGTGGTTGAAAGTATCAACGCTTGACTTTTGCTAATATTTGTGAACTAAGTTAATCAGGCTTTCACTAAAACGAATTAAGATTGCCATCACAATGAATGGAAATGATAGAACTGTCAATAATCATGCTGAAAAAGCGGAAGTGCTAAAAAATATTTCTGTTCTCTCTTTGGGAAAAAGCCAGATGCTGTATCCAGATCAGACAATAATGATGTTGAAATACTTTCCATTCCAGTAACCAAGGAGGATGTTAAAACAACTGCTACTCATCTCAAACAATATTAAGTTGCCAGGTCTGGGTAACTTATAAGTGAGTGTTTCAGAAGAACCAGCTAAGGACATATCCAGATGGGAAATGTTTATTATCAATCCATTTCAGAACAGTGGGGAAGCCCCAGGTGACTTGAAGAATGTTAATACTATGTCAATATTTTAGCAGGGTAAACAGAATGACCCAGATCTGCCTGTCAGCGTTATATAAACCTGGGCAAAAGACTGGAAGGACTTGATGCATAAAAAGAATTAAAAATAAAGATGGTTTCGTTAATGACAATGGCTTTTAACAGTGTTTTAAATAAAGCAGCAGTGCTGGTGTGACAGGCAAATCAGATCTGCCTCGGTGCTGTATGATTTTCACAATAAGAAACAAGAACATGACAAATCAACACGGTGTGCACACGCGAATTGGTCCAAACACAAGCTGACACATCTTGAAATCTAATTTAAATTTTAATCAAGCAGGTTTATTAGTTCTTGATCTTTTTTATCATCACTTACCATTCAATGTTGTTTAACAAAGACCTGGAAGAAAACAGAAATTGTTACTGATAAAGTCCTAGATGACGAAGATGAAGGAAGCGCAACATAATTTGAAGAACATGCCATTGTTAAAGAATTATTATAGCTGCTTCGCTATCCAGGCAGAAACAAACACCATGCATGGCCACACAGACAAGCTTAAGGCCGTAGTTTTAGGAATGAAAAATGCAAGCAGCTCTGCTTTTTGGCATAGACAAAAATAGGTCCCTACCTAGACCAACAGGTAAAAAAATTGGGGCAGCAAAATTGCTCTGCTGGGGATGACAAACATCAGATGCCACTTTCGTGGCACCTTTTCGCAGTCTCTACCTTCCCTCTGTGCAGCCCTACATAACTGGATTTCTCCCAGTTGTTCCAAGCACCTAACAATGCTCCCCAGCCTCCCAGGGCTCTGTTCCACCTTCCGGTCTCCCCCCATGCTCCATGTGTTCTGCTTTCACCATTGCCATAAATTAAATCTAGTCAAAAAGCCTTGAGCCAGCACCGAGTGCAGATGTATATACACGGTGGTGGTGCCCTTGACTGGGAAGCTGAGTTGTGATGAAAGAGCTGGGGGACAGGAGGGCTTTGCAAAAGAGTTACTCACGGGTGAGCTTCAGTGCAACGCCATGACTTAGAGTGCCCAAGTGCAGTCCTTGGCTGAAGAGGGGTGACTCATATTTGTCTGCTGCTCCACATTTCCAGTGCTCAAACCTCAAGAAAGATTTTGAAAATATGCACGTAGATCAGAGCAGAATCACAAAAAGTAGTAAAGGAAAATGTCCTACTAAAAACTTAATTAGCCCCTTCAACTTCAGCTTATCAAAGAGACGGTTCACCTTTGTCTTTAAGTCCCTGAATGGGAACCAACTCTAGTCATGAAAGGTCTGGTCAAAAAGGCTCCTTTATCAAATTAATTCATGATGTGACTTTAATCAAATAAAAGGCCTACATGATTAAATCAGTCTTCCCCCAATTAAGAAATGCCTCTCCAACAAATACCTGTATATTTCATTTTATGTGGTTGTTTACATCATTTTATCAACTTCCTTGAGAGCAGACTCTAAAAAGTACTACCTCAGAATCTGCAGTTTAAATGAGCAAAGAAACTTGTATAGTCAACAGAACCATGGCAATCTGAGATGCAGACAGGGAGATCTTATGATAATGCTGGTCTCATTTAAATATGAAGTGGTTGGTCACAGCGTTACTAGTACTGTGATTTTTGAACAGTGCTGCTAAGAGGTCTCATTCTCAGCTCGTTCACCCTGCTCTAGGTTTGCTCTGGGTGCAGACAGGACTTTCTGAGGACAATCTCATGAGAAAGGAGTTTTTTGTTTGTTTGTTTGAGTTCTGTAATGAGTGTTCTAGCAGGCAGGTGACCTGGGCATTTTCACCAACCCATTCAGCTGCAGTGTTTCACCAAGGGTGCAGTTCATCACACAGCCCCAGCTTTGATTCGTCTATTAACATGTGGAATCTTGATTGCAATCCCTTAAAAAGTTTCTCTTGATGTCAAAGCAGCAACAGAGATCAGCAGCAACATCTAGAAAAATCAACTTTGCCATACAAAAATGGCTGAGCCTGTGTTTACGTTGGCTGGAAGACAAATCACACATCATTTAGCTCTCCTCTACCCACAGCAGATTAACAAATGCTTCTAATCTCACATTTAAATACCAGTGGCATCACTCTTGATCTATGCTGTCATAAAGGAGATTAGTGCCAGGGTCTTGGGTTTAGATATTTAAAATAAGTTTGCATACAGCAAAAAGCCAGAAAATGTCAGCACAACTATCACGGACCAAGTGGAAGGTCATGGCAAAGTTGTACCTAATTTGTGCAGAACTAGTGACTCACAACATAAATAAATTCTCACATTCATCTCACCAGGTTTAATATAGCTATAGTTTTTTTAACTTGACTGCTTTACTTGAAAACAAAAAGAAACTAAAGGCAGTGAAATTATTATTTTGTGCACTTGGCTTTCATTCTCACTACCCACTAAACGTTTCCTTTATACAAAGAAGAAACACGGTTAGGTGACAGAGTCAGTGCAGTGCTATAAACAATTGTCCTTCCAGTGCCTACTGGAAGACAGCATCCGACTGGAGCGTCTGGTGAAACGTACATGTACAGTTGTATATCCTAGAAACAAAATATTTTGTTATAGCTGTTGCTGAAATCACAAGCACATAAACTGACACAGACATTCGGGGTGTGTTATCAAGGGAACATTCACATTCATTCTGAATTCATCAGAGTATATTTTCTTGGCTGACTCACAGCACCATATATACGTATTGTACACTTACTAACATTTTATTAGAGGAAAAGAGTTTACATTGAAAGATTACACAAGTGTGACATTACATAGCTATGAGTCATACATCTTTGTGTACTTCGTTACCATGCATTCAGTGTATTGATTCTGCTCCAGTCACAGAAGTTTGGCTGCTTCTCCTGGCCATCCTGTGAACTTTTAGAATAAAAAGTATAGAAAGTTAAACAAGAGATATTCATTATTTTAAAACATGTGTAGCTATTGAAAAGATCATTTACTCACCCTAGCAACCATGCTTTCCTGAGATGGCTGCGTACAGCCACAAGCCTGGGATGGGCTCTAGCAAATGCGCTCTAAATGCTTCTGAGAACCAGAGCCCATCAAGGGCCATCACTCTTTCCCCTCGTGGGGCACAGAGCACATAAAAGTGAGAGTTGTTCTCCTATGCTCTTCTGATCTCCAGCTCACTTAGAAATCCTTTTAGAAGTAATTGCAAAGGAAATATGGAGGGGGTAAGGGGAAAGCATAGCTCTTTCTCTGAACAGGCTCTCAAAGAATCAGTCTGTCCTGTGCTAGATCATCATTTTTCCTCCTTTAACAATTGCCACTTTTGCTCTTTTGCTCTTGGGTGACTGCCAAGCAGCTGTGATCCTCAAAAACAGGAGTCTGGGGCACGTTATCAAAAATTATTGGAGAATAGCTCCTTCAGCCTGGGCATCTGAGCTAGAGGCCAAGGTAAGGGAGGAGAACAGTCTTCCCTTCTGAAAAATTCAGCCCAGGACCATAAATTGGCCACGACCAGAGGAGATCACAGAAGCTACTTGCATTATTTCTCTCATAATGTCATAGGGAAACGTTGATTTTGGCAATCTTTGTGCAGCAAATGGAAACTCTGCTAGAGACCTGGACTTCCATTAAGTGCAAGTCTCCAGCATTTTCCTCACAGGGAATCCGTACAAGTGTGGCATTAAACACCTTTCCGTCAGTACTGAGTGGGTCCGTGAGACTTGAGGGTGACCAGAGCTGGAGTCCTCTGTCACCAGCTCACCAGTGCGTTTACCCCCGCAGAGCAGGGCATCTGCCTCCCTTGCTACGACCGTGACACCTCCCGCTCCCACCCTTGTTTTTGGGGTACGGTCCCACCACGTGCCACAGGGCCAAATCCAGGCTGTGAGGGGGGGTGTGTGGGATCAGAACCCTCATTCATGGTGTCCTCCTCAGCGTCCCTGGGGCAGGGACCCTTCAGCGTCCCCCATCCCACCAGCTGGTCCCTCACGGTCTCTGTTGGAGCTTGGACCCATCAATGCCCCCTCATGTCATGGAGGGTCCCTTGGTGTTTCCAGGACAGGGACCCCTCAGCGTCCCCCATCCCACCAGCCAGTCCCTCACGGTGTCTCTCAGCACACGGCCCCCTCATGTCATGGAGGGTCCCTTGGTGTTCCCAGGACAGGGACCCCTCAGCGTCCCCCATCCCACAGCCGGTCCCTCACGGTCTCTGTTGGAGCCTGGACCCATCAATGTCCCCTCATGTCATAGAGGGTCCCTTGGTGTTCCCAGGACAGGGACCCCTCAGCGTCCCCCATCCCACAGCCGGTCCCTCACGGTCTCTGTTGGAGCTTGGACCCATCAATGTCCCCTCATATCATGGAGGGTCCCTTGATGTTCCCAGGACAGGGACCCCTCAGCGTCCCCCACCCCACAGCTGGTCCCTCACGGTCTCTGTTGGAGCTTGGACCCATCAATGTCCCCTCATATCATGGAGGGTCCCTTGGTGTTTCCAGGACAGGGACCCCTCAGCGTCCCCCAACCCACAGCTGGTCCCTCACGGTCTCTGTTGGAGCTTGGACCCATCAATGTCCCCTCATATCATGGAGGGTCCCTTGGTGTTTCCAGGACAGGGACCCCTCAGCGTCCCCCACCCCACAGCCGGTCCCTCACGGTGTCTCTCAGCACACGGCCCCCTCATGTCATGGACGTCCCTCCGTGTCCCCGGGGCTGGCTCCCCCTCCGTGTCCCCTCATCCCTCAGTATCCCCAGGAGCAGGCGGCGGCCCCTCAGCGGCCCCTCAGCTCACGAGGGTCCCTTGGCGTCCCCGGGGCAGGGACCCTTTAGCTCTCCCCTCAGCGGCCGCAGGCAGCGGCCCGCGGCGGGAGCCGCCGCTCCAGGGCCCGGCGGCGAGCCCCGCGCTGAGGGAAGGCGGCGAGGGGGGCCCGCCGGCCATGCCGGGCCCGGCCCCGCTCCGCTCCGCCCCGCTCGGGCTGGGACCGCCGCCGCCGCGTCCTTTTATACCGGGGCTAAATTTAGGCTGCGCCCGAGCCTCTGCCTCCCGCCCGCCCCGTCCGGGACGCGTTTCCTCCGCTCCCTGCAATTGGCTTGAGGGCGCCCGCGCCCGCGTTATAAGGTGGGGAGGGCGGCTCGCCGCGCCGCGCCGTCCGCCGTCCCGCCCGGCCGCACCATGGCGCTGAGCGACACCATCCTGCCCTCCTTCGCCACCTTCGCCAGCCCCTGCCGCGAGAAAACCCTCCACGAAGTGAGTGTGGCCCCCCCCTCCCGCCGGCCCGGCTCATCGCACGGGTGGGCGGCGGTGCCGCGGCCCCGCTTCTCCCTCACCCCCCCCCCCCCCACCCCAAACACCACCTCTAACCTTCTCCCTTTTCTTTCTCCCCCAGAGGTGGAAGTGTGACCAGGAGGCCAAGACCCCCGCCAGCACCTGGGGCGGCCTCTCCCCACGCAAAGAGGATGAAGATCTCAACAACGTGCTGGATTTTATCCTTTCCATGGGCAGCGACGGCTACGGCCAGGGCGCAGCCGGTGGGGACTATCCCCCTGCCCAAGGGGAGAGCGGCGGCTTTTACCAGACAAACCCGTCCCCGGGATGCTACAGTGCCCTGGAGCAGGGCAGCCCCCCGCCCTACAACGCCGGCATCGTGCCGGAGATGATCCGCTCCGAGATGGACTCCAACTACTGCCCTCCTGGCAATGTCCACGGGCGGTTCTTCGTGACACCCAGCTTCGGGGGCCCGCAGTTCGTTGAGAACATTAAGCCTGAGCCCGACATGGACAATTATGGACCGGTCCTGGGTCTGGTGCCCCAGGCTTGCCCGAAGATCAAGCAGGAGGGCAATGCGACCTGCATGATGGCCTACGAGCAGCCCCGGGTGGCCAGCTCCCCCCAGATCCCTGGGGCGGAGACGCCCCCACTGAGCCCCGACGATCTCATGGTGAATGACTGCCACACGCAGATGATGTGCCCCTCGTCCATGTCCTTCCAGCAAAGCTACCACCCAGCCTCCGGCTTCCACCACCCGCAGACCCATCTCCAGTACCAGAACACCTCCCAGTTTGGCCTTTTCGAGGACAGCCTGCCCTTACAACCCTCTGCTCCCAGAGGCATGCTCACCCCTCCTTCCTCCCCTCTGGAGCTGCTGGACTCCAAACCAAAAAGAGGACGTCGGTCCTGGCCACGGAAGAGGACAGCCACTCACACGTGCACCTACGCGGGTTGCGGGAAGACCTACACCAAGAGTTCGCACCTGAAGGCCCACCTCAGGACGCACACAGGTAAATACGGCTGGTTGCCTTCATCCGGAGATACGCTGCTTGCCGGTTGCAATAGCTGCCTGTATGAAACAGTTTGCAGCCTGAGCTTTAACCCTGTAGCCTCTTAAACTCCAGAAGTATTCACAGTTGAGCTATGACAGGTGATCAGAGCTATAATGTCCAAGTGTTTTCCTATGCGTGTGTTGGTCAAAGCTTTTCTAAGGGCTTCCACCGCCCTTTCTCAAAAGCTTTTCAGTGCAGGTGTAGGTTAGTAAAGGAGTTGCTAAAGCAGTCTCATTTGGCTTAAAAGTACTTGGATCTTGTTGTGGAAGGGCTTGGTAGCAAATAAAAGGATACACTGAGATAAACTGGGAAGGCTGCCTGGCATGTGATGCTGCCCGTATGTGGGAGTGCCGCGCTGAGTCACGCTCTCTGTGATTTCTCCAACAGGTGAAAAGCCCTACCACTGCAACTGGGAAGGCTGCGGCTGGAAGTTCGCTCGCTCCGACGAACTCACCCGTCACTATCGCAAGCACACCGGCCACCGGCCCTTCCAGTGCCACCTCTGCGACAGGGCGTTCTCCAGGTCAGACCACCTGGCTTTGCACATGAAACGGCACATGTAGCCCTAGAGACTCTGACCTGCGAACAGTGGACGTTATTTAACTGCTCAGGTGCAGAAGCGTTAAAAACTTGTAGCTGGTACTACGTAGGGAGGCACCGACGCTCTAGCGATGGAAGCTGAGGAGGATTTGACACAAGGAGACTTAGCCAGTCATCTCCTGCAGAGAATTTGATGTTACTGTATCAGTGAACCTGCCCGTCCAGGTCAGGAGAATAGGGGTTATTTATGCAGCTTCTGTGAAGGGTAAACTCCATAAGACTCCATACAGATTGTATAGAAGAAGCTGTAAATATGGTTTTTTTCTGACCCTAACTGCCCAGTCCTAAGCTTTACGAGACAATGTTTGTATGGAAACTGCCTGAAGTTGACCCTAGAAGAGATTAAATGAATGTTACTGTAGCTAACGATGTTAATTTAGATCTCAGTTGAAGGCATGGCTAAGAGAACACTCCTATTGTTAGACTGTTTGTTTCACAGGTGCAATAATATTCTTGTTTGCCATGATCTACACTAGAAGTACAGGGCTTGATGTCTTGTAAGAAAATAACCTATTTTACTGTAATTTTTATATATATTGTAAATAATTTTATACAATGAGAAATATTGTATATGTAAATAGAAGACAAATGGGTATTTTGCCTATTTCTGTTTTTATAAAAACGTAATTTTTCAATGGTTGAAAACATTTCATCTTTTTAATAAAATAAGTTTTTAACTGCTGTGATTTTTATTCTCCTTTGAGATCTCCCTGTTACTTCTTTCCCCCGATGGGTGGACCAACAACCACCTGGTTATGTTTTAAATTATCAACGACTGTAAGAAGACATGTAAAAAATCTGAGCTATGGATTTTTCTGAAATAGATAACAGAGTACGTAATTCATTCTCGGTGGTAAACAAGATACAATATGGTGTTTTATCAAAAAAATCAAATAGGAAAGTAGATCACATTCAGAATATACTTCCTAAAAATGGTTAAGTAAGCAACACTGTAATTTCAGTCTCATTTCTAGTTTATGCTAGACTATTTTAATAGCATCCTTAATGTTTTCCAGATGCAGTTATAGTTTTGCCAGCAGTGTGTGGGTTTTTACTATAAATTTAAACACTGCATTTTTGTAATTACGGAGGCTTATTTTAAGGCATTCTTGTACATAAATTATCCTTGCTCTCAAGAGCTCAGTGCAGAATTCCAATAGAACAGTAGTGGAATTTAAACATAAATTCACAACACAGGTTAAAACACCTTCATAACTCAGTCCCAAGAACTTAAATTCACTTAAGAATTTTGAATCCCACCTAGATTTCAGGACTTAAGAAGGACATCTACTATTCTGAAGGAAAATAAGTTAGCCAGGAATCTAGATTCTGAAAACTAATTTGAAATAAACTGGATACTGCAGTAGCTATAGCAGTGAATAGCTGCAACAAGTCAAATGGAGCCCCCAAAAAGCTCTTCCACAGCCATAAGTGAGATTGTAAGTCCAAATAGTGTATCTATGCGATCACTCTGAAACTCTAATGAGGATCCTCTGTTTTTACAGCTACGGTTTAGTGGTGAGCCTTGATACTTGTAGAACAAAATCACTGTTAATTAAGTATGCAGATTCAGCTTAATATTGGAGCATTTTCCCTTAACATGTGGGTACTTGGAACTTGATTTTAATCAAGATTGTCACATTTTTCTGACTTTACAAGTTAGCATACACAAGAATGAAATCAACAGGAATACATTTAAAGTAACTACAAATATAGCTATTCTTCTGTGAAAGCAAAGTCTGCAGTTGTTCATGTGGAACAGATGTATTTTGGGCTTCTAATCATTGACATGGAAGAATGAGTTCCACATTTCACTTTTATAGCTCTTTCAAAGTGAAATATAAGGGAGAGTTAACATTTCTTCATTAAAAACAAAATTCATTTATTAGCTAGAAAAAAAAATTGCACAATCTAATTCCAGAAAGTGAGGATGACTTAAAGATGTTCTAAAATTAGCACATTCATTGTTGCAACAGTTCTAGGTATTTCCTTCTCTTTCCCCATAGTCGAAGATTTTCACATTTCAGCATGTCCTTTGGTGTTTATAACCTTAAGAACGCAATTTTTGAAATTAAGTCTTACCCTTACCCTTCCATAGTCACCTGCCTTTCCCTTGCTCTTTCTGAAGAACTGGAAATGTTCTTAGTCATTTCCAGGTTTCAGTGATACAGTGCAATCTTAAACTATTCCTCCTTTCTAACGTAAATAAAAAAAGATGCAGAGGTTTGACACCTCGCTGCAGCAGGTTCGGCCACCCCTCGGTGCACAGCCCCACGTCTGGCTCAGGAAGGTCCCCAGACAGGGCTCTCCAGCAGTGGGGGAGAGCTTGGAAGCATCATGGCATGCTTATCTGGCTCTGCTCGTCCCCAGCCGTCTCTCCTGACCGAGGCAGGGTCTCGGGCTAGGTGGCCCTTTGGCCTGGCCACTTTTGTATCCTCCCAAATTACAAGGGTGAAAGACAGCTATAGCCAGCGAACCAGCACAACACACACTGCACAGTGCCTGCATGCAGAGATAAATGTTACTGCATTCACCAACCCTTAAAAAAAAAAAACAACCCACTTGTGTGGCTCCTCTGTAGCACCCACCGCAATGGCATGGGTGCTCCTCCTCCCTCCTCTGGCACCTCTGCACGGGAACGTCCAAGCTTCCCTTTGCTCCAGCGAACAGTCCAGCTGTAAGGGTCACTACCTCTGCTACCTCTGCTCCTGTTCACTGCAAGGTTTTCAGATAAGACACTTCTTATCTGCACGATACCGTGTTACCAAACAACGCTCGAATCACGATGAACGGTGGAGACATGCTCTGCTTTGTGCTGTTCATGATGTAAAAATGAGCAGGTTTTGCCCTCCGAGCTTTTAGATTTGTTGCGGCTCATCTGAAAATAGGGCAAAGCCATCCTCTTAAATAAATATTAAAAATAAATATTATAAATAAATATTAAAAAATCCTTATAAAATATATAAATGCAGGCCTCTGAAAGTGGGGAGGGATGGGGGGCACAAAAGCTCATGGCTGATTTTAATTGTTTAAGGGAGGGCATACATGATCATTTCTGTGTGGTCTTTACAGGAAACTGCAGGTTCTAGAATCGTGAGATAATCTTGTAGCAGAAAGAAAGAGATGCTGATCTCATTCTCACATTCTATTATAAGCAATTGTCAACTCTTTCTTCTTTTTTTTTTTTTTAATTGCCTTAAATTTGCACATCCAGAGATGTGTCGATGGGATCCCACCAGTCTCCCAAGCCTCCCCTGGCCAGCAGGAAATCACTAACGCTCTGCAACGTCTTCTAATAACAGACCATGAGGTTGTCATCTTTTAGGCCCAGAATCCCAGCTGCCTCCCAGGAAGCATGCAGCGAAGACCTGCCCTTTCGATCTGCAGCTATCCTGGATTTGATTTTGACACACTAGGGAAAGAAAAAAAAAAAAAAAAAAAGAAGTTGTAGTTAAACCCGACAGGAGGAAATGTAGAGTCCGTTGTAAACAAGATTTTCACACGTATTCTTATAAGATGCCACAGTGATGGGCTCACTATGCTTGCAAGATAGATTGCCAGATTAGATAGAGCACGTTAAGTACAGAAACTAGCAAATCCTGCACAACGTTCCCAGTGAAAGTTTTAGCAAATATTTCTGAACTCAAGACACCATCCAGAGGAGTTACTGTTTAAAGTCAGTTAATTCCACTCCAGGTTTCAGAGCATCATGTTTCGCTATGCTGAAAACGGTTTTTCTCTCACCTGCTGACTTCAGAAGAGTCAGTTAAATCTGTACTACCTGGGAACTCATCTTCAGAAAACACCGTAACACAGTGGCTGTTGCTCCTGAAACAGCACCAAGAACAGACCCGCGTCCTGCCGCGCCGAGGGGCCGTTGCAGTCGCTCGTCCGCCTTCCAGTTCTCGAGGGAGATGCAGCACCCTGCAAAGCAGCGCAGCACCACACCAGCACCCTGCGAGCAGGCGGGCAGGGTGCTTTCAAATCAATTTTTTCAACCCTAAAGTGGAAGGTTGGACTAGAAACCCTCTGGCTTTTCTGAAAGTTCATTTTAGATTTGCAGTTTTGCAGATGATCACAGCTGGGGGAGTTTAAGCTTTAATTTTGGCCATAGCTCACCTCGTGCAGGGATGGGGGATTTCAGCCTGTGCAAGTCCTTGGTTACTTGCAGCCATTTACAAACTGACTGAAAACAGTGACTGCTCTAAACTTTGGTCCTTCATCCACAAGAAGTGCCAAAAAAAGTTAGTCCATTCTTCAAATTATAGGATTGTGCGGTTCTGTGGTTTTCTGTGGTAGAAGCTCTGTGGTTTCTAAAGCTATTTTGTGCACCTATAACACAGAGTAGCTGTTAGGCTTTTCTTAAATTGAATTTTTGAAGCCAGAATCCCAAGCTCTAGCAATTTCTTTTGCTATATTTAAATAAAACAACTACAACAAAGTCATGTAGCCATTGCTATGGTAACTGGCAGTGTTGGGGGGAAACATAAAGAGGTAAATTCAATCCAAACCCCATGTAATTTAATAGAGGGAAAGCTATCCCCATTGCTAACATCTGAAACGTACTTGATGGCATCTACAAACCTTAAGATTCCTGCGTGTCCTTGAAGCAGCCACTCTCAGCTGGGTCTGTAACAGGTCCCACCTGCCCAGGACTCATCCTGCATGCCAAGAGCAGAGTGGTTAGAGCTCCTGAAACTGGCAGGGACTGCCAAGCCCCTCTCTGCCATGACTGAAGACCCAGGCTTAGGCACACCTTCATTCAGAAACGTGCTTCCCATAGATTTGGAGGACACGGAGTAGATTTACAAGCCAAACACCAGTAACCCGAAGCACATACCCATACAGAGTTCACAGGCCCTGGAGGTAACTGGCTCAACTTATTGATTCCCAGAGACTCCTTCAAGCTCCGTACTATTTGATCCCAGACAACCAATTCCCCATCACTTAGGCTGAGATTGGGAATAGCCTCTGCCACAAAACAGTACTCTGAACTCGAAGTGCACAGGGGAGGCAGGGATTCATCCTAAACTTGTTAGGCAGAAAATGTGTTTGATTTAATCTTTTGAGGTCTGACTTTTCAGCCACAATTATTTGATCTTATAATATTTTATGTAGACACAAAAAATGAGTCATACGCATTGCTTCATATAACGAAGACATATTAACTTTAGCAAAACCACCTTTCCAAGCACAAGGAGAGCAGGAGCAACAAAGTTTTCATTTACTCTGTAACCATTGTTAGCATTAGTTACCTGCTTATTCACCTGCTTCAATTATAATGCCTTTTAGCAAATCAAAAGTATTCTGTCCTTTGTAGCAAGCATAAATTCAGCAACACAGAAATTGCAGATGCACTTACAGGTTTATAATTAGATACGGTATCCCTTTAAATCACTTTCTACTTTGATTTCTTGCACTTCGTACAGCTCAGAGCATTCCTGGAGTTCTGACCTATCATTATGTCATCAGGAAACATCTGGAATATCACATTGGACATCCCCTGTGACATTTAATGTTAGGCGAGAAGCTACTGAGCCCGAGGCTTAAACACAAAACAAAACGCACACAAAAAAAATCCTCAAATCCCAACGATCACTTTTTTTACAGCCCGTGCACGATGACAGCATAAGTGGGGTTTGATATATTAATGATTTTATATTGCAAGCACTTGCACAATCAGGGAGATAGGATGCCTGGGTGCCCTTCCTGCAGGTACAAGGGCTGGGCAGAGAGAGCACAGGGCTTGATCTTCTGTACAGTTTCCTTCTGAAAAGCTGTGATTGAGGATAACATTTATGGGAGGTTAAACAGCAGAAATGTATTATGTTTGCAGCTGGCAAAGAGCATTATGAGAATTCATTAATAGAGAAGGCTATAGCATTTGTAAGAGATGCTGTATCAGCACCAATAAAAAGTTTTTAACTGCAGTCATTACATTAAAAAAATGCTAACCAGACAGGAGGTAGATGTTCAGAGTGACTCAGTTGATAGTCACGTACAGCAGACAGGAGATTCAGCAATTTTCTCCCGGTATCGCCTCCCTAAGAAAAACATGACTGCAATTTCAGTGGTAGGGATGGCAGCAAGGGCGCCCAGAGCTCAGACTTTCACAACGCAAGCTGGTCTTGGGTCCCATTTAGGTACAATTAATGAATGCTACATTTGTCTTTGAGGTTTAATAGCTGGGCGCGTAGCTTGGAGTTCGTGTTCGAGTTTCCACCTGCAAATGTTTCTTCTCGAACAGGATGCCTACGCTTTTCTTCCCTTCCCACTGAAGAGCCTCTTGGCCTCGATGCGATGCCTGGTAGAGGGAGTCCTTTCAGATTAGGCATGGACAATGGAGGTCGGGCAGGTGTTTCGGAAAGTGTTCGGATGAGAACGTTGTCAGACTCCAAAAACTTGAGCGGGAGCAAAACACGGAGCTGTGGCCTACATTTTTGTAAGCAAAGAGGAGCATTAGACGACGAGAGATCTTGGGTAGGAAGTTGTGCCTGTCTCTGACACACTATAGTCAAATCCTAGCTTCAAAATGTCAACGTACTAAAAATATTGCTGGAGACCAATTTCAAGAGAAACCTGCCTTGGCAGTCTGTTGTTAACCATGCCAATGTGTGCAGAAGCAGAGTAAATAAAACAAACAGATGGGAGAATAATGAGTCAAAGTGAATAATGTCGAATAGTACGATAGTGAGGTGTGTTTTTCCAGCAAGCAGAAAGGGTTTGTCTCTGGTGATCTCTCTAACCCCTCCCAGTATAAATTGCCTGGATGTTTAGCATTGCGGCACACAAATTGTTTTGGAAAGGGTGCGGCGTTGGATTTTCTGACTGGTCTGTACAGACCAAATGTGGCCAGGCCAAGGAAGAAAGGGAAGGACAGAAGGAAAAACAGTGCGCAGAGGGCACCAACCAAAAGAAAAAAAGCTCTCAACACAGAGAATCGAGCAGTTGTTCAAAGCAAGATTCACAAATTTAACACAAAAGCTTATGAAAGAGTGGACAAAAAAAAATAAAGAAAGATTGCCTTAGTCTCAGCGCTCCAAAAAGTAACTTTTCATTTATTATATTAAACAATAACATTTCTCTTATAATATTAAACAATAAACACATGAGATGGGTTAAAATTAAAATACCTTTCAATTTGTTGTGATATTTGAAAGATAAATATAACTACAATAATGTACATATTCGGAGATATTAGTCAAATTTAGGTCAACATTGAGTTTCCACTTTGTGTTTCCACCTTTTTTAGGTCAGACTAAAGAACGTCATGTTAAAAGGGACACGAGAAGAGCACTCTATAATTGTAACAGCAGGAGTCACTAGGAGTTTTCCTTTTGAACTTAAAGGGGAAGGCAGAAGTTGGAAAAATGCAAATTCCGTTTTATAACAAATTAGCCTTTATTTATAAAACTTTTCAAGTAAAAAGAGCAGTATATCAACTGATAAAACAGGTGTGTCAATGAATAATAGTTAACATATTTACTCTAAAAATAAATCAATCTTCTATGATTCCACCATACTCCAAGCAAAATTCCTTTCTAAGAAAAGATGTTTGTTGTGAAGTCTACAGAGAGATGCAACGGTTGACACACAACAAAAACTTAGCTTTTCCACTGGTGTAGGAAGACACTTAAACTAGACCATTATTAGCACAGATCAATTCACTTTAACAGAGTTCCAACTCTAAATGAGGATTAAGCAGAAAGGAAATTCCTGAGAGGGAGGACTAAAGCACAGAAGAAGGGAGAAACCAAACTCTTACACAAGGGAAAGCAACAATTCTACTTGGACCAAAATTCGTTGGGCCTCGGTTCTACAGAATAAATACTCTTCTCAATGGAGAAACGCTAAAGAAGAAATAGTAACCCCAAAAGGATTATAAGAAGAATCCAAGAAAAGTGCATTATCTTTGAGCATAAGATGACAAAATAATTTCTACAAAAATTTCCAACAACAGACTTCACGGACAGGAATTAAAAAAAAAAAGGTTACACAGTCAGACACAGCTTGGAATTTCCTACACTTTGAAAGCACATTACATGAAACGAAATATGGTAAGGACTGATGAGCCTCATAGGGCAGAGATTTCATAAGGAAAAATTTGCCAATATAAAAATATTTCATACAGCATTACTGTAGAATTACTACTTTTATGAGCATCTGTTTTCATTGCAGAATGACTGGTATGTTTTACAACAAGACTATTTGAATATAACTTAGGGAAACCACTCGAGGCAAATGTGAACATACTGGTCTATAAAGGATAATGTGGGTAATTCAATACCTGTGTCCTACATGCAAAGTTTGCATGCGTAGGTTTGACGTGAATAATTGTCCGTCTTTCCTGTTTTAACTGTTGTGCCTCGGTGCTGTGTGCAATTCACGGTTTTCCATGAGTCATTCCAGCAGTGACGATACTCTGTATAAAACACACATGTGCCACTATAAAAGCCTACTAAACCTCCTTGTGATTGCTCAATGTACCACAGAGTCTAATAATTTATCCGAGTAGAAAGTAGAATCACCTCCATTCTTTCCTCAAAGCCAAGAATGCAATGGATAGTCATTCCTCCTGAAGTAAAAGCTTAGGTGGAAATGGAGGAAAAACAGAGCTGAAATCCAGATGACAATTATGTGCAACCTATATAACTGGAATGAAGCGAGAAAAACATGTTTTCCACCTTAGCGTGCGACTGTTTGGGGTGTATGTGTGTTTGGGAATAGCTCCTTAAAAATGATTTTTTAAAAAGGGAGAAAAAAAAGAGAAGCGAAACTACAAGCAAATGTAGGAGAAAAATCATTGCCTCAGCCTAGAGAAAAATGAAAAGATGACATGACCATCACGTGCAAGAACAACAGAAATTGAGCCTACATTTCAAAAAGACACTTTAAAAACTCAAAAGAATGTGAAATCACATCCAGAGCAGATGATACCTACTTTCTGCCAGGTTTCTCTCTTACACTTGGCACAGCTAGTGAACACAGTTTTTCATGCCAATGAAAGTAATCTTGAAACAAATTTATTAGAAGTAGTCATTTCTCCTTTTTTTTTCTTTCACCAGAACTTTGAAATTCTAAGAGCCATGATCAAATTTGCATTTCTGAAAAAATTCCATTTCTGCATCCATCTCTGTTTAGAGAATACATACATACACACAAGCTTTAATACATAGAATATATATGCATATTCTACATATTCATTGTATATACACATTTTATGTACAGCACAAGTAACTATATACTAGACATAGTATGTGGACATATATAGTATATACACACACTATTATTACATTATACAATACACTATATATATATATACACACACATAGACACAAATAATATGGATCTCATAATGTACACTGTATATGCATTGTGTATACTCACAGTTTATATATCTTGCATTGTACATATTTTCTCTGCCCAAATAGCGATAGGCCTAGTTGTGCTTTAAATTTCACTGTTCTGGAGGAAGAAGATTATCAACGTCTTGCAATAAAAGTCTTCTCTTAGAAGAGCAATTGCAGGTATTACACAAAACACTGAGTTACAAGCATAAGGGAAGAACGTGGGTAATTTTCCTTTTTATATGGAAAATGGTATTAAATACAATGGGGAGAAATCACAGCTAAGTTTTCTTCTACTGCAGTGTCTAAAATTTTGAATGAAGAGTGTTTCAGTAAACCTAAGGTTACTAAATCTAGTACACTGTGCATAGAGAACACGTTCTGTCCTTGTTCATTTGCTGGATTCTTCTGTTACTGTCCAAGCAAATATGAAGAATGAGTCAATAAGGAAGTAGGAAAAGCAGCAATTAGTACTAACACTATATGGAATGCTAGATTCATTCACATTTCTGTCTTCCTGCTGAACATTTTGAAAACACCGACTCATTGCCTTAGAAGCATTACAAATGACAGTATTTTAGAGCACTGACAAAGTAGCAGAAAGTCTTGTTATGGTACATAACTCAGAAAATGAATCAAGCTATTTAGCTCATCCACCCCGTCCCACTGGAGTGACATCATCCAAGTAGTAGTCCAAAAGTGATTTTCCTTTCTAAAATGGCACTACATATAAATGGGGTTTTATTGTAGCAGAAGAGACACCACAGACTCAGGCCCAAATGAAAATGAAAAGAAGAATCTTACACGTGGATACAATTTGTTTAACTTCACTAAGAATCCTGCAGCCATTCAATTTTAAAAATTGCTCTTTCATAGCAAGAGTTTTATCTCATGTTAGCTATAGGCAGACCCAAGTTTGCTCTCAGAGACTTCAAGTCCTGTACACCAACAGAAAAGAGAATTTGTTAACATTTTAGTATGTTTGATCACTTAATCTAACATATTTTAGAGAAGAATTACCACAATGAGAAGGGACTTCAAATCAGGTTCTGTAAAATTAGAAATATCTTTTACTGCATTCCAAAGGAATCATTAAAAGACAGTATTGAAAGATCACGATATGGTTGGTTTTGATACTAGAATGCATCTTCTCCCCTTCTGAGGGGAATTAAAGATTTGCATTATTTGTAGTGCCACTAGCATGGGAGACACACAGCGCACAGGGAATTGGGACTCCTCAAACTGCATTTTGAGATACGGGGTTTCAATTTTGTCGTATGTATTGCTGCATATGTAAATGGATGGATGCGCGCGTGTGGGTGTACGAACACGGACACGCTCTCGCCCATATACCTACTCGCAAAAGCCTGAGCCAAATGCCATATCTTAGCTGCATTTCAGAGCTGAAAACTACTAAGAAGATTAAAATGATCCAATCTGATTCTTATCTCCGTGTAAGGAAAGCATCCAGAATAAGGCAATTACAACGGAATTGGGAAAGATTGTTTTCATTCAGTGAACAGGCACTATCTTTGTATTATGAAAAATAAAAGTAAGGAAGCAAGGACATAAAAAATATAAATGCTTTAAAGATGATGATGGAGTACCACAGTTTAAAAAAAAAAAAAAAAAAACAAACCAAAAACCAAAACCCCAACAGGGAAAATGTTATAAAGATAAGGGCTGCATCAGTAAAACCAGAGACTATTAAGCTTTGTATTCCTGCAGAACCAAGGATAGGAAAGCAGATATACATTAAGGACATTTTAAAAATTTTGTCCTAGATGCCTACTCCGTTTAGACACAAAAGTCCAAGGCAAAGACAACTGTAGTTTCAGAATTCCTGTAATCAGAAAAGGCATTTTTAGTAAGTAAATAATTCACAGACTTATCATAAGGACTTATTTTATACATGAGATGTAAAACACATTCCGTGTTATCCTTGCTAGCTGGAAGTAGTGAGTTCTACAGGTGTATATAAGATCTGTTCCAACTTGGGACTTACTACTGCAAGCTGTATTTTAAAGCCAATCCAGTCTACCGGTACTTCTCTAACTTATGCAGGAACGTGTATTTGGCAAATAAAATCTGTTTCAACTTGGCCTTATTTCAGCTAAATTATATTTGCTCTGTAACCCCATAATATAAGATAGGTGGAATTCAAGAACTAGAGGTAAAGACTGTCTCACACGGTCAGTAGGGTAACACAAATAATATAGTCTATGTTCTGGCGGTTGGAGAAAGGGGGTAAAACTGAGTTGTAGGGATGAACACTCCTCAAGTTTAGGGAGTTTTCCATTGCTTGGTTTTACATGAAAGCAGCACTCAAACTAGTATCACAATCCTGCAATCATATTTGCTTATGAGATAAAGCAAGATTTCGCCTAATGATTTAATTGCCCAATTATTTGTCCAATTTCCTACAACTGAATTAACTCCCTCTTTTACAAGACCACATACGATTATTAAAACTCAATGCAAACAAATGTTTCAAATTAGAAGAACTACTCATTCATAGAGGCTTCAAATTCATATTTTATACAGCTCACTATGTTTGTATTAATCATATATAAATTGCCAGATTCTTTTGTAAAAGCCACATCTCCCGCATAAAAAGGGACCATCTAATAATGAACTTACGCTGAAGACTTTGACACAGCTGACATACTGATTAGCCTACCATGAATCATTAAATAAATATAACAAGTGAAAGCTAATTCTATAAACATTATATTTTTATGACATTTTCTTTGAAATTCATACTGCAGCCTGAAAAATACCAATGGAATTCAGGTAATAAAAAGCCAGATTCACAAGTTGCAGTTTACTATATGCCACATTGTGTTCCAGATAAAGAAACTTTCCTTTCAGTATCTTAGGATCATACGTTAAATTTCTTACAAGCAGTAAATTTTATCTAGAACATATAACACAGCTTAGACAGTGTTTCCTGCACATTGTGCACTTGAAAAGCCACACAGAGCCCAGTTTGACGTAACCAGCCAGTCTTGTTTAGAGTTGAAGGTGACTAAAATTATTTTCACAACGTAAACCAAGAATTTAGTATTTTTATAAAAGCCACGTTTAAAGGTTTCACTTGGACAGGGTGGAGCCAAAGAACCTCTATTTAAGAGTTTGGCATATCAGCCTTACTGAGTGCAATAGCCAACTCAAGGTCTTCTTGTTCTTGTCTCCGCAATCGAGCTAGTCTTTCTTGCTCTGCTTTTTCACTCTCACGCTTTGCCCATGCCAGCTGCTGTTCTTCATTTCCAAACTAAAAAATGAAAATGGAAAATAAGTTAATAAATTTACCAAAAAGCTAGAAGAAATTATGTGAAAAATACAATGAATCAGACTTATTAAATATATGACTCAAGTATACCAAGCTGTCAAGTACACCAAGCTGGCAGTTCTTCTGGATTAAGATAAAAATTCACTCACTGATTTCCTCACTTCACCCTTAAATTTATTTCCTTAATTTCTTCCTCCTCCCACCAGGAAACTAACCCATCTGGGCTGCACGTCCCTGCATCCATGTCTCAGTTGTGTATGAAAATGGCCAGGGGACTGGAGCCAAACAAAAACTCCACAAACACAAAAAAAGCAAGTTAGTGGTTTGGGAGCATAGCAACCTCCATCCAATTTTAAGAATAGTAAGTAGCTGGTAAAAACAAGAGTTATTTACTCTTGTGCAACTCCATTGCAGAGAGTTTTATTGTAGTATTTCCTGCTAAGTGTGAGGGGTTTTAATAACGACTCTGGAGACTGCTGAGTTGGGGGAAGTTTTATCACCAAATCAAAAGTTACAAAAAGTGCTTCTGCTACGAAAGTTACAAAAAGTGCTATGAACAGTAGTTCATAAAATACATGCAGAGCTTTTCCAGTAAGAAATAATGTAAGAGAATCTAATTTACTTCAGCAGAAAACACTAAGGAAATCTAACACATTATAACGTTCAGCTTCTAAGCCTGTTTGAGCTTCCCAAAACACATTTAAGTACACTGCAGCAAAACTATTCCAAAATTATATTCCAGTATTTACCACTGAAGTATGCAAAAGTTTGCTTGTTTGAACCTTTTGCACAAAATATTAAAATATTTTATTGAAATCATAACAATTTAAAACTAAAATATAATCCATTACTGTTTAATTTTAGCATTCGCTGAAGAGGATGACGTTAACAGAAGCGTTCACACAGCTGCATGCAAATGTTTGCATTATATCCCGCTTCTAAAATTTGCTTTGTGCTATCTTCTTTTTTTGAATGTTCAGGAAAACATATTATTTGGGGTTTTTTTGAAAAGAAAACTACACGGAATTTATAGTTTCAACTTCAGCTGAATGTATACTGCAAAAATTGCCCTGTGGTCCTCAACTTCGTAACTTTGAACACAGCAGAATATGCCATTGCACTAGCTGATACAGCTACACCTTCCCCGACAAGCTTGAAATATTGAACCGAGTATTAAATGCAACTTTAAGTGCTAGACCTATGCCTAGCTGCCTATACACTACGTGATGGCCCCCACCCCTGCCTCTTCCACTCTGCACTGTATCTGTAATTCATATTTTTAAAATAAATGCATCTATTTTAATTTCTTTCAACCCAAGTCCAATTCTCATTTACTCATAATTTCATTAAATTCTGCTTTATCTATGTGCTTCTGGATGCTCACAGTTCCTCATTTTATTTCTCTCAATGATTTTTCAGATGATTTGATGCGAAAAAAAGAAGACTATTTTAAAATTACTTTTCTTCAAACAATACCATTGCTTTCATTGCTATCAAAATTTAGATGAGGACCTTTACATTCAATGTTATTAAATACAATAAAAGTGCCACACATTTTATGACATTTTACTTTTAAAATTAAGAAAACCTACTACCATTACTCCTTTAAATAATGTCAGCTGACAGGTAAGATTTAAAAGCAAACTAAGATTTTAAGTAGATGATTTTTTCAAGATACAGTAAAGATGGACTCAAATGGAAGTAGGACTTCACCACTTATTCCAAGAATCCAAAAAGATCATATAGCTGGGATGGAGAATGACAGTTACTATTTCCAGAAATACAATAAGCTTTGGTCAAACCCTCTGGGGTGTCTGTTTTTTTTTTTTTTAATGTTGAGAAAACAGTTTTACTTATATAGCTTACATCTTAGGATAAGTCTTCCAAAGCTTATGAGAGTCCCAATTATGACTTGTTTATGGTACACAAGTTATATTTTTGTGGTTAAAAGTGCTGAGTAAGAAAAAAAAACCAAAGCAAAAACCCAGGAAAAATAAGCAAGTGATTCATTAGAAACAAATCTGGATGTGCCTTATTACAAATGGTTAGCACAAAGTAAAATTTTCAGAGCATAACTCTGACCATAAGATAGTGAAATACAACACAGTTCATTAATGCCACTGATTCTTGCACAGATTGCCTATAAAAAGGTAATGTAACTGAATTACAGGTCATTTAATACAATAACAATTTCTCTGCATATGTCCAGGTTTCAAGAAGTTTATAAATATGTATCACATATCTGTCATTTCATTAAAAATGTCTTTTTTTTTTTATCTTTTTCAGAAGTACAACTAGACCCAAGGCATAAATGAGGAAAATAGCAGACTGCAGCCAAACTAATCAAATACACAAAAAGCTATGCTGACTTGTGTTTACTAAATTACCAGCTCATATTAAGAGAAAAATTTTACTTTAGTTCTAAGTGCTCTGTTTCTTGGAAATTTAAATACTTTCTGTTGGCAGAAAGATTGCTTTTCTTGTTGTTCTGTAAACTGAAGCTGGATCCTAGAAATACCTGAAATATGAGCTACCAAAACACTTAGTTTTGTTCCAGAGTCGTATTTAATGCCAGCAGAAAAGTTAAGAATGCAATGAGAACATACTTAAACTCTGGGTGCATTAATTTGCCAGTGTCTCAAAAAAGCGCCAAATTTTCTAGGGTACTACTATAAAATCTAGTGAAAGTCCTCATGTTCCTTCTTTGCAACAATACAGAAATCCAATTAAAAATCAGGTTATTCAATTATTCAAACCTATTCTCAGATTCCATGGGCTCAAACTGTATGTCAAAAAACCTTCTGTAAGTAAAATTGCTTTTAATTTCCATTATGAACAAAGTTTCCCAAACATTAGGCAGAGACAAGGACAATATTCTTGCTGATTACAAGGTAACTAGTAGACTTCAGACTTCATACAGAAGGATTAGGAATTATCAAGTGTAGCAACATAATTGTGTTATAAGCAAGCAAAAATACCCCAACAAACTGAAAAGAACAGGGATCAAGTCTCTCTCTTTTCAGTCAAATTCAGTTAAACACTTCTGTTTTTTCTTACAGCAGTAGAAAGCAAGGCACAAAACTGATTAAAAAATTAATTTTGTTTGATGAAGTGCCACTTAACAGTAATTGTAAGTGGCTACTGCTCAAGAGCTCATTTTTCCTACTTTTTCCTTATCTTCTAAAGTTAATCTCATCTCCTGAAAACCTGATGGCACAGCAAATTTAACACTAGAGCTCCCACTGGGATGGGGATCAGAGATTTTGGTTAATCATTTGATACAATCACTCAGTGTAAGGCACACTTTTAACTTAAGAAATGCAGTCTGTAAGAAAGACGACAATAGTTGGGTAACAGCCATTCCATTCCATTATTTGTCTTTCATTGAAGGAAGAAATTAGATGTGTTGTTCAAGAAATTTCAGATAAAGCAAGTTTTGCGTCTTATTTTTATTAAGAATGTCACCATTTTGTATACAATCACAGAATTTAACTGTGCAAATTCAACAGGCTAGTACTAACTGTGGTAAAGCATACAGAATATCTTGAACTTTGACGTCTTCAGTATCATAGATAAATTAAAGCACTGAGGCCAGCTAAAAGTATGCACAGATGACCTCAACTAACAATAGCAAATAGGGAAGTGATACACATTTACTATTAACTAATAACTAGGGGAAAAAACATTAAAAATAAGCAACCTTAAAGATTCAGCTTAAAGATCTCCGCTTGTTGAACACTGAAACTGTGTCCATCAGAGTTAAGTAACAGATTAAGTTGGCAATTTTACTGCATGGCAATGTGACAGAACAAAAACACATGAAAGGAGGAAGAAGCCTGAGGCTGTGGATGGAACAGATTTCTATCTACTCATGGAAGCAATAAGAACCACACTACTACTACATTTACAATGATTTCCAATTCAATAACGTACCTGCCAGCACTAAAAACAAAGCCAGGCTTTTAGAAACCCTGATACTTTTTAATGAATGGGTACTTGGCTTTGCTTTCAAACCTTCTGGTACTGTCTTTTGGAGTGCAGTATGGACGTTTCTATATTGGTTCTACAAAACAATTTTGTTTTCTTTGTCTAACAAGGGCTTTTCTACAATACCAGTAATTGGAACAAAATTCAACAGCTAACTTTTCAATCTCTGTCTCGTGTATGTATCTTTATGACCACATTCCATCATATACAGCAAACATTGTGACAGGATTGTCAGAACTTTTTTTACAAACAATTACAAATACTTTATGGAATCTTTCCCTTTAAGGATTTCCTTCTCAGGATATGGTGAAATTGCTATAGAAATGTTTTCAACAATTGTTTTTGAATCTTCAGTTTACAAAATAGCCTCCATGCAACAAAAACAATACACAGATTCTGCTACAAAGAATTTGTGAGTAAAGGCACACTGTACTAAAATAATTTAAATGCAAGTAAACCCTTTAAAATTTAGTATGAAACTTCTTTTTTATTGAAATAATGCCTTTTTATTACAGAAATATTAATACAAAAACAATGAGGACAGCATGAAGGTACTGAGAGACAGAAGCCAGTGAACAGTAGGTTTGCAGTTAAAACAAAAACCCAATAGATTGCTGCAAGCAGAGCAGAAAGTGGTTTGCTCAGAGACAATGAACTTAACTTACAGAGCTGAAGTCTGCAAACCCCAAGGAAGAGTCTTTAGAAGTTTTACTTGAAGAGGAGGGAGCAAATGGATCTTTTCCACTAAATGGGTCCCCAAACCCCTTTTTACTTTGAAACGGGTCACTGCTGTCAGCCCCAAATGGCTGGAATGGATCATGGGGCTTGGGAAAATCTGAAGACCCAAGGTGGCTTACAGGAGTACTTTTACCTGGAAAGTTCAGGAAAACAAAACAAAACAAAACAAACAAACAAAAAAAAAACACAAAAGGAGAAAAAGATAAGTTACTTACCATGGACAATGCAAACCCCTTAAATAGGAAACTGTGCTGATACACTTTAGCATCATCCATTCTTCCTGGGGAGGTTTAAAATTTAACCAAATATAATGGCACTCATCTCTCAATGCAAATCATCTCAAACAGTAGTTTTATTTAAATTGATTTATTATCTTACTTACGTATACTGCAATAGTAATACCATCAAGATTTTAATCAATAAAACCCAATATAAAGACATTTGGTCAGAAGAATTTGACAAGTATGACTTTAGTTCATTTTCCAGGATTAGAGACATTTCAAGTTTAAGTTTGGGATTATACAAAAAACAAAATACTTAAAAATACATATCACTAAAGAGAAATAATTAATCATGTTAAATATAATTAAATAGTAACTTATCTGTGACTTTACAGAATGCATACATTCTGTTTTTTTTCTCCTGGAACTGGTTTATCCTTCTACCACCACATGTACAAGGGAAAAGAGACTGATCAAGAGATCACCCTGTTCTGGGGTGCTTGCTGTGCAACCCACCTTTTGTAGGTGGCTGCTTGTTCTTATATTCTACCCCAATAACAAATGAAATCACAGGAACTATTGCATATGCTCATAAATAATGGTTTTATATTTTATTTGTTGCAATTGAACTTCAATGGTTGATTTTTAATTCCCCTTGCAAAAAGTACTATTTTGTTAGGTCAAGTAACTAAACAGATAAATGTAATTTTTTTTCTCTTCATAAAAAAAAAAAGATTGCTCCTAACAGGTACACAATTTAGCCTCCAGGGAAAATATTTCTTGGAGGAACAATCCTGATTATAATGTGTATTTGACAAATAATAAAGGAAAATCTTGAAACATATTTAAAAGAAGAAAAATGTTTAAAAATTCCTGCATAATAACCTGAATTACATACATTATTTGCATTAATAAAGCATCTTTTTGAAATTCTTTGAACTATAATTTAATAGGAATCTTATAAATTATTCACATCAGGATACACATACTAGGAAAGCACAGAGAAATGGAGTCAAAACTCCAAATTTCAGAGTATGTACTTGGCACGTCTAAGACGTAACCATAGCTTTTAAGAAGGTACTTTGGTAGGAGCTCGTGAACTTTTATCAGCTGCATACGTTAAATGTTATTTGCCCAAATCCGTCAAAATCCTCATTTGTCAAAGAAGAGAAATAAAGATCAGCAAACTTGTACTAAAGAAATAACCCAACCAGCAGCCTATAGTCCTCAAACTCCGCCAGGCACAGATTTACAGGGGAGCCAAAGGAATCATGCAGACTCTTATCTCATTAATGCTAACATCAGACTTGGGCCTCAGACGCAATACAGTGACCGCCTGCAGGCACTGCGCTTCAGGGAAAACGTGAAGCAAGAAAGTCCACAGCTGAACAAGCAGACAGAAAGGCGTAGAAAACAAGACACATGCAGTAGGAGATAAAAGTGGATTTGTTTAGTCTTAGGAGTGTTCAAGGGGATCGAGTCCTGTAGGCAAATCTTCCATCAAGAAAAAGGGTAATGGACTTAGATTTTAACCAAGAGATATTTACATTAGACATTCTGTAACATGTTTAAAACTTAAGATCACTCAAGACTGCCTAGGGGACTTGTTGCATTCCATCATCATGTCCATGAGGTTTGAGAAACTGTTTCTAGAAATCGCACTGGTTTAGCTGCCTTGAAGCTGTAGGATAAACAAGATCTCTTAAAGTTCAATCCAGTACTATTTTTCATGGTTCAGTATGTGCTCCATCCTGGTTAACAGATGTGGCAAGGATATACAGATACCTGTATTAGCAACCACAAGTGGGACTTCTAAAGCCAGGCAGATCAGACCAGTGATTTGTCCTCCATGGAAGGAAGTTACAAAATATACAGGAAATACCAGCAGCATTTCCTCTCCCCACAAGCATGGGCTCTCCTTCACCACATTTTCAAACTGCCTTTCCTATCAACAGAGGCCATGTTCTGTTCTCTAAAATGGCCTGTTGCATTTACATCCTGCTCATGACCATGACCTTTAGGAGATCTCACCTTCAGTCACAGCTATGTGGCGTTAGGGGACTAAGCAAACCTGGCAAGAGATGAGTAACTTAGCATTTTGTATGTAACTCTCCAAATAAAAGAGCAAATTATTTTAAATTATTTTAACTTAAATTATTTTAAATTACAAAGAGAATTAAAGTATCTGCATTTCTAATTTAAGATTCAGTCAAAACAAGAGCCCTCTGTATTTTTATCTCCTTCCTCTATTGCCAGTTACTAGCAAGCAAATCCCCCCTAGTATCCTTCACCTGATATTGCCCCAAACCAATTTTGATTGATAGAGGCAAAAATGACCCATTTTAAGCTGCCCTTTTCTCAGGTTAAGTCTTCTGTTGCCGAAACCACTTTGTGGAATTGGTGACTGTTAATACAAACGCAAGGTTTGCAACGTATTTGCTCCGCAAACCTGTTTTTTTCTAGGTGGCCTGTTTAATGTTTTTGCACGAAGCCCCTAGTGGTTTCAGAATGTATACAAAGAGCATCGGGGTTTCTCATGCTTCATCTTCACAACAGATCACAAAGAATAACTTTGCTGTAGAGGAAATGTCACCATGATTACTAGAGTTACTGCTAATAATACTGAAAATTTTTGTTTTATGTCCCGAGTGCCATTTTCTTCAGGTTTTTATACGTTAAAGAATAGAAAGAGGGCTACAATTTTGTTATTTTGAGGAACAGGTGAAAAAACAGGTTTACCTTTTGCAGAGCAATTTTAAGGGCAGTGCCCACGCTGAATACGCCAATCCTGGCACTCACGACAGAGTCCTCAACGAGCTCTCTTTCACTACACTTTGTACATTGCTTAGAGTTTGTTTTATCCTGCCACGCTCAGCAAACATGGTTTTGAGGCCTGGCAGAAGTTTGTTTGGTTCAGTCAGATGTTCAAATTTACTCATTTATTAGCCACAAACTAGTAACAACGACACCAGAATTCTCCTTCTGACATCCTTGCTGGCTTACACCAAGTGTGAATCTCCCAGTGCAGTAAGCGTATGCTGAAGTACACAAAGATTTTTGTATTCCCATGTTTAGTATGTCAAGAATGTGGGCACAGTATTTCCATGATGTAAAGCAAAAATACCCAAACCACATTAAAAAGTCACCAACTGAACCGAAGGACATTGGTAAAATTGTAATATTGCAAAATAAACTCTTAGTAGTAACTGAGATTGCATTAATCATATTCACTGGAAAATGTTACATTTTTATATGATACTGCTCATCGTTTTTGAGGTATGGCAGTACGGAAGTGCAGGCAAACAGTTGTAACCCTTACTTATTTGATTCTTCTGCTAATAGTTTCAGGGGAAAAAAGTTCAGAAAAAAGCAAAACAGGTCCTATTCTGAAACCACAGCAGTTTCAGCAGTTACCCAAGTGGTGCACCCAAACCACACCGAGGACTCACTTCAGCAAAAAGAGATGATGAACAAAATGGTTTACCACAGCAAATGCTGTTAACTTATAGTGAACTCCACCCATACGAAGGGTTTATCTAATTTCATATCCCACAGCAAACTTTAGGGTTGAGATCTGTAGTTCAAGGCAAATATAATCTCACTGGTAGAATGCAATTACAGAATTTGTCTTACTGAATTACAAGATACTGGCAATGAAACAATAAAGTGAAACATAGCTTTGTCTATGTTTCAACGATGGTCCTAACTTTCTGCTTAGAAGAGTATCTTACTGAATTATAAGCAGCAGCATGTTTTCATGTGTTTGAAGACTGGCTTATGCATGCTCACAGGCAAACAGGGCAGAGTTGAGATGACACAACTTTAAACTCTCACTAAACACGTAGTCCTTTCCAGGAAAATTTCTCAAGTGAAAAATATGCTTTTAAGAAGTCAGAGTCATGCTACATAGGATAAGTAGTGATAGCATGAGTTAAGTCCATACCTGTAATTATATTTGAACACGTAATACCAAATACTAGGGTTCCTATCTCTTGTGCCTTCTATATGCCAGAGGAAGTGTTACTCTAGAAAACTTCGGAGACTGTGCAGCACGTAAGGTGCCTCCCAGCACATCTTTCTCCTGGCACTTTACCAAATTTATGTATCATTCCTAACTTACTCAGCATGTTTTTCACCATGCTGTTAAATTTTCCAGCTCCTCCACTGATGCAGAATAAAACTTTCATAAGCTGTCAACTTTAGGAACTTACAGAAAAGTTATTACTGGTTTTCAAAATGTGCTTGAAGGTTAGTTAAATTAAAACCAATTTTCTACAGAATCCTTAAAGGTATTTGTCCTCAACAGGGGCTATTTCTGCACTGTATTTCAAATGCAACTGTTTGGCGATACAGCTCTTTGCAAAAAATTACAATATATATTTTTAGTGATAGAAGGAAGAGTTTTTCCTATGCAAAAAACCCTCGAAACTGTTTTTGCTTAATATTTGCAAAATTCGCACCTTGAGCTAGCCTGTAACTCTGAAAACCTTAGCTTAAGAGAAATATTCTGAAAACTACAAACTTCTTGAAAGGTCAGGTTAGAGAAATCGTTATACCTTCAGCCTCACAATCTGTTCTGAAACAGATTCTGAACAATCTCTCTCAATAATCGGTACTGAAATATCTTTACTGTGAGAAATCAGCATAAACAACAGAATCAAAGCGTGAATGGAATTTTTAGCTTGTGGCTGGGCAGGTGCTCCACCCATGAGTCATTTATCCTACACAACAAGGGATGCCTGTGTTCTAATGCAACTGTCAGGTCTTCTAGAAGGCATGAAAAATAAAAAAAGTCTTCCTGTCAGTCACAAACTTCGAGGCTGAATTTTTCACTCTTGGCTGCAGACGAGGAAAAAATAAAGGTAAACAGGCACTGTGCTACTTGTGAATAACCCTGGGTACTCAAGAAGCTCTAAGGAAACAGGTGTGTGGTGTCACTCAGAAATAAACATGACACTCCTGTGATCATGCAACGAGTAAAGAACAGAACTCCGTGCTCTCCTCTAGACCAAATGAATGATCCCCACAACCTGAATATGCCCATGCAAATAAATGCAAGGGTATTACTTTAATTTTTTTCTGATTGCTTAATATAATTCTTTTGTTCATAACTCCTGATTACATCTATTACTCCTAACGTGGCTTCTTTCTTCTTAAAATTATCTCACTAAATACCCAGAGCAAATTTCTGTGCAAATTCATACACTAGGGACATTGTACATGGTGCAAGTCAAAAAGAATGGCCACAAAAACGTGATGTGTTTAAATACTAAGTATTCATAAGACATCATTTTCTTTCAAGAAACGAAATCAGTAAGTGCACACAACAAAGCATTCAGGTTTTGGTTTGCACATTGTTGTTTTTTTTTTGTTTTTTGTTTTGTTTTTGTTTTTGTTTTTTAAGCAAGATACTGAACAAACTGTGAAGTCTTAAATTTCATCTAACCAAGACACTGAAAACACAGCATAGGCAAACAAACACTACTATAACAACATTTATATGTCCAATTCAAAAAGTAGCAAAGATCTATGCTCTTTTTTCCTCACTGACAACAGTCAATATCAGGTCAATGTGAACTGAGAGTGCTCTTGTACTGCTTTATAGATGAAAAATAAGTCTAAAATGGTAAAAACAGTCAAACCATAAAATACCTTAGATTTAGAGAAGTGACACATATGAAAAAGAACTATATTTGTTGTTGACATAAAGGAGGAGGAAGCATTAAATACAAAGGAAGACAGCAGCAGAACAGGGCTGCACAAACATTGCCTTTTCATGAGCTGCCTGCACTGCCCCTCTGATTCATGCAAGCATAGTGGTGGCTGACAGCATTAAGCATCTGATTATGTGCAGTAGTAGTAAAAGGCACCTAAAATGGTTCAAGGGGTGCAAGAGACATCCCACAGAGAGAATCTAGCTCAAAAGCTTCTAGTTAGACAATCCTGGTCCAGGTAAGCCTGAAATATGTGTGCATAGCCCACCTGGGTACCCACTCATTAAAGCTCTTAAGTCCAATTGCCTTCAGAATATTTTCTTTCAGTGTACATTCTTAATCATGAGCACTTGGTGGGCAAATCTATCTTAAATTTACCTTCCAAGGTCCATGCACCATATGAACAGAATGGAAAGCTGCTCTATGAATTGGCTGTTAGTTTTTCTTGCCTTTCTAGCTTCTTTGGGGCTGCCAACAACTTTCTCCAGCAACCACATTTGTCAGGAAAGGGCAAAGCATCCTCATCCAAAACTAGGAAGTTATTATTTGTGTAGAGGAGGGATTACAACATGCTAAAAGAGTTTTCAGATTAGTTCAATAAGATATTAAGGTCCTGGAGATCTTAATAGATCTTAAAGCCCTGACCCCTTTTCTTTTTTTTCCAGCCATCAACAGGTTCAGATATCATTTCTCTTTATCTGCCAACTGACAAGATGAAAAAAGTAGGAATTGATCAGATAGATTTTGCATAAGTCAGTAGGGGCCTCTTCTGACTTCATTGGTGGGACAGCAAAATACATCTAGCAGTTTTGCAATTTGTGATTTGGTAAAAATACTGAACCCTAACACCTTGGCTGGTTAAATTTATTATCAATAACATCATTACTATGATTTGGTAATAATTTCTAGTCACTCATAATAAATCCTGTGCAAACCTTTGTGCTCGCACTGAGGTCTTCTGGGGCTCCACACAAGCCAGACATCTCTGAGGCATTAGAATCATGCTTCCTAATTCAAGGCAGGCTGGTTAGTCCCCTATTCTGTCTTCTCAAGACTTTTTCCAACATTTTTTGACCTTTCAAAACCCCTACCAGTCATAAAAACTATGTGAGAATGGAATTGAAGTCCTTCACTCAAAGACAGAGGTGTTAACCACTAACCTCTGAAATGCCAATTTATAAAATCAGTTGCCATCATACATCAGAGCTACAAAGAATAAATGGATCAAAAAACAAAGCCAAAGTTCTTTGACAAACTCACTGTGTGCAGTCTGGAATAATAATTTCCCAATATAGTTTATTTTAATACCTGTATTTCAAATAGCAGCTACATAAATCCACTAATTTCTTTCTTACATGGGATAAATTCAATATGTAGTCCTTTGAATTCCAAGTTATATGATGTTTTTCTGCTATTTATGTATTGGCATCCCAAAGAAACACTGAATTTTTAAAAGTACATTAGCATTCAAGAAGTTCACTAATTGTACTAATGTACAATACCCATCACCTCCATTAGAGACTAATATACAACACATTTAACAAATTATAACATTTACACAGGCTAAAAGAAGCTAGAGTGATAAGTAATTGGTTTTATTAAATAATCATTGTAAGAAGAAAGCACACTGAAATTGGAAAGTACGTTTTCTTCCTGCGTTTTTAGGACTTTTATATTCTTCAAGGTTAAAAAGGTCAAAACCACTATAAGCAAGCAATAAAAATTTAGAAGAGGTTGAAGGTTACACACTGGTTAGTGGTGAAGGTTCTTCCACTAATATCACTGGTTAACAGTACTGTTATAACCGCAATGTGGAATGCATGGTGCTGCATTTAAAGGAAGTGGTAAGGGTGGGGCAAAAGCAGTAGGTCCCACGATCAAAGCACTAGAGCATTGAATTTTACTTATAACCCAATCACTGACACCCACACAGCAACTTCCTGTACTTTAAAAAAAAAAAAAAAAGAAAGAAAAAAATCTGTTTCTCTCTTTTTGTAATCAACAACTTTTACCTAGAAACTAGTTAGCGGTGAACTCTGACTGATTTCAATCTGCAGCTCACGGCAGAAAACATAATTGTTAACCTGTGAGAACCTACAAAAACCATTTTAACTGACGGGTTTCAGTGTATCAGCTCTTTCAGACTTTTTCAATTCTTAATTACACGAAAGTCCTACAAAACCCAAGAACTAGTGTAAGAAATATAAAGTGACCAGAAGTTCAGTAGTGCTAAACACTACAGGTAATCCTCTATGACAGAAAATAAATCTGCAAAACTTAACTATGTTTTAGGACAGCTTGAGAGAATAATTTGCGCTGGAATTTAGATCCCTGTCACAGGCACCTTTGCTTAAGCATGTCAACATACTCGACTATTATTTTTGTTAATATAAGTAATTAATATTGTCTTGTTTTCCATTTATCATAGCCCATTATGCAAAGCACAGGCCTGTTTATACCAGGATAATTTTTTGGTGCTATTTGAGCATTATTCAAGACACAGCATCAATAAATACAGAAAACCTTCCACTTCTCTCTGAAGAAACCTTTAAGTTCTCCAGTACCACCTGGTGAACATCAAATTACTTCAGCCAAATCCCAGGGGAGCTGTATGATACGAAACCTAATGTCCATTAGGAACTTCATGGACTATGGATGCATTCCTGAAGAGAAGAACATGCACATACTCCCTTGGGGATTTCTATTGCAACAAGCTAGTCAGAAGAGCTAAAAAGCTTTTTCTTAGCTGATCTTCCTCAACCTAAAAAGAGAATCTTAAACCAGGTAAGGGACAGAGGTACTGATTTTTCAAATCTTTGCATGTAACAGATATGTTGGAGCTTTGATGTACGCTGGTATCCAGGCTTGCTGCTTCTGAAACCCCTTCTCCTTGTCTCTCTCTATTTTTATTCACTCATTTATTAGCCTTCCCCCAATTCTCTTTAAAGATTCTGCACCTTACCTTTAAATAGTTACACTGAAAAAAACACAAAAGAGCATTTAATCAGAAAAACATACGCACAAAATTTCTCTTGGACCAAGCAAGGATCAGTTTAAGACTCTGTAACATCTAAAAGATCTTGAAAGGCTTCAGTTCAAAAAGGAGTGACAAAAAAGGAAAATGATTTATGAAGAACAGAACAAGTGTAAGCCTGAGATTCAGCCTAAGATACAACTTTAAGGAAATAATTTCATGATTGTCATCCCCTCTCTTAACCTTAGTTTTTGAGAAGGGAAAGATACGGATCTCAAGGGTGTCTAATCCATGCCACACAGTAAGTGTTTGCCTATCCTTGCCAGACAGTAACAACCACAGACAGCTGTGAACTGAAGTATCTGGTAACACAGTCAGCAGATCACAGCTGCTTCTTAATGTCCAAGCTTTGAAAACACACCAAACACCAACTAAAACCAAACATACAAACCAAAACAACCAACCAATCTTCACTTTACAAGCAGCCTGCAAACAGGTCAGGATTTATAAGGCCAGACAACGATTACCCACTGCAATCCTGCTGCTGACAAAGCTGGCAGTAGCAGAAAGGTTCCCTTAAGCATGGTGTGAAGACTGTCTCCAGAAACACTTACATGAGAGCAGCTAATCTGAACCACATATTCCTTTTACAGGTTCTTCCATCTGAAGGCCTTTTGATCCCACCTTCACTAAATGGTAAACAGAGGCTATGTCTGAAGTGTTTCCCCGACCCTGTGTTCGGTTCCAAAGGTTTGCTCTGCCTTGTCTTTGTGAAGAAATGAGACCTGATTCACAACTCCTCATTCATGTCGACAAAACATAGGCATGTGGGCAAGAATGGAACTGCGGCACGCTTTGACCGCACCCTGATCGCCCAGGACACCCTGCAATACCTCAATGGATCAATCAGATACTGCTTGCATGTCACATAACTCCTAAAAAACTTTGCGTATAGGAAAGCACTGAATTGGAAACAATCCCTGGTGGATCTTGCTAGTGTCCCCTATCAACAGCTACTTGGGAAATCAGACAGCTTTCAATGCTCTGCAAAAAATACTTATTAGTATTTTCTACTTGACTATAGGGTGTTGAGGACAAGTAAAGCTTTACATTAGACCTTCATTGCAGCTGCCTAACAAAATGCAAGCAAAACATACAAGTGCTTTTCAATATTAAATATCCCCCCTCAACAGAAAGAAGAGAAAGAGTACAAACTGGGAAGAGAAAGGCAAACTACAGATTTGTCTGGTAATAACTAGCATTTATTCATCCTTCAGCAAGATCTTTATCACCTTCTTGTTTTTTAATTAAACAGACCAATGAGAAAAGTAAGAAACAACGGAAGTTTCTTGTCTGTTGTTTGTTTCTGAGCAGCGTTCCCATTTCTAACACACACTTGTATGCCTGTATCTCTTACTAGAATCACAGTATATTACTATATAATTTCTCATGCTTTAAGTAACCACTGAAGATTGCCTTAGTTGTGGAAGGAAGGGAGGAGTATAACTGCATAAGCACATGAGGCTCATTTGCTTTAAAAAAAACCCTGCTTTGTTTCCTCCTTAGTCTATTTTATCATAACAACATTTGCTTTTGGTAGAGCAGCGGAACCTTACAAATATTGTGTCTCCCATGAAGAGGGGAAGGTACACATTTAAACAAATTTTTTGAAAGACTGATTAAAGGCTGAGTGCACACGTCTAAATTCAAAACAATTTATTAAAGGTAAATGTTCTCCAAAATTCCTCGGTATGTACAAAAGAGGGAATGAAGAGATATAAAAAAAAAAACAACCACCCATGTAGGTGAGCCAATCCTATGGCATGTATTTCTCATCTTTGCTGCTATTATCACACTGTATTTGCTAGGAATGATCATGTTTCGAACAAGAAACAGAAAAAACCACATGAAAGACATAATATAGGTATATTTAGTATTTGTTTGACTCATCCAACTTTATATAGGCCCTTTAAACACTAAATTATTTTATGTAGACATTCTTAAAAAGAGAAAGATGGCCACTTACATACTTTCCTTGAAAACGAAGGAAATGAAGAAAACTAACATCATTCACAGTGGCAAATAAGGTTACCTTCAGCTTTTATGCTTCTGCTTTTATTCGTTTGTGTCCTATTAGTTGGTATTTGTCAACATTACATATTATGGGTGTTTTTACTTACTAAAGGTTCTCTCATACCTCAACAATAGAAAATATTCACACAAAGTAAGCATGGAACAGACCGCTTCAAGAACTTTTCCACAATCCTAGAGCATTTCCTGACAAATTTTCATCAATACTCACCTAGACAGAACCTCATTATTTGATTTTAGGGTTTTAGTGTGCATCATCATCATCTCTTGAGCAATAAAATCATAGTCATAGGAACAAACTAATGCTGCTGCAATGGCCTGCTTATAAGTCTACTTTATTAAATAATGTTTTCCAAACCTTGGATCAATCTATGGGATAGTTAATGACATCTTCAGGATACCCTGGTAATAGAAAGCACTTTTCACATTATCCGAGGAGCAAGTTCTAGCAAAACTGGTTTGCAAAACCAGCCAGATCAACAATACCTGTTATAAACAGGATGGGTGCAGGGTGCATGCTTTGCTCCAAAATGCAGCAGCAGAAAGGTAGACAATCCACATATTTAGACATGGAGACATTATAATGGATCTGTTTTCTTTGTATTATGCTTCACGACACTGTCAGTGGATACATGAGAATACTAGATGTTGACCCACATGTTTGGTGCAAAATTATGTGCCTATTCATAAGCAGAATCCAGCTTTTCTTTGTTGTTGTTGTTGAGCCAACTGCTAGTATTAACTGAACTATATACCACTGTTGTTAAAAGGAGATTTGAAACTAACAGCTCTAAGTGGCTTCAGTTCTTAAAACAGTTTCACTGGTATCTGAATATTTTGAAAATCAACTCTATGGAGGGTGAACAAGTAGAAGTTGAACCTCCATTAAAATCTCCATAAAATCTCCAAAAAACCCTCCATAATCTCCATCATCTTATTTTCAATTTAGGAGATTCATAGATTTCTAAGAGTCTCTATACATAATGGACTTGAAGCAGGAACAAGCCATATATTCAGAAACTGTTTTATATTTAATTAATGTGTTTTATATTTAATTAATGCAGCAATGCATGAATACAAAAATGATCAGACCTGGACAGATCAGGGCAGGTCTATCTAGTCCTGTACCCTGTTCTTGTTAGTATCTAGTGGCAGATGCCTCAGGAAGAACATCAAAATAAGGTAAAGATACAGCCATACTTCAGACTACCTTGCAGACATTCAGCAACACAGGAGCCAGAGGGAGTACTTTGGCTTTTGGTAGACTCTGTTGTCCCTGTTAGATTTTTATTCCAAGCATTATCTATTTCTTTTTTAAGCCCATTTAAACTTTTTTGCATTCACCATATTCTCTTGGGGGAAAAAAAAAAATTCCTAAATTCAGAGTATTGTATAAAAACAAACCTTTGTTTATTTTGAAGGTGTCATTTACTGATCTCATTTGTTGCCTACTTGGAAAAGACAGAATTTTTTTTTCCCAATTTTTCCCCGCCACAAGTGATTTTACAGATCTGTCATACCACTCCCTAATCATCTGTTTTCCAGTCTGAAGAGTTCCAGTCTGGTTTACTGACAATTTCTGCCAATTTACCAAGAATCCCATACCTTCCTCCACGGTTGAAATACAAGATAATGAGATAGAAGACTGACAACTTGTCCTTATGTCCAATAATATACAGAAAACTGGGGGAACTGGCTATTAAAAAAAATAAAACCTCCTTACCACTGGGTGGCTTGGGTCGTGGAGGGACATTTTTCTTCGGTGGTAACGCTGGTGTGTCTGATTTGCTTTTGAAAGGGTCATCTGAGAATCCCATCCCTCCAAAAGAGGAGGCGAAGGGGTCTGAAGGTACTGACTACATGAGGAAAAAGGAAAGGAAAAGAAGGTAAGCATGTTGTTGAATATCTGTTGTTTCATGAAGCTACAAGTTAACTCAAGTAAAAGCATTATCTTCAGAAAATGAAGACAGATTCACAGAATTATGTCAGTGGTGTAAGAGGCTAACGCCCACTGACAGAGATGCTAGGATTTCATTAACGTTCAAAAGTACTCATGCTCGTAATCACTTAAGTACTTCTAGAACTTTTAGTCCTAGCAAAAAGCTGATGAGAAAAATAAAAGGAAGTAAAACTCTACTTTTTACTATTTGACAATGAAAGGTAATACTAATCTGGCCTTCACTCTGATAAACAGAACCACGATGGAAACTGGAAAAACATGGTAGATTGCAGAATGGATAGCTTTTTTCCAAGCTTTACTTAAGTTACACACAGCTATTTGTCTTTTTTGTAAAAACTCAGGGAAAATTCTGTAACGATATTTTTTAATGTTTCCTATATTCAGCTGGCTCTTGTGAAGGACTCTACTGATTAAAAAAGGCACAAAAAATTATGCCATGCAGGGAAATTTATCATCCTGAAATGAAGAAAGAGGAATTTTGTAGGCAAAGCTAAAGCTTGCAGTCGGACCTTCACTGAAACTTCTAACTCAAGCCAAACATCAATATTTGTAAAGACTGTTGCCACCTAGTGGAAAGCTAAAGCCCCCACAAAAGCCAGTAAGAAATGTTAGGAAAAAAATACAAAAAGTTTAATCAGTCAAAGCGATATGATTACCTATTTTCTAGTTAACATTTACTCTACAATGTTCAAGTGTTATTGTGGAACTAAGTGTAAAAAAGTTGGGCAACTGACATCAACTGTAAATTCCAAACTCCACCTCGGAAAACTAACAGCAGAGTGTGACTGGTCCAGATGAGGAGGTAAGGACCTAGTCCTATTTGAAATACCCCATACACTCAGTTTATACCAAGAAACCAAGGAAATAGCAACTCTGTTAAGAGCTATGAAATGTCAGCACACTATGTTTTCTACCTTCCTCTGGTTCCATGTACTCACAGAGAAGTTTAAGAGCAAATCGGGATACTATGAGAGATGGAGTATCCAAGAAGCAGACTTCAGGACTTAGAGGAAGGTTGGACACTGCAATATATTAACATCTGGAACAACCACCTTTTCTTACATGTAAAAACCAGAAGTTATTTCTTTTGCTCCTGTGGTATTTGAAAATGTTTGTGAAAAGTTGATTTTTCCCTGCTGAATCTACCAGTCTCAGTCTATCAGTTTATACCTGAGATGGATGGAAAATGCTTTGCTAAGTAACTGGTGAGGTTGATCGGAAAAAAATTAACAAAAGTGGGTTGTCAGCTGAAAAGTTACAATCATCTCACACCCTTAAAAAAAAAGTATCTGTACATTTATTTTTAAAAGGACAGTTGCTTTCCTTGTAACCTTTACCTTTGACATCTGACTGAAGTCTGCAAATCCCTCACCACTACTGAAAGCACCACTTCCAAATGGATCGAGTGTTCCGAATGGATCTGAAACAGATACAGGGGAAAAAAAAAAGTTATTTAAAATAATACGCAAGAATTATGAGGAATGCTTGGTGCCAATGAAGTACAAAACTAGGCAGGCAGTCAAAACACACCTGCATTTTGACCTGGCATGAGATGTTAAAAGAATTCCCTAAAATGATAGGTTTTCTACTGTTGTGTTTTTTTTTTTTTTTTTTTTTTTTTTTTTGGGGGCGGGGGGGAGAAAAAAGAAAAAAGCGAGGTATATAGTGTATGCAAAGACTTATTCTTCATAATTCGTAACAGGACCACAGTATTTGCCAACAGTTCACAAGACACTTTCTTTATTCTCAACTTTTACATTTGATTCTTCTTTCATAAAGAGATACCTCCTTATTCATCTTCATGAGAAAATCTTTTCTTCTTACCTGGACCTTTTGAAGACATACTGGAAGACGTAAAAGGATCACTGCTTTCAAAAGGGTCAGGCTAAATAAGAACAGATATATATAATTATTGTTCTGCTGTACTGTGCGCTTGTCTTTTTATGTGTATCAAAATCTCTCACTTTAAGACAAATTATTTCCAATTTCAGACCACTCTGCTCAACGGACATAGAGTAGGATAAGATTGACTGATTATGAAATTTGCATTATTAGTGCATTTGGCTGTTGATAGCACTGAACAAAACACCAAGTGCCTACAGGCGAAACACATTCAAGTGAAAAGTGTATCACACTGAAATACAAGCAATATTAGTTACCAGGGCAAAATAAGAAATTACACCCAGAAGTGCTCAGCCTTTAAGCAACAGAGACTGAATATTCAGGTCAGGCATTTATGTTATTATTAATTCAGAGAGTTTGTATATTGCTTCTTTTTAAATAGATGGTGTTTAGAGTTGCTCTTCAGTTTGAGAATTCTGCTGTTATCTGAGTACAAATCTATACTGCAAGACTTAAACTAACCTCCCACTGACTGATACTGGAATATTGTTCTGACACTCAGGTGGCAATAGTGAATGAATGCCATAGGGTGAGGGAAAGGATTAATTAAAAAACAAAACAAAAAAATCCATACCCCCCCAAACCAACCACACACATACACATAAGGACAGCTTAAGAACTGTGACTATACATTTGACAAACGTGTTCTGTGCAGTCCTTCCACTGTGTTGGCTCTATTGTCTGTTGGTGGCTCAGTAATCCTTTAGCCAGATCAGTTCCTCGATCCGATTCACTATGTGACTGGACAAATAGAAACATTGATGGAATGGAGGTAATGGTGTGAATGAGTGGGTGCTGGTGGGTTGAAATTCCCAACAGAGAGGAAAAAAAAAAATCCACCTAACTGCACCTTCATGGTGAATATACACCATTATCATGGAACTGGAAAGAACAAACTGCTGATTGCCTTAACAATCCATACTTAATTTTAAGAATAAAATTAATCATATTTCATCAGTTAGGAGAAAAGTATTTAGTGATATTTCATTTCATTTCTCAGACAATGAGCTTGCAAATAGTAAAAAAATCTATTATGTGTATATTTAAAAATTACTGACCTTTGAGGGTAAAGTGGGGGGTTTTGTGAATGGATCTGAGGTAAATGGGTCACTCTTCACCTGTTTCTTGAAGAAATCCTCAGGGGCAGAACTACGAAATGGGTCACTTTCCTTAAATGGATCACCTCCGAATGGATCTAGAAGGGATATTAAAAGGTAAATAGAATGTAGCAGCTAGTGTGTCCATAATGAACCATTCTATATTTGACCTCATACACACTGATGTCATTTTTCTTATAAAAAGACACAATGATTTGGTAAATCTGATAAACTTCCAGATACCTCCCTAAACAGGGTACTGATACCCTGAATTTGAACAAGTACGTATTTCTATTAAGGTTATGGACTTAATAAAGAGTTACGTGTGTTATTAACATATTGATCCTGAATGTACACCCTGTCAAGTTTCTATGTTCCCACATGCAAACCAAAAGTCTGAAGCCAGGGAAACCTTGGAAATCTTTGTGTTTGGCTACAAATTGTTTATATCACATCTGTCCTGTCATCAAAAGGGCTATTACCTGCTGGAGCAGGTGGTTGTTCTGCAAAAGGATCATGCTGGAATGGGTCACCTATGCAGAATAGAAAGATCATGTTTTATCCACTATTTAGCAAGATGATAAAAGTTTGTGAAAATATAATTAGTCAACAATTGGCCTTCAAGGTCTCAGGTAAGCCATTGGTCACTTACTGCCTTTGAAAGGGTCCGCTCCCTTAAATGGATCAGATTTGAAAGGATCTTCTGACTGGAATGGGTCTGTATGCAATTCTTGTGTATTATTGGTAAACATCAAGGCTTTATTCTTAAATGGATCATCCTAAAAATTAAGAGGAGAAACATTATAGCAACTTACCACGATTAAAATGCTCAGTTACCAATTTAGCAGGAGTTTTATGGTATCTTGGTTCCTGTTTATTGATCTTAAAAAGTACTTCCTAAAGAACTTTCCAAATAAGTGGCTTCTAAGTAGAAGTAATTACATAGTAGAAAGAAATATGTAGCCCGAGGCTACACAGAACATCAGAAGATAACAATACATATAACAATAACAGGTTAAACCGTTTCTCATGTTAATATATTCAGTTCTCAAATACTTAAATAACAAAACCAAACCAAACCCCCAACCATCATGCTACCAAAAAATTATTCTCTCCCAGTTATTTTACAGCTCGGCTTCAGGGAAGACAGTTATTTAAAAGGAAAGGATACCCGAATTTTTGTGGACTACAAATACAAGAAAATACTACTGAGTAGTCATACTCAAGACTGCTTCTTGTTAACTCATTCTTGAACTTAAAGCTCCAAGTACTGATTTCACATTACAAAGCACTACATGGCAGGAAGTGTCACCCCAACATTTTGACAATAGAGAGGTTTGTCAGCAGAGGCCAACCTATGGCTTTGTCAAGTTACAAAAAAATCCTGCATGAACAAGTAGCAAACGTTTGCTACTAAAGTTATGAAACCTCTTCATCGCATTTGTTTGCATCTCATACCCCTGTTTTTTGTCTGGTTTGGGTCTCTTTGATGAAACCAGTCCTTGCCACAGCAGCCATATGTGCATACAGCACCTGTACAACAGAGCTCCGGTGACAATCAAAGCCATTCAACTCTAACGTAAGAAATATCTAATAACAACTACCCACTTACGCTGCCTCCAACACTAGAAAGATAGGGGATTTATTTCATCCCTCTACAAGATACAAGTGAAGAAGTCTTAATTAATACTTCTCAGAACAGCAGGGAGGGAGGCGGGGAGAGGAGCAAGAGGAAGGAAGAATTAAGAAACAGGAAAGGGTTACAATGGTTTAAAAAATTTACTATGAACATATACAAGGGTTTTATTCCAGTAAGTGATTCTTAGGTTTTGCAAGCAAGAGAAACATCTGGAAGTTTCCACTGGAAATTAAACATAATGTTTATGCAAGCCATGCAAGCACAGAAACTAAGCACTGAAGTGTCTCAAGACCATGTCTCTCAATGTATTGTTGTTTTTAATCTACATTTCTCTTCTTTTGAGCATTTTGTTTTTACAGAGAAAGTGTAAAGCAGGGCATAAAGGTAGCATGCCTGCTCAGTATTTATTAATACACTATACACAATATATATTTAACTTCATACTAAACCCATAGTAAATACTGCGCTTACAAGGATTCTAGAAAATATGTTTCCCTAATGAGGAACCACCAAATAGACGTGCAAGTAGAATCAAGCTAGTATGCAACTTTTATATTTAAAGCGAAGAAATAGGCTTAAAAAAAAATGAGAAATCTTGTGATTTAGAGTATTATTAAATATCCAAATCAACAATAGACACCCAAAAGAAATTGACTGGAAAAATCTTGAAGAACCTGAAGGATCTTATGAATTGCGAAAAGTACTGATTAAAAGAAAATATAATAAATGAGATAAACGATGCTGGAACTGTTTAAGCAGAAGAAAACTATCTATGTACTTTGGGAAGGGAACGTGTTTTTTACTGAAATATGTAATAAACACAGCTCACTGCAAAGAAGAAATTTGTATAGCTTATTTTGGAAATAAGAAAGAAATACACGATTAAAGGGAATTTTACAGCAAGAGAAGGTGTCATCTTGGTAAACTGGACAACTTGCACAAAAAACCGAAAACACTTGAATTGGAAATAGAGTCCTACCTACTTCCTGAGACTAAAGATGCGACAGGTTACAAATCCAGGTTCACATGACCTTTTCTTTTTGTTTCTGTAATTACAGTTTGCTTACATATCCATACTGTTACAGTTACACAGGCACAAAATCCTAGCACAAGATCTAACCCAAAGCTTAAAAAAAATCAGGTTTTCCACCAGCATTAAAATCTGTGCCCTGGCCTGCACTGGAGATTCCTACCTTGCAGGGATCATGGTATTTGCTAACATAAAAGCCAACTAAACAAACATCTTAACTACTTCAGATTAGGTGCAAGTCACAAGCATAATTATTGTAAAATACACTAAACAGTAAATTTTTTTTACCATAGCTCCATAATTGCTTCTTTCCGTCTGCCCAAGGCCTTCACTTATGTCTGCTAAATTCGTCAGACTACCACCGTGAATCCCGTTGAGAGTTTCATTATATTCTTCTATACTCTTATTGACTTCTTGATGACTCTCTTGAAGTTGAGAAAGTTTACTTCTTGCCTAAGCAGTGAAAAATGCTTTAGTACGTTATGCGTTCACTAACGCCATCATTCTCGCACTCCCATTAAACATGGTTGCCAGATAGTTCCATTTTCCCCCCACCAGAGTTGAACTTCTCCTGACTCAAACTGGGAATTAACCTACTAAGCACCAGTCAAAAAGGCTTATTTCATGAATCAGTATTATTTTCACTCTTCTGAAAAATAATCTTTCTAGGTGATGTTCAACTCAGCCTTTCAAGAAGAAAAAAAGTTATATAAACTATAGTGAATACCTGGTTTATTTCTTCCTGTGTTGATTTTAAAGATTTGATTATCGTTTCAAGCTGGACTTTTCCAGCCTGGATACTCTGCTCTAGCTGAGTCTCTTCTTGCTGGAGGCGATTCAGCTCTGCTTTTGCTCTATTAAGGTCATCTTCCTGTAATTTTAAATCTGATTCCTGAGATTGAATCTGCATTTTTAGCGATGAAATCTGGAACAAAACATTACAAAAATCAGAGTGAAATTTGAAACAAATGTAACTTAATAAATTATGAATTTATAATAAAGAACAGAAAGTTGTAAAGAAACCTATCAACTGCTAAGGAAGATTACAAGAACTTAATACGGAGAACTGCATGCTGCTTATTATGTCACACAAAATCCCTGATAAAAGCACATTAGGACATTCCATAAACCCAAGAAATATTAATATTTTAAATGACAGAAATACCACACTAACTATAAAGGTAATTAGAAGGTGTTTCTTAGATGGTTACCTTGTAGTTTTCAGAACTTGGCTCCTTTTTCACTCAAATATTTATCAAGTACTATAAAGTTGATTTTTATAAGAGTTAAAATTACACTGTTGCATACGACTCTCCTCATACACTTTCTTACATGACCTTATACACTAAGTTTCTACATTAAGATAACATGCTACCTACATTGGCAATTTGTATCCCCCTGAAAACCCACTGTTAACTCGTAATACTGACGAGGTTCACAGTGCTCAAAACATGCACCGCTGCCCATGGACTGTCTCGTGGGTCAAGAATAATGCTTCTCAGCTACCCTCTTAGGTTGAATAAATGTTTCATATATTCACAGAACAATAACAATTTATGTAGAAAGGGATCCCTGGAGATCATCTGGTTCAACCCCCTATTTATGACCACTACGAAAGGTATTCAGGTTAGCAAAATCCTTTCTTGGACCTCTGCATTTGTGTGGAAATTGCTATTTATGGTAAAAATGAATAAACAAAGCAAGCTCGTTCATTAAATAAATAGAATATCCTTCAACAAAAGTCACAATACTCTTGAGCAGGTCCAGAATTAACGTACACTCACCACCTGTGTTTCTTCCTGGCATTTCTGCCTTACATCATTCAGCATATCTTTCAGCTTGGCTTTCTGCTGGTCCATTTCATCCAGGCGGTCTTGGGCATCCTGTTTCTGAGCCTCTAGCTCTTGCAAGTTACTTGTCTCCCTATCTAAATCATTTTGCAGTTCCTGAGGAAAATTCCACACAGTTTGTAACTTATATTTAGCTGTTGTCTTATAGGAGTGATCAACCACAGACAAACAGGCTAGCAAACTCCAAAGGATTTTCTATGTTATATAGGCTATTCCCTGCATGCATACGTTTTGTTTCTGCACGAACTTGTATGAGACATCAGGAAACAGATTGATGCCCACAAGACAGAAAGAGACCGTGACACAGAGCACATGTAATTGAGCTATCCTAATTATCAAAACCAATACTCTTTGAACAATGATTTCCTAATTTACAGTGTTAGTCAAGCGCTAACAAAAAAGACATTTCAAACTGTTCATGTATCATCTTCTATTTAAACTAACCAGCATCAGAAGAAAACATTTCTAATGGAGAACAGGAAAATAAAGATCTTTCTGTAAGTTAGAAGAAAATCTCATGAAAGGAGGAAAGCCTTGCCCAGAAGCAACATAAGGAAAGACAGAAAAAGAATACTTAATTCCCTGTATATTATTTTAGATTAAAATGAAAACTAATAATGATAAACAGAGTTTTTACCTGAACTTCATTGGTTTTCTGTCTGATTGATTCCTCCTTTTCCCTAATGTCCTGCTCTAGCGAATATTTTTCTCTGTAAGACAAACAAGCACATGTATTTATGATTAGTTAAATAATAAAACACACACATGTGTGCATGCAAAAATCAATTCAATATTATTCTGGAAACACCACACGCTGAAAATGCCAGCCCATATTCTGATATATTCTTTAAAGGAGTAAAGGTGTATACATATCAATTATTCTTCGAAAAGTACTATCTGTTCCATAATCAATCTTCTGAAGTCACCTGGTAGAATCCAGGCTGGCTTTATGTAACTGGCTAAACGTAGGGTATCAGTGGGAGGGAGATTTGCCACCAACTTCAGTGACAAGTAATGATAAACTGACTAAAAGAAAACAAAAGTAAAGGACACATCAGTATTACATACTTAATTGGTTCTCCTACTCCAAGATTTTGTTAACAGTCCACAACTATTACCTCTGCAGCTGTGCAATTTCTTGACTAATATCATCCAGTTCCTTCACCCCTGTAAATTCTCCTGATCCAACGGAACTTGAACTATCCTGTTAAGAATGAAATAGTCTGTTAAAATGCCAAGTCGTAACAGAAGATCTTCCTTTACAAAGGCTGAGGACAAAGGTGGGACACAATCCTCATTATCTGCATATGCAAAATTCTATGGGAGATATCAAATTATTATGCAACAGCCACTGAGCACACCACATAATTCTACCTGCGAGACAGGAGAATTTTCTCTATGCCCATTTAACAGATGGGATAGTCGAAATACACAGCAGTTAAAGGACATGCACAATGTCAATGAATAAACTGCAGGCAATTGTAGAATTAAAATTCAGAAACTAAAACCCCAGCTCTGCTACAGTCAATAGCAAAGCTTCCAGGGAACTTAATGAAAACAGACTGTAATTTCAGTCTTCTTGAGCCTTGCCACAAATTAATGCCAATTTCTGAAATTATACCCAATTTCCTGCAGTGCAGGTCATTTCTATAGCCACTCAGATGTAGATCAGCGAAGATGCAGCAGGTATTCCTTGCCTTTTAGGCAAGAAAATTGTCATTAGAAGTTCTTAAGAAAGGATCTCAGCATTTGGTACAAAATTTGTCATTATTATAAAAAGGATTGCTAGTTCTTTGAAAAAAATAACTGCAACTGAGCAAAAACTGCAACACTGAACTCACTGCTAGTATGACCAATCAGGAAACCTACCATTTTTAAATCGCATTTTAAAAACAAGAAACTACAGTTTGCTTACTTCGCTCACTTTGAGATTGCTGGGATAACCACAGAAAGTTTGGCGTTATTCAGTACAAAAAAAACCCCAATGACCCAACAAACAAACCACAAACAGATAGGATAGTAAAATGTGACATTTTTTTCAGAAACAATAGGTGAATATCCAGTTTAAATAAGTTAATTAAGTCGTCATTTTTGGATGAGCATTTCTTTTGTTAATATGCCATTAAGTAATCATAAACAACAACAACAATCCAGACTAATTCTTCAAGCTAGCAAATCAAAAGCTTCTAACATGACTTCTGTATTTTCAGACTAGACACAGATTTGCTGAGAGACCTGTACTGTATGCCATACAGGATCATAATAAGGTGTTACCCAATTTGGTTACGAAATAAGTTAAAATGAGCTGCTGCATTGTTTAGGATAACACAGTTCGTTGTTCCACATGAACTGAAAACTAATCTGCTATGTTCACAGTAACACAGTTTATATCATATTATATTCAGCTAAAACCACAGTTGATGAAAAAAAGATCCAATGAACTGAAAATAACGAGAAGCTTAAAGCTCTTGCACCAAAGTATATTTATTGCCCACAGCCTCAGAGAACCAGTACACAAGTAACTTTAATGTGTCAACCCTGAGCTGCCTGCCAAAGAACTTCCTGACAGACCAATGCATCTCGAACTGTTGAAGGAAGCAGTATCACCGGTCAACAGCCAATACTGGTAACTTCACACTACTGTGACATTATCATCAGGCCAAGATCAAGTGTCACAGAACACAAGAGCAAAGAGACAGGAGAAGATGTAGAAATAAAAACTTCTTTAAAGTTACAAGTAGCATACATGAACAAATTTGCATTCTTTTGGACGTTACAGTTACTCACACGACGCATTTCTGTTAGTGCTGAGATCTCAGTTCCTACAGGGGTCAAGTAACCTGACAGAGTCTATAGAAAAAGGATATAGGAAAAACCTTAAAAGGACCAGAGCAACAGCAACAATTAAAATATATTTAGAGGCTCAAAAGCTTTCTGGTTAGGGAAAGTAAAAAAAGTAAAGGAAAATACTACATAATTCATAGAAAAGGTGAATGTATTGATATGACAGAAGTATTTATCAATTTAAGTTTCAGAAATACAGTAACACACTACTAAGGAAAGGAACAAGGCAGGGTTCAGTAGAAGATTAGATGCTCCACTAAAATGGTATTAATAGTGATGGGTACAGGACTACAGACTGTCATGCTACAGGTGATGAATCAATCACCAATTCCCAGAAACCAGGAAGACATCACTCTTCATTTAGCCATTAAGAAAATTTTGCATTTTCATGGGAGGAATTTGGTACCAGGGACAGACTAAATCAGCTTTTAACGGTTGCTTTTAACAGTTTCCCTGAAGTTTAAAAAAAACAAACCCTTTTCTATGACAAAAGAGTATTTTTCATGCTAGACTTTTCTCAGCATTATTATTCCTTTATTTATGGAATATTCTACTGCATTCTTCTTTACTTACTGTCTCGCGTTGTTAAAAATCTATGTATATTTTCAGATGTTAAAGAATTTCGTAAGAGGAGATTAAAAAATTGGGGAATTCTTTACCATAGTATTAAAAAAAAGTTACAAAATTAATACTCAAAGCCCATTATTTTCAAAGCACATAAGCTCAGTATTATCTACAAATAAGCAATGACTTACCTGTATGGGAGTGTTCCTCTCTGTGGGAGGGATCATATCTGGGGACAACACTTGCGGAGGATCAATCCCTTTACTGACCTTCTGTTGAATGAGATACATTGCTAGTGCAAACTGATCTTTGCTTAGCTTTCCCATCTGTCTTGTGTCTGCCAAAGCCCTGGTAAAAAATAGATCATACTTATAAACAAGAAAAGCTTACTTCTCCTCTACCAAGAAGCCTGAAATACACATATACATGTAATTTTCATTTGATTCAGCCTCATCAGAGCTTGCAATTTATTCTAGTGAAAGAGTTCCATAAACAGAGCAGTATTTTATTAGACATTTAACTGAATAGAACAGTGTTACTCTGAGAAAACATTTAGACCACTAGAACTGCAAAGAACAACCACAATTCACAGACTGACCTATACCCCCCTCCCAGAAAAGCAAAGTGAGTATTTATTCCTCCCTTGTTTTTTCATATTGCCCACATATTGTAGTACAGCAACAGGACAAGTAAAAGAGGTTGGGGTTTTTTGTTGAGGTGTTTTTTTAGTGTTAGGATCACAATTCTGGCTGGATAATCTGACTTCCCAGATGAGCAAGTTACAAAAATACAGCTACTAGGGAATTCTTACCATATATGTGCTAGGAGATTCTGAGACAGACCTGAATGCATAAAAATGTCTTTTACTTCTTGGCCACTCACAAAACCATCCATGTCTGTGTCTGTTTTTAAGAAAATTTCATCGTACCGCACTTTTTCAGATGTTGGTACTACCCAGTTCACAGATGGCTGTAAAACAAAGTTTTATACATCAAAAGAAGATAAAGAGTTTATCAACACACTGAGCATATACGATATTATTCAGTCAGATGTGCTGAACATCTTGCACAATCAAATCTGATTGGTAATTAGGTAGTTTCCCTCTTCCCATGAATGTTTTAGCTTAGTATTTATAATTCAGATAAAAAGTATTGATAGCTGATATTCATCAGTTGAAAAACATTCATTCTTTGGAAATACGGACCCAACTAGGCATACTAAGTCCTCAGGCTAATAACACAGGAGCTTTAGAAGGTAGATTAAGGATTTCTTTGGTACCAAAGCAGATACATGAATAAAACCTTTCTATGGTTTCACTTTCGAGGGAAAGTGAAAATTCCCCATAAGATTTGCTATCTCACGGTCACTCTGACTAGAATTCACCTGTTCTTCTTCCGTTCTTCCAAGTCTTACCATTCCCATTTCACTCCCTCCATCCAAATCACCCACCAACAAACACATTTCCAGAAAAATGCTCACATGAGGCAGAAATCAAAAAGCAGTTTTATTTTTTCCTGCAGTTTACTGATACAACAAAAAAACAAAAAAAAAAAAAAGAAAAGAAAACAAAGGTGGGGGGTGTTACATTTGTACCTGTGCTTGTTTGATGCTATGCTTGGGAGACAAACTCCCTGTGCTGTTCAGACTGTTGACACTACCATGAGATGGGGTAGAACGGAGGCTGTCTTTTGGTGGAGGACTTGCAGGGAGAACAGGAACTGCACCAGGAAAGACAGGTGTCTTCTTTCTTTTAGAAGGCGGTATGAGAGAAGGGGGTAATAGTGAAGGAACTGGCTCTTTCTCAAGAGCCCTATAAACCAAATGCATTGCCTGCAAAGGCAAAAAGGTCAGATAACGTTAATAATTAGAAGAAAAAGCAACAAGATTTTCCAGTACCAGTCATGAGTAAAACAAAGACAGTAAGATTAGAGATGTAAACCAGAGCAGACCATTTTGAAAGTAATTCCAAAAAGCTTAATCTTGATGACACAGGCAAGAGTCAGTAGATGGATTTGAGAAAGATCATTTAATAGTTCCATGTGAACAATTTCGATTAGAACAGTCGACTGTAGCAGAGAAAGCTGCAAAGCTCTTGAGAAAACACTGAGCGACTTGCTCTAACAGAGACATTGTGAATTGAGAATTTAAAGCAACCTACCACAGCAAATTCATCCTTGTCCAGGTGACCATCTTTATCAATATCACTGAGATCCCAGACCTACAGCAATTATGATAAAAACAATGATTTAGAGAACAAGTTACGCTTTGTGCTTTTGATGTTAATTGTCATCGTATTAAGCATGCTCTCTAAAGACTCCTAATAGACTTTTGTGAAGATCATATTAGTTGTATTAGACCTCGCTAAACGTTCTCTGATGAAACAGGCTGGATTAGAGTTTTCTGGCAATGTGAATCAACGCTGGCTCTAACAAATTCTGGATGCAACACAGGCAGGTTTTTCATTTTTCTGTGTTGCAATTAAGGAGCCCCCAGGCTGACTAAAGCCATCCAGAGGTGGCTTTCAGCATTGTCCAGAGGGTGTGGGCTACCAGATCGTCCAAATTTGTCTTATAAGAAGGTTAAAATATTTTTTAAAAGTCAATACATTTCTAATTTGCATTCCATTCCTGAATTTCTCATTTTCATTTTTAGGCAAAAAATATGTCCACCCCCCAGAATTTTCTGTAGGAGATAACTGAAGCATCTATCAACTTTAGTTCATTATTAGGTCAAGTACAGTCAACGAAACTTGCAGGAGATTTAGGAGGATACAAAACTTTGTGTACTCTAACGCTCAGCCATCAGCTAACACTGTTTAATCGTCAATGTAACTTGGAGACAGTACAGGAGAGTGGACAGAATGCTAAGACCGAGTCTTAACCAGCTGGACTCTACGCCCAGCTTTCTCACTGGACCCCTGTACAAATTTAAGCTAGTTGATTAGTTCTTTGCACATTTCCTCAGTCCCCTATCTTGTCTGCAAACTATTCCGGAACAGGAAAAAGCTTCCTGCATTTCTATCGTGACAATAACAAGATAAACTACAAAGCCTTTCAAGACTGAGTACTTCACAATATTCAAGTACAGAATTAAAACAAGTCATACTTCGATTTTTGTAGATAATATAGAGAAAGAGGCAGTTCTTCCTGAAGAGATGAAAGTTCATTATGCAGATACAGCTCTTACATAGAATGTATTCTTTCTCAGTCATATCAATATACAAAACATTAAAGAATACATATTTTAAAGGGAAGCAGAAAAATACTTTAAGGTTTGCTTCTCTTGCAAATACTCAATGGATGCACTAAACTCAGATCTCAGAAGTATTTATAAATATACATGAAAAAAGTACTTGACAATTTGACAGCTGCAATAAACTAGGATGTTTTAAAGTGTTCTCTTGTACAAACAGGGAATAGATTTAATGGTATGTCTAGTAACTTGTATTTGGAAACGTGACAACACAGTGGAATATAATGTTATAAAAGCTATTATGGTTTAGGAGAGCTTTTTCTTGTTTTTAAACAACCAAAATCAGAATTTCCAGCTCTTAAAATGAATACGAAGATAAGGAAGCCAATTTACTCTAGGGCCCAAATTACTACTATTATTCTTATTTCTGAATGGAGGACTTCAGAGCCTACTTAATGTTCTTGCTATATAGCATGCATGCACTTGATGTAAAATCTCAGCTAAAACCTGATCTATGTTGATAAGTTACATTTATATATGTAACACTGCAACTACAAGAAGCTAAACAGAGAATAGCTAAATCTAAACAGCATACTTACCCTTCCTAGGATATCAAGAGGTAGCTTTGAATTCATCAATACTGGTTTTACTTTGTCTCCTGAAAGTAAACCATTTACTGGCAAAAGGCTTTCAAAAATACCATCAAACTTTGCTTTTTCTTCCACCTAGTTGGTAAGAAATAGCCTGAATAAGTAAAAAAGTGTGCCTGTGTGAGTGTTGAAAATGAGATCTTGCAAGAAATTAAGACTGGTCAGTAATGTATTCATTCTAAATTTCAAAGCGTTCTTGCAAGTGCCACCATGCTGTATTTAAATGTAAACCCCATGGAGCTAGATTTAGGAGTTTAATTTCAAAGCTAAGGTTATGACAGCCAAGAGATTTTAACATGCAGCGTACAAGATGTGTTTCTGTAGGGTTCTAAAAGGACAATGCATTCTGATTAAAACACTGCTGACCAGGTTTTAAACAAACTTTGACAAACTCTGTAGAACCAAAAACTATTCTTCCCAAATAATTTGCTTTCCACTTTAAAGTCCAACATGCAAGTACCAAAAAAAAAAAAAAAAAAAAAAAATTCAACATTAGAAGTGATTTTATTAAATTTCTACTTTTTCGAAAATGTTTGCATTTGAAAATTCACTAAATACAAATATCCCCAGGTATGTATCAAAAGTTACTTTTTTCCAATGATATATATTGTGTGTATCACTGAATAGAACATACGAACTCAAGCTTTAAATTAATACTTCAGGATGGATTTGGTGAAATGCTTTGCTGTTCTCAGCGGGGTTCCTTTATACAAACATGAAAGTGCCTTCTACTAGGATTCTGGAAGAAATCCAGGCAGAAGATTAAAATTCATTGTGTCTTAAAAACATCACACCAGGGGTTGTCAAAGGCTTGTTTAATACTTACTTCAAATATAAAACTACAGCTCAATATTCTCTATTGTGCACAAGTCTGTCATCAGAAAGGGAGGACGGACTTCTGAAGTGGGAAATATACTTGATACAAAATTCTCTCACTGGGAAAATTACAGACAAGGAAAATATTTACTTTTAAAGAATGGATGGAATGTGTTGTCTTTTACACTTACCCTAACAGCCCAGTGAGCGTCTGTTGAAGGTGGTGTGATCAGCAAAGGACTGCTAGTGTCATGCTAAAAATTAAAGACTTTTTTTCATTTATATGTACATATATAAAAATACACATGCTTCTGTCTCTAATCCTTGCTAATTGCTTTAAGGGATGGTTATAGACATGAAGCTTAACTACACCGAAAAAAAAAGAAAAAGGCTGCACATGTACCTGAATAAAAAACAAGTCATATTGATTTATACCATTACAGTACTTCGATAAGGACATTAGGTGCATTAGGTACCCAAACACAGAACTAAGACAAGCTAAAGGAGGTTCCACAGCAGCTATTGCAGGCAAAGCTGCAGTCATGCCCTTTTCTACAGACTCCTGTTGACCTAGCCCTAAAATAATCTTTTTTCTTCTTTTCTTTTCTCCTAAGTTCAGAGTTTAGCCACATCAGGTTCCTGAACAAGCTGACCGCAGCAGTTTTGCAGTCCAGGAAGGGGCTGGTACATATTACTCAGGAAGACAGGACTACAGCAGCTGTGACTGCAGTTGTCTTAAGGAACAGTTTGACAGCAGCCTGAAGTCTCAGAACCATGACATTTATGAAACAGAAGATTATTCCAGCGTTCCAACAGAAGCCTTAGTTCTCATATAATACAGACATACGTTTAGGTATATATTACTTACAAATTTAGGAGGTGGCACAGTCAAGTTCAGACTGCTCAGGTTAACATCATGGCCATTCTGTGCACATGCTACAAGGCGCAACGCGACATAGAAACCCTACAAACGATAGTGTTTTCTATTAAAAAAAAGCAACCAGTCTAAATCACTGTCTCCAATAACCCACTTAGGGTTTTTACTAACACTGTACATGTGCAACTCAGTAAAGTATGTAAACAACTGATGTATAGCCCCACCAGTTAACTGTATAGTGACAACTACCCCACTGCTTTTAAAGATGATTCAGGAAAAACTCTACAGTAACATGGAACAAAGAGCAGAAAGCTTCAAAGCTAGTTTTTAAGAAGGACTCTCCCATAATTCAGTAAATGTCATCATTTTTTCTTAAAAATTAATAATGTTTAAAAAAATGTCTCCATATCTACAAGTAATTTGGTATTTGATGTTCCAAGCCATTTTTAGAAATGCTAGTTCTATATTTTCATGCAAGAAAGACTTCTAAAATAAATCTTAAAATCATAGTTTGCACTTGAGAAAAACCCACTGACTACATATCTATATATCACACCCCCCGATTATTTACAAAACAAAAGAAGGACACAAAATTAGATCCAAATTTCTCCAGCAGCCTCACTGAGTAATATACCTGGATGTGAGCAGTGCTAGGAAAAAACCCTCATGTTGTAAACAAAAACTTAAAAAATGAGTTAAGGCTAACTGCCATGGATATCAGGGTTTTCTTGAAACAAGGCTAATCTGTGGAAGGTAACGTAAGAGGTCTACAGGCACGTTTCATTTACCTGTTTATCCAAGTATCCTTTACCCTCCGGGTCAGCCAAATCCCATATCTGTGGAAATACACAGTAAAAGCCATTGTGATTTTAAATTAAAACTTAACTCAGCTCAACAGTTCATACTGTATGCCTTCCTGAACTGTTCGTTGCAGCTTTCAAGTTATAATGTACAGTTTTATTTAATTCCCAAGTTAACAAGAAAAACGTTACACAAAAGACAGTTTTTTCCTTTAAGATTCCTGTGAAACTCAGAACAATACCTTGGAGCTATTACCAATCTGCGGTTAACCTAATGTTCAAAGGATCTGATTTGCATTCCACTGAATTCCTTTTTGCCAACCCCTTCTGCTTAACATTAACTGCACTTAAGCAAGTGTACAGATAATTACTGCATTAGGGAATTCCTTCAACTTACTTTTCCAAGGATAATATCAGAGAGACCGGATTTTTTAAGAAACAGTGCAGCTTCACTTGCCCCAACTCTCCCCGTATATGTTGGATCTACCTGAAAGATAAAAATTCACATTCAATTGAAGTATGTCTGTCATGAAAGCAGAGATAAGAAATGGAACACCTCTTGTCTCTAAGTCAAAATGAGTTATAACAAGCATGCATGACCACTCAGCAGAGAGAATTTACAGACGTTTAGCACTGCTGCTTTAGGGGGAAAGGAAAGAGAGGGAAATCTTGGGGAAGAGGAAATTGCACTTGATTTCTAAATTTTTTTTAAGAACATACCTGTTTGTAATAAGTTTCATATAATGGATTCCCAGTAGAAAACTGAAAAACAAGAGAGACGTTAAGAAAACAAGGAAAGAACTGCAATCACAGATAGCCCACCTTTAGGGATTGACAGAAAAAAAGTGTATAGTACTTTGTGTATTAATTCTATTTAAAATATAAAACGGTACGTTAATTTGCTGTGTTCCAAACTGAGTACTTGAAACCTAAGCGTGGATAACAGAGATCCCCCAAAACTTGCAGCTAACAGACTACTGTCACCTCTTCCAACTTCTTATTCACCAGCATTCATACTTATACTTGTACTTTTAATTAACAACACTATATGGTAATAAGGTTTTGTAGAAAGGCTTTGAACTATTTGCCAAGGTATTTCAGGTAACAGTTTGAGAACTACTGATATCAAAGGCAGAGTTTTCAACATAACACTGACTTGACTACCTCCTGCACTGTATATATATGTATGGAATATTTTCAGCAGACGATTATACACACACAGAGCCCTGGTATCAAAACATGCCTGCGTTTATGCGTTTTCAGCACTAGGATCTTAAACTGAAACAGAGTAAAAAAAAAAAAAAAAAAATAGAATGAATGGTTAACTAACAAATGTCACAATTCCCTGACAACGTTGTTCAAGGATTTCAACTTGGTGTTATCACTACATTACACAAAAACAGCAGACGCAGAGGTAGGCCCTGCCTTTCTGGAACACTAAACAAGCAGATTCCTCTTCCCTCTTGCTGACGTTCCAAGCAAATGGGAACTGAAACACCAGAAGAGGCAGAAGCCCCAACACCCATCTTCTCAGTTGCCTCCTACAACTGCCACACAAGTTCTAGCCACGTGCAGCTCCACACCATTCTCCAGCCTCAATGCCAAGAGCAAAACACGTTACAATCCAGTCTCAAACAAGTCACCCCTTAGAGCAGTCAAAGGCCTTAAAAAAGAAGCACCAAAACAACCCAATAAACACAGTTTATGACTAAGACACAGAGATGTCGGAACACCCCAAAGCCTGCTTGGGACAACCGCTCTCCACCTACAGGACACAAGTCAGACATCTGTCGAATGATTACTTTGCGCTAACTCTGATCACTGGTATGTCACCTCCCAAATGCTACCTTCTTCCTTGTCATCCACATGGATTTCCAGATGTTCTGTCTACACTGAGGGGAAGGGAGACAGAAATATCACGAAAGAAAAGACTGATGAAGAACATGAAATTTCATTTTACACAAACAGCATCTTCCTCTAAGTTTACAACAAACACGCCAAATCTTAATTTAAGGATATCCAAAATAACAAAACCCTATTAATCAAAAGCAAGCAAACACCGAGCTCTTCCAAGATCAATTGTTCTACTTGGCTAGAAAGATCATGCATTTTCAGAAGAGCTTCCTAAACATCTTAAATGTACTTCTCTTATATCCATCAACAAAATAAGCCATTGCACCCTCCATCAGTACACTCTAGAGCCCTTGCTCTTCCAGAAGCTGGACAGGAGTTCAGAAGAGAGCTGCAGAACTCATAAATCTGACTCATCTTTTTGCTGGCTTGCAAACGATCAGCATAGATAAGCACTGTGTTCCTGTCCAAAGTAGGAAACACATCATTCAGGGAAAAGGTGGAAGTAGGAAATTGTCCAACTCTGAATAAAATCTAGTATGTTTTAGCCAACCATCACCCAACTATACATCTCTCCTTTATCAGAAGGCTCAGAGAAGCTATCCAAAGGCCAACTACAAGCTCTTCTAACTCATTTGGCGAGTATCCTACAGCATGCAGAGACTGGATTCATCCCAAGATACACAGCAAACCGCTCCAGCAGCAGTATTGAATGATCTCATCCCATCACCAGACATTCCTGTCATCCTCATTTGATATTGTCAGCCATGACATACAGCTGACTTACCTGACAGGGGCGGCAGGAATCCAGGGTGATGTGCTTAAATGCTGTGAAGTTTCTTCTACAGCAATACATTCATCCAAGTGCTGCTGGAAAGCACTTCATCACTCGACTCTCTACTTGCAGAATTTTACAAAGATTAAGCCTCTCTGACCGATCTACCTAAATGGCTGCATCTCTGTGATGAAGCAGACCAGACAAAATGGGCTCAAGTGATAAAAATAGCATAGCTGCCTACCTACCCATCACCACAGGTGACTACATCACTATCATTCAAGATGATTGTGTAATTTGACGAAGAACCTACACAAGACAACGTCAATGCTGGCAACCAGAGAAAAACATTTTGAAGAGTTGGCAGTTGATGAGTGGTCAAAGGATAAAACCTGTTATACAGCAGTTCAGTTTGACTTACAATTTAACAACCCTCTGGTTTCTGTGCCTACTCCCTATTCCCCGAAATGTCACCTATGACCAATACTTTGCACTGCCTCCCAGACAGACCCTCCAGAATCCTGATGCCTGACTGTTTGATCTCCAAGTTGATTTCCTGTATGAATTTGAAGTTCAGGTCTTGAACTTGCACTCTCACAGCACATCTGGTACACTGCATTTGTGGTAGGCAGTACACGCACACGGATGCATCTCCATGTCCCTTAACACAGGTCTGGGAAAAAGGCAGGAGTAAGCTGCTGCCACCAGAACAATTAATAAAGCCAGTTCCTAGCAGATCTCTTTCCTGAGGTCATCTCAGGGCCACAAAGAACTCTGGATCAGGTGAATTATTTTCCTTGGTGTCCTCTTGTTTCACAATTTTCTTTCAGCCACTCATCGCATCATATGATGGATGAAAATAGGTACTGTGAAAGGGGAGAAAACAAGGTGTCCCACAAAGATGAGAGCCAAAAGAAGGCTGCTGCTGCCCCAGAAAGATTACCTTTGCCCTTACTCTGCTTGCTGAGTACCCCGAATTGTCTCAGAAGACTGAGCTACAAAATGATCTGTGCTGTCCCAATATCTCCAACATGACTTTCCATAACCTCCGGAGGCTGAAGGTTGAACATGCCTGGCACAGCAGAAGGACCACTGAAGGTGATCAAATATTCAAGAAAATAAAGTTATCAAAGATAAACAAGAAGTAAAACTGGATTTAACTCCAAGAACTGATTTTACATGCTTGCTGTTCAACTGCTTTTATGCATAGCCAGTTGAAACAAAGACAGCTGAAACCTGTTAAATAGTTTACATACTGTAAGTTAGACACCTAAATTCTCTTCTGTAACATCATAAAAACATAGCTTCACAGAACAACAGAACCGTAATAAAATTCATTTATGAGAACAAATATGATTAAACACTTTCACATGCTTGAATTACCCATATTATTTATAGCTCCTAGTATGTCGATATCAATATTCTTATTTTATATCCTTCTGAGTGAACCTGCTTCAACATTACAGCACACGTAACCTCTCCTATTCCTTTTAATGCCATTTCTGGCAACTATTATAATTAGCACATATCTCTGTAGTGATCACGAAATTGAGGCTAGTAAAAGAGGAAGTTTATTAACTTCCAGGGAAATTCTGTTTACTGCCCTGATTACAGCTAGACTACTCTTGACAGTTCAATATAGAAAAAGAAGTTTTAAAAGTAGAATGCTTCCATTGAATTAGTTGGAGAATAATATGTCAAAATAACTGATATGTTCACCGAACGTGGCCCTTTTTCCCTCAAGATAACACACGTTATACAAAAGAAAATACCATTAATGCCAATCTCTCAAATATCAGTTAGAATTTAAACAACAAAGAAGCAGGATTTCCAGTGTAACAAATATTTGATATGTTTTCACTGACGTACTATAGAAGTTCCACAACAACAAACTCTTTCAAGTCCAGCGTTTATTTTACTCATATATTTTGCACGACATTACTTTACTTGAAAACTTTTGGTAACAGCTTGTGTGTGCATGGGTGTTTTCAGATGTTTCTGAACATGTTCATTTAATTAAACAGATGTTCATCAGGACTCCTACTGCTATTCAGAAGCTAAAAAGCAGTGCGCTCTTAATAAGATGCACAGCAAATGACATATTACCCGAGCATCACATAACTCCATTGAAAGATAAATTTTCAGAGTATCACAAATAGAAGCCCATTAGTAAAAGGAAATCGATTTATCTGAATAATTTGAACTACCAACAGCAGCTGTTCTGAATTCCTGACTGGCCAAGCCACAAGTGTAGAAAACAGTTTTAATTTCAAGGCATTGGGGGGCGGTGGGGTGGTGTTGCTTTTCTTTTGTTTTAAAGGAAGTAAACTGACTATCTTCACTGGCGTACGGGAAAGAATAAACAGTGATCACGCTGGTCAGGTTTAAATTCTTCGGGTGAGAAATTAATCTAGAAACTTGTAACAACAAAAATCTACCCAAGGATCCCGACCATTAAACCGGAGCTCGAAACGCAGCCTCGCCCAGAGCTTGTCTCCTTGTGTGAGACAAGCTCCAAGGTTCAGGGTCTTCCACTCCCCTGCAGAAGCCTCATCCTCCTGCTGATGGGTGAAAACCTCCTTTTCATTCCTATGCACTGAGTCCTTCGCTGGTGTACCCGCGCCTATGGCTACGCTACTCGTGCACCTCCCAAATATTAAGCAGAGTCATGACACCCCAGCAGGTAAAGGCGGCATTAACCCCGTGGTGCAAGCGGGAACGCAGGGCGACGTGACCCGAGTCAGAGCCCCGTCCCTCCCGCCGCCCAGCCCCGCTCCTCGGACCGCCGGACCCCGCTGATCCCCGCAGCTCAAACCCGGGAGCTGCGGCTCGGGGCGGGGGGGGGGGTGAGCGTTCGGACCGCCCGGCGGCGGGGGAGGGGGGGGGCGGTGCTGCCCCTGCCCCGGGGCCTCCGTGAGGGGAGGGCGCCAGCGCCTTTTGTGCCCCCACAGGAGCGGCCGGCGCCCGCCCCCGGCAGGCTCAGCCCCGGCCCGACGGCGGGGGACGGGCGGGGGCGGCTCGCCCCCCCCTCGGGGCCTGCTCCCCGCCGCGCACCGACCCTCGCCCCCCGCGGGCCGAGCCGCCCCCCGCGGCCGCGGGCAGAGGCAGGGCCTATGCCCCAGCGCCGACCCGGCCCCGGATGCACCCTCCTGCGGGAGCGGGACCCGCACCGGGCAGGGCCCGCTCCCCCTTCCCCGCCCGGCCGCCGGCGCCGGGGGGCCGCCTCTCCCCTCAGCCGCCGCCCCCAGGCGCGGCAGGGTCCGGCCGCCGGCGGGCCGGGGCGGGCCGGGCCGGTTACGTTACCTGCTGGCTGAGGGGGATGAGCGCCGCCATCTTCCTCCCACTGATTCGGGCAGCGGCCGGGGCGGGGGGAAGGCGGGGCGAGCGGCGGCGGGAGGGCGCCCGGCAGCGCCTGGCACGGCGCGGCCCAGCTGGGCCTGGCCTGGGCGGGCGGGGGCCGGGCCTGGGCCGGCGTCGCCGCCCGGGAGCGCAGGAGCCGCGTTTGAGCGGGGAACAAAGCGGCCGCGGTGTGTCTGTCCCCGGCCGCCGTTCTCCGCCCCGCCGAGCTGGGGCTGCTCCCGCCGTCCCGTCCTGCCGCGCCTCGGCCCCTGCTCCCCGCGCTGGTGGCTCTCCTCCAGCTGCCTCAGGCGCTGACCTACCTACGTTACGGACAAAGTAGGTCTAGGGAAGACTGCAGCTGGCCGAGGGAATGTTCTTCCAGGTAACTGAGTCAAGGCACTGATTGACCTTTTAGCTGGGTGATCCGCATCCAACTTTCTCCTGGGCAGACCGAGTTATTGCACTTCATTACACCAAACTTCGTCGAAGCAGAGCTCACCGAACTAAGCCTCCTCGGGTCTACGACCAAATATTCAGCATCAAACACGACGACGTTAACAAATCCCCGACCACAATGCATAAACACTGATCAGGGGCCTGAACGAGGCTAGATCATTGTGGCCACAGAAAAGCTAAATCAACAGGAATTTGTTTAGGTAAAAAGGTGAAGGGCGACTTACGGTGTATTTCAATAGCTTTCAAAGTTCTTCATCCCACGAATCACTGGAATTGTTTTACAGGGGACAGCACTCGGACAAGCAGAAGCAAAAGAATTTGACCTCAGTTGCTCCACAGGCCAGAAACGGGCCTGGCTGAGGTCAGGGCTTCCACAGATCCTCCCGCTCCTTATCTCCTTACTACACAAAACTCTCCTCCTCAGCCAGTGTTGGGGAAGCCTAGAGAAAAATGCAAAACCATGGGCTCGGGAAGTCTGGCTTCAGTTTTTGCTAGTTTTATGGCATTAATTCTTGGGGGAGGAAGGAAAGGCAGAAGGAGCAGAGAAGGGATGAAGGAAGTGACTGAACAAGTTACAAGAGCGAGCTACGAGACAGGTCAGACAGAAAAACAGGCACATCAGTCATTGTTTCAAATTCCTTCCCTCCCCACCCTATTAGAAAAAAAAATATTTTAAGACAGCTTCCAGGCACTGTACATATTCATTTCAGATTTTTGAAAAGGGAAAAAAATTGTCTCAATACATCTAAATTGCCAAGGACCGGTCTGTGGCTGGACAGACTACCGTCACTGGGGTCCCACGCCAAGAGAGAGAGCTGGAACGTTCCATCGGCAGAGAAGCCACGGCAGAACAGCCAAGAGCAGCCACAGCGCGCTCGCGGCAGCTATACAGCTGCAGTAATCCGTGAAGCTCTGACAGGTGCACAATTACTACAGAAGCTTAGCAAAGCTTATCTCTTCCTTAGTTTGAAGTATGTTGCAAAACATGCTTCACACATTTGAGATGCTGAACCCTTTAATGAAATATAAAAAGCTTATGATATTTCCTCAACAAAAATGAGCATGAATTTTAGATTTAATATTAAACCATGAAAGCATAAACCTGTTCCAAAACCTAGTGCTTTATTACAGGTGTTTTTAATACATTTTAGCAGTGTTAAGATAAGTTAATACAAAAAATTAACCTTTTCTACAGAGAATCTAACTATGTTAGGGCATTTTTATTAAAACTAACTGAAACTGGTCACAAAATTTAATGGTGGATTTTTAAAAAAAAAAATCCTGTTTTAATACAACTCCATTGGTGCAGATTTCAACAAGCTGTTAACAAAATACCAAAATCCTTAAGTGAAAAAATCAGCCTTGTGATTTAAGTGAAAGAAAAGAAAGAAATGTGAACTTTCAAGTAACAATTAAAGCTCTTCCTTCTCAATAGTGTTCCTCACTGCTCTGTTCTTTCCAGATTTTTTTTTTCTCTCTAGCTTTTTCTTAAACCGTTGCTCAAAGTATTTTTCTTCTGTAACCCTTTCTTTTTCTTGCTCTTCTTCAGTCTGCTTCATGTTCATTTCCTTTTCAGGGCCCTAAGTATTAAGATTTCATTTTTATGCACCAATAGATTCTCAATCAGATTAGACAGGGGATTTTTGAGATGTGGTAATAAAGAACCAAAACAGACACAAGAGTTTCGTGTTACCTTTGTTTCTCCCCATGTTTTCTCTCCAAAGTCTTTTGCATAAACCTCATCATCTGTTATCAAGAAGTTGTCAAAAATTGTGCCAGCTCTCACCTTTGAAGGAATAGAGGAAAAAACCAAGGATGCCTCTGTTTTCTTAAGAGTTTTCATCTTACTTTTTTTTTTTTTAACAGTGTGTTTGTATCATATATTCAGTACAGAGTAATCGTGTTAAGAACCTGTTATGGTTTAGCCCCGGTCAGCAACTAAGCACCACACAGCCGCTCGCTCACTCCCCCACCCTTGTGGGATGGGGGAGAGAATCGGAAGGGCCAAAGTAAGAAAACTCGTGGGTTGAGATAAGAACAGTTTAATAATTAGAATAAAACAGCAATAATACTAATATAATGAAAAGGAAAATAATGAGTGAGAGAGAGATGAAACACTAGAAGAAGAGAAAACAAAACAAAAAAAAACCAACCCAAAACTAAACAACAAGTGCTGCAACCGCTCACCACCCGCCGACCGACGCTGCCGGTCCCCGAGCCGCGATCGCTGCCCCCCCCGGCCAATTTCCCCCGGTTAATATACTGGGCATGACGTCACGTGATATGGAATACCCTTTGGCCAATTCGAATCAGCTCTCCTGGTTGTATCCCCTCCCCTCCCGGCTTCTTGTGCACCTGGCAGAGCATGGGAAGCTAGAAAGTCCTTGACTAGTGTAAACACTACCCAGCAACAACTAAAACACCAGGGTGTTATCAACATTATTTGCATACCAAGTCTAAAACACAGCACTATGCTAGCTACAGTGAAGAAAATCAACTATCCCAGCTAAAACCATGACAGAACCCCATAGATTTTTGCAGAATTTGATGAAGAATTCTCTCTTTTTGGACAACTGTTTTCAAGAATCTAAAGAACTTGTTTTAACTTTAGGCACTTCACTGCTCTTCTAAGAGGTTTTAAGTCTCATCAGTGGCTAGTCAAGAAGCCCGAGACAGAGGAAGATCTCGGAGGCACCCCAGAGGGTAGTTTTCTCCTCATGAATCTTTGGGTAGGTCAGGAGTAACCGAGCTGCTCAAAGCCTCGGTTACGCACCTCAAGTCAGATGGAAAAAGTCAGTTTACAATACTTAGGCTAATTTGTTTAGGCCCCTCACTTACCTGTGGATGATTTTGATCCAAACAATAACTACAATGGAAGATCAGTGCGTCTTACAGATTTTTCAATTTTGTACACGTATTTAAATAAAAGCAAGTTAAAAACATAGGTCCCCAAGATCCCAAAGCAACAGATAATGTTTATGTGCAAAGGGTAAACAGGTTGCTGTATACTCAGTGAGAGAAGAGTTCTTTATCTTCCCGTAAAGGCATCTCACCTGCCAGATATCTAGTCCAATGATGCTGATATTTTCATAGCTGTAGATACTGAAGTCTGGCGAGTAATTTGGATTGTCAATCTGTGGATGAGGCCAAACTCCTCTATAATTTGGGTTATCAATCTGCCTGGGTTTCCATTCCCCCTAGGATAAACCACATGTTCTGAGTACAGTCAGGCAAAGAAAAAGTTGCTTCAAACGTTATCCATAGGTGGGATTACGAGATGATTTATACCCTGTATAGAGGATTCTTGACCACAGGATAACGCCATTCACCATTCACAGCATCATCCCAGCCTTCAGGTTTCTCAGCACTAGTGTCCACAATGTATTTGGGTTCATCCCAGTCCTTTAAAAAGAGGCATGAAGATTAAGAAAGCAAAACTAGTGCATAGTTCAACTACATCAAATGTGTATTCAGCAAGAATGAAAAACCTCAATAATACAGAATAAGGAGAGCCAGTTACCTCAGGCTTGATGTCACTTGGATCATCAATTTGGATTCGATCATCCCAGTCAGCAGGTTTCCTCACTGTTGGATCATTAATTTTCCTCGGTGGCAAAAAATCTAAGTCATCTTCTAAGTTGCCAGATGCAACCATTTCGTTATCAATTTTGACTTCATAGGTCTGATCTGGCCTTATAATCAAAGTATATAGATGTGTATATCCATCAACCTGGGTTTTAAGGAAAACAAGTAAATTTTTTTAAGAACCTTAAACACAGCTCTTAGGAACTGACTCGCACCAGAATTATAATACTAATTTCTAATGGACCTTTTCAAAAGCAGGAGGAAGAAAAAATAATTCCCAAAGTCTCCTAGAGAGGGAAAATAAAATTAATGACATTTTTCACATGTCTTTTCCAGTCCTCCCATCTAGGTCTCTGAACAAAACTGAATGGTTGCAAGAAAACACAGTCTATATCTGACTGGCAAGCATCAGATAAAGTAATGATTTTAGTTAATATCAAATACAAGTTATTTATACCCCAAACAGCTACAGCAAAGGCACATAAAAAGGCTTACTACACAGGTTAAAAGCAAAAATATTGAAAATATAGCCAGGCTCTTACATTTTTATCACAAGAAAGTGCTCTCTCTTTAGGAAATGTGGAATTAAAGTTACAGTCAAGAAACACAATGACATACATTTCTTAGTAACGTTCAGCACCCTGGCAACCTTGTTTCATCCTGTATGGCTATCAGCTATTATGAATGCAGTCATTAAATTGCAAACATATCAGAACTAAGAAATATCTGAAGTCCCCAGATTAACATGACCTGTAAGATATAATGAAAAGTAGAACTTCTCACAGGTGTTACACGTTTGGAATAGTTGTTTGGGTTTTTTTTGTGTTTTGGGGTTTTTTTCTTCCCAATATCCCTGTAACTTGTTTATTTTAAAGGTTATGTATCTTTGAAATGTGTATTTACCTTGCATCTGATTGGTTTCTTGACTGGATGGGGTTTGTTCTTGTAATTTAAAATAATATGGACTTTCTTTGTCTCAGATCCACAAATATCTGGCCCTACAAAGAGATTATATGCTTTGTACCCTTGGCCTCTTTGCAGAAAAATACAGATTGTTTACGTTTTCCTTCTAATACTGGTAGACATCCCTCCCACTCCACATATTTTGATGTATTCCATTCCATTTTTAATGGATGATGCAGCTTCTACTCAAAGTCTCTAAATCTACCTTAGAATTAGATTTTCTGTAGTTTGGTGTTTAGTTCTGTAGCAGAACAGAAAACTAACCCAGAAAACAAAAATCCAGGCAAAATAAAAATTATCTATGGCACAAGCTGAATATCTATATAATTATATTAGATGCACAATGACAAATTTCATTTTTGACAGACAAACGTACACATTTCACTAAGTCACTGGAAACTACGTACAAGTACATAAGGGCAAATAATGGCCTACAGGATGTTGTTTCAGTTACAGGTCTCAAAAAAAAATCCTGCCGAACAACTACTTTTATTCTAAGCTCACTCTAATAATTTTCAGTTATGTCCTTCAAATCAGCTCAGGATGTTTGCATAAATATGTATTTTGTTAATACATATTTAGAGATCTCTCAAGCAAGGAAGAGCTAAATCCTTACAGGCACAACATCCTTATTTAAGACAGCCCGCCTTTATGGTTTTTGTACCATTTCCATCGCCACCTTTGAAGAACTGCACAATAGCAGCGACAGTATTTTATTAATGAAAAAATAACTATAAACTCACCAAACATGATGTAATAATGTGAATCTCCACTTAGGTTCTTCTGATCCAAGTTTGAGGAAAAAATCTTAACGTATCCCCCACCGCAGTCTATCTTCTGCTCATGTTTCACAGTATACTGAATGACCAGAGTCTTCCCTTTGTTGCTAAATGGCTTAAATCGTGAGGAGATAGCATAAAATTTAGAATTTTCACTGGTTTGTAGACCTGTAAAGACGTTAGCAGAATATTCAAACTTATATTTTTCTCTCCATTTGTAAAGAAAAAATACTTTCATTGCCACGCACAGCAAAACCCCAGCTCTTGAGCCGGTTCCCATAGCGTGTTTTTAATTAAACCCGCATACCTTTATCTCGCACTGGATCTCCATAAAACTTCCCCGCGGTGAGTTTAAACTTCCCAAGGTCCGGCTTGCACTCGGAGTTCACCCACCTCCTCTGCCAGCTGGCTGTCGCGCAAGGCCAGCGCCAACACAAGAGCGGGGTCGTTAGGCGCGGTGCAGCGAGCGGGGCTCCCTCCCCACCACCTCACACGCTCACGGCCGTTACCGGCGGCCGCCCCCCCGCCCGCTCCGCCCCCCAGCCCTCGCCCGACCTCCGTCCAGAAACTGCTCCTGGAAGTACACGGCGGCCCGGGCAGAGCCCGCCGCGGCCCCGAGGAGCAGGGCCAGCCTCAGCGCGGCGAGGGCGGGGGCTCGCCCACCGCGCCCCCTCGGACCAGCCGCCGCCATGGCCGCCGCCCTCACGCAGCAACGGATCCGCGCCCTCGCGCCTTCGGCATCCCGCCTTTTCCACGGCGGGCCCTGATTGGCTGCGCTTTCCCTGCTTATTATGACACGGAATCAGAATGGCTTAGCGCCCCTGAGGGAGGAGCGTGATGTCACGTGCCCCGCGCGGCGAAACGCATGCTGGGGCTTGTAGTCGGCCCTCTCACGGGACGACGGCAGTATGCCTTCTTGCGATTGGCTGGTTACACCCAAGCATCGCCAGCGTGAGGGGAGCGGGCTCTGCGCCGAGCCAATGAGGGGGCGGGATGTTGGGGAGTCGCGGTCTCCGGGATACGGCGCGGCCCGGAGGAGCCGCAGCCGCCGCCTCAGGGCGCTCCGTCCCGGATGGCCGCGATCGCTCGGACGCAGAGGGCGGCCGCGGGCGGGGGGCAGGTGAGGCGCCAGCTCTCGTCCCGGCCGCCGCCCTGCCTCAGCCCCAGCCGCGCTCGGTCCGTACCCGGGCGGGCAGCCGCTGGCCCCGGGCCGCCCGTGGGGAGCGCCCACAGCGGAGGGCGGGAGGAGGTGGGATGAGGGCAGGGCCGTGGGGAGCGGGAGTGTCCGCCCAGCCCGGGGAGCGGGGAGCGGGGAGCCGAACCGGGCCGCCTGCCTACGCCTCTGAGGGCTCTTCGCGTCCTCTTCTCGGCAGGGACACAGCGATGCTCCCCGCAGAACCATCACAGCCGGGCGCAGCCTCCTTCCTTGCTCCCGTAATCCCCTCTCTGCGGTTGACACGGAGTTGGAGAAGACTGGAAGAGCTCCGTTCTGCCACAGCAGATTCCTAAAGGTGCGCAACGAAAATGTACATGGAAGCCCGTGGTGGCAGCCATCGGGAAGCGCTGTGCAGGCAGCAAGCAGGCACGTAGCCAAGAGCGCTGCGGGTAGCGCTTCCCACACACGGTCGAGCTCGGCTCTGAGGAAAGTGGCGCAACTAGAAAGCAAAATTATGAATCGAAAAAAACAGATGGAATTGCAAAACACTGACTTGGGCCAGAAGCCTTTGGATGAAGAGTCCTTCTCATCTGCTTCCAGTCATGAACACAGTGCAAGGGGCAAGAAATATCTGAAGAATTATGCTACCGTCAGTGGAAGTATGACCCTGAGAAATGCCTGTTCTAAGGAGGAGGAAAGCATCCAAAGCCCTAAAAAGAATGTTATGGTTAAAAAACAGCCTGGTTTGGATAGTGATGAAGAGGAAATGAGAGAGTTGATGGAGAGCTCTTTGGAGTTTTCCAGCAGAAATGAGAATCGGAAGGTTGTTGCAAGTGATTCTAAATGGGGTAGAAAGGTAAATACAGACTTCTCTGAATTATGTACTTTTATTTACACTTTTATGAAATTGTTTTAATTGGCAGGTCGCTTTTTATTTAGATAACACTAGAAACTAAATTTTAATTTTGCGTTTGTGGCTTGCTCATGATATGATTTAGCTTCAGTTCACATTTTAAAATTACTGGGTTTTACCCATTATAATCGGTTTTCCTTTTTAGTAATCTACACATAATAAATGAAGTAACACATAAATCTCTTTCTCGTGTTCTTCAAAAGAGTAAGACTCCAGTTTCATCAGGAATGCCTCCTCCATCTCATAAGGAAATTTCACCGACAGAGGTATCCAAAACATCTTCTTTTAATAGCAAAGACCCAGAGAAAAATGTTTTTGGTAGAGTTAATTTACCAACACCTTCACCAGCCAGCAGAAACCTGTCAGTACAACATAACATGAGATCTCAATCGCTGTCTTCTTCCATGAGAGACAATACTGTAAAGATGACTCTGCCTAGACCAGGCAGCACCAAGCAAAGCCAAATATCACTTGAAAGTGACAGAAGTGAAATAAAATCATTAGATGAATTGTTTTCAGAAGCAGCTGATGCAGAAGATTCAACCAGCAGCAGCTCAAATGGTGAGTGTTCTAAACCATTGTCTCAGGAGACTTGGCCTGAATTGTACTAATAACCTCCTGATAAATTTACTAGTGAACATGGGCAAATACTCATTTTGAAAGGATTCACTAGTGTGATTTTACATAAACCAAGGCTTTAGCAAAGGAATTACGTTGATTTGTTTCTTTTTTCTAGTGTGATGTATTTGTAGTCCTCTTGGCTTTTGATTTAATGGGTTCAGTTTAATCACACTTCCCTGGGTGACACTTAATTATGACATCAAATCAATTACAACATTTAGAATAGTTCTCGTAGATCAGTGGGACAATGTACTAATGGGTCTGAGTGAGAACAAGTGTAAATGAGAGGCTTCAAGAATCTCTTGAACTTGGGTTGGGCCACTGGCAGGCAAAGGAGGAAACTTTAGAAAGCGCTGCTGCTAAGTTAAGGTTTAGAATGACTGACTGCTATTACTTTTTAGTACTTTTTACACTAAACTGAGAATGTAGTACTGATTTGGCTTTCCCCACTTTTCTCGCTTAAGGGAAAGTGTACTGTAATTTTCATGCAAATTCTCATGACGATTTGTCATTTGATTGCAGACTTCAGACTGAATATCCTGAGCCTTGATGATTTGGCACCAAATATCACCAGTGAGACAGCAGAATTAAAGCAGAAGGTAAGTGGAAAACCCCTACTAGACATATTTCCATTCTGCCTTTGTTTGGCGGAGGGTGGGTATTCTAAAATAAATACTTCTACTCGTAGGCGATCTGAGGTGGTGGGTGGGTCTCACTTGCTGTAAGGGTTAGATCAGGATTTTACAGTCTACTGAAACTTGACCAAATTCTTTTTTTGGTGCCTGCATTTCCTTACTAAATGTAACAGCACTGCACGGTTTGCAAGGTGACACAGAAAAGCAACGTTTTCATTTCCTAATAAAGCAGTAGCTTACTCTCAAAGAGATGCAGCGGAACAGATGAAGAATAATGGAGGCATATTCTAAGTTATATTTTGTTGACTCTCCTAACATACAGCCTTTTTGTTTTACAGGGGACAGACGTTCAAATTACTCAAGAATCAAACAGAAATCCAAAAAAAGATACATTCCTGGTGGAAAAGGACCAAGCTTCTCTTAAAATGACAAGTGAAGTAACTGGTGAGAATGATGCTTCTGAAGGGGATATTGAAAAAACTGTGACTGAAGCTGAAATCTCTGAGCATTTAAGTGGAATTTCTGCAGAGCTCCCTAGACACAAATGGGATGATCTTGATCATGACGAGAGAACTGTTAATTCAGAATATTCTGAAGACTTTGAAAGGTCTTTGTCTACAACAGACAGGGAATCTGTACCAAAAACCTCAGAGGAACATTCTGAGAGCTGCACCTATTCTGGAAAACGCCCATCTTCAGCATCGCCACCTGTATTGACCAGAGCGCGGCATGACCAGGTACACAGAGTAACTGTCAAAGAAACTGCGGTTCAGACAGTGGATCCTCCATTCACCTATTGCTGGCCGAAGAGTAAGTTCACAAGATATTGCCCTAGTCAGGCAATTTTTATGCATTTGTCTTTTTATTGGCTAGCCTAGTCAGCCTTGGTAGAGTTCTTAGTTTCAGTACTAGTTTCCCCTAGCTGACATTAAACAAAAAAACGTTCTAAAGCCCAACACTTTAATCTGCCATCCATTAAAAAAAAAGATTGGGATTGGACAACAGAGTTAGGAACTTGGAACTGGTTTTTGCTTAAAAAAAAAAAAAAACAAAAACAAAAAAAAAACAAAACAAAAAAAAAAAAAAAAACCCCAAACAAACCCAAAAAACAACAAAAACCCAAAACAACCCCAACAGAAACTCTGGATGGATGAGCTAGTGTTAGCACCAGAGCTTGCAATAGTCCAAGTAATATTCTCAAACGGAATTGAACATTTTCATTGTATCTTTACTATTGTAAACAATACTATTGTTACAAAAGCTATCACCCATCACAGAGTTCTCTTTTGCATTGTATTTATTCCTTGGGAAAGCACTGTGGCCTCATTTACGAGACAGACGTGACCTTTAACTGTTTCCGAGGGGTAGCTCGTTTCTTACCTTGCTTTACCTAAAGCAGAAAGCGGCAAGAGCCGCTTCTTGCCACACTCAAGGAGGAGAAAAGAGAAACTTGGGTGTGCTTGAAAACAGTCGCTTCCTTCAAGTACAAAAGCCTGTATTTTTACTGTGGCTGGGGTTAAAAAAGAGATGCCTTCCGCAATGGCCTGCGTTATGACTCTGAGAGTAAAGAAACTGTGGAGGTCATAGAACTATTTTAGCATTTTTTTTTCTTTTGGCTGACAGAATTCCCCGTTAGGCTCTACAGCAGTTCACCTGAGGCTGCGGGAGATGAACCAGGTTCTAGTGCTAAACCTCTCCACCCTCCAGACCCAGTAATTGTAATTTCATCCTGTACACAGCAAACACCTCGGCAGTGCTCGACCCGCCAGTAGGGAACAGTTACATTGACCCCGTCCCTATTGCCAGTCACATCATCAGCACAGATGCGGTAGAAGGTACTGAAAAACATGTTTCCTACTATTCTGTTTTACTGTATTTTATGCATCTAACCCCTGCTTGGGTTGTTCAGCCCTTACTATCTGACTGTAACGTATCACTGAAGTATATACTCTCCCTTTTTTGCAGCCTTGACAGCATACAGCCCGTCAGTTCTTGTGTTAAACGCTATGTTGAAACAGCACCTGATGTTGACTCAGCAGTTTGTAGAGAACATTCACCACCTTCACTTCTCCCTCGTGGAGTCATTAGAGAACGAGAAGTTCCACTACCATACCCTGGAAGAGGCTAAAGAGGTATTTCTGGTAGACTAGATAGCAGCCTAGCAAGAGTAAGCGTATATTCCTTTCCAACTGCTTCTAGTATTTGCAGCAAACAGATTTTCTTTGCATATTATTCATTAATCAGATGAAGTTCATATTATCATTGAATAAATGACTTCATAGAAGAATACTGTAATGCTTGTGCCCATATTAACAAGAAGTCAGGAGTTAATACAGTAAAGAGACTGAAGTCTTAACTGGAGGCCATAGTTTTGAAAGAAGCAGCTTTCTGCTGTAGCATTTAACTGTCCTCAAACAAGCAAGGATCTTCCTAATGCTGCAACAGAAGTATCAGTTTCTGTTACGAATATAGAAAAGTGCAGGTGTCTTGACATAAAGATTTATTATTTAATAAATACTAGACAGTCTTTAGCTACATAATAAAGACATTGGCATATTAACTTTTTTTTGCAGTACATCAAGAATCACAAATCCCCACCTCTAACACTTGAGCAAGCACGTGAAGAAATTCGGAAAGCACAGGAGGAAAAATTGCTTTGACTCTTCGAATTTGAAGTAAAATTTACATTTACAGCTCTCAAGCCGGAACAAGAAACCCTTCCAAATGACACAGATAAAAAGTTATAAACTGTGTACTGGAGGGATTTGTACTAACTGCTATGTATTTTATTATACAAAATTGATTTTCCTATATCTGAACGTGATATAGGGATAGGCCGGAACCTTCAGCCAGACTCTGTCAGTGTTCAGCAAAAAAAGAAATGAAGAAACCACTTCTCTCCAGCGGGAGGGCGGTAAGTCATCGCAGTACGCTTGTCTACCACGTGGATTGTGTGATCTGTGATCACAGTGGAAGTGAAAAGTCTGTACTACAGCACCCGAGGTGTACGACCACAGTAGAAAAACACCATACCCTGACTTTAGTGCCAAAGAGTGTTTATATATAATTAGCCTTGTCAGATTACTACAAAACCAAACACACACACAGTTAAGATCATTTCAGTACAAGGAACGCTTGTAGCCAACGTACTGGAATCTGTTTACTCTCAAATATGAGCCACCATTTTATTTTTATTAAAAAAAAAGTGTTTATTGGAAGGCAAAACAATAAAATTCACAAGTTGATAACATACAGGTGTCGTATGCTGATTCACAGACAGTTACAGTTCCACAACTACAGTAGATCTAGAACAAACTGATATTTCACCATATTAACTGAATGGGTTTAAGAGGGTTTCTGCTATACAAACAAATGACTCTGGAAGAGGTTCCCAGCACGCAGCCCTCTGGAGTGGAAGTGCAGGGTCAGGGCCTAACAGCGTCAGCTGGTGGTCTCTGGAAACAGTTACAAAAGGGGCTTTTTTTCCTCATTAAGATTAAACGAAGTTTCCAAGAACGTTTCATTGTTAGAAACTTGCAGAGCAGAGAAAATTGATTCTCTTCTATTCAACTAATTAGCTTTTATTATTAAAGGGTATATACAAAAATATAAAAAGCTTAAAGAATGTCTTCCATTACAAAGCATTGAACATCCCTTAGAGCGCTTGAAAAGCTAGAACGGTTAACCCTCGTGTTCTGACCAGAGTTGTGACTGCAGCAGCTGGTGTGTAGGGGCGTTAAGTTGTATGGTAGGTTCTAACAAGCTTGCACAGTGCTCATAGGTCACCTGTACTGGAACTAGATGCTTCATTCCCCATTTAGACATTAGGATACACTGCTCAGCATCAGTCTGACTTGATCCCAAGGCAGCACCCCTCCACTTCAAATAGAATTAACCTTTTGAGAGAAATAAACATACATTATGGAACTAGAGAACATATAACCATATCAGATAACGTCTGTATTCCACAGGAATGAATGAATCGCAATCCTGCACCAGGGAGAGCTTGACTGGGGTTTAATTCGAGTATAAAAGGGGTAACTAATTAAAAAATTTTGCAAAATAAATGGAAATCCTTAAACTTGCTAGACATGTCAGAGTTACGACTGGCCTTTTGTAAACACTAAACGACAAGTGTTGAAGTACATGTCATAGCTTTCCATTTTTCAACATAGTTTTAAAAGTAATTCATTTGTCACTTCCTCCAGACTTTAATCCGGATTTATACAAGTTTAATGTTTTGTAGAAGATGCAAGACATCTTTCTTCAGAGAGTCTTATTCGGGTGGTGGAGGGTCTTGCGTTTCACGCTTCACTGAAACAATAGGGAAAAGAGTTCTTACACATTCTGCAGGCACCTAAGCTGTCTGAAATGTTTCATGGAACGAGGGCTCTATTTATAAGGAGTTTTTCCTCCTGGGCTTTATTTGAACCCATTTTATTACACAGCTCTACTGCAGTCATAGGCAGAAGTGACTTTTCATTTCGCAGGCCAATTTTTCTCCTTTTAGTCATTGGCGAGTGTAGTTGTACGTAACAGACTCTCTGCAAAAATCCATCATTTGGGTAATTGTCTTTATCTCTTAAGAAGCACCTCCACTTTTTCTGAGCCCTTCCTGCACTACAGGGAATTGAATTCCCAGTTCTGGCTTTGGCAGGACACAGCGCTAACTGTAGGAAACGGAGCTGGGCAGGGCTGAACAGTAAGCGTGGTCTAACTTCATTCTGACCACCAAGCCCTTCCTGCTCCAGCAACCATCTCTCCTGTGACATGGCTCCCTCCGCTACCTTTGGGATTGCTCCTGGTTTTTGCAGGGTAACATTCAAAGAGGCAGGCTCTTGGTATTGCGGCCAGAAGTGGCTTACATGGGACAGGCTAATTAATTAACGTTTCGGAAATCGGAATACAACACAACTAAAACGGAAAAGATGCTGGGTTAATCGGAGGTTATGTCTACTTACCTGTTTTACTGTACCCGTTATATTAGAAAGAATTCAGTTACAGTCTCTTGATTTGGGTTTACAGTCTACAGTAAATAGGACAAAATCGCTATCAAGTCTATACAGTTTTTTAAATTGCTTAGTAACATTCACTTACATTCATCTCTGGCCTTCATGCGTGCGATAAACGAGTAACTTTTATTTCTTCGGTAGTTTTCATAAGGGTCATCTAATGCAACTCCCACTCCTTTATATTGATCCCATTTGTCTCGGATGTCCCCTCCTTTAATTGGATCCTGAATTCCTTGTTCCTTGGCTCCCAATCCACCAGATCCACTCCATCCTGCCGAAAGGAGACACCATTGCAATCCCATAGCTATTTTTTTTTATTACTAGAATTCTGAAGACAAACACAGACATTTTGGAAACAACCAAAGAAAGCGTCCATTTGATACAGCAGGATGGTAGCAGACTGCCTGAAACAACGTATGAGCAGTCCCATTTATTTCAAAAGCATTAATACGCAGCGATGCCGGGAGCTGACAGATATCAGCACTATCCCTAACAACCTTTAAGAGGGCAAGGGGAAAGAGAGCGCAAGCCCAGTCTGTCCAATCAACCCTGCTGATCTGCACCCTCGGGAGATGGAATACTTGGGGGAGGTTAAGTTCTGCTTGATGCCAAACTCACATCCCTGTCTTCCATATTCTTCCCAGAAAGGCAACTACCACCACTGCACCACGTCTGATGTATCTCTGAATATCCTTACGCTGACCTCGGCATACCAAGACATAATCACTTATCAACACACATTCATTAACTGCATCCAAGAGTTTGGTGCCTGATTTTGTTTCCTGGCTCGTGTAAGATTCCAGAACAGCGTCTTACCCATTTTCACTAGCATCTGATGGCCTTTATTTTCTTCTCCAAGTCTTGATTCTGGTATAGGAGGCCCAGAACTGGAGCCCAAACCAGCAGAAGAACTAAAGGAATAAAAAGAACAAACCAAGAATAAGCGACCCTATTCCGACACAAAGCAAGGTCATTTATATTCTGTTAAACATATAATCCCAATATAATCCCATCCACTCTACTAAACTATTCTTTTATAAAGCTATTAGATTATGGAGTTACAAAGGTGCCAGAAACACCCCACCTGCTTCTCAGCACAAGGGAAGTCAAACGCTACGGTCTTGCTAACACAGAGAGCACTCGGAGGATTCCTCCTGCTTCCCAGGAAGGCACACAAGGCCTTCAGGGTTGCACAGTGTTTTGTGATAACAAAAAGCGGAGTAATATTCACTCTATAAGCACATATAGCACATACATCATTTCGAAATCTGCTCTGCATCTTCTTTTCTACTATTTGTTGCAATGCTTAATATACGCAGTTTATGAGAAAAGCACACCCTTGTCTGTCCTTCTCCAAACAACCCAGGTGAAAAGGGAACTAAACAAAGAAAAGCTTACGGAGGAGTGGGGCTGCGAGACCGGGACCGGCGCCGCCTTCCTGGCGAGTACGATTTCGATCTTGATCGTGACCGCGATCGCGAGCGGCTATGAGAAGAGCGGGACCTGCTCCGGCTTCTGGAAAGGGAGAGCACACGAGATCAGATGCACGAGTTAGTAGAGCAACACCCAGGGTTCCTCATTCAGCCCTGAGGGCTGGGTTTTTCCAACCCCCCCCAGTTCCCAAGACTCAGCCCATTGCACTCTACCTGGACTGAGAGCGTGAATAGGATCGTGATCGAGAGCAAGAGCGAGATCGTGACCTCGAATAGGAGCCAGATGATTTTGAAGATCGTGAATTGGACCGGGAGGATGAGCGACCTCGGCTTTTAGACCGACTGCGAGACCGAGAAGGCCCACTGCGTGGAGAGAAGCAGAGAAACCCCAGTGAAACTCCTGGGAGAAGCACGAGAAATGCAAATATACCTCTGATCAAATTCAAATTACACACAAGTACTGTATTTCTGCAGACAATCCAGTGAAAACTCGAGTGTGGCAAAAACTATTTTCTGCAGATTAAACAGAAATTCCAGCAAGTTGAACCCAGTTATTCCATCAGCATGTTGCTGAACAGACTTTCCCTCTGCGTTTAGCCCAAGGTATCCCTAGCACCTTGCAAATGAACAGCATGCATGAGAAGGCAGCAGACACGATCTCTCACCTATTTCTCTTCTCCTGACCTTTCCTCCGCCTCGCTCTCATTTTAGCTCTGAAGAATTCGTACAGTCCATTCTGTTCCCAGCCTTCACTGCAATAAATCAACCACACATAGAACCGACATCTGTAAAATTCTACTTTGATCAAGGGAGACGTTCAGGGTTTCCACTGGATTTTGTAGGGAACAAAGGACCTGGGCAGAAAGGTCTCACAAATCTCAGTATAAGATCAAACAGCGTGTGCAGTTTAAAATACAACAAGAGCAGTCATTTCAGCATTAGAAGAGCGAAGACACAGGCGAAGGAAGAGAGAGGCACTTCGTGGTTTGAGACAGCTTCTTAGGGCATTTTCCTTACCATATTGTTAGCTAATCCTACTCTTACCTGTTTCTAGGCCTGTCATGAGAAGGTGGGCTATAAAATGCCTCAACCGCAGCCAGTAGTCTCTCACTGGGGGGCATTGGGGGTGGAAGACGTATATCTTTAGGATCTAAAGGTTTATACTCATGATCTTCAAGCTGCCGGAAACAAAACAAATTACATTCGTGTCATGTGTCATGGGGTGGCTACCTGAAGAGATAAATATAGATTTAAATGTGTTGGGACCTCACATTTCACTATTGGATAAAAAACGGTCCGGAAATAAGGATTCTGCAGATGACCCAATGCTTTCTTGTGCTATCACTACCATTTTGAGTTCTACGAGAAAAGCCTGCACTACACATGTTGCAGCATTAACTGGATCGCCAGGTAGATAAAAATGCAGATCTCATCTATCCACCTTTGTGATAACAGTGGCTGGATGGATGCCTGGCAAAAGCTGGCGTATGCTGAGAGTAACACAAAGTTAGAGATGGAAGAGACCTATTTGTTCACCTCAAACACAGAATGCGTAAATGTATATACCCCCGAAGGTGCTGATACAGATACATTTCCTGTTCTCTACCATTCTTTGTTTCTATACGTTAACATTAGTGTTGCAAAACATCTTTGTAAGAAACTCTGAATACCAAAAACTAGTACACAGTGGCCACGTCAGAAATGCAAGGTCCCTCTGGCCATCTGAAAGTCACTGGGGATTTCTATTTTCTAAAAACGAGGGTAAGATTTTCAAGAGTAAATTAGTCTTTCACATATACGAGCTCAACCAGCTTTCAGTGGCACACAACACTTGAAAATGTTACCATTTTCACTACCTTCCCCCCCCGCATACCCTGCAACGACTTTGGCTAATGGTTGCTGGATGGAAGGACTTGAAATTATAAATGTCCACGTTAAACTGTCCCTAATATGGACCGTGGGAATTTCATCTTTTAATCCTACTCGCCAGGGCCCATTGCAAGCACTTACTTTTACAAGCGGAGCCATCAGTCCAGCAGGAAGATCAAAGTAGGGAACATTTGGCACCAGACTAGGATCATCATGGTTCATGTGAGGGGGGCCTTGTCGCCGCATGTGAGGAGGCTGCCCGTTAAATCCATGCGGGGGAGGCCCGAAATCAGGGTGCTGTGGCCCTCCCCAGGGAGGATGCTCGCTGATTCCAGGGTGAGGCAATCTGTGACCAGGGTGGTGATGAGGAGGTCCAATTTCTGCAGAGTAGGAGGATTAAAACGTTTTATTTAGCTACAGAGAAAGGAAGGCAATCAAAGATGTACTTCAATTAGTGCAATTATCCTAGAAAACAATCTTGGCACCCAGAGCCTTGCAAATCCAGAAAAGCAACAGAACTGAAGAACTAGAGGCTGGCTACAGGTCCACATTCATGAATATCTTGCAGTGCATCTCCCTCCCTGGCCATAGCAACCGCTCGCAAGACAACAGGATACTTTAGCCCTAAGCCACCGCTTCCTTTGGGACATACCGCGGTCAGAAAGTACCACAAGAAAGATATGCTCAAGAACAAAAGGTTTCAGTTGCAGCAGGGCAGCTACTGCTGGGGTCTGTTTCTGAAGCCTAAATACACAATCGTGGCTTAGCATGGACCTGTAATTAGTTCTGTCTCTGTGCCAAATCAACATATAAAAAGAAATAAATATGGCAGGAATTAACTCACATGAGCAGGTGACAAGAAAATACTTTGTTTAAAGAGGCGTTTCGAGAAGAGGTAGAGATAATATCCTGTTAAAATAGAGAAGTGAATGACATCCATCCAATCACTGATGGACAAACCATTTGCCATGAACGCCAGGATACCCTGCGGAACTCATTGCACTACACAGAGAAAAATGCAAGACTGAAAATCAACACCTTCTGCAGCAGGACCAACAGATTTTCCAAGAAAAGCCATTATAGCCACTGCCCAATCTTCAGCCAGTGCTATTTGACTCATCTTCATCAGAACTTGAAACCAGTGTGTTGTCATTGCTTCACTGCTTTCCTAATTTTAGCCATCTGGTTTAGTAGATCCCCTCCTCCAACAAATTTATTACATGAAACGACAGATGTTTTGGATCACTGCTACGATCCAAAACAGAGCATCCTTTTTGAGCTTAAACCTTAATTCCCCCAGGACAAGAAAAGCTGTTCCCCCTACTCACTACCAGAACTCTTAAAAAACCAACCAAAAACCCAGAGAAAAAGAAGAAAAAAAAAAAAAGAGAAAACAATCTCTACTGGAGAAGTTAATCTCAATCCTAAATATAAGCTCTAATTCATTTGTTTTCAATGTTTTTTGGACTTGGGGAATTGAGACTCTCTTAAAATAGCAACTCCTACACAGCAGCTTAATTGCTCTTTTAAGTGGCTCGTCATACAGAACCACAGTGATCTTTAGACTTTACACTGATAAGGATCATTCCAGAATAATAATAACTTCTGCATGTGAAATAGAAACTACATCGGGGCAGAACTAAACCAGACTTCATGAGGGAGCCCGCAGCCAAATCTGAGCCACAAAGCCCAGGGAGGCAGCGCACTGACTACACTCTCAGACATCCCTGTGTTCCAAGCAAGACAGCAAACCAATCAAGAAAGGAGAACTGGAGGTAAGGATCATTTCACAGGCACTACCAAGCCACACCACATTAAGGCAGATAGAGAGCTTTTCAGTGAAAATAAAGAGAAGGAGGGCGTGGATGAATGTATGCAAAAGAACAAATGCTTCCAGCCTGGCTTCCTCCAACTTCCTCCATCTACAGGGGGCACCGCTGAAGAGCCCTCATCTATGGCCTGACGCAAATTCCATCTCCTGCACAAGGAAATGCTGCTTCTCACCTTTGAGCTTACTACTTTTAAAGTGAAAAAGTCACAAAAGGGGTGCCTGTAGAGATGCTGACTTGAGTTTGGATTACAATTTCTGGTTATCTGCATCCATTAGGGAAGGAAGACTCAGAAAGCAAAGCAGCATCCAACCCTGCACGTATTTCCTTATTGAGTCGTTAGCAGTAGCTTCCCAAACCCCCAAACTCAACATTTCTCAGGAAAACCACAACAATCCACCAGAATAAGGTGTCACCCCAAAGCACTACATAATTTTGTAATGGCAATCAGCATCGCAACATAAGAAAACCTGGCCTGGTACACACTTTACCTTGAGGAAAATCCCCCTGGGGATAATCAAAACGATGAGGATAAGGAGGCCTTTCAAAGGGATGGCGAGGTGGAAAATCATCCTGCATGAAGCGAGGTGGAAAGCGGTTGAAATTATGCGGATGCGGGGGCTGGTTGAATTGGGGATGTTGCTGATGTGGAGGAAATGGGCCTCTGAAGTGAGGTGGCCGCTGCATTCGAAATGGAGGTTCCCTTTGACCCCCACCCCATGGAGGTTGTTCATGCTGGTTGTTCCACGGTGCTTCAAACTGGTTGTTCCAAGAAGGATCGGGCTGGTTGTTCCATGGTGTCTCTCGTTGATTGTTCCAGCCTTGATCTCTCTGTTCATTCCACATTCCTTCATGGTTGTTATTCCATGGAGGGCAATGAGGTGGTCCCTAGTGGTGAAGAAAAGAAGCCTGGTCATTAGGCTACAAAAATAAAGAATGTAATAAAAACAATCTACCTTTTTTAAGTAGCCTGTAGGCAACACGCCCAAGTGAAAGAACGTTCCAAATACAAGGTCTGAACAACTGCAGCTTCAGAGAAAAGACAGGAAAAGATCAAACTGTTACTGAACCAAACAGCTCTGTACTCAAGGCAGTACTTCTTGTTCTGCTCGTTTATAGGGAAAGAGTGATGGTCGACAAACTTAAATACAATTTATCCTTTGCCTTTAACCGGGTTCAGAATGAGAAAGCGTGGCGTCTGAACCTGGATTTATAACTTCCACAGCTTTTCACCGCACTTCCACAACCCGGATGGTCATTCTGAACCTCCACCTCCCTCTACATTTTCTTTCAGAACTGTTTCTTACCTGTTGTTGACCCCATGGTGCAACAGGGTGAGGTTGGTCAAACCAGGGTGGTTTATTTGGAGGAATCTGATCATGAGATCCAGGGCCACGTGGTCCACCAGAGGCAGGATCCTGCACTCCAGACCCTGTTGCGTCATACTCTGTGGAACCGGCTAGGGGTAGCTGAGATTTACCATCATCTGAAACAAATTGGAAACTATTATAAGCATCCAGGTCACACGCAGCCAATAAAACACCAGCACATCTACAACAGGCTCTATCTGAATTTTGTTGGATGTGTAAACGTTCTGCAGAAACCTATTACTGGGAGAGAGGATTTCTGATCCGTTTAACATTTGTCTCTGGTTCTTTTTATATTCCAGTATCAGACCATGCTGGCTGCAAGCCTCCAAACAGTTTCAGGTTTTTGCCTGAACCAAACCAGCAGAGCACCTCACTACTAAAAAAAGAGAAAAAAAAAAACCCACCAAAAAAAAAACCCCAACAAACCCAAAACAAAAAAAAATAAACAACCTCACAGTGCTGCCACCCACCGATTTCTGCACAGGTCCCCAGAACAGGTTAGTACCTGCTTGTGTAACGGGAGCAGATGGCGGAGCAGAGGCTGGTGCTGCTGCAGGGGCCTGAGGTGGGGGCGTTGATTTCACCTCGTTCTCTAGTGGTGGGATTTGTATTTGTTGCTGCTGCTGCTGTGTTAAACTGTTCACAAACTCTTCATGTTGAGTTTTCAGGTTCTGTATCTGCTGTTGGAAGGCTACTTGTACAGGCTGTACTACCGTTGCATATTCAGTGATCAAATTCGCCTGATAAAATGAGATAAATTAAGAAGAACAGCTTAACGCCACACCTGTAACAGTTATCCTCTCTGCTCATGCAAAATCTCCTACATTGCTCTCCACCCCCTCCCAAGAAATGCACGAGAATGCAGGACAACCTGCTGGCAGAAGGACCTACTCACGCTATGAAGCTCCGTGAAGATTTGCAAAATATTCTCTGCAGGCTAGAACTGTCTCTACTAATGCCTAGCTTTCAAATACACCTAAAATCAACAGCATTCATTATTAATGCTAAAAATGAATAGCTCCTGCTGCCACAACAATTTTTATGCTTAGTGTATACAATTTAAAGCTATGGTTTCTTTAGTTTCCTTTTTACCAAACATTCCTTTCCATAAAAAAGGAACACACTGTCAAACACGTACATGACTAGTAGTTACCAAATGCAAACAGTCTTTCCGGGATCGTATCAGCAGCCGGATTATTGAATGTTTGAAATAACAAGGTTATGTTTTACATTATTTTTGTAATCCCTTGTAAACGACTTTGCGGGGGGGGGGGGGGGGGGAAGGGCGGTGGTGGTGGAAAGATTAATATTTACCTTTAAAAAAAGGAAAACATTTCCTAGGTTTGTTTTAAAAATATTTACATTAATAAGAAAAATGTTACTTTTCTTTTGTGGCTAACCTGGTACTGGCCAAGTCCAAGAGCCGGGCTCTGTAACTGCTGAATAATTGACTCATCAAAGTACCCATTTTTCTCCCATAGCTGAAGAAGCTGCATGAATTCAAGAGTGAAATGTTTTTAGAAATGATGAACAATAAAAGAAAAATTGAGGCACAGCATTTTTATGTCTCTAGCTTTGTCAAAAGACCTACGATTTTGGCACTTGTCTTTGAACCACCAGAGATTCCGATGCATTCATCATTACAATAACTTTTAAATAAAGCCTAGGTACTGTTAAGCTCTAGTTTAAACCTGAATTAAAGCACATCCTGTCGTAGACTTTATGAAGACAATCGCACTAGAAAAGTCTCCGTGGTCCTCCTCCGTCCTCATATTTGTGACTTTGCCTAGCACTAACCCAACAAAGCAAAGCATACAGTTAAACCGAAACCAGATACTCACTCTGGCAATTTTCTGTTGCTTATCCTCCTCCACTGCTAGAAAACTGGTACAATAAATAGGTACAACCACCTTCTGTAAAGCAGCCAGAAGATCTCGGGCTTGCTTCCGCTGGCTTCAAAAAAGGAATGGGAAGAGTTACTGCCTTTCACTGTAACACTAAGAGCATTGTAATATTCAATTCATCCCAACTTCTGCTACACTAAAAGCAGTGGATTCATAAAACAGAGAGTTCCCTCCTCTATATTTTTGCTGGAAAGTCTTGCCTGGAGTAAAAATATTAAAATGGTAAAGCTGAATTTGATTATTAAAGCACTAGATCTTTGTGCCAGCTATGGACATCTTAAGACAGTTGCTAAAAATAATGAACATGTTAAAAATAAAAAGTGACTAGTCAAACTAACGAGGTATCTAGCGGAGAGAGACTTCACCAGATGAATCAAAACATCAAACTGAACACAACAATTTAATTCTTACCAGTGATGCAATACATCATTGATTAAGTAGATTAAATGTAACCGAAGCTCAAAGTGAGCTCCTTCTGCCGTTATACGATTTCGCAGGTGCCCAGCCATCAGCTCACAGTGTGCCGGAGATTTTGCATTACTAAACATCCAGTTCTTGCCAGCCTTAGAAAAGCAAATTTAAAATATTTTAAGTTAGTCTAATGTGTTCGCATCACATGGACTTCCTAGAACTCTGAAATAACTGCAAGAAGGGAAGTTTTCAAGTAACAGCTATCATCTTACCCACCACACAACATAACAATAAAGCTGCTGTTTACTATACAGACAATCTCAAAATTCAAATTATACTTAATCCACAACACCGCCAAATAACCGTTCAGATTTAGATCACTTACCGAGATCGCGTCTTTCGTACAAGTGTCAATTATTGGCTGCAACAAGTTGTCAAATTCGTTCATATCTAACTGGGTTTCCTCCAAAACCTTCTGCATTTGTTGCTCAATTGCAAGGGCTACTGCTGATGTGACTTGTTCCTGAAAAAAAAAAAACAAACCCAGAATAAAAACATAATAATAAAAGAAGAATTATATTACATCCAATGTTCTTTTGAAGAACCAAGCTCCTGTATCCCCGCCCACTTAACCATAAGTAGCTATCTCGAAGACCAAGACCTTTTCCAAGCAATGTGACCATATATAAATGTTTCAGTTATGTGTTTTTGAGAAGACTCTTCTCATTCTCCATCATGAAAAAAACGTCTCCATCATGAAAAAAATAATTGTGGGAAGCTCCTAAATGTACCAAACGTAATCTAGGCACACTGCCTTCCTCCAGGAACTCTTCAGTTTGGTTCCCAGCAGCTTTAACAGCAAAACATCACCTGCAAAAACCAACTAGACCAAAGCACGCAGTTCCACCCCTAATCAGAATCCACCTTAGAACACTGCAAGCTGCAATGTCTTGCAGTTTCCAGCAACCTACAGCATTAAACAAAGATTAAAGCAGTCACAATGTATTCCACTCTGCAACAAGGTTTTTCGTACAGTAAATAAACTGGTTTCATTATCAATCTCGCTAGCACATCAGATCCGTCTGTTTTAAGGAGATGACGGCAGTTGCCACAGAACAAAAATAAGCAAGCAATACTCCCTCTCCTCACCAACACGCGATGCCGTGACCACTGGTCAGATGGAAACCTTCCTCCCCCACTTCACCCCTAATTTTTACAGCCACTGGCAGTCTAGGATAAACTGGTCGAGCGCTTATCTTAAACCAACCTGTCTCATAGCAAGGAGATGCTGCTCCTGCTGCTGCAGGTTCCACTGACTCTGCTGGATAAGTTCCTCCACCGAAGGAGTGCCCTGAGGAGCTGGGATAGGTGCAGCCGGTGGGAGAGACGGTTGTGGCAGTGGCTGGATCTGTGCAGTAGCCTCGATATCTTGACTTTGCTTGCACAACACTATCGGACAAAGTAAACTTTTAAAGTAAGCCTCAAAGAAATCTGCTACCACCAGCTCACGCTCAAAACCCGCGCTGGTTCCAAAACAGACCCTCGCTCTTTAGGTAATTGCTTAACACAAAATGGAAACTGTGGAGTCGAGGGTGGATGGCGCAAAAGGGGAGTATCAGCAACTCCTTGCGTGCTTCGAGAGGAATGACTCCAACACAAGACCAGCCCCTGGAGCTGCTGCGCTGGACCACGCTGCTCCTGAGGGCCCTCCGGGTGCTGAACCCCGTCCCACCGCACGGCCGGTACCTGCGGCGCGGCCCAGCCGACCTCCAAACCCACAAACGGAGCGGGGGGGGGGGCGTGAGGAGCCGCCGGCGGGACTCGGCCAACTACCTGGAGCTTAGAGGGCAGGAGGAGGCTGCAAACCAGTCCTGGCGGGTCAGAGCGGGGCCAGGAGGGAGAAAAGCGGCTCCGCCAGGCGGGGCCGGCAGCGGGGGCCGCGGGGGAGGGGAGCAGCGCCCGGGGCCGGCCCCGAGCCGCCGGCCCGGCACAAGCCGCAGGCCCCACTCACGCTGCTGCTGCTCCAGGGCCAGCTTGTACTTGTAGTAGCCGTAGAAGTCGCCCCCGAAGAGGAAGGAGAATTTGGGGTTCTCCTTCTGCTTCTCCATCGTCATCTTCTCGAACTCGGGCCCGTTCCGCGCCACGAACTGCGCCAGCTTGTCGATGACATTCCGCAGCTCCTGGTCTGTGGGGAGGCAGCGCCGTCAGCCCCCGCCGGCCCGGCCCGGCCCCGCTCCGCTCCCCCCCGCGCCCTCCCTCCCGCCCCGTCCCCGCCCGGGCCGCGCTCACCGTCGGGCGGCAGCGGCATCTCCATGGCTGCGGGACAACGGGCCAACGGGCCGCCCCCGCCGCCGCCGCCGCCGCTAGGCCGCACCGGCCGGAAGTGCCGCGAGAGGCCAGGCGGCACGCGCAGCCGCGCTTTACGGCCCCGTCGCTATGGAGACGGCGCGCGGCGCAAGGCAGGTGCGGCCGTTTCTCCTCACACCCTCCCGCGCGCCGCGAGCGGGAAGAGGCGCCGTGAGGGGACGATCGGGACCGGGACCGGCGGGGAGCAGCCACCGGCACCGGGCCCAGGGGCCAACCGCGAGCCCGGGGGTAGGCCCAGGCCCAGGCCCGGCCGTGTGCGGGCCCCCGGGGCAGGGCCTCGGGCCGCGCTGTCACTGTCGCAGGAGCCGCCTCAGCTCGTAACTCGCCCTTCCCCAGCGCCCCGCCGCCGGTGCAGCCGAGGTTTGCACGTACATCGCCTTCGCCGGCCGCTGAGGGAGAAGCTGCTTCTGGGACGCAGCGTGCGAGACCTCGTCCTCCCCGAGTACCTGCAGCAGAGCTGCTGGCTCACTCCAGCTCAACAAGCATGTGATTCCTCTGCTTCTAAAACACCATGTCCAAGCTGCAATTCCATTGCCAGAAATTACTAGAAAGCAAGCACGTCATTTGACATCTGTTTCATCTTAGGGGACAATCCATTGCAGCAGCACTTAAGCTACCTAGACCATTGGGACGGTGTAAAAAGGAATGCGGATGTGTAGGACGCTCCATACAGAGCAAATTGAACTTGAGATATGACTGTTACGGAAAGAAAGTACAGATGCAATGCAGGGACATGTTAAGTAATACTTTAAGGAAAGAAAGCACTGTTGCTTTCCTTAAGTGACTCCATTTCTTTATGCAGTTAAAACTAACACGTTCAGATTGTTTCTGGTTCTTACCTTAAACTTTCCTTTTGCACCCGATGCTTAATTATCTTTCAAAATGGGATTAAAAATACGCCACATTTACACACCTGCTGGATTCAGGAAAACATTCCTTCAAAAACAAGGTACTGATCTGATCAGCTTCACACCCTAGTCAAGAGGTACAAGGCATGGCATAAATTGCTCAACTCCCTCTACTTACACGGTTCAAAAAAACCCAACAAAAACCCACCACACTTGGAAGACCGTTTATATGAGAACAAGACATCAAAACTCAAAGCGGGGCCCACATAATTTCAATGTCTTAAAATTTTTGGAAAACAACCTAAAAGTGGAAGTGATCATCTGGGAATCATAAGAGGCCAAAAGCAAACCTGGGTATCCTAACACTCATCTGGAGCTGTAATCACCATCTTAAGTTTCAGGCATTAAATTACACTTTACAGGATTTCCAATCACACAGATAACACGCACAGACATCCTCACAAAAAGGCAGAACTTTTTATTCTTAACAGGACAAACCATGAAGACCCTATAAGAAAGACGGATGTTTCCACGTATCCAAGTAAAAAATAAACACCAAAAAACCTGCAAACACAGACTCTGATCATGATTCTACATCACTCTGCAGTCCTGGAAATTGAGACAGATCCCAGAAGACCAGATTAAGTTCAAATCTTAGCTCATACTTAAAAATAAGAGATTTTTCAAGATTCCTGCTGCCGCCTTCCATCCCAACACAAATGTTACTGCTTTGCACGTCGGAGTCTACGCGGTCACCGTCAGGCTGCCACGTTCCTCAGCACGCCACAAGGGTTTATCCAAAAAATGCCCCAAAAGCGACGGTTACCTGATAGAGGTGTCCACCAAAAACCACCTGAGCACCTGATTGATTTTAGACAGGAAAGAGTCCCAGTACCTGGAAGTCAGCATTGTGGTTTCTTCCCATCATCCCATAGGGGATCCCAGCTTCAGTCGCAGTATCGACAGGCTGGAGGGGGTGCGTCGCAGGCAAGCTGGCTGAGTAACATCCGGAACTTTACAGAATGACGGAGTTGAGATAAGAATAGGAAAACTAATACAAAAGTGTTCACTTGCTTAAGTGCCAGATTTCATACAGTAAGGAGCGCGGGGGTTTTTTGGTAAAACCACCCATATTTGCATCGATTTATAGGGTACTAACATAAAAAAAAAAAAAAAGATGGGTGGTGACTGCCACCTGCATATTTGCACTTGCATATCTACATAAAGTGAATGTATCGTACACCTGTGATCTCAGGATTAACACATTTGAAATTTTTACCAGCCTGTACCATCACCACAGATATTTCAGAATTATTTTTAACAACTTACAACGTGGTTCAGAAACGGAAGCCTTAGAAAAACACAATTTTCCCTTTATTTGTATTGCACCTTTTTCACAAATAGCTACATGGCAGAAGTTTCTTCTGCTGCAAAATGCTACATCAGAAAAATGTGGGTTTGAACACACATGAGACAGAAAAGGTCTTGAGCTTTAGGAATCATCATGGGTTGACCCCAGATTACCAATACTAGTTTTACAAATCACTGTACACCTACAAAGCCTAAGTATTGCCTCAATTTTATTTAGCATTCAGGTATTTAAAAAACACAAGTATTTTACCAGATGATAAAGATGCTGTAATCACTACTGGGTACTAAAATTGAATCTGCAAGGGAAATATTTTCAAGAGATCTTCAAAGAGCACCAGATGCTCTCCGGAGCCAGAAAACCCACGTGTAGTAGGGAATGATTGGTTTCTTTCACACTGGTATTTCTAGAACTATCCAGGACTGTTTTGGGAATAATTTCCCAATCTTGCCATTTACATGTATGGAAATGCACAATGGAAATCACAACATTTCTAAGGATACCAGTGACTAGTGTCCTAACGCTAGTTATGACATCCAAATGATCGTAGTTTCAGTCACATCACCACCCGGTAAGGTACCACACCCATACGGCAAAACATTAATCCGGTTTCTCACAAGTGGCCATTACGACTAATGCATGGCACTCCCAAAGCTTCCTGGAAGGAAAAAAACCCAAACCATCCCCCTCACTTTGATTTAATAACAGCGTCATTATACACGATTGTCTAGATATGCCCTTTTTATTCCAGTGTTTCCATACTTTCTACAGACCTATGTACATAGTTAAATACGTCATTAATTTACAAATCATGTTAAAACAAATGTTTCACCTTGCCAAACAAAATCTCGCAGCGGTCCAAGATTAAAATATATATTACAACAGTATCAGAAACTTCCTTTACCTGAATGTGGGCAATATTGCTTAAGGACTCGGATTCAGGTACTCAGCAAAACCACCTCCTGTAACCGATTCACTTAACCGTTTTAATTATAGGTTCTACCATACAAAATAATCCCTGTTGACCACAGGCCTGAACTAGAAGAGCAGGAACACTGTCAGGCAGTCTCCAGGGAAGAGATTCACTCTCTGGGCCCTAAACGGACGATATCCTCATTCTGGGTCAGTCCCTTTTTGCTCTCAAGTACAGTAGTTTTGTTTCAGAGACACAGCAAGGCCACGAGCCCAGACGGCAATTTGGGACAAGGTATTTTCAACAGAAAGCCCTCGACAGAAAAAGCTGAGCTAAAGAACTGCCACAGTAAGTCTGCAGCGCAAGCTTTCTCTGAAAACAGTTGCAAAAAAGATCTGGTCCTTTAAAGGAAACCATCTAAATATATTTAACAAAGCCTCTGATCTGTGACTAAGGTGTGCGGAGCTTTATTCCAAGTAACAGTTCAAGTTGTATGAAGACAGTACAGCGGCGGACATACCGGAGGACGTACAGGTGATCTCACAGTACGCCTGTACCTCCCTGGGACCCCACTGCTACTTTTTGCTGGTATTTCACCCCCCTGTGAAGTAGGGAAGAATCAGCTCCATTTTCCAAATGGGAAACTGAGGCACAAAGAGCACAACTAAGCGTTTGCAGGAGTCTAAACAGTTTACACCTAGCTCCCTTTGAAAGCAGTTGGAGAACTTCAGCCCCTCTTAAAAATCTCGGCCTAATATCTCATCCTCAAATCAGTCTTTTGCAGAGCCAGAACCTAATCCAAATCCAGCATTCACACAATCCTTTTTACATGTATGTAAAAGCACTTAAATACTGGGAAGTGAGCCTTAGAAATACACATTCTGCATTTTCCCCATATTAAAAAGAAATAATTACACATAAATTAATACTGGAACAGGCAAAAGAGATCTCATCTGAATGACTGCTTTTCCTCATTATCTTGTTAACCTGGGTCAGGGAATAATGTATTTAGATTTTCTGAACTAAAAGCCCAAGTTCTAAGCTAGCACGAACAGGTTCAACTCCAGTCAAATCGAGGAAGTTCTGCTCACAAACATTAGCAGCATATTTAACCCATCTCTGGCGTTTCAGAAGGGCCATTTCCTCTTTTGGACTGTATGGTGGAAGGCAGTGTACATAACTACCTCCAGAGTCAGCCAAAAGAATAAGATCGGGTTGACTTTGCACTTAAAAATAAATTCTTTATTATCCAGAAAGGAGCCAAATCATCATCTCACATCACAGAAATGGTCATTTGTAAAGCAATAAATAAGTGGAGGGAGTGTTCTGTACCACGCCCTAAATTTTGTCACTGGGATCTAATACCCCTCTAGTAAAAATGTAACACTTGTGCTGTCAAAAAAGTCACTGTACAACAGCTTTTCATTAAGGAAAGAAGGCCCCTAAAATCTTCTTTTACTAAAGTAATAACGATAACAATCTGATTCAGTGAAACCCACGTTCAAGCGGTTTCATTCCTTTCATGCACAAATGCAGTATCTGACGCACAACGATCAACTTGTCTAGAATTAAGTACGTTCATTTACACTGACGGAATCAGTCCTTCTTAACCATAAATGATCTATTTACTGCTGATTCAAATAATTTTTTCTTAACAATTTACTATTCGAGCTTTCAGCGGAAAGTGGAAATCAGGCTAAATGCACACAGCAACTCCAACAGCAGTAATTAAAGAAAACAAATAGGGGCTGAAAAGATAGACTTAAGAAACTACTAAGAATGATGATTATGCAAATTAATGCATTCATAATATATGAATAATATAGGAGTGCATAATTTATGCATAAAACTGAGAAGAAAACACCTCAAACCTTTCGATTTCTAAAGCAACAAAAGAGTTTTGTAAGAACAGGTGTGAAGCAAGTAAAAAAAAATCGTAATATTCCAACCACTTTATTTGTGCAGGTGTTTTCTGCATTGCCAAGGAAGAGCGATGTCTGGAGTTCAGGGCTACGTTATTGAGAAAACAATTATGATCTTAAGGTCTGTTTGTTTGTTACCTACAGTGACTGGGACAACAGTGATTTTAGAGAATTCTGTTTCTCTATGCCTGAAGTACGCTCCTTGAAGAGATCAATCTTTCTACTGTCTACTCTTTCAGAGACACCGCTGGTTCGTCGTCAAAACCTGAAGGCATAGGCACAAAGGTAATTAACACCCACGCGAAGTTTCGTAGTTGCTCGAGCTGAATTCAGGTCTACCTGTCTGCAACTGGCACACGTAAGTCAATCCCCCTCAGACAGACAAATCCTCATAACCAGAAGTACGCCTTAGTTTCACTTCTTTCTGAAAGTTTCACCTAAGTATCATTAAAACGTATCAGAGGACCCATTAAAGGGGATGTTACCAGCATGGAAACAAAATACTGGCCAGAATTTAGCTGCCAAAAGAGTAACCAGTTGACAGACTCTGAAAAGGAGCAGTGACAGCAGATATTTTACTCTGAAGGTTTGTACGGGCATTTCACCAGAATCTCTGTACAAGAGCTACACTGTGCATTTAGTTCCAGTGTCAGATCTAGCTGTTTCACGTTTAACGGTCTGTTTGGCAGAAGCTGAAGGTCTGTACCGCTTTCACTACGCATGCATCTTCCCTTCTGCAAAAACTGTACAATAAAATGGCTTTACATTCATGGATGTACGAAAAGTTTCTGATAATGTGGGGGACACGTCGATATCACAGTCTATACCTGTCTGCCAGGATTCTATATATCAAAACGATTTAAGTTGTAGGTCGTTGGATAGTTTTGCCGGTTATACTGGAAGTGGTCTGTTAAGGTATTGGTTCGACCGTACTGATAGTCTCCGTGTTGTGCAAATGCCGTAAGTCCGTTCTGCGACTTTTCAGGAGTGTTTCGATGCCGGTCCAAATTCACAAGGTCTCCAGTTGTAACTGGAAGGAGATGCTTCTTTGCTTCTTGGTTTGCATCATATTTTGTCTAGGAAAGAAAGGAAGAATGTTTTTCTTAGATATCACCTAACATATTTGTATACCTAGAAAAAAGCACAGAGTTTTACAATTACGCTACTATCTATGCCTGTTAGTCTTAAAATGTTAGTGACTCCGAATAAAAACCTCATTCCTCTCATATGCCACATCAGTAAGCTGCTCTTTTGCTCAAGAGATTTGAGTGAGTTACTTCCCAATCCTCATTTTTCAAGAAAACATTAAAATGAAAATTTCAGTTTGTCAGAGACCTAACAGCCAGCCTGATCCAGGAACCCGAGCACCTCGCTTTCGGTGATGTACATACCTCCTCTGCAACGAAGTGTTATGCCACGCATTCTACGTTTTTGTTCTGCTAGCTGTCAACTTGGCGTACAAAAAACTCATTCGAAGCTACTAGACTGTTTCAAGGGAGTTTCCTGAAAAAATAAACAAACAAACAACCCCCTTACCTTGTTATATAAGAAGACCCCCAAGATAGCCGTCATCATTCCGAGGACGTTGGTGCTCGTAACTGGATTGCGAAGCATTATAAGGGACACTGTGATAACCATGATTCTTTTTGTGGCATTTGCGACAGAGTAACTTAGTGGGCTGATCAGGTTAAGAATACTGAAGGCAATGACATTCTGGGCAAAATTACAGAATCCACTGATTATAAGCAGCATCAAGGTCCAGGACCAATGAGACATCGTGCTCTGTTATAAAGGCAAACGTTACAAGAAAAATTACCTCAGGTTTCAGGTAAGAGACAAAAACACAAATACAACTCGAGTCACTTCTTACCTGCCTTTGACAGGAAGAACAGCCGCAGCTGGACTCTACGGAGGCACCCGAGTATGTTACGTTATGCAACTACCACCTCAGAAAACATCTCCCTGCGTACTCGTAGCACGTGCTCTGGGTGCATTTGTTCCTGTCTCCAGCTAATAATTGCTAAGATTTACACTGCCACCTAAGCTACGTCTCCTAACCCGGACATGAATTCTCACGATAAACACTATGCTTATTTTTTTATATTGTTTTGTGAAACAATCTGCAGGTATTTCACAACAGTTCCTTCCACGCTGATGAGGAACTACACTGAAACACTTCAGTGTGCTTTTTTGCTACGGGTGGTGGTGCTTGTTTGTTTGTTGTTGGTTTTTTTTCTCTTTTTCTTTCTTAGCAGCAAACAGTTTCCCAAATACAACACTTACCAAGTCGTTCTCTACTAAGAAGGAAGAAAGATCAACCAAAACCCACGTTGGGATCATGAAGAACACGGCATGGCACCCGAGTATGTTCAGCAATCGGAGATGGTGTATTCGGGAGTCTCTTAACACCTGACAAAAACCACATCATTAAAAAGCCTTTCTTCAGCTACTGCCCACGTTACCAGTGGAGATTCAGGAGACGTGTAATAGTAACAACTTTAGACAACAGATAGATTATGAAAATAAGTAAATACTGTTCTGGTATGAATTTCCTGTAAGGATGACCAAAGAAAAACAGATGTCCGTTTGAAAAACAATGGTTTCTTGATTGGTGACTCTTAGTATTAACCAGACAGTAATACATTTAAAATGCTCTACAAACCAGAAATCATTTTGTAACTAAATAAATTCAAGATGCACATTTTAACTTTGTTTCTAAGATTTCACGGCGTGCCTAGTGTTGACACTGACTCATCACTACAGAGAAAGGATTCGATACAGCAAGATACATTAAAAGCTTTCAAATGAACTGTTAAATTTAAGCACTACTAAACTGGCAGCGGGGGGAAAAAATCTGTGCCTAGGAGTAAAGAAAAGGCTTGGGTTAAACTCAAGTTCAAGTAGAACTCAGTTCTGCCCAATTCTCAGTACAGCAACTTTCACAGGTAGGAAGAGCTGTAGAGAACAGGAGTACAAAATAGCCAACCATGACTTTGGGCTCCTTTGACTATGAAGTCAACTTAAAAAATATATATATATGTATGTTCTGGAAAATACCTACTGTCCTGCTAAAGGATGATGCTACTGACCAATGTTATAAGCAGCAAAACTATTACCTTCTTTGAGAAGATGTTCTGAAGTGAAAAACACAGAGTAGCAGCGAGGGCACTGATGAGTCCCCACATGTCAAAGGAAAGTTCCGTGACAGTGGCCAACAGGACACCGGTTATTATGGGGATCAGAGACAAGTACACCTGAAAGAGGAGCAGAGGGGAGTAGCTTACATCTTCTCAGAATTTTCCTTTCAGCTGAGTTTATACACACGCCTGATTTGGGGAGGAAAGGAGAAGGAAGAATAGAGCAACAGAACCAGGGATCAACTTCTATACTATTGTAGTTTGAGGAAATGAAGTGACTACAATGCACACTATAACAACTCCAGCGTATCAGAGAGCATCACCTTGCTCAATGTTTAGACGTGTTTTCTTTATGTTCACAATAAAAGGAAAAGGACCTTGTAAAATCTGTATAATCTAATTTCAACCGCAAAATTCATCCAGCTAACCAAAGCCTGAGCTTTCCTGACCCCAGCCGGCAGAGCACGCCACAAACACCACCAAGAGAAGAAACCTCAGCAAACCTGTCCGCACCTTCGTCGTCTGCTTTTCCTTCATGATGATCCGTGAAAGGAGAACCACCCATATTGGCATCGTCGCTTTTACTGAGAACAGAAAGAAAACGTCAGTGGGGATACGAAGCTTGGGCGAACTCCATCGACCACCACCAGCAGAGGGTGAGCGCTGGGGATGGGGAGGGGCTCAGGTCCGGTCCCACCAAAACCACGACCTCAGCCCACGCAGGGTCACCCCTCCTCGTCACTGTGCTGGGCGCCTGTACAAGCACGGGCTGGTTCCTGGTGCTCTGGCACACTGCAGCGGGCACCCACAGGGGCACACGCTGGGGCACGAGACACCGCACTGGGCACAGGACACTGCACCGGCCACTCACAGGGGCATGGGACACCACAGTGGGCACCCACAGGGGCACACGCTGGGGCACGAGACACTGCACTGGGCACAGGACACTGCAACGGCACTCACAGGGGCACGGGACAACACGCTGGGCACCAGACACCGCACTGGGCATGGGACACTGCACTGGGCACCCACAGGGACACGCGACGCTGCACTGGGCCCCCACAGGGGCACATGCTGGGGCATGAGACACTGCACTGGGCACAGGACACTGCAGTGGGCACCCACAGGGGCATGGGACACCGCAGTGGGCACCTGCAGGGGCACGGGACACCACAGTGGGCACGGGACACCACAGTGGGCACCCACAGGGGCACGGGACACCGCAGTGGGCACCCACAGAGGCACCCGCTGGGGCACAGGACACCGCACTGGGCATGGGACACTGCAGTGGGCACCCACAGGGGCACGGGACAACATGCTGGGCACCCACAGGGGCACCCACAGGGGCACCCACAGGGGCATGGGACACCGCACTGGGCACGGGACACTGCAGTGGGCATGGGACACTGCAGTGGGCACCCACAGGGGCACGGGACAACATGCTGGGCACCCACAGGGGCACCCACAGGGGCACCCACAGGGGCATGGGACACCGCACTGGGCACGGGACACTGCAGTGGGCACCCACAGGGGCACCCGCTGGGGCACAGGACACCGCACTGGGCACGGGACACCGCAGTGGGCACCCACAGGGGCACGGGACAACATGCTGGGCACCCACAGGGGCACCCACAGGGGCACGGGACACCGCAGTGGGGCACCCACAGGGGTACCCGCTGGGCTGCAGGTCACCCACCGGGCAGCGGTACAAGCACGCACCGGGGACCGGGACACCGCGCCGGGTGCCCGTACGAGCACACACCGGGTGCCAGGTCACGCCGCCGGGCCCCCACCCGAGCACGCACCGGGCCCACGGACCCCCCGCCGGGCCTCACCCGTGTGCGCGTAGGAGACCGGGACCCTCCAGAGCGAGACGTGCGCGGAGACCGAGGCGAAGTACTTGCCGAAGGCGAGCGGCAGGATGTAGCGGGGGTAGGCGCGGGGCGGCAGCTGGGCCGGGCCGGCGGGCGGCACCCGCCAGGCGCGCAGCAGCGGCGGCAGGAGCCCGCACAGCCCCAGGATGTGGAAGAGCGACACGGTGACGGGCCGCGGGAAGCCGCCGAGCAGCAGTTTGTTCACCACGTTCCCGCCGGCGCTCAGCCCGTACCAGGCCAGGCACAGCGCCGACACCCGCGCCCCCTCCCGCAGCGCCGGCCCGCGGCCCCCCCGCCCCGCCGCCGCCGCCGCCCCCCCCGCCCCTCCGCCCGCCGCCGCCAGCGGGGCCGCCATGGCTCCTGCGCCCGCCGGGGAAACGTCACCGCCGCCAACGCGTCGCTTCCTGGGGCGGGGCCGCCGCCCCCGCTCGTCACTTCCGCCGCCGTTCCCGCTCCCCCGGCGGGAGCCGCCGCTGAGGGCCCGCCCCGCCCCGCCCCGGCGGCGCTTCCCCGCGGGAGCCGCTCGGTGCGAGCGGGAGCCCCCGGCGGGCCCCGAGCAGCCGGAGCCTCGCGGCAGCCTCTCACCCGCCCCCGGGAGTCAAGGTTAAGGCCCCGAGGCCGGTGTCCCTCGGCTCAAGCCGGTTCCTCCGCCAGGCCGGAGCCGCCCCAGCCGAGGCCTGACAGGGTAACGGACAGAGCCGCCAGCGCGTGGCCTACGCCAGGCGTACCGAAAAGAAAAATAATCATCTGGTGGGCGATGGGGTTTCCAGCAGGAGCGTGCTCCCGGCCGAGGGCAGGCCCCGAGGGCAGCGCGGCCGCCCCGCGAACCCCAAAGGGCGAGCGAGCGAGCGAAGGTCGCCCGCGCGCAGGCGGCCGGACGACTGCTCCCGACCTTTAAACCTAACTCGAGGAACGGGCAATGCTGGCCACGCTGAACGATGGACGATAGCTGCCAGGCCGCAGGGGGTTCTCAAGCCTACTTCATCCACCCGCTCTGTCAAAAGACATTTCTACGTCGTTCATGTACCTACAAAAACACGCACTTTAGCTAATGGTGATTCCCAGACGATTAGCAGTGAGCCATTTCGTGTCAACCGTTGACAGGAGAGAGAGGGCAGTATATGAGTTTAAGACTTTAGGATTAGCAGAACAAATTTTGTAAGGCAGTCAGGAGAAACCGGTAGCAGAGAAAGTGGGTTCATGCACAAATGAGAGTACACAGCAGATACGCACACGGTAAACTTCATTTGAACTTGTTTACAAAATTGACAGAAAAAAAAAATCACCGTGTAAACTTATTCACATTTGTTGGAGCTCACAGAAGTGGTTATACTCGCATGCTGAAATGAAGATTGTCAAGCCTCGTCTCACCCTGGATGACGCCCAAGTGAGTTGACCCTTACAGCAGCAACACACTCGGCATGGAACAAGAGTTAAAGCTCGCACTGTCAGTGAATTTCTCCAGCGATTTTGCACCACTAGGGACAGGGCTGGCTCCGACACCCGACGCTCCCTCAAGCAAAGCGAGCATCGGCACGGTCGGTTTGCTACCGAGAGCTGGATGTAATTTGAAAGCGGCGATGAACTCGGGGCATCACCTCACCGAGCGTGGTCCACAAGGGCCACCGATTGCATCAGAAATGTAAGCAGTGGAGAAAAAGATGGGTTTTATAACGTGTAACGTCATTTCCTGAAATTTGCCCTATATTCAAAGGCCTCAAAAGAGCACGGACCCTGTTCCTAAATAAGACCGTTCAGGGAGAGAGGGAGAAGGGGCAGGGGGTGAAAAGATGCATAATGTTTTTTTTACATAAACAAGGCCCAAGCATTTTCCAAAATGACCAGCTTTTCAGCCCTCTACCATCAAATCTACCTTCCTGAACTGCAGGACAGTAGCTTTCCCCAACTCCAACACACCTGCTTGACCTCATCGACTGCAGAAGGACAAAATGGAAGTAAACTGAAAATATACTTGGAAACATTTTTTGGTAACCACTTTTTCTGGTTTCACTCGCAGACCTCAGATTTCAGAAATGGAAGCCAACAGACATCAGTGAAGATTTCTGAGACACCCACACATTTCAGTACCAGTCAGATCACAAAAGCAGTAGGTTTGAACAAGAATGACTTAAAAATAAACCAAACCTTATCAGCTGTATTCTAGGGAGCAAACCAACTTAACGTATACCTGGCGAGGAACACCCTTTTAAAGTCATGCAAGAGCTTGACTCTGCTCTCGAAGGCAGGACTCTTGCCAAGGCTCTTCTCCGTAGAAGCGAGATCCAGCACAAACGGGTTAACAGAATGAACATCACTAAACCTAGAAATATTTTTGGTATCGTGTCCCCTCCCCTTCTCCCCTGGACAGAAGCCCAGCACTGGGGACTGCAGAAAACAACTAGTCCCAAATGTTAAAGCAATTACAGTTAATAGAAATTCTTAGCTTTCTATACTGAACCAGGCTGTTTTAGAAAGCATTTTAACAACTAGGAATAATATATTACAAAGTTACTGAGAAAAAAGGAACTATGATCTTTTTCAGACATTGAGGTACATTAACAGCGATTGGGTTATCAGTCTCCAGACCCTGGATGCAACCAGAGTTAGAAAAACACAATGCAACCCGTGCGACCGAATACCACCAACGTACTTGGAAGACATCTTGTATATCCCTAACAACCAGCCGCTTTCGACAGCGTCGGATGGGATTCAGCTTCACCACACCGCTCCGACGGATTCTCGGTGTCGATGATCGCTTAGCTGGTCTGAACTGAGCAAACTCTTAAAAAAAAATGAGTTAAGTAGAAATAATTCACAAACTGGTTTGTGCAAATTTTTTTTATTTCCACATTTATATCACAATGTGTCCACTTAAAGGACCAAATAGCAAAGTTGCTCCCTTCTGCATCCCAAGAACACAGAAGTCTAGTTACTGTACATTCACTAAGGCTCTTTGTTTTTGCAAATTGCGTTTATGATGGATATCCATAAGGCAAACAATATCTAAAGGAATGGTAACAAGTATATTTCCAGCATACAAACAGGCTTCCTTTTTCCCTCTCACAGTACAGTTACAAACTTGTAGCACCCTCATTACATTTAGATTCTAGAAAAGGTGATTTTTCTTTTTTTTCTTTTTTTTTTCTTTTTTTTTTCTCCTAGAAGTTTGCAGGACGGGAAAAGGAGGAAAAATATTTGGCTGGTGGTGGTGGGATCAAAAATATCGTTAAACATCTAGTTTTTGCAGCATTTCTCAGAGACTGGATTTAAACTGAAACCAGACTAAAATATGTGGATGCCTATGGAATGTTGAGCTGAAGCCGGTCTCCCAGCCTGCAGTGCAACACCTGCTGTTTAAAACCCAATCTCCGTACCACATGACTTCAAAAAAAAAAAAAAAAACGCAATCATGTTCAGAGATGTGATACAAATAAAACTACAGTTTTTGCACATTGTCTCTCAAATATCTCACTGCCAAATAAAAACCCAAATCAAGTCAAATAAATAGATGCATATTTTGTTAAGGTAACTTCCAGAATTTTCTCTGTACCTGCCTGTAATAAGATTCCGGCATTCAGAAAGTGCTGGAAATCCTCTTCACTTCTTGGGGACTAACACTTTTTTATAGCTGGCTCGCTAGAGAGTTTTGAACTCAATTTATCAACCTTCGTATGCCTTCCTTTGCAATTGTTAGTAAACTGGTAGCAGCATTTCACAAAAGGAGAATTTAAAGGAAAGAGCTGTGAAGAACCAGCTCCCTCACACCCTCTGCTCGTTGGGCCTGTTTGTCCAGGACAGGAGGACATTTCTCCGTTTCTAAGTGGCATCGTGTCTGCCTTTTTTTGCTAACTGCAGATGTAAAAGCATTTTTAGCAAAACTGTACTCAGTCTAGGCAGACGTAAGGCAGGATATTCAATCTACCATCATCCCCATGTGGATCTAGAGATATGCACTGTGTCCAATCATACCAGTTACCCTGTGTGTCAGAACAACCGTTCACGCCTGGCCAGTTATGTTCACATATTCTGTTGAGGTCATCACTTGTGACCTCCCTTGTGACCCCAGGCAAGTCTGTAGGTTTGCTGTTAGGAGCTAGAACGTGAGTCTTTCTAGCCTCTTTTCTAGTGCTTTCCTCCTGCTTTAAATATTCAGACATGAAGTAGTGAGCTCCTGGCGTCTGTACTCCTGATGAAGACAGCAAGCTACTCTGTCTGTTTAAATACGACTGAATGATTTCATTCCTGGATAATTCTTTCCAGTTCGTTTGTTCAAAAGGGCTTTGCAGGTTGGGTTTTTGCTCCTGCTTTTCCGTTTCTGTCCTGTGCTGTTCAGTAAGTGCAGGGATCTCTACCTGCAAAGGATCTTTCTGTGTTAAAGGTTTTATCTGTCCTGTCATGGGGTCAAAAGTGAGTTTTCTCTCTTTTAATCTCACAGGTTTCACACCCCCTTCTGTCACGTGTCCATCCAAGTTGACTGTATAGTCTCTGGGTCGGTACCTTTTCTTCTTTTTACTATCGGAACCTGAAGCAGCATCATCACTGTCCATTTTTGAAGTGTCCTGCGAAAAGCCCACGTGTGGCGTGAGAGATTCCCCCGGGTGGGAGCTGGTTTTGCAGCTGGGAGATGTGTGCTGTTGAAGTGTCCCTGCTGTATGCCTGTGCTGGCTTTCAGAAGGTACCTGCTGCTCCTGCCAGTGCTGAGACACCTCAGGTACTGATTGCTGAGAGAACTCCAGTCTTTTTGCTGGCATCGGAGGTGTTGATGGTTGCATCAAGGATGGTGGCGGTGATGGCACCTGTGCAGTATCTAAGAACTGAGACCTTTGAGATGGACTAGGCATTGAATCCTTTGGTGAGTACGTAGTATGCTGCCGAGCAAAAGTATCATGCCTGACATTTCTAGGGCTAAACGAGGAACAGCGAGGACTCTTAGGTTGGTGCGGTCCTGTGGTTTCTTCCGATTTATCATGCTGCTGAAGCACTGCAGTCTTTAATAACGAGGAAGTGCTTGAAGGTTTTACAAGTCCTGGAGAACTGGTGTGAGGTTTTACAGCATTTACTGGGATCTTATTGTGTTTATCATTTTCACTGAGTTCTGTCCTGCCGCTTTCAGGCCCTACGTGTAAACTTACGTCTACAGGGCTAGGAAAATTTTCAGGACTACCTCCAATTCCATTTGTTGGAGGGGATGAAGAGTTTTGTAATACTTCATGACTAGCTTTGGAGACTTTTGGGGCAGGAGGGCCCTGATGCCCGTCCCTGTGTTCACCTTTCTTTTTCCGATTTCCCAGTTTCTCTGGTTTTGGAGAATTTAGTTTCTGTATATCATTCCTGCTTTGCAACTCGCTGATCGGCTTTGATCCAGCCACAGCAGGAAGTTGCGCTTCTGGTTTGCAGTTGTGAGCACCACCATTTGCTGATCCAGGTGGATTCGGCAACCCCCTCGGCACCGGTTCATTCTGGGTTACAGGTTCTATCAACTTTTGCCAATTCCGCAACAATTTCTTGGCACGTTTGGCAAGTTCCTCATTGGATGTCTTCTTCCTCACCTCATTGATAAGCCTCCCAAGTCTCGTTTCCTATGAGGAAAGAAGAGTTGCTTTACAAACAGGTATCATCCTAAACAAAACTCTTAAGGTACATTTCTGCTTTAGTAATGCTTCCCCTAAGAAATACCTAGCTAAAAACCACTGAAGATTTAAGTGTTGAATTAATCTTTTTCGAAAGGATTAGTCTAGTTGGTCCGGTGCTCTGCCACACAACACGAAACCTACTGTAGGTTTCACGTCACCCTGTCTTTACTCCCTGGCTAAAGCACCAGAGCCATTAGCTGTGAAAAACATCGGAAAGGAATTCTTTAATCAGCAAGAATCTTGAGAATAAAGGTGCAAGCTCAGAATCAAGGGGAAATGCAGCACCCAAGGCAGAGAAGGTGCACGTTTATCACAATGAAAGTACAAGATCTATCCGCAGAAAGAGGCAAGAGAAAAAAATTCCGGAATCTTCGCCTGTTACAGTAATAGGATGACAATAAAAAGTCTCAGTTTCACAAACCTGACTAGCCAGGGTGCGACTTATGTCCTACCTTCTTCCTCCATCTCTCCTCTCCCTTCACTCCCCAGTATCTTGAAAGGGTATGAAAGACCGATTTAAACAAGCATTCCTAGGGTGTCCCAAAGTGGTTTCATAAGCGGAAGGAAGTGTTTGATTGTTCCCAAAGCACATTTGAAAACAAAGAATTGTTCCACAAGTCAGATTACTTAAGAAAAGCACTTCAAAGGAGAACACAGACCGGACTGTGAGAGAAATACGCAACATGTTGTGATACATATGTTGAAATACAGCTGGAGTTACAGTTAAGCAACAGTTAAAAGCACGTAATACCAATAATTTCAATATAAAGATTGAAGAAAGTTTTATAATTTAGCCATAAAACACTTCTTCAGGCTCTAAGAGTGGCCAGTGAGGCTGCAGCTGCCATCCCACCTAATACTTCAGCTTTTAATATACCTAAACTCACCAACCAGATCAGGCTTTGAAACCTGCTTAACCTATTTAAGATTAATTTTATAGACACAGCGTAACTACATTCCTAGCTCAGATTCTTTGGTGCTTGGTCACCAAACACCTAAAAAAAGTGACCAGTACTTCAGCAAGGAGAGTGATGTTGCCGAATGCGACAGAATTAATCAGTAGCAAGTAACGATTAATTTAGTGCCCTACACATGCAGGAACCGTGCTGCACAGAATGCTGGTCTGAATCCAGAGAGAATCACTGTGCACGCACTGAGATCTCAGAAGCGGCACGAGAGGGACAAAATAGTATCTTAATTGTGATTCTTTCGCAATCAATCTATTGTTTCAAGAAAAGCTCTTACGGAAATTAGACAGGCAGAGAAAGTCCTTTTATACACACAAACATCAAGTAATGTTTAGAGGGTGACATACCTCAAGTGCCTCTTTGGTAATGGGATATTTCTCCAGGCTGGAGATCACTTCCAACACTGCCACCATGTTATGGATCTGCAACAGGGAAGACAAAGTCACTTCACGTTTCATGTAGTCTTAGTTATCAAATGTAATTTAAGACCTTCCACTTTATAATTGCTGGAAGCATTAATCACAAAATTACTATCACACTGTCTGGCTTTAGGGAGCTGATTGTTCAAAGAATAGGGACAAGGACACTTTACTGACCTAGTTGGAAACTGCAGGAGCTGTAACAAACATACTCTTATGTAAAGCTAAAGGAAACATTAGCAATAACACCAGTGTGACTTACTAGCGAAGGTCTGAGACCCCCAGCCAAGGTACAAGTTAATTGTCCTAGAGCCTAACCGGAAACCGAAGAGCCGAGCGGAGCAAGAGCAGCAACGAGTCAAATCATTTATTCCTTTAGGCACTGCTTTAGGTTCACACAAGTCACCATTCTACAGTTTTGCTCAAAATATTTGATGCTTCCTGTGGCTACGCACCAAGAGCCTAAAAAAGAGGTATGAACTCCTCCAAGTTTAAGAGCAGAGATGAAGCAAACGCTGTGCCCAGTAGGTGTCCTCAGACCATCGCCCAGCACCCGCCGGACCAGGCGTGGGATATCCCGCTCCTCAACAGCCACCTTGAAAACTCCACAGTCATTCTAGAATTGTATTTCCCGACGGGTAAGATGGTGAGGAGCAACTGCAGAAACTCACACTACATTAACAAAGCACGTATCAGATTTTCTGATGGGCTTCCCTGCAACGTTTCTGTATGCATGAGTAAGCTCCGCACAAAAGCAGTTGCCACAATCTGTAGATGTTAAGCACAAGTGTGATTTTAATAATTTCTGTGAGAAACCCCAGACTACACAGGGATCTGCATTTCCATTACCTGACATTAAGAGCACCAAAACCTGGAACTTCTAATTCACCTTTGTAGACAGATTTAAAAGATAAGCAAAGGAAAACTTGAATCACAGTCTCATTTATTACTTGATTTCATCTGTGACTCAACTGGACGTGAACTGCATCTGAGAAAAATCTCACAGCAAGGACGTCTGCAGGGATCCCACATTATCCTAAAGTCTTATCAAGAGCATAATCAGGGAGTCCTACCCTCCCAGCCACACACTCTGCTGCAAGATTCTTCATTTTAAGAAGACTGCAAGTTTGTAAGAATTAGCTTCTTCAAGTTAATTCTACCCTTCTATTAAGATACACCAGGAGCATCAGGAGCTGACGTCTGCTCCTTTCAGAAAATCTTGCGCATAGACAATGATTTTCCATCACAGCAGGGCTGCTTAATGTTGGAGATACTTGGGTAAAGCTGTCAGCAATTAAACACTTTGCCTCGTTTTTAGATTTACTTGTTATCAAACTTATTTTTAAAGTCTATATAGGCTTTGAATGATTGTAACTCTTACAGGTTGTAAAACCACCTTCAGACCAAAGAGGAGTTCATTCGTCATGGTCTTTTCCTCACTGAACTACGAGGCCTCTGCAGATATCTAAAGCCCTGCCATCCAGTCAGGTCTGGTAAAACTCTGCTTAAGCTTTAAAACAGCAATAGCACCTATTTTGACAGATTTTAGTTCTTACTATTTCACTTCAGTGCACTGACTTTCTTCCATGTTGCGATCCTTGCACTGCCCTCGGTGCCTAGGCAGGATGATTTAGCACCACAGTTTAATACATAACACCTTTTTTTTTTATTTCTCTTCAGTTTCTAGAACCAGAGCACTTAGAATAGCTAATGCTCAATTCTGGGAGTTTCCAGACAAACATTTTTAGACTTGCAAAACATGATACTCTCCTTCCCAACACGTATTTTAGACTATGAATTACCAGGGCGCAAAAAGGCTCTGTGTATCGCACGCACCAGTAATTGGTACACTTATCTTCTGCAGTTACTGGTAATCCCCAAGTATTCATCATCTGAATGACGAACTGGTAGCAAAAAAGAATCATTATTCTATGAAAAAGGTCAAGATGGGGAAAGCGATACGCTCATGTATGAACACACCTAGAGAAAGGTGAAATTGGTCAGGGAATTTCCAGGAACAGCTTTGTTTTGTTATACCCAAATACGGATACACGGATGCCCCCGAACGCTAAATCACCTACAGGGGACCAGGTCTACGCCAAGACTGATAGACTGGTGCTTCATTCCCTCCTTTGAGGGACACATGGTGCCAATTAAGGCAGCAAAAGCAGCCTTACACCGCTGAGTCTGTGCTGATCTCTCGACTTCTGGTAAAACACAAAACACCCATTTCAGATTCTTCACACATTTGTAACCAATTGAAAACCCACTGTCACACTGAAGCAATTGCTGCAAGGAGCACGAAGGCTCACGCTCGAGATCAACTGCAAGAAGCTCCTCTCATTTTTTTCCTTCTTTTTGACCTGCAGGGAAGCGTGGTTCTTAAAAAATAAACAAACAAATAAATAAATAAAAAAAATGTTCAGGCAGGTTCAACAACTCCTCCACCCTTCCCCAGTAGTTTTGTGCAGTTTTCTTGGAATGCTTCACCCAAACTGCCACAAAGAAAAGCTTGTAATAAAAATCATATTTACCGATTTCAAAATAACGCAGACTATGAAATTTCTTGTGGTATATTTAAACGCTATGATGGAAGCAAGATAACCTCCCCAAAATGCCTCGAATACTGTCTATTCAGTGCGAAGACACCTATTTCTTTCGGTAACAGCAGCACGTCAGTATGGCGCACCAGTATCTTTACCTTAATCTATCTGTTACTGGCTTAATAAAATAAATATATTGTCACATAACTGATGTGAGACTGAAGTTACAAAGCCTATCAGGACATTATCCTGCTTTGAGCAGCACCAGAAACAATTTATTAACACAAGCTGCTATAAAAATGCTTATTGGCTACACAGCAGATAGGCAAAGTAACAAAGCAGAGTGGGACAAGGGAGTTCGGCAACCTTGCTGTCTCCAGACAACAGCGAAGAGTACAAATGCCTAAGTCCGCGTCTCAGGAACCTGCACATCGTTTTAGTTTCTATTTGCCTTTGTTTACTTACCCTGCAACCCATTACTACCACCTCAAAACAAGAACTTCCATGAAGCAACCCCAGGCCCTCGCATTTAAGGAGCTCGCAGAGAATGGCTAAGAATAATTTATACGGCATTTCAAATTATCCCATGCTGTTCCCACGTTGTGAAGATTGACTGGCACACAGTCTAATTCACTCGGAAGTTTACTGGGGAACATCTGCTTTCAGTCATCTACGATAATACTTTCCAGCCAACCCTAATGACAGTCACAGAAAACAAATCTTATTTATTCCATACAAGTCTCCTTAAGTCATTCAGCCATACTCTGGAGCTTACTATTGGTATCCGAGATCTTTTCCAAGCTAAGCACTAAATGTTTTTACTACAACCTCAGACAAAAGCGAGGATTTCTGAACTCCCTAGAAAAGATCAAGCAGCTTAATTGCCTTTTTTTAACTGCCATCTTAATCCTATTTTAGCTTTTATAAATCAAGAACAATTCAGTAACTAACTTCAGGGTAAGCGTTACACAGCAGTTTAAAAGGATAAGGAGCGTGTTCGGGTTTGAGAAGCTCTTCCCTGCCACCTCCAATTCTACTGCCTCCTTCCCAGGCAGATTTGAGAATAGCAGCAAACGCAGCATCCGCACATGAGCTGGTATCACCGGTTCCACGTGCTGGGGGCGCGGAAGGGCTCGGACTACCAACCTGCTGGGACGCGGCTTATGTTGGACTAGCACACTCAGATGCTATGCTCTGATTCTCTTCCTTCATCTACAGACCAGTCCAGACACAGAACACAACGAGCAGCAGTGTAACGCCTTCCTTTCTTCCTCAAGACTGCCTCGACACACAGGACAACCCGCATCAACCTGCACCTCGCGCCACTGCTGCCGAAGAAACAAGTGTTACACAAACATTCAGTTGCAGTCATTTGAATAAAACAATTTTGGGTTTTGTTGATGTTTCATAGGGATGTTTCTAAAGATCTTTGCATGCATGAGTAGACCACGATAGATGACAAACCAGATCTGAGTTAGCAAGGATGGTGTTGCTGAGACACTTAGTTGTACAGGCCTGGAGTAGGAGGAGGAGTAGGTATTTCCTTGTAACATGAAAACCTGAAAGCTAGGTGCACAATTACAAAAAGTGCAGTGGAACTGCTAATACAGATTCCTATCCTACTGGCTCCTGGCTAGAAAGGCTCTTTTTAATCACTTGCACAAAGTTCACATAACAGCACTAAAGGGCATCTTTTGACACAGTATCATCATCGCACATATGGGTTACATTAGTATCTTTAAAAGTTTCTAAAGGGTATTTCAACTTGGCCTAACATGTCTAGGGTCCCCAGTCACTGAAACTTCTCTAAAAACAAAGTGTAATGCTATTATTCTCCTGCAATCACAGGTTATAATCATCAATAATCTGACTCCATTCTAAGCGTTTTGGAACAGAGTCTACAGATATATCAGAAGACACTGGCTTTGAGAGAATGGATCTGTCATCATGTTTCAACCTAGTTCCTCAGAACACGCTATAAACACTCAATAATTTGCTAATTGCAAAGCAAGTACTTTTGTAACATTTCCCCACCTGTAGTACCAAAGCAATTTTACAATAGCAAGCAGAGAAGTGGATTCACCATGGAAGACAAATCCAGATCTCTATTGCCACGTTGGTGTTTCCCGTTGGCAATTAACCCAAGAAACGCAGTACGGTCTCTTTGGAAGTTCACAGGAGGCTTTGTACCGTTTTTTATTGTCTTCCCCCTTCCCCAAGGGACAGCAGCATTTTATTGGCTAGTTATAAAAACTGACGTAGACCTACAGGCCACGTTATATCCTTAGGTAGCGCAGGATAACGCTCAAGAAAATCCCAGGTTCAAGGTCAATATTGCTGAAACTACCAGGAAGGCAGAACTGATTCACAGGGAGGCACAGCAACAGCCCCACCAGCAACGTCATCCACCCCCATTTATTTTCTCCAAAGCAGCGCAGTGATTACCTGCACCTAAGCACCGATCCCTACCCCGGACCGGGTCTCTGATCAGCATCAGACCTTGCCCCCAGCACTGCATTTGTATAAAAGCTACTTCATTGCATAACAACCTCAAACATGGAATAAGAAGTAAGAGGAGAAAAGCTGCTATTCATAGTAGGCTTTATTTAAAGGCAACAATGGAAATACAGTAGTAGAGTGCTTATTTAGCACTCCATATCGGATGCATTAGATACCAGACACTAACAATACACATCACTAGCAGTAAACTATCATGTCATTTTTTCAAAGATACAGACCAAACACACAAAGTTAGAATTCAGGTTACAACCTGCTGGTATTTAGTTCAGTTCCCTTGCAACTGATCTATTAACAGTTTCCCCTACCCCCAATGTGACATGATGTTGTCTAAAGATAGGGTACACGAGATACTATTCACAGAAATGACACACCAAAAAGATGACCATGCACTACTTTGTTCATAATTACTGAAAGTGTTTGAAAGTCAGTTTGCTAAGCGGAGTTCACAAGTACACAAAAGATATTCTTCAAGGTGGAGGCGAGTTTTCTAATAGGATTTAGTAAAGCAGATCTTAAAACATGAAGGAATCAATGATTTGGGTTGAAAGTCATCCACTGAGAGCATCTTCTATGACAGAGAAATTCATTTGGAGTCCATGCTTTGAAAAGTAATCAGAAATTTGTGCTGCGAAACAACAGGTAGAAGAAATGCTCCTTGACTATCAAGAACAGTCAAAAAAGTGGCGAGGCACAGCAAGCACTTAGCCTTACCTCTGGATTTACAATTTCCAGGTCTAATTTAAAGAGTCAAAACAATTTGCACATATTTTCTTTGTACTTAGGCTTTATTTAATGGTAAAGTAACATCATCCAGATACCTTCCCACATATACTTTACAAAGCCAGGATCATCAACAAACAAGAGCAAGGTCAGATTCCAACAAAATACCACATTGCAAAGAAATGAGCAGACCTGAAATATTTCACTTGAGCGAGACAACAGTTTAGCCCTCTGTCACCTGTTGGCAGTACGTACGCACGTAAGTAAGGTGTAGAGAGACTAGAACAGCCAAGAGATTAAGAGGAGCTTGCCGGCAGAAAACACGGTTTTGCCCCGGCAGTTACAAACAGCCTCGAGACAAATCCACAGCAGTTGGTAGGTGCCATCACCACTCTAGCTCTTCTGGTCCACTCCAAAGGAGACGTCTAACCCTGGCAGAGGCCCTTGACATAGCAGGAAAACACTCCACCCTTTGGCAAGGCAAGGGAAACCACCCAGGGAAAGGAGTCTTTTAGAAGGTAGATGTAAGAGGTAGTAAAAGACAGATTGTGGAGACGGGACGCATACCCAGAACATAACCGGTTCACAGAACAGCGGTGGCACAGCGAGGCAAGTCTTCCTGCTCTACAGGAAGAGGTCTTTAAGGCAAACAGACAACAGTCAACAGGGTAACGCTTTTCTCCATTCGTATTTATTAGCCAATAACTGGAAGACATTCTTGTTACTACAGAGAGGAATAATTGTCTGTCAACTTCCAACATTCACTAAACATGTTGTATAATATCGTAAGAATTGTACCTGCAGTGCCTCCCCCTCAGCTGTACATGAAACAGAAAACTCACTGCAACAAGACCCCCCACACGCTTCTTTTTCCACCCCCCACAAAAAACCCAAACCACCAGACCATGAAGTTGGGCAAAACCTTTTTTGGAGAACACATTAATTAGCATGATTTAGAAAGCCCAGCAGCTGATGTGAAGGTTAGTTACATGAAATATTATTAAACTGGGAAGACATGTGTGGCACAAATTCAAGGTAAGGGAACAGAGTAAGAGGAGGAGTGGGTACTGCGGGCCACAAAGCCAGGCAGTCATTGTCACAGCAGGGCAGAACACAGTCTCAGTGGCATCTACCATGGCACACTGCAAGCAAGATAATTGTAGCCTTGTTCTTCACTCAACACCGTAATGATAAGGAATGGGTACAGGAATCAAATTCAGCTGGAATTACATGTTCATCTCAAGGCACCACAGTTCAAGAAGAACATATACAAAGAGGAGTTCAGAGGAGAGCAGTGGTAAGAGGTTTTGAAAACATGGTTAATAAAAAGTTTAAGTACTCGGCTCACACAGCATTGAAAAAAAGAGGGAGGAGGCAGACAAAGCTTGAAATAAGCCTTCCTATGCATTATTAGTCATAATAAAGAAAATGGTGATCAACTGTTTTCATGTTCAGTGGCCTAATCTGCAACAAGACAAACACTGATTACATGTTAGGAATAACCAGAGAGCTACCAATGCCCTCAAATAAGCTCTCAAATAGTTTCCACTACAGAGGTTTAAGAACAGATTAGACAAGTCTGGAAGGAGTGGTTTTATATTGCTGATGCTACTTCAGTGAAGGTGATGGACCACGTAGCTTCATGAAGTCCCTTCCAGCCACGCACCCCTGTGATTCACACCTGGGGAGCAGACACCGAACAGCAAGTAGTAGAAACACATCGAAACACCCATTTCTATCTAGTCCAAACTAGACTCAAAATAGTAATTCTAAATTCTGTCCTCTCAAAGGGATGCATGCAGGTAATTATACAAAACATTTTGTATTATAAAGGACTTATAAAAATCAACACTTCAAAATTCGCTGCCCCTCCGGCCCGTGCTGCCCCACCACACAGGGCAGCTCGCTATCCCAAGCGCAGTGCCCCGAGGGAACATGAGCCCACAAGAAATGCCCGAAGCGGCTCGTCACCGCTCAGGCTCTGCGGTCACTTCACATCACCATTCCAACCACCTCACGCTTAGTCCTCCACATCCCACCACCCGAGCACTTCTCTAAAACAACATGGTCCTCCCAAAACAAAGCATAATAAACAAGAATGACCTCGGAAACTCTTAGGTTTGGCCCAGCCCTATACATCTGGTGCCTTCTGGTATAAATACTACCAATCACACGGCCAGCTACAAATGTGCTTAACATTTAGTGGAACAACGTAGCGTGTCTTACAGGAAAGACTTGTCAAGTGTTGAGCTGCACAGCCAAAGAGTACGAAATAACACAACGTATCCCCCCGCTCCCTGGTGCGGCAATCGCCACAGATTATTTCAGCACAATAAATAACACCCAGAGAACACATCGCAACACACAAGCCCTAAAAACCCCATCACTACGTGGTCCTAAGGACATCTACCCACGATACAGTTTCATTGTGTACATGATAACCGTTTCTCCTCCTCTTCCACCCATACAGAAACTTTAACCAGATGAATCTTGGTAGTTATTACTTACTATAAGCCATGAGCTGAAGTCCAAAATTATTGCTTAAAAGTTTTAGCCATAAAATGAGGTTGCTGTGCAAAGTCACAGGAGCAACTGGTCCTACTTCAACAAGAGGGAAATGCAGAGTTTGTTGATTATTCAGGCAGAATAATACAGAATACAGAGAAAATTCAGCCCTAAAATGCGCCCCTTTTGTTTTCTCATGATCTCGGTGCTTTCTGTGGTAAGGAGAGATCCGCTCATGCAGCCAGACATCTGTACTTTGACTGCAGTTATTCAGGGAAGCGAACAGCCAACGCTGAGAGTTCATCACAGCACGGCAGCTCTCCGCTTCACCTGCACTCGCTGTTACGATCCACCTGCCTTATGGTAAGAGCAAAGTCAGGCACCGAACTAGACTGTGAGAATGACCCTTAAAGGCATCGCCTGGACAGAGTCATTCTGGGATCACCTGCTTAATCTTAATGCACTCTAGAGAACCAGCGGAGACTTAAAACGATGCAACACGCATTTAAGGACTTGATGAGAATGGCTTCAAAGGGTCAAGGGCTTTATGGAGTTCTTAAATATGTTACCCATCACATGGAATATCTACCCTGAGCTGTCAACACGGAGCAGTTTATATCTGAGTGTAATAGAGAAGAGCCCTACTAACATCACCACAATATACTTTTCACTCCTTTCTTAAAAAACAAACCCACCTATCACCGCACTGGTGTACTTTTAAATGCTGAGGGCCAGCTTCTTTCAAAATGCTAGGGATGCTTCTCTGCCGATTCCCTGAATGATAACGCAGGCTAAGGTAAGAGCCTGTTGAATACACTGCATTGTGGAATTTATTAATTCATCACATTGAAGCACAACATACTTGCATGATGGCTCATGAGAATTTAAGCATGGCGTATTTGTTCACAAAACCTGAGAAAAATAGTCTTACAAACTGGGAAAGTGTTAAATACCAAGTTTGGAGGGAAGTCACTGTATCCTTGCAACAGCAGTTGCTAATACAGAATTTCCATCAGCACACACCGTAGAGAAGTCTTATGGATATGCAAAAAAAATTAAATCACTTTACCTGCCTCCTAGAATTATTGCTCACCAAATTCTAGATAAAACGCTGCTGCCAGCCACCCATTTCCAAGTATCTCCATTCTCTGAAGACTGTGCAAGTCCTCAAGTCCTCGGAAGAATATAATGTGTCGGGGAAAGCGATGACCCGCCCCGATAATCAGTCGAGAATGCTCGGCCATTCCATTCAGTGGCACAATCATTAGCAGCTACTTAGAAACAAAATGAGTTTTCTACCTTGGGCTGGAAAAAAAATCTTCCCCCAGAAGCCCGTAAGCACAGCACCTTTCATCTCGGAGCTTCCGAGCTGGAGGGCTACTTTACCCTGAGACCAGCTCCACTCCAGAGCCAATCGCCCAGTGTGATTATGACAGGACAAAAGAACCCACCAGTGCCCCATCAGCTTTTTATTTATATTTAAACACAGGACACTCAGGAAGCTGCAACCTGGCGCTAGTTATTTCTAATCTAGTAGCAGAAAAATTCATGATTTCCACTTAAAGCCGCACGGACGGACGCTTAAGCCCCTTGGCAGCCCGTCTTAAAAAGTCCAGTGAAGAAACTACTGCACAAAGTCAAGACCCAATAGCTCGTACTTCGCTAGACTGAAACTCTCACCCACGCAATAACGGAGACCGAGTTTTCACGATGCAGTCAGATTCTTCCCTCGTGTGCTCCCCCCATAAGCACACAAGCTGCAGGCACCCCACCTTTGCAAATACATCTGAAACATCACCTCTTGCATCTTCTCCTCTCCCATCTCACTATGCTCAACGCTATTCAAGAACCAACCGTAGTTTCTCCAAGGATAAGCTATAATATTGAGGTATACATTTTTCTGGAACTTTCAGGATGATAACTTACATAAAAACATAAAAATTCCATGTTCCTTCGCATGCAATTCATTTACACAGCACGAGCGTTACACACTCACCGTCCTACCCAGCTCGAAGAGCTCCGCTTAAGTGACAGCTCGAGTTACAGAAACTCAGAGCTGGCTGTAGATGTGCTGGAAGTGTTGGCCGAAGGGAAGTTATGAATGCGCATCAACACCTTGGGAAAAAACCCTGCTCCTCTACCTTCAGAAGTCCTACACCCCTTAAAAAAAAAATAAATCAGTTTAGACCTGCAGTGTAATCATGATACTGTTTTCCTGCAGAGTCAGCTCGCAGAGTATGTGAGAAAGCAGCTCCACAGAAGTGCTGGCTGTCACTCTCAGGCAAGACTTCCACCTCTGCACTATCATCTTTACAGCACAAAGTTTCAAAATACACCCAGTTGAGTACGTTGCTGAATACGACAGACAGACTCGGACGTAGGATTCCTCTCCTCCCCAACTGCTGTGTTAGAAAACCACTTTGTTCAGAAAAAGAGAAGTAATTATGTTTTACTTCCAGCGACTCCTCAACAGAAATTTCTACCACCGACTGTTTGGACATGCTGAAAATTGTATACTTTGATATTAACAATCACACTCAAGCATGCACTGCTGCCCCATGAAAGCCGTGCCCGAGAAAACACTGACATGCTGTTAAATTTAGCAGACTGCACCTCAAATTAAAGCAATTTGCTAGCACTTAAATATTGTTCCAAACACTGAAAGCATGAATTACTTGCAGAAAGAATAATTTAGCTGTTAGAATACTGAATAAACAAACCTACATTTACATTAAACTGAACGTGATGTACTTACCTTTACCTTAAATATTTCTTTAAAGACCAAGTGCGTACGTGGGGCCACATCGTACCGTATGCTATACAGACCGAAAGTTTGTTTGGAGTTATCGCCAAGCACAAAATGGGTGAGACGAGATAGCAGTAAAGCATTATCGGCCAAAACAGACACGGGAGTGTTTTTATTTACAGAAACTACACTGACATCAATTTTAACACCAAATCTAATACATTGGAGTAACTATGCTTTAAAAGAAGTGCTTCTTAATCAACATCAAATTTCTCCAACCGGCAGAATCGATTTCTTCTTCCCCTATCCTGAAACTTTTGTGGTTCCTGAAAAAAAGAGAACTCTACTTGTCAACTGCAGCAGCTCCTTATAGAAACTGGAAGAGGCTCTCCCCTCGCAGGATACTGGGAGAAAAAGCTTCAGCTGCTCTGAAACTACTTTGATCAGGAGCCAAAGTTGCCAGGATGACAGCGGTGCTGTGTCATATGGGCATACCAAAAACCCTGATGAGATGCAACAACCCACACCTTACACACTCCTAAACCGGGCTCACCCTCAACTTATTGTACAAAACCCTGACAAATGACAAATGGGAGTTTCTAGCCTAGCTCCAAACTTCTGAAACACAGGCTGAGCTGAAGGTCTTTCATGTTTGGTCTCTCCCCACTTGGGAGCTTTTCACAGCAAATACTCTCCCTCCCACCCATGCCAGTGTCAGGCTGCAGTGCCTCGGCAGCAGGAGCCGATCCAGCTGCATCCCATGCCCCCCCCCAACCCCAGCGCCAGCCATTCCAGCTCCCCACACTCAGGTGCCTCAGCTCCCAGCTTTGTGGGGTTAATTGTGTGCCAAGGTACACACCGAAATGGCTTAACGTGGGGGTCCCAGGTGCAGGAGCAGCTGCAGGAACACAGCTGCCCCAAGTCAGAGCGACCTGGGAAACCACAGCCTCCAGTTCTTTGCTGTCTGGGAAGTTTGTTTTAGCACTTCTCTCCTGGAAGGATGCACGTCTTACACATCAGCTGTCTTTTCCACGCTGTGGTTCATGGTGACTGTCAGAGACTACTCCTGCTGTTTACCTACTAAAAGCTGGTTCTTCCATTCAGTAAACTGTTTCACAGTTACATCAAGAAAAATGAGTTAGATTAGTTCCTTCCCTCCCTCCAACCTCTGAGCAATGACAGCGTTCATTTCTCACCAAGGGTCCATGCTGCAGCGTGTGCAGACAGCTACTTGCTGCAAAGTTTTTTAATTTGGATTTGAAAAGCCTTTTAATGAAACAACCTGACAAACTGAGGGGTGTCTGGCTGGAGGGTGCTGCTCTCCAGCACCTGGAGCTTGTATGGCTTGGGGCTGCCGCTACCCCACCGACACCTCTCCTTGCCACACGCGCTCCCCCAACTACCACTCTGTGCCAAAACTGCCGCCTCCCTGAGCCCACGAGGAGCCAGGACAGGGCCAGAGGCCCCAGACGAGCCCCCTTTCAGGTAGGGTTTGGCCAGGCGAGTTCCTCGGCTGGCCCCGGCACAGGGTCAGCACAAGGAAGGGAACAGGAACGTGCAGCGGGAGGTGGGGAAGCGGATGGGGATCACAGCAGCTCTCCCACCGGGTGCGGCTCCATCGGCACTTGCAGCTGGCGTAAGCGCGCGAGCCGAGTCAATTTTGGATTATTTGGAGCACTGGCCACGCAGCCTTCGGTGTAAGGTGGTTTACCCTTGAGTTGCAAAGCTCACCACTCAGGAGCACCTTCCTGGATATCCATGAAGAAGTTTCCCAGCACCTCTCCCAGGAACACGTGCCGAGCCCTTGCATTAGTGCATTGCAACGAGCACAGGGTACGATTCCAGACATCTCGGAACCACGCACAAGTGACAGTGACAATAAAACCTCTGCAACTGAAACTTGGCCATAAGGCACCCGCTCTCATCTCAAAAAACACAGGCAGGCGTGGGTAACCTTTGCAGGCAACGCATACCTCTTCCCTACGAGGTCCCAAGCCGAGGCCACAGGGAAGCATAAGCACACAGCACTCCATTTTTCAGCTTCCATACTTATCAAAAACTATCTGGGAAAAAGAGATATCTCTTCTTTTTGAAACCTGATCAATTCCCCAGTTTAGTTCACCGCACGATCCTGCAAATAGTTGCGCTGGCACGCATAAAATGGCTGTGTGTAGCAGGAATAAGAAGTGGGTGTTATTTAAGTTGTCACCGCTGCCGAAACAAACACTCAAATTACAGCTTAAGAGCAAATAACTACTGCCATCATCACTGCAACCTGTGGAGTCTCAAGGAATTAACAATAGAAAGGCAATTTGGCATTCCCCTTGCTTTGACCCCTCAACCCAAACTCCCTGCTACTTGTGTTTGCTCAGATTTTGTCTTAGCAGCCTCAAACTTTGTAACGGTCTCACTACTGCACGGGGTACCGTGCAAGTGAGAAGTTTTCAAACCCGCCCCCCAAAAACCCTCTCAGAAAGTACTAGTATTACCACCAATAACAAACTGACCAGGACTCCACAGGCAACTAACCTGACAAGTGCTAACTCAGACTAGGTAAACTCAGGATCTGTGTAAGCGTCACATGCACTGTTGGAACATACTTCTACCAAGCAAAAAAGCTGTTTTAGAAAAAGAGGTGGACAGGAAAGCTGCAAAGCAAGGCCAAGAAACCAACTATACCACCACCCTCAAACAGCTGAATTCAAGTGTATCCAGCCATTTACAGTAGAGAGCATCAAATAAAGCAGTTCTCCTCATTTAAGGTCATTTAAAATTACAAAGAAACTGAACACAATGGGAATTACTCCGCAACAGGCCCAAATCTTTACCTGGAACCCAGGACTGTCACAACGCTTCCGACCCTACGCATTAGGAAGTGTCTCAACCACCCGCATGTTTCACCACACACCTGAAACACAATCCAGTGCCCTGATGCACAAAATGCGACACTACTTGAAACAAGACGAGCTACAATAAAGGAAATGAACAAAACCGGTGAGAGGTACAACAGGTTCCAGCCTCTTTTCACACAGCAGCTTCCTCAAAACTGATAAGCTTATTAAGGCCTCACAGAAAAGGATAAAGCTAAAGCAAAAGCCATGCCTAGTCTACTTTCGCCCACACGTTAACACTTCCCTGCATCCAAAGAAATCACCCAGGACCCTCCCAAAGTGAACCACCCTCTTTCTCTACTCTCTGCATTTATATTATTACAGCTGTGCCTGGCACCTTCTCTCCTGTTTTTTAAACCCAGCTCTAGAAAGCATATTTATCACTGATGAGAGAGGCTTTTGTTTCTAGGACTTTGGTAAAACAGCCATGGGAGCATCCTTAACTATGCAACCCATGCGTCAACTGGAAGATCACCCCAGGCCGATGCACTAAACGTATTACAACACACGGACCAATTCATTAATAACAACTCGGATCACGGACCTCTCCTGAAGGTCTGAGCAGCGAGGCCCACTGAGATACTGCAGGAGTCTGCCTGATTTACAATCAACTCGAACCACACAGTGAGCACATAATGGGTTGTTACTCAAACCAAAGCTAGGTTTTGCTTCACAGAGAGGTATTAATGGCAAATAATTAAATTATTGTCTAATATTTAAAATCAGGAAAAGATCGCTACGTATTCAGGATGAGGAACCATCTAATTGCAAGCACAATTCTAACAGCCAGTTGGAAATGACAGGCTTTCCCACAGAGCTAAAACTAACAGATCTCATTATTCCTGACATCAGGTAATAGATTCCCTGAAGAGTACAGAGCACAGTTTAACAAGGCGAAGGTGTTCTGCTTGGTGGAAGAGGTGGTTTCTCCGCACACGGAGCCCAAAGGGAAAAGCGTTGCTTCCACCAGAACCAAGGAATATCTCCCCTATAAGACCTCACACAACTGCTACAAGAAGGTTTCGGACACTCTTCCCCGTTACTGATCTACACAGATCCTCTGGGAAAAGGATTTTCCTGCAAGAAGGTCTGGTATCACCCATTGTTGTGGGCGACACCGCTGAACTCGTGCTTTCCTCCAACACGAGTCTGGGTACGTTCTCGCGAACGCACAAGCCTTGGAAGGAAGTCGATGTTGATACTTAGTGTTTAAGTCGTGTAGCAGAAGTAGTTCGCCCATATGTTTTTTCAAGGGGAAAAGGCTGAATAAATGAAGACATAATACCAGACATCCCGGGTGGCTTCCAAGATGATGTCATTTTTTTTAAATAGCTTATTTCTTATAGGTCTCCTTTGAAATAGAGGTTACCCATGTAAATTCTGAACTAAGTGTGTGAAACTAAGTTATAAATATATTCTGCAGCAATTACTAGAAGAGGTCTCAAGTGCTACATGGATGTGTACAATTAAAACATCGCTCCTGAGTCAGCACGGCTTTATGTAGCAGTTAAAGACGAACAATCGGCAGAGAAAATGATTTCTCAAAGCAAGAAGGTTCTGAAAGCTTGGGGAGAAGATTCTTTTGACCAGTTTAAGTGAACACAGGTAGGGAAACTTTGCTCTCCGTGGTTTTTTTTTAATTTAAGGCAGGACCTCAGAGGTAACCAAGATCTGTATATACCATAAAGACCTTTACAGCTATGCTAGAACGAACATCCACCACTGAGCTCGTATTAGAGAACCTATCAGTGAAGCTTAAGTTTTCAGCGCCCCACAGCAAAGCACTATGAAGAACCACATCTTCCTCCTCAACCTCACAAAACCGGACTGCTTTTTGCACACCTGACAATATCAGTGCAGTTTTCACCCTCTCCCCTCTCCAGAAACATGCACGCACAATTTTATTGAAAAGCCTGAATGAAATCCAGGCCTCAAAGCTTGACTTTCCTTGGTAAACAAGGAAGTCAATCACAATAATGAATGCTGTAAGTTTGAATGCAGCCACTTCTTTTAGGAGAAGATTCTAAAAGGCAGCAGCAAGTAGCCAGAGTTTTCCATGAGCACCCGCAAGCAAAGCGGCTCGTAGCTGCACTGATTTCTTCCTGCGGGAAAAGCATCAGAGCAGTTTCTTATACTTCTACGCTGATGCCCAAGTGCGATTAAGTTCAGAATCTGCTTTTAAGCGTGTTCAAAAATTTAAGTTTTTCTTCCCTTCATGAAAATGGCATGACAGGTAGTTGGCTTACCGATTGTTTACCATGTATTCTATGTGCTTTGGAGGAAAAAGTCTGAGATCTGAGCCTGCACAATGAATCTCAACTACACCACCTCTGCTCTCCTTCGAAGAGAAGGTTAAACTGGAAGACAGCCCCCTGCCTACAGGCATTTCTGAACAATGGGCTGATTTTTCAGCCACCAATTATTGCCCTGGATAAGTATCAAGTATGTAGAATTACAATTTAACATACATTACTCCCCAGCTTATGGGGCTACTGACCTGCTGGAAGCTCAGCAGAGCCGCTGGCTGATGCTCTAACTTCCCCTTGCAGACAGCTGCCTGGTTATTTCTGGTCCCCCTCATCACAACCAGACTGCAAGCACGTTCGCAGCGTACCGTAACATTAAAGTGCGGAGAAAGAGAAAAGTATCCGTCACAAAACACATTTGCTGGCCGCTTAATTCCAAACAGCCAAGTGCTTTAGAAAGTAACGCCAGAAGTAGGGTAACCGGTGCTGCAGACAGTTTGGAAGTTAAAAGAAACCATAGTCTGCTAGAATTTTATTAAACCGGGCTGACACTCGGTCTAATGTAAAGCGAAGAATGCGCAGAGAACTCAGAGCAAACAGAATTCATGAAGTGTACTAACTGACATTTCAGCAAGATCCACGGTGAAGTACTGCAAACTCAAACAACTTTGACATTTAAAAGCCCACAATTACCATTATAATTCATTACTGTTACTCGAACACGTAATATTGCAGTTCGTGACAAATGCACATCACACAGGATTACTAAAGAAGCTACAAGGTCAGGGTGATTTCTCTTCGGTTTTCACGTCACATGCAGGCTGCTCCAGGATCCTTCCAAATGGCAATAACCCCATTAGCTACTTTAAGACTTCGATACAGGTCTGTTACAAAAACCCCACTTGTTCAGGCAGAGGCAGGTATGACTTTAATAGAAGAACCAAAACACCATTCCACATACCCAGCCTCCTGCAATAACACGCGCGTGTCCAGCCCGACGCACCCGCAGCTGCCCCCACAAACTGCAGATGGCCGAGGCAAACCCACCTTTGCATCCTGCCGCGGTGACTGCGCGATCTAAGATTCAAAAAACCCTGACAGATTGCAGGCTCTGCAGTCCTCTCGCAGCAATAAACACCTAAGCGGAGAACTGCTGCAGCCTGCCAAAAAACCCCGTAAAAGGAGGAAAGGATACTTTGGATAACCGCCACTTACAGGTAAAACATACGCCGACTTCTGCGCTTACCCTACATCCCAGAAGGAGCAGATAAGCTCATTAGCGCGCTGCGGGGAAGGATAAAAGGGAAGACGGAGGCTGCTCGCCGCTGGAGCGGCTCCAGAGCCGCGGAGCCGCCGCCGAGGCCCTCCCGGCGCCCCCGGACCCCCCAGGGCCCCCGGACCCCCCCGGGCCCGGGCTGGCGGCGGCGGCCGGGGCCGAGGAACAGGTGGGCGCCCCGGAAGGTCCCGGCGAGCCGCGGCAGAGCCCGGCCCAGAGCCCCCTGCAGGCCGCGCCCGAGCCGCGGCCTGGCGTCGGGAGGCGGCCGGGCCGCACGCCGCATGGCCGGGCAGCGCCGGCCGGGCCCGGCGGGGGGGGGGGGCGGGGGCCGGGTCCCGGTGCGGGGGCGGGGGGGAGCGGGGGCGTGCGGCGGCGGTGCGGCGGGGGACGGACGCGGCCCCCCGGGAGGTGGTGGTGGGGGGGTGTCTCCGGTGGCACCGCCGGGGCGGCCCCGCGGTCCCGGCTCGGGGGAGCGGGCGGCGAGGCGCCGCCGGCAGCGGGACCCCGGGCGGGCAGGGGCGCTGGGGAGCTCCCCGCTACCGCCCGCAGCGGATGCTTCCGGTGCCCGGGGAGGAGCCCGGCCGCGGCCAGCCCCGGTCCCGGCGGGAGGCGAGGCGGCGGCGGCGGCGGGGGACGCGCGGCCCCGGCGGCCCCTCGGACAGCGGCGCGGGGGGGACGGCGGGGCGGGAGCCCCGGGCGGTGGCGGCGGAGGCCCGCGGCCGGCGTCCCCGCGCTGCCGGTGCGGGATCCCCGGGGCCCGGCGGGCCGTACTCACGTTGCTCTGCGGGTCGATGGCCTGCAGCAGCCGGTCCCTGATCTGCTGCGGGGAGGGGGCCGGAGCCGCTGTCATTGCCTGGGCGAAGCGGGGCGGCTGACGGCCGGGGCGGGCGGGCGGCGGGGCCAGGCCGAGCCGGGGCGGCGACTCCTCACTCGCCGGCGGCGGCGGCCTCCTCGGGGAGCCGGAGTCGCATGTTCGCTCCCCCGCGAGGCGGGGGAAGCGGCGCTACCGCGAGCGGGAGGCGGCGGAAGGAACCGCAACGGCGCGACCGGGGTCGGGCCCGACTGTTCCGCTCGGGGCCGAACTCAACTGTGGGCAGGAGCCAGCCCCGCGCAGGGCACCCTGGGACACGCCCGACGCAGTAACAAACGGCGCGCCCCTGACGCCCCGCCGCACGCACCGGCGGGCACCGACCGCGCCTGCGCCGTGCGCTCGGCGGGGGGCGCGCCTGCGCACTGGGGCGGCGGCGGGGGAGCGCGGCGGCCGGCGGGAGCGGGGCGAGGCGGGCGGAGGGGAGAGCCCCGCGCCCCGCGCCGAGAGGCGGGCCCGGCCCCCGGGAGAGGGCCTCGGGGACCGAATGGCGGAAACGCACCGTCGCTACCGGGCTGTGGCAGCCCTAACGCAGTCGTACGTGCCTGCCGTCAGGCCGCCGCGAAGGGAAGGGGGTGCTGGTAGGTGCGAAAAGGCCGGCGCGCTCTGGGTGAAAATGACCATAATTCAAGAGTTTCTGCCAAGCGGCAGAACTTCCTATTCCCATTATTTTCAGAATAACGGGTGAGGCGACAGCTCCAAACTTCCAGCCGTCACCGGGGAAGAGTTAACCCTGCAAAACCCGAACAAACCGTCCTTCGTAAAGACGCATTTACCCTCTCGCTTCTTGATTCGGAAGAAACCACTGTTAAAAAGCAAGTCGGGCTTTGCGGAGCTTGTAACGCAAAAACGGACTCGGTACAAGAGCAGCCGTACGACAAAGAACCGAGAGGGAGGCATCCTGCGCCACACTGGGTAAGCGATCAGCCCAGCGCTGGAACTGTCCAAAGCATTTAAGAGCAGCTCAGAACTAACTAGTAGTTTTTGAAGCACCTGCTTAGGGGCTGAATGACTTTTATTCTTTTGAACAACTGAGATCTTGAGGTGACAGCACGCTATTAAGCCACGTAATCTATTCACAGCGATAAAATCATCTGTATTCCTTTACAGTAGAGCTTGATCAGCTTCGATTTCTTGTATTCACCCTATCCAAAGCGTTGCTGAGAAGGCAGAATGTCAGTTCTGCACAGGACCAACCATTTTTCCGAGGAAGAATTAAACCGAGCCCAAGTGCTGCGATGCCGAGTCCAGGGCTCCCTGCTGGGTTACGCACAGACAGTGACGGCCGCTTCCACCCCTCCCCTATACGTTGCAGGGGGAGACTTGGTTTAATGAACATTAGGGAGAAAATGTTTTCCAAGAAGTGTATATGTAAGAGAACAATCCCCCTTGGGAAGAAAGCACTGGATTTTGTTTGGATGCCACGATGAACCACGCTTTTTCTGTGTTCATTACAGCACGGTGTCTTCCCTCGAACTATCTTTCCCCAAAAGAAAGCATAAAAACCTTCAGGTAATGCAAAAGAGGGCGAGTCGAGTAAATCGCTGCAAGTGCCCGCCACTCTGCACACTCTCTTGCATTACCTTGGTGATGCTGGGGAAAAGTTGCTGGTCAAAGAGGCTAACAACATAAATAACACAAGAAGCCAGACACAATTACGAGACTAGTTAAAATTTCTCAAAACACACCAACACTGAAGCGACTTCTCCTGTAACAGAATGAACACAGCATCAAATATAGATTTTACCCTTAAATAGAACAACTTTATTCAACCAAACCCAAGATTATTCCAAAACTATTCCTTAGGATTGGCTTATAGAATTATTTTTGCTATTTTTTCTATTCAAAATCCCTTACATATTGCTTAGAAAAACCCCTTATCTTTGCAATTTTAATTTAAAAAGCATTTTGTTGGAGAAACAGTGAGAAGGTGAGAATCCAATTCTTCTTAATCATCCTTCTCCATTTCTCCAACAAAACTAAATGGACTAGTGAGAAGCCACACCAACGCTTTGCTCAACTTTGTGACAACGAGGATGAAGAAGTGCAACTTCCTGACTTCTAGACAGTGGTGACATTAGCAGACACATCGGGAGCTGGGAGTGACGAGCAATGCAGAGTTTTAAGACTGTGGTCTTCAGTCATGCTGCAGTTTTACCCTGCGCTGAACTCTAAGCCTAGCAAAACAATTTAAAGTTCTCTTTATTTCAGTAACGTTGAAGTAATTTTACTTTGAAGATTTTGGTTTGGGGGCCTAAAGGCTCAATCCCCCCAGCAGCAAGCGAACCAGCATGCACCGTATTATTACACGACTGGCTGAAGAGGATGAACGCGTCCTGTCCCTTGAGCGTGTGAGGAGCTTGTACCGAAGAACAGGCCACAATCCCAGGGCTACGTTTTGAAAGCATTATAATCTTTTACTTGATACAAAAGTTATGTTTCCAGCCAAAAGTCTCTTCCAAGTTAACAGACATGTTTGTGGATGACTTTCAAGATCCAAATAACCTAGTGGACACAAGAGAAAAAAAAAGTAGATGAGAAGAGGGTCCACCGATTGACAGTCATGCCAATGCCATTCCAGCTCAGAACGCTAGTGCACATCTGGAGGTCGATTTTGCTCTCCCATACATCAGACCTTAGAGCTACAGAAGGGAAAAGAAAGCAGCCCGCTAGCCTGCCTAGCAGGACTAAAACCTGTTGTTTCCAGAGACTATTCTCAAGGCTGAATCCATTCCATTATTTGGTGGGGTTTCTCCTCCCTAAAGGGAAAAACATCCCAGAAGTTAAACTGAAATGCTGACCCAAATGATGCTTTATCTAAGCAGCCCACAACAAGGAACACTACAGCTACGGCTAAATGACCCACATGCTGGCAGAGAAGGTTTTCATGCACTACAGGTGCCCACACCAGCAAAGAACTGGGAGGTCAACCAGCATCTCTTTGAAGATTGATATAAACGAGTGAAATGAAAAAGAATTATGGAACAATAGAGCGGGGGAGAAAGAGGTCCAAAAAGAAATGTTTGTGCAAGAAAAATCCCAACATATGCGACTTCCTACGAACAAACGACACGATGCTGCACAGCGTTACTTACACAATCATGCAGAACATCATGAAGACATTCCACAAGGCAATGAAGATGCGGAAGTATCTGAGGCTCAGCAGAAACTCTCTGATATTATCACCTAAAAATCAAGAGAAGAAACCTCTGACGTCAAAAATACCCAATATGCTGACAAGTCACGTTTTCAACACTGCCTGAAAAACATAAAGCAACTCTGACACAGAAAAAAACCAAACAGGTCAGAGAACAAAACACTGAAAGTTGAAGTTTTAGGTAAATAATCCGTACTATGTTCAGCGCATCCCTACTGAGGGCACGCAAGAAAATAATCCGTAAATGATAGAAAGGGGTCACGCGATTAAAAAGGGAAGGACAGCCCTCTGTTGTAGCTTCCTGCCGCTTTTAACCAGCAAGGCGAGATACAACGGAGCAACGCAGGCGCACACACGCCAAAATGGGAATCAGGTTGTAGGCAGAGCATCACCTCTGTAGCACCGGGACCTACGTTCAAAAATGCAGAGGAGAAATGTGCATTTTTTTATTTCTTCCCAATTTGGGATCATCAGCGAGGTTTGTCACGCCTGTACGTAAACATCACGGAACCAAATTTTAGGTTGGAGTTTAGCAAACCGGTCGTTCCACCCACGGAGTAATTCACATCTGCATAAAATGGGGTTAAACTTGTACTTTGGTGCCTCGGAAATGCTTTAACCGAGAACCTCCTGCAGAAAAGGCCCGTTTCTGTACGTATTTAGACAGCTCCGAGCAGGGCGGCCCTCCGGGGGTAGCAGCGCGGCCCAGACCCCGCTCCGAGGCTCCCGGGTCCCCTCCGTTACCGGTCGTGGGCTCCCTCGACTCCTCGCCGAAGCCCTCCGTGTCTCTCCTCCTCCTGTGGGACAGCGATAAGGGGGGGTCGGTGCCAGGCAGGGTGAGCCCCCCCCAAACCGGCGCCTCCCTCCCGCCCTCCCGCCCGCTCACAGCCTGAAGTTGAGCACGGCTCCGGCGTTCACCAGCAGCGTCCTAAGGGAGAGACAGAGAGAGGCCGTCAGGCACGGCCGGCCCGGGCGGGCCGCCCCCGGTGCCCGGTGCCGCTACCCGCAGAGCAGCAGGTCCCCGATCATGGCGGCGGCGGCGGCGGCGGCTCCGGCGGCGGAAGCGGAAGCGGAAGGGGCGGAGCGGGCGCTCCCCGGGGGCGGGGGCGGCACCGGCGCTCCCGCCTACCCGCCGCCGCGGCCCCGTTAGCGGCCTGGCCGCGCCCCGGGACGTCCCTCCGGCAGGCGGGCCCGGGGGCGGGCCGGGCCGGGGCGAGCGGCGGCGGCCGGGGGGAGCGGGAGCGGGAGCGAGGGCGGCGCGGCCCGCCGCCGCGGCGCCATGGAGCTGGCGGGAGCCCTGCAGCTCGGGGAGCTGGCGGCCGCCTTCGCCGCCCTGCCCGTTTTCCCGCTCTTCGACACGGCTTACTTCATCGTCTCCATCCTCTACCTCAAGTACGAGCCAGGTGAGTGGGGGACCCCCGCGCCCTTGCCCGGCCCGGCCGAGGCGGGGGGAACCGGCGGCGGCCCCGTCAGTCAGGGCCGGGGGCGGGCCGCGCCGGGCGGGGCGGGGGGGGGGCGGTGACCCCCGTGTCCCGCTTTGTGAGGTGTAAAACCGGGCGGGTTTTTGTGCGTGAACAGGTAATCCCGCCCGGTGCCTCCCGCTGCCGCGCCGTGTGCGTGGCGGGAGTCGGGGCTCGGAGCCTCCTGCGCCGCTTTTCCGGAGGTTCTGACACGTGTGTCTAAATATAAAGCAGAAAAACCCCCCAAGAACTAGTGACTCGGAGCTTGAAAAATAACCGTGCGTTTTAGTCGAGATTGGATTCCAACCACGCGGGAGTACGTACGCTCAGTCACTTCATGCTGCTGTCCCAGGACTTAGTGTTACGTTTCTGTCCAGTTGCTTGGCTTTGCTATTTTTGTGGCAATGCTCTCCCCCTATTTATATATAAAAAGGCTGTAAGTAAAACCTTGGGTTTTCTCCCACCTTCCAGACCACGCCGTAATCCGTTCTCAGGCACCCTAACTGACCTTGCCTTGTTTGTTCTCCTGGGCTTATCTTGTAAAGATCAATAGACCTGCATCTTAGCTTTCACTTTCTGCGCTGTTGCAGTCTGATTGCGCCTTGCTCTTTTCCGAATGCCGTCTTCCCTCTGTATTTTTGATGGTGTGTGCGCTCTTCATGCTCTGTTTTGAACCGTTTCAGTGTAACTGCCCGGTGACCGAGGAGAAACAAACCAAACAACCCACTTTGGTACGACTTTTAAATCCTCCAGTTGTGAGATCTCTGTGCTGTACAATCTACATACTGTTCTATTTAAACTCCACATAAACAGAAGTGCTGGGTTTTTGAGGCCCCATCACTCACAGCTGTCTTCCAGCATTAAGTCCTGAACGGAGCAGTCAACAAGCAACCCTTATGGAAATAGCTTTTAAAAATACGTAAGCCCAGTAATCTACTTGGACTGGGTACGGCTGGGGTGTCCTTGTCACTAGATTGCTACACTGCTTCATCCCACAGCTCCTAGGCTGAAGATCAGCGTCAGGACAGTGTTTCCTCCTTGGAGACAGCATGGCTTCATGGAGCCAAAGGGAAAACAAGCGTTACTAAATTTAAGCCTCAAATGAAACTTCAGGTTCCTATAGAACCAGCTTCGTATCATGGCTGTTGCAGCTGTCTTGCTTCCACTGTGTTTTCAGCTGGCTCAAATGTCTGTGAGGATGGAGGAGTATGAGCAGTCGTAGCTTTACCATATGCTGATTCACTTACTGCTATTTAAGGTAGGCCCCTGTTAGTAATGTTGACATAACATCTTAGCGTTCTCCCTTCTGACTGCCTGTTACTGGCTTACCGAACAGTTTGGTATCTGAAACGCTGCACAGAGGACTCTGGAGCAGTTTAAGGTGATGAAACAACCTTACAGAATTGATGTTCTTGAGAGACTTCCTCGAAGAAGTACAGAGGTGGATGAAAATGGCTAGAAGAATAAAAAAAAAAAGGCAATAGAAGGTTGTGGGAGGAGGCCATAATGTATCACCAAACAGTAACACTGTTTTAATATCTGGTTGTATTTTCAAAGGGCATTTCCAAACTAGTACAGGAGCCAGGAAGAATCCTCAAATCCTCTTCTTTCAAATAAAGCTTAAGAACTACTGTTCTATTTTTACAGGTTATCTTACGAATGAAAGAGCTGAACAGATTGTTCATGAATTCTAGAGGGCACCTAGGTTGAAGCAATGGAGAGAATGGTACTAGTATGCATTTTATTTTTAGACTGTAAAAAGACATTGATTTCAAGGGAAAAATTGTTCTTTCTGATTGCAGCAAGTAGCAGCAAATAGAGGAGATAAACTCTTAGCCAATTCATAAACTTCTAATGACTCAGTTCATTTGAAACCGTCCGGGGGGCCTGCAAGCTACGATTGCACACATCATTTCTTGACAATATCTGGTTCAGGCTTCACAGAATCCACATTTTTGTAATTTGTTTTACAAGCATTTTTCTTTGACTTATTTTGTTGGAGAACAGGCACCGCAAGCCTCTTTCTTAGAGGGTCTTGAAGTTTCTGCTTATTTGCTGAATCCGTCTTCTCATTCAGAATTTGCTTCACAGGAGCCGTGGAGATGTCTCGTAAGAGCCCTTTTGCCTCCTGGCTTTGTGCTATGCTCCACTGCTTTGGAAGTTACATACTTGCCGATCTGTTACTTGGAGAATCACCTATTGATTACTTCAGTAACAACTCCAGTGTCATCCTGGCCACAGCAGTCTGGTGAGTCTTTTGCACTTCACCTAATTTATTAAGTATGAGACGCCACTGGCTGCGTACAAAACCATCCGGTGTGAAGGGAGGTATTCTGTTTGTGTGACACACGTGTATTATCTTGCTTGGATTAACCAGGGAAAGAAGAAGTGGGGTGAGGTAGTCTTTAAGTCTTTTGTATTCCTAGATCTAGTTTCCAGTTCCTCTGAGCAGTTGCCTAATGCTTTGATTACACGGGTTGGGTCCGGTCCAGTCCAATCGCCGGGCACTTCTATTCATAGCTGCCCCAGCTGAACAGTGGCCAAACCGCAAAAGCAGCATGCGCTGCACTGATACCACGTATTGTAGAGGAGTGGCACACGCTGAAGATTTAGGGGCATTTTCTTCGTCATGTTAGTGAAATGTGCACAAATTAACCGCAGTTACTCCAAGTTTAATTTCCTCAGTGCGTAAGGGTTGCATGTGCTTTTGCATGACAGAACCAGCCTTTCCTTCTCCCTGACATAATTCTGGCTAACACCACAGCACTCTTAATCCTCTCGGTACGTCCCAGATCAGGGCAAACAAATGGGTCATCCTTAAACTCTTGGTGGTTTTGTTCCAGGTATTTGATATTCTTCTGTCCCATGAACCTCTTCTACAAGTGCGTTAGCTTTCTGCCTATGAAGCTCATCTTTGTGGCAATGAAGGAGGTGGTCAGAGTTCGCAAAATTGCAGCTGGGGTCCACCATGCTCATCACCGCTACCACCACGGGTGGTTCATTATGATGGCTACTGGATGGGTCAAAGGTGAAACACGAGATACTCCTAACGCAGCAGGGAGGCACCCAGCCCTGTGGGGAGGGACAGGAGAATCTGTGAGTGAAGCTTAAGGTGGCCAGATCACGCAGTGCTGAGCGGCAGGCTGCTTAGGGGATGCGGTCAGCTGGCTTCAGTCAATCAAGTTCCCTGGAACACCGGTATTTATTCATAGTCGCAGAATGGCTCTCAGTTGAGTCATCGTCTAACTTTAATGGAGGCATGAAGAACTGGAGTCACTGTCAAATATGGGTGTAGAATTCAGGGATTCTTTATTCTTTCTCCTGTGTTCTCCTGTCTCTGGCCTCACCTGTATCTTTTCAGGGGGTGGGGGGGGTGGGTGGTGTTCTATCAGTGTTGAAAAGGCCCAGTCACTTTTCCTTTAGTTTTTATTTGGAGCAAGCATTTGAGCATCAGTAAATGGAACAGAGGCAAATGCCCTTTCCCTGCATCAGGAAAGACTTTACAGAAAGTGTAGTAAGGGTGTCATGAACCTTTTGTTCCTCTTCGGTTATCCTCATCCCTTGGGGATCTAGAAAAGACAGCAGAGCTCTTCTGGTGTGGCAGTTCTAGCTGCTCGTTTTTACTGTTTCACAGGTTCTGGTGTTGCCTTGATGTCTAACTTGGAGCAACTGCTGCGTGGGGTCTGGAAGCCAGAAACAAACGAAATTCTTCATATGTCCTTGTAAGTACGTAGCCTGTAAATTCTCTGTCAGACCAAAAATGGCATTTAAAGAGCCATTCTGGACTGGATGCAAACGATGCAAACCTCCTGGAAAACTTCTTTATTTCTCTTCTAGCCCGACAAAGGCTAGCCTGTATGGCACAATCCTCTTCACTCTGCAGCAAACTCACTGGCTCCCTATCTCTGAAGCCAACCTCATCTTCTTTTTCACCATGTTCATGATAGTTTGCAAGGTAAGTTTACAGCGGGTGTGCTGGTAACAAATCTACAAAACCAGAGAAAGGGTATGGACTTAAACTGGGGGTGTTCACCTTCCTAAGCCACTATTGAAGGCATTGGCTGTAGATACCGGGACAGATCTGCTCAGGAGATTACAGGCTAAATTCTCCATCATACAGGCAGTGTGGTAGAAGACCCTTGTGATACAGCCTTGAGTCATGTAGCAATAGGGACTTTTACCTGGGGTGAGGCGAATGCTCCTTACTAGCTAGTATTTCATAGCTGGTGTATGTGATCCTTAACTTAAGTGTTCACTGTTGCACGGCAGGTTTTCATGACAGCAACTCACTCTCACGCCTCACCTTTTGCCCCAGTGGAAAGCTTCATCTGCCCAGTTTTCTTTGGCTCTGTTTCCAGTGGACACACTAGTCATCATCATGATCAGCATGGGGCCTCCCATGAGGTTTCCCATCCTCCGCCTCCTCCTGCAAAGTCAAAAGAGGAGCTAAATGAAGGCACAAGGAAACGGAAAGCAAAAAAAGCTGAATAAAAAAGCAACCACACGTTAAATAGGCCAAGGAAATTCTTCCAGAGCTGAGTCTCAGAGTCACCTGTGACCTCCTTTATCCTCCAGTCCTTCTCTCTCAGACTCCAGAGGAGAGGTGGAAGCAAGACACTGCCAGGCGGGTCCCTGAATTTCATTTGTGCTCTCTGTGCTGCTGCTTGCTTCTTGGTCTCTGTCTCTCTATTTTAATCATATTTTCAGGGATTTGTAGATTTGTGCCAGGATGATAAGTGGGTGCCAGTTCCCAAGCTGTCAGCAATTATGATGCAGCACTTTCAACTGATGTAAAATCTTTCACTGTGTTTATTTATGAATGGTTTGCGCTCCTGCAACTCCTAAGTTCCTTTGAGTTTTCATTGACCTTTTTGATGTCTGCCGAAACAACAAACTGTTTAGACACAATCAATGTGGAAATTGGATTTCATACTCAAGGAAATTAAATGGTCTCATATGAGCCTGATCTAATTCTTCCTAGCTCCCACGTCTGCCGTATCTCCGGTTAATGTGACATTCTGTATGCAGTAAGGACACTGACGCTGGTGTCCTAGCCAAAGTCCGTTCCTCTCACCTAAGTTCCCTCTGATTCTTAATGGATAGAACATTGTCACTTCCTCAACTAGGTCTGTGTTTGCAAGAGCTCTGAAGCTGTGTAATGCTCCGAGTGCTATGTATTGGTACTGTTATTATTCTAAACTCTTGTGTAGCGTTGCTGCACGTTGTTAATATTAGTGTGTCCCACCTCAAACCTGATCGTATTTAAGTAGGGAAGAAGCATGGTTCTGCTTTGTTTGTAATCCTGTGGGATACAAGAAGGGTGTGTGAGTGTAAATAAGTATTTATTACTATTTATTTATAATTGCCAGGGCACCTAATTCATGGACCTGAAAGGGGCTTTTTTAAAATGCTGCATCTTTCTATAGAGAATTGGATACTTGGAAGTGTGGTCCTAAGCCCACAGCTACATGCTGGTTTGTGCCTGAAGCAGTGATTTTGGTGTGCGAAAGGACAGCCTGAACGCTCTTCACTGGATGCAGGAAGGAACGTTTCCTGTATCCTTAAATTAAGATATAGAGGCTGAAGAAGCGGATTTCACACCAGCCGATTAAAACCACTTGAAAGGACTGATAAAAGCACACCAGCTGAAGATATCGATTATGCTTTGTAGGTCCCTTTCAGCCAAACTACTGGTCTGTGAAAGCGTCTTGTGCCTGATGAGTGAAGAATATGAAATGCCTTGCATGGCTCAGGAAGGAGTCTGTCAGTTTGTTCATGTTCTGCTTAGTCAATACTGGCTTTTAGACTAGTTTTAAGCTGTTCTTATAAGTGATTTTGTTCTTAAAAGTCTCATCTCAAGCATTGCATCCAAAAGACCAGAACTCGTTCTGAGGTTTTTTTTAATCGCCAAGGGCTGGGATCACTGCGGTGAAAATGCCGTGCGTGGGGATGCGGCACAGGGCGTTCAGCTGAGCGGCACGTTGCCATCCCCAGCAATAAGGTTTGCTGCTGTCATCTTATGACTGGGAATATAAATAGGAGGATTTAAGAAAAGCGTTTTTATTTTTTTTGTGTATCCCTGTACAAAATTGAAATTGACAGTTAATTAAAAAAAAAATCTTGTATACAACCAGATGAAAGCCAGTACAAAAGGGCAAATGATTTGTGGGCTTGGGTTTTGACAGTGCCTTAATTTTGTGAGTTTCCCTCCCCTTCAGTAGAAAACAGGGATTCTACCTGACAACTCAACGGTCTGGTTTTGCAGATGCTGGTCTACTGAAACCTGATGTCTCGCTAGCATGCACAAGACTATAAATGTTTTATGAGATGTCTGATTCAAGGAGAATTTTGTTTTATAAAAGCTGTCAACAAATAAAAATTGTGAAGTGACTCTGATTGTCCGCTGGCACTTGAGGAACTGTGTGTGTTTCCTTTACTCTCGCCGGTCTCGGAAGCCACACACTCCTTGATCTACTTAAAGTCTCCTTGGCCCGATGACAAAATGACTCGCACTGAAGAGAGAGATCAAACTTTGGTATGTCCTACAAGTATGTACGCCTGCGCACGTTATAAATGGACATAACACGGTAAACGGTCCATTGCTTTTGTTGTACTTGTAGTGTTGTCGTCCAAGCGGACTTTCTGAGGTTTCAGGGAGGGAAATCAGGAAACTAACTCCCTGTGGTGTTTATGCCAGTTAACTCTGCCTTTCCTTTGGTCACTATAAGAGGAAGGGGGATATTCACCTGGGACAGGTAAGTCTACACAGGCACATACAACCACACCCACACAATTCTAGCATATTTATATGGAGTTTCAGTATTTCTATTTAAAACTGAAAAAAATCAAGATGCTTTGAACGAGTGTGAATATTTATTTAGCCTGGTACTGTTAGCTGCTGCTTTCTAAGTGCCAGAGTCCTTGCTCTTCAAAGTCTCCTGGAGTGACTCAAATCAGAGCTGCTAACCAAGAACAGATAGGAGAAATATTCCAAGAGGTGTTAAAATTAAAGCTCTGTATACCTTCAGAGTACCATATCTGGAATGGGATTAGTATTGAGAAGACAACTGCCATAAAGAAGAGTCCTAAGTTTCATTTAGTGAAGCCTTTCATAGTGAGAGATATGGAACCTTTCTTGAATTTCCATGGCTCAGCGCTGGTAGTCTTCGGTACGATTCCAGACAGGCATCCTTCATCCCAAGAAGCAATGATGGATCTTTCAAAAAGCAGCATATTTTAACCATTCCTGCAGGGACACAGGGTTCTACATGGCTGCCGCTACGCTTCTGGGAAGCCCTAATGTACCCGTTACACACGCTTCTTCCGTAAGACTCTGCTCCAACCAGAATGAAGATGGTAGCTGGGAATTTCCTAGAGGGATGGAATAACTTGCTTCTACGGCACAGAGATGGGAGTGATGAGAAAAACACGACGTAGTCAATCTACCTGGCTCACTGAATGAGGGCCTGCAAAGGGCCGTTTATTTTCTGAAGGGTTTCACTTGTCTCGCCCCCAGATCTAACTCTTTTAAAATGCTTATTAATACTCCTTAATTTATCAGAGCAGTTGACAATATAAGTTGCACCGGAGTATGGGATTTAAAGTCTCTGTATGACCCAGCCAGTGGACAAGAGGGTCAGTGCAAGCCTTATACATATTAAAGAAAACCTTCAGAAAAAAGCACTAGAATGTTTCATGTGGTTTAACCATTCTCCCCTCCCGTGACATCCATTTCAGTGTTACAAACAAATTTTGCTCAGGACCTGGATGGAACTATAAACAGGAGCAGGCTGATGAGAGTAGGTATTTGAAGTGCTTTGAAAAAAAATCCTACAATGTCTCGAGTCCCATGCTGGGCTGGCTGCGCAGAATGTTCCCGGCTCCAAACTCTGCTGCAGCACAGGGTAGCAGAGAAGCATGCCAGGGCTTAGACTTCCACAGGGCAGACGTCATTCCCTCCAAAGATGTTCTGATCTGATAACTCCTGATACTAACTCTAGTGAGATGTCGCTAAATTTAGCAATAGGTTTAATCCTCAAAGAGGCCCTGGTTGCCTGATGGAAAAAGCAAAGTGTTTCAGTTGCTGCTCTCAGCGTTTCTTGTTGATTGACAGGTTTCCCTTTTCTGTTACAGAGGGCGAGCCAGACCAAGTGTCTACAGCTTTTTCATTGTTGCAGAGCAGCTTCACAGATAGGGAAAGCTCTACAGCCCTTACTGTGTTTGTAGAATAAAAAAAGAAAAGGATAATTTTACAGAAAACATTAATAATTCTTCACAGTAAATGAAGTAAAAAAAAAAAAGAGACCAAAGAATTTCTATACTGAAGAGCTTCTGTGAGAAAGGGCAAAGCTGATCCAACAGAGCGCCAAGCTAGAGCAGCCATGTTCTTGTTTTCCCCTTTTCCTTTTATTATGAATGACAGCATGTACATTCTTCCACATGTTGTCTAAAGAATAACTAAATTAAATAATCCAGCTAAGCGGAAAGACCCAGAAGATAAAGATGGATGTTACCTCGGCCATCTCCTGAGCAACAGAGAAGCTGTTCCTTTTAACGCTTGCCAGGTGATTAGCTGCCAAACGCCTGCTTCTTCTTCCTGCAGCCTGTTTCCTGGCTGTACCGTGCTTTAAAGGTGTAAAGCGCTAGATCAGTGCTGAGAGTGTCAGTCCAAATAGCACATAGAACACATACAAGCATTAAAAAGTGCAGCTTTTTGCATTTCACAGTAGCACATCTTTATTTGGGCCCTTAGCTATAATTGTCTGCTTTACTTGTGCTATTCTTTGAAGGACGTAACTGGCTACTGTAAGACACAGGACTGATGATTACATGGCAGGTAAGGCTGGTATGGCATGGCATTCCCTGCAACCTTAGACACCCAGCTTTTTGCTGCAGCAAGGATTTTTCTCTCAAGATATTTTAGTTCTTTGCCAAAATAATGAGAAATCAGAATATACACCTATAAAAGATTTTCTAGAAAGCTCACAAAGATAGTTTGGATTTAGCATGAGCTTCTTCCGTCTCTACGAGGAAGACGGGACGCTGACAAGACAAACTACTAGCAATGGAGAAAACACGCTGTTGATACCAAAGCTGAGACAGTCACTCTGCACACAGAGGGTTGAGATTTGCCTCTTTAGAATGCTCTTAGTATCAGCCCCAAGGAGATCTGGTTTGTCCCGTGCGCCCATCCGCAGTAAGGAAAGGCCAGTTAAAGGGGTTTGGATTTCATCAGACACCAACAGTGTGGTTCTTACTTGGTAAACACCCGCAAAATTACCTCCCAGCTAAGAATTTAATCCTGCTCTCATGTGGTCTGTAAAGGCAGCAGTCTGTGAGCAAGCTGTTGGGGGATGATGGCTCACGGAACAGACAGACGGCGAGAAAACAAGTTCCCTATCATGCCAGAGCCCACGCTGCCATTGTGACTCACAGTTGCTACTCACTTCAGCTCTGTGAAGAGATTTCTGACAAAAAGGAGATGTCGATAGTGCTAAGATCAACATTCATGAATATCTTTGAGTCCGGTCTCTCTTTTACACTTGTGCATTTGCATCTTTCACACATTAGCCCGAGAAAAAGTACCATTTATAATATTTCCTATCATGACTTTTGTCTGTTTCCTTTATGTTCCAACAGAGAATTTGGGGAGGAAATTTTTTAGAGAGCTTGCAAATGTAACCTTTTAGGAAGAATCAGTGTGAGATAGCGATTTCATCTTAGCTTTAGGGTACAGGTAGGCTATAGATGTGGAATGCAGAAAAACAGGTCTGATATGTTCAGAGGCTTGAACATTTTTATAGCCTGAGGAAATCCAGAATGGCCCTGGAAAAGATTTGGTTGGTTGCTTTTGTTTGGTTTTGATCTGCAAATTACAGAAAGCTCACCAGAAACCATAACACACACGCTGCATTCCTGCAGAAAGCAAGCTGCTGCTTTTCCAATTATCCCAGCCCCTGATGCTTCTCAATGGAGCTGGCAGATCTTGACTTTCCAAAAAAAGAACTGCTAGTTGGGGACTTCTGGTCCCACTGCAACCAACTGCTTGAATCAGTGAGTGAGCTAATTTTCTTTGATTTGTTAGTGACAAGAATTGGTGTAAGCAGTAATAATGCCAGGTATATGCAGTGTGAGATGCATATAGCACGTCACAGATTGCAGTGCCTTGAAGAACAGTCTAAAAATCCATGACTTTAGAGTCCTAATGTTGCCTTAAATTAGATTTAGACTAATGTAGGCTAAACCCTAATGCAGGCTCCCTGTTGTTTGTCTCTTAAGGTAAGACACTTCGTCTCCCTGCCTGTTTGATTTATGATAGATTAGGATGTCAGTTAATCTCTTCTTTTTTGGCTAGATGACTGTGGAGATTAACCAAGTATTGTCTGCAAAAGGAACCCATAAATACAGATTACTAATTTTTCTTTAATTATTCCTCTGTATGCCAGAGGGATAGAGGGAATACAGACAAGGATAGACACCAGCCTCTTAAATCTCATTTCATGAGAGAAAAAGAAAAACCACAGCAGCTGCTCTGGCTGATACTGGTTTTCACCGACATGCTCACTTCTGTTTCCTGGAAAAGTCAAAAAACCAGAGAAATTATAGATTATGGTCTCCTGTGAGAAAATGGGGAAGCAGAAAGTGGTTCCGAGTGAGTGAATCTGCTTGGCACCATCTCCGTTGCCACAGGACATGGAGAAAGCAGCATTTCTTATGAGGTGGAGACACCTATTCCGTTAGAGCCTCTGCTGAGATGGTTGCACCAGTTACCTTCTCTCCCCATGCATTCCAAGGGCATTTGGACAAAGATGTTATTTTTCCACTTGCTCTCTGTTGACAGCTGCAGTTTCCTGCCTTTGAGCTTGTAAATTATCAGATTTTTCTTTCTGCCTTTTCCCATGTGCTGCTCTTTTGGGGATGGTACCCCAGTCCAAACCTAGCCATAAAGTAGTAAATATTTATCGTGCACAGTTTAAATGCCTTTTGGTAAATTCACTCTTGCAGAGCTTGACAGAAGGCAAATAGTGACAGGGCATAGGCATGCTCCCTGGGTATTAAGAAACCTACTTTAAATGGCTGAGAGTGCCTGAACCGTACATGATACCAGTACTGGTAGGCTTACCTGATGCTAAAATACACAGATGAGTATTTCTAAAATAGTCAGACGTAGCGAACAAAGGAACCTCAGGTGTACAGCACCGGACAGGGAGGACATTTAGTGCCTTAGAAAGAGACCCTGGGGATTCTGCCCAAGTGACAAACACCGGTTGCTGTAGAGATATCTGTCCTCTTCAAATACAGATGGATCGCTCCAGGATGCGGTGAAGTTTCACTGCATCTCGGTGCAGACAGTCAACCATCTCCTACTGTTCCTGTCAAAGTAGCTGCAATTTTCCCAGGCTTTCCTTAAAAGAAGGAGCAAGCCAGCCTTCTGGAGAGACACGCCACTGACTGGTGTTCCTTGCCATTAGTCATCTCCTCTCTAACGAGCGGTCTCTGCTGAGGAGAACTCAGGGAGTCCAGATAGCAGCATGAGCTTCAGTCCAGAGACAGGCCAGGATCTTCTCTGTGGGAAGATGGTTCTTCTTCCTTTCCAGCCCTCCAGCCTGGTCCGAATCTTCATCAGCTCAGTTTTTTTCAGGTAAATAAGCTGAAAAATTGTGAAGCTGCTGAATGCGTCAGGCACTCTCCCTGCTAGAGTCTGCAAAGCGTTACAATGTGGTGAGACCACTGCGCTTAGCAGAGAAGCTGTAAGCTTGCAGCTTCATTTGACAGGGAAGATGCCTATAATCTGCTGCATTTTATATACAGCTTTATTCTGTCACACCCAATCTGCACTTAGAACATGTCAGAGATGGCAGAATTCTGCATTAGTCCAGGAACTAACGGCATTTGCAGTGAAGCCAAATTCAGCCTAGGCACTACTCTGCAAGAACAGGTCAGTGCAGCACAGTGCCTGTCTGCACACAACACAGCAAAGTTCGCAGGCTTTCTCAAAACGCTGGGCAACATACATTTGATGCCCATCCACCACTGTAACAGCAAGAAATATTTGTGAAGAACTTCTCTTCTTGGACAATATCCAAATATTTCCCACTTCCTCTGCCTACTGGGACACAGTTGCCAGACTGAGCTCCTAAAGTGGTAACTGGCAGTGGGTAGCAATGACTCAGATTTTCAGGAATTACAAAACTCAGTTTCCCCTTCTTCTGAAAATCAATTCACTCCGTCTCCATTTTTAAATAAGAAAACATAGGCTTAGATGGGTTCTCAATTCCACAAAAAGTGCCTTCCAAAGAAAGAAAATACTGCAGCATCTCCTCCAGTAGGAGATAACGTGATGAATATGCTGTTTGGACAGTGAGGTGTTTCCAGCCTAAGCAGAAGCTTTTACAGCATTTACAGAAATGGTTACAGCTGCAGTTTCTGGAAGGAATGTGTGAGAACTGCAGACAATCTGAAATCAGTGGGCATATAAGGACACAGCTAGCATTAAGATTTTACCTACAACACCTGTCCGAGTAGTTGTAGACCTCATGTATTTTCAGGGACAGTTTTGGGATGAAGGATGTGACGTGTGATTGGATTTTCACCAAAAGACAGGGTTATAAGTTAAACCCACTCCCTCACTGTAAAGTTTGGAATTTGTGTGGGCTGGAGTGTAAAGCGATACAAGGATTTTCCGTAACTACTGCAACCTTGGTGAGAGCTAATGAATTATTCCAGGGGTATTACACTGAGAGTGCTTGCTCCCTGTTGGACAGCAGGGTAGACATGATAATTCCTAAGCCAAGGGAGCCCTTCCCTCATCTGACGTTGGCACAGACTTCATTAGTGATCTCTTTTCACTTAGAACAGTCCCAAGGAAAGCTGCAGATACAGCCACTCCCCGTCCTAATTTTAGCAGTCCCTCTTGTACTACTTTATCATATGATTACGTAGTGCCATGAATGTTTACATAATTTTGGGGAGAGAATATTCCAGTTCTGAAGAAATCACAATCTCATATGATAAAACATATGTAAGGACAAAAATGGCTTTTATATTCCCCATGTCTTTTAATTTTGCAGGTGTGAAAAGTATCCATGAATATGAGACCCATGTATCAGTGAACAGGAGAGGGTGCATGCAGGTGGGCGCTGGGAGCGAGCGCTCATGCTTGTGTTCGTGTGCATATATGTGCTTACCTTTTCTCCTGCTTGCTTTGTCTTCTTGATTTATCTTAAATTTACCTAGTTCGTTGTTTAATTCAATTCAGTGAATATGTCACTTAAAAGGTGTCATAAAGATTTTTCTAGAAAGTGGTAATCTCTCTTGTAAAAAGCACAGCAGGGGAAGCAGCCATAAAAATTTCACAGACTTGACTCTGTATGAAAAGATTCCCTGTGGGTAGAATTGCCTTTTATTGTGGCTATTTATCACTGCTGAGATGGCCAACAGTGTGGCTGAATGGTCTTAAAATAGGATGGAGGATTTGCCGCAGCAAGATGTAAGAACTCTATTTTTCTGGATCAATGTTGCTGTATTGTATTCTGTAACTGTGTAATCCAAAATTTCCAGATCCAGAGTTTTCATATTAGCAGATAAAAACACAGTGTGACAAGCCAGTATAGAACCTTGAAAATGCACCCGCATTGTAATGTAGTAACGTGGGCACAAGCCTGCAGATACCTGGAAACCATGGTTTTACAAGACTTAACCACGATGTCGTCTATACGAAACTCAACACACATTAGATGATGGCAACACCAACTGCATTTTCACTGTGAGGTCTAACATGACACACAAAGTAGAAAACCCAGCTCCAAATCCCTAACTTCTGGTGTGCTGCACAAATCCTGCCATACAGACATGGCTACAGAAAGGGAGACCCTCCTGGAGAAAGCATACCCAGAAGCACAGGCCTTCTGTCAGAAGCACGGCCTGATGTTTGAGGTAAATCACTTCCCTCCTGTCTGTCCTGTCCAAGGGCCATCAAAATATGTGGGACAGAGGAAAAAAACCCAAAATGCTCATAGGTTTTCCATCTCCTTAGAAGCCTCCTAGGAGTCAAATACTGCTGTACTGATTTCCTAGAACTTTGGCATTAGGTATATTTGCACGCTTGAGTTGTATGGATTTCAGTGAAGGGTTAGGAGCTGACCATCTTCCAGTACCTGGACATGAGGGTTTACATCATTCTTTTGGGTTTTTTATATTCAACTAGAAAAAAAGTTCATAGCATGTATAAATTCGACTGAATATGCTTGAGAGGCAGTTGAACTCGTCCTAATTATACTAATTTGTACAGAACTTCTACCATAAAAGGGGCTGTTGAAATGTTCGGGATCATTATCTTCTATGATAGAAGACAGGCTTCAAATGTTGCAGCAAATAACCTACAGTCTTGAGGTTCCTTGTCCTGAAAAACTAAGTTGCTTACTTGGTCATCCATGCTCCAAATCCTTAAGTCTTTCAACAGGAGAGATCCCTACCGAGAGGTTTTGAATATCTTGGAGCCTCTTGTAGAGTTCCAGTAATTAAAGTTGTGTACCACTAGTGTTCAGACTGATCTAAAAATTAAACGTGATAGAATGACTTAATTTTCTCATGTCACTGTTTTTATGATAGTATTGACTAGTCTAAGAATCCTAAAAAAAAGATTTTTGTGCAGCTAATTGACTTGAGACGGGGTATTTCAGAGCTTGTAGGCACTGATCACAGTTCTGGAGGAAACTGAAGCCTGTCAGAAACTGTCAGCTGGTCCCACCTTCGCTGGGAGTGCTAGCACTGCGGTGCACGCTCAGTCACTATGGCTGGAGTGAGACATACAGGGCAGGCCGCACACACTCAGAAGGTCTGCTGGACAAGTAATGTGGTTTTCAAAAGTAATTAGCCTGCCTGAGCAGCTCACAAATCAGCTAGCTGAGATGTCAGTAACTGCCAGTAGTCCCTAAAAGACAAAAGGAGCCTAGACAGGCACACGCATACGGTCCAGCCCTGAACAGAATCTCTTCAGAGCAGAAGATAACCAGGGTTGGGTGTGTTAACTAGCAGATATAAGAGACAGATGGAGACACCCATAAGGCAAGGAGCTCTTGCTCTGAGCTTGCTTCCTGCCCAATACCTCAATATTGAGGAGATTTTCTCAGTAACTAAGGAATAAATACAAATTCCCCATGCAAAGAACAAGAAATGAAAATGCCATAGCAACCACCAGGGACAGAGCGGGGTGTCACACGGTAAGGTGATACTTGTTCCATGCTTCTGCTTCACTCAAATCCCTCCGATCACTCCTGCTAACCACTGAACGCTCCCCACAGCAGCAGCCCACCTCAGCTTCCTTGAAGCGCTTTGGTGACAGGCCCGAAGAGAAACCCACAACCAAAATTTTAAGCCTTGCAGAAGGGGAGAGGAGGTTGAGACACCTGCAGAAGAGCCAGGTTGCCCCCTCAGTTTGTTTTGGTTTTAGAAAGGGAGAAAGAAAGTTTTGCTGAACAAAGAGAACAAATACGCAGTCCCAGGGGGCATAATTGAAGCCACAAATAAATAAATAACCAATTAAGTATTTGTGCAAGTTGTGCCTGATTTCCCTTGAGACACTTCCACCAGAGAGAGGCCAGCACCAGAGAGGCAGAGACCATGAGAGCCTCACCGCAGCGTTACTGCACCCATGAGCTCACCATCGCTGAGCTCCCTGCAGCTCCCACCTCTGTTAGCAGCACCGTATCGCATATGCAGAAGGCACCAGTACGCGCTCGGGGAGTGTCTTCCTCACACTGATTGTCAGTGTGTACCTAGAAATCTCAGTAGAGCCAGCCACAAAGGTTCGACTACTCCCTCTCCCCTTTACACATGCCAGAAGGGCACTGCTCAAGCTTTACACTGTGGGTTTGCGCTTTGAGCTCATTCTGGTTGTTCCCAGACTGCATGGATACTGAATGCTGACCCTTTTCAGGATCTCCCTCTTCCCCGGCCCAGCCTTCAGTCCTAATCAGAAATCCCCAGGCTCAGTCCTGTTCCCTTACTTCTTCTCCACCCCAAAGCCAATCTCGCAGCACCACTGGCCAAAGTCCCCAAACCAATTCTGCTCTGTGCTTCCACTGCCTCACCTCCATCCCTCCCCCGCTAGACACACTGTAAAGGCCTGAGGAGCAGCTGCTGTAAAGCCCCTTCTCCCTGACCCTGGGGCAGGCTGGGGCTCTGCCTGGCTGTCCCCATCCAACATGGAAGCCACAAGGGCGCTGTGGTTACCAGCAGGTTTTCGGAGCAGCCCTCCCTGGCAATCCTAGGTGCTAAGGCAAGCAGCCAGTCCACATCCCAGCTGTCACTGCAGGAGCAGTGCCTGAATGCCAGACCTTTTTTGCCTGTTGCAGGGGCTCCTGGGGGACCACTGTGGGCACCAGACTGTGCCTCAGCTCACTGCGGAGAAGGAATTCAGGGCCCTAACTCTGCAGCTGTCAGGGGACTCTGCCCAGCTCCTGACACAGTGGTACTGATGGGATGAGAATGCGCTGCCCACCTGCTATATGCTGCAGCCGGCTGACGGGGAGGCCTGGCATTGCCCGGGGAGACGCCTGGCTCGTGGCAGCCCAGAAGGCAAAGAGCTGTGGGCTGCTCAGCCCAGAGCAGAGGCACTGCTACCACAAATCAGGTGTGTTCTGGCAGGGCTGTAATGGCCTTCTAACCAGGGCTGTCAGGGAGGACAGCTGTTTGTTTCAAGACAACATCAGACTGTATACAACAGGGAAGGAAGAGACTTGCTAACTATCTGCCATAACCCGAATCCTGAGGAGGGATGTTGGTGCTGACTAGCAAACTAATACACCAGATCGAAACCCTTCTCCTTTTTCCCCCAATCTTCCTGACCACATCCAGGAGTATGCCTAGCTCAGAGGACGTGGGGAATGCTGACCTGCTAACGTCACATGAAATACAGAAGGACCAAGGGGTGTCACATCAATGTTGATGGATGGCTTTTCCTGTGTTCTGGTCTGAAACTGAATGCTCACGTGTCCCTTTTTTCTTTTTTTCATCTGTAGCGAGTGAATGGGAGATTGGACACGGTCTCCTCAATAGCCAGGAGAGCAACCCGGGGGCTTTCATATTCCTCAGAGAGATTGAGGATTCCAACAGACAAATTGGGCAAGGGACAAACCGTGAGCTGAAAGAGGACAGTGAAGCAAAACAGCTGCTCAGCAACCTTAAAGCAAAAATTGCAAGCCATTACCCCAACCACCTCAAAGTACACACACTGGCATACAGTAAAGACTCTGGAAACGCTTGGCGCAAGGAGAATAACAAATACCTGAAACAACTTTGTGAGCAGTTCACTGCTGTCACTGATCACCAGGTTTTACAGAAGCTTCGACGCCGAGGACAGATCAGCGAGGAGCCGGGGCGACTTCTGCAGGAGCTGGGCCAGCATGCAGCTCTGTGCCTGAAGAACTGCAGATTTTTCTGTGGGAGACAGAATTCATTGAATAACATTTTTCACCGTATTAGGCAGAACAATGATAAAACCCACACAGCCCTCATCCTTTGTGGGCCACCAGGCTGTGGAAAAACAGCTATGATGTGCAAACTATCTGAACGGGTGCAAGCTGTTTTAGGGCAAGGCACTGGAGTCGTGATTCGTTTGCTGGGGACGTCCCAGTTCAGTTCTGCCATTCACAGCCTGCTGAGGGACATCCATCTCCAAGTGTGTTTAGCATTTGATTTGCCACCACCTCCAACCCAGACCAAACAAGTGATTTAGTCTTCTTCCAGTAAACTCCTCCTCAGTGTCCCCCATTGTAGCACACAGACACCGGTGGTGTTCCTTGACCCTGTGGAGAGATTACTTCCTGGTGATGGTGCTCACAGATCCCACTGGCTCCCTACAGATTGCCCTCCAAGGGTCCACATCATCGTTTCCATTTCCACAGCAGAGCCTGATACTCTGAAAGCTCTCCAACATGCTGTGCCTGAGGCTGAAGTGTACTTTGAAGTAGGACCCTTATCCTGTGACGAAGGTGAGGAGATGCTAGAGATGCTCTTAGCATCAGACAGACAATGGCTAGGCCCAGCTCAACAGGCCTATTTCTGTCAGACCTTCCCTAGTGGCAGGCAAGCCCTGCTCTTCAAGCTGGCCTTCCACGAGGCCAGAAAATGGGCATCTTATACTTCACCTTCAGAACTAGTGATTGCTAGCACAGCCCAGGACGCCGTGCACCATCTGTGTGAGAGACCGGAAAAGTCACACGGCACAGTCCTTGGGGCTCATGTGCTTGGCTATATTGCTTCTTCATGGTAAGTACTGCTGTATCTCTGGTGGAACAGCCCATATTTCCTGCTGTTCATAGGGAATCCATCTAAATACAGCCAAAACCAGTCAAAGCTCTCAGTTCTTTGAGCCTGTGAATGTGTTCATACATACATTTAGCAAGCACAGCATTCCTCTCACACCTGGCAGCCTACCTACACTATTATCTTGAAGGGAGATGTTCTGGGATTACTTGGAAAAAGAAATGGATCTCCATGGCTTTTCCAGGGTCTACGCTCTCAGCTGAGACTGCCACATGTGCATGTGAGCTCATGAGATTTTTGGCGACGTACTTTTGAACTGCCAGAAAAACCGCTCACCCTCCCACTACAGATATGAGTGTAAACACTAAGGAGGAGGATAAATAATTTCCTTTCATATATCACACTTCACGTGCAGAAATGGGCTGTCAGACATGGAGCTGAAGGACATTTTATCCCTTAACAATGAAGTTCTCTCAAAGATTCACCACTGCCTCCTTCCTTAAAGTAAAACTATCCCGCGTCTTCCTCTTCTCCACTGGGCATGACTACGCAGTGACATGGGAGAGTGCCTGGCAGAACGGAAGGCAGATTGCTTCACCCTTCTTTGCCTTGCACACAGGTACTCTTTGAGGGCAGAGAATGAGAAGCCAAGCCTTTGAGTATGGGATGTTCCCATCCTAGGCTTTCGGACACCCTGCCTAGACTCCTCTCCATTCTTAAACTCTGTCAATGCTGAGACTCTAGAAGAAAAACCAGCTCTAGCTCCCTGTTCCAGTACATCTATTACTTTTTCCCTTCCCAGGCAACTTGTTGAAATGGTGCAGGATCATTACGTATCAAAACAAGACCAAATCAAGAGGCATCTTCTCCTGGCAGATTTCTTCAAGGGGACTTGGAGCTGGGGAAAGAAGAAACCTCTTACGTTGCCACACTTTAGCAGGACCTTGAATGCCAACAGGAAGGTGAGGAATATCAGCAGGCATTTCCATACCTGTAAGCTCTGCACCAGGGCTCTCTGTCTCCGGACTGCTGGGCAGGGTCTGAAATCAGAAGAAAATGGAAATAAGAGTAAATAACACTATTCAGTGCTTTCAACAATGACAAAGATAGATAGTCATATATATAGATATATATATTTTAAACAGGTATCTCCAACCAAGAGGATCTAAAGTAATTTTACAAACTTTGGCATGCAGTCTTCATATATGTAAAAGGCTACAGCAACAGGGAAGGAAATAATTTACTATTCACATCTGCAGAAAGGCAGCCTGCCTTAGACTGTAGCAAAAGAAATTTAGAGTCATGAAAAACATTTCTTAATAATAGGAAAACAATGAAAGTCCTGGAAGTGCTGTCTGACATACCATGAGATAGCAGCTAGCACTGAAGTAGTGAAAGCAAACAGATTAATCCACAAGTCACGTCTCAAATCCACTGTTCTGGTTACCCCTAGGTAGCCCCTCAGCCAGCCTGGTTCTCTGACACTGCTGCAAATCTGAGGAAGTTGAGTGAATTGCCATTTCATTTACGTATTGCTGGACGAATCGAGTAGCTAAAATGAGATGTGCGCAGTAAGGACTGGGCAAGAGGGGGCATACAGTGCTCTGCAGAGGCATGCATCATGCCTACAGCCACAGGTAAGAATCACAACCTTTCTGCACAGCATCAATAACTGCTGTGAGAAGGAAGCTTGAAAAAGAGAAATAAGCTGACTTTTACAAACTGTTACCCTAGAACTATCACCACGCTCCTTTAGTAGGTGAAAGAAATGATCCAGGTCCTCCGAACGCTGAGAAGAAAACATATTAAAAAACCCTAACAAATTCTAAAAAAATACATAGACCATTTAAGAGGCTAAAGAAGGAACTGTGACAATGGGAGCCTTCCACTTCCTCAGCAAATGAGTCCTAGTTCCACTGCTAGTGGCTGTTAATCCTTCTATCCCCTCCTTCCCCAAAAAAGCATTTTTTTATCTCAGCCTTTTCAGGATTAATTGAGCATTCTCAGGGCTGATGTTCTCTGCTCCAAGAGCATTTCTTTCTGCAGGGAATACGAACTGATCAACTGTAAAATAGCTGCCTCCAGAACAGAGAGTGGTGTTGATGACTTTGCCATGGGTACTGAATGCATCAGCTGTCCAGAACTACGCCTTGTGCAGGGGACACTTCTCCTTTCAAAGCCTGCAGTCAGCAGCATACACAGCCCTGAAGGTAACAGCTATGTCAGAGTGACAGTGTGACACAAATGTCTACCAGAGGAAAGAACCGGAATTTTCCTTTCCAAGTAAAAGTACTTTCCTGAGGAATTACAACCAGTGACAAAATTCTCTGTTCCGGGATCCATCAAAAGACTCAAAAATGCCTCATTCTGGTAGGGCCTCTGTATGGGAAGCTGAGGTTTCTTCTTTGCCAACATTTTGTCTACCTAATTAGAGCAGTTTACCACAGCCAAAGCGCCTGTTGCCCCATGTCGAGTAGAAGCACCTGTTAGCTATCTGGATTCGCTTGCAGCTTTAAAGCTATCTAGAGGAGAGGGTACACAGTGCCGCTCCTCTGTCTTCTCCTCAGAATACCCACTCCTCCCTCCGGGAAAAATCCTGCCACACCACTACATTTGCCCATGTTTTACACTGTAGCCTTCCTTATATTACTCAAGTGCCTGGCCAGATAAGGCCAGCTCAGCTCATTACATACTGTACATCACATAAAATACAACTATGGTAGCTCTCACAGGCCTACCACAGTCATGTTCTAAAATGCTTTTTTGTCTCTGCCCTCTTAGGAGTGAGTATAATATACACAGAAGCGTCGGCCAGGCTTCTTTTTTTCATGTCTGCTTACCCAGAGGTAATCGGGAAGCTGTGCCAGCAGTGTCTGAGCCGGCACAGCGTCTGGCCCTATCCTGTTCTCATTCCGCTGTGCAGATTTCTCCAGCCACCTGGTGGGCCCCTACACACACCCCTCACCGGATTCCTCAAAGGTAGGATTCGTCCTGGGGACAGATACAGCCCAAGAATATATCAAGAATATCATCCATCTGTTATGAATGAGATCCAAGAAACGTAATAAATAAACACAGCAAGAAGGAAAGAACATCTATTTCTGTAGAAATAGTTTTGCCTGCAAGCTTACACAAAGGCAAGATGAAGGTCCATTTGCCTTTGTGCTCAGTCGTGCACTAGTCCCATTCGCAACCGCTTCAACAAATGAGGATAAAGTGGGTCATTTTGTCATCAGGACAACAAAGGCACACACTGACCTAGATATGTCTGAGGGAACCTAATCTTGCTCTTGGCACAGACTGCGGGGTTCAGACAGTATAGGGGGATTCCAGCTGGGGAAACACAGCGTATTAACAATCCCGAAATGTCTCTTTTCTGTCTGTGGTATCAAGAACAGCCTCTCCTCTTTGGGTCTCATGGCAGGTGTCACAGTGATGGCACTTAGTTCTGATTACCAGCTACTGGGGGCAGGTTACCAGGATGGCTCAATGCTTGTCTGGAATATGGAAGTTTTTGAGATGCTGCACGCCCTTCCTGGGCACTCCGGTGAGCCTTCCCCACTTTTTATGGTTGGAAAGCTCTTTTCATGTCTGAAAAGAGCTCTGACAGCTTGACGATCCTTGAGCTGTAGGCACACAGACACCTGCCAGCTGCCAGCATTTTTCCAAATGCTGAAAGCACTGAGAATCCCTCATTTTGTGAATCCTTGTCTTATTTTATAACTGAGGTGAGGTGTGTGAAAGTGTTTGGAAAAGGAACCTGCGCTGTTTCAGCTGCCATGGATCACAGTCTGCGCATCTGGAATTTGATTTCTGGCAGAGCAAAGTTTATTATCCGGGACACGCCTATCGAAGAAAAGCCCTCGCATCACCTTTGCGTGGATGAGGGGCATGTGGTTGTATATTCTTCCTCAGATACAAAGGTATGGCCAGTCTTTAACTTAAAGCGTGCTGAAAGAACAAGAACTTCAGAAGTTACAGCCACAATCATGAAGGTCGTAGACAAAAAAGCTACCTCAGTCCTCACTACTTCTATCTCTTTTGTCACCTCCTTACTAGGTCAACGCTTGGCACGTGGAGACAGCATAACCCAGCTTCCAGATTTCTGGAGAGGCGTCAGGTGCAGGGATGTGTTCTGCAGGATTCAGCCCAAGGCTGGTGATTATGACTGTGTCTGAAGGAGGAACACTGAGTCTGTGGAACAGCAACACCAGTGAGCTGAGATCCAAACGTCGGCTATCGGGGCTACAGGAAGAAACACCAATGTCCAGTGCTCTTATCCAGAAGCGAGGGAAGATGATAGCGGGATTTAGCAGGGGATCTATATCCATGGTACACATCTATCTGTTCAACTTTCTTATAATATTTATTGTATTTTCTTACAATATCCAGAGGTTTACTGAGCCAGACAACAGATCTGGTAACCAATGGGCCTTCCTTCTCCATTCTGAATAGAGCATCCTCCTCAGACTTCTATATCCTAGTTCCCAAATGGACAAGCACAACACTTTCTGTCCTTCCGCACCTTATAGCTCTGCCCAATACCATGCAGCCAAATTAAATTTCACTGCTAATCTATCCTCTTATCTTCCTGAGAGGCAGCTCAGCTATCCTAGCCTCATGTCTTACTCCTGCCTTATTTTTGTGCAGATCTCTTCTGACAGAAACAGTTTGCTAGAGAAGCTTCCTGGAAGGGCTTGCCTTGTGGTGGCATCAGAAGATGAGTCCATTCTTGCTGCAGGTTCAATAGCACCCATTCCTCAGGAAAGTGTTGGTAATGGCTGCCCTCTCATGTCAAGTGTCCCTTAAAAGGGGCCACCATGTGGAATTTCCCATTAGCCTGGCCTTATTCAACAATTGTGCTTAAGGCGGTAACAAAGATTGGGTGAAATTCTCTTTGTGAAGAGTCAGAACATTGCCTGTGTACCGGGAGCCCTTGCTCAAGGGAATAAATGAGATATAAGTAGTGAAAAGGACTTAAGCTGGCATGATTATTTTTTAGGGTTTCTAAGCTACCCTTTGGGCTTACCTTTAATGAAATATAGGAATTAAATCGTATGCATAGGACCTGGCCTTGAAGGGGACTGGAGACTTCCTCAGCTCAATAAATCAGTAACTAACATTTTATTGGTTTAGGCTTTGAGGAGTATGTGCGAGCGTACCTGGCAGACCTAAAGGGATTCCACAGGTTCCTACTGGCCAATTTGGAACATGAAGGAGTGGTTCATACGGCTGTTACCTCTGTGGCAACAGCATTACTGTTACTGGTTCTCAGGCTGCATCTATCCAGGGAGGGAGGAAGGAAGGCTGGGCAACTTCCCAATCTCTCACAAGTCCAGCTTACAGAATACGGCCCCAATCCAGTAAGGGGGTCACCTTGATCCCCAGCAACCTGTTTGGGGGTTGGACATGCAGTTCTGAAGATGCTTCTAGTACTGACATATTTCTAAAAAGAAGATGACCATTGACCTTTCTCTTTATTGCTTCAAGTCTTTCTGTTCTCCTTTTATTTTTGACACCGAATGGAGAGCACTTTATCAATTCAGAGTGTGAGCCTCAAGCCAATGTACACCTGAGGCCTGAAATACTATTTCATTTCCAAAATGTTTTAAATTTGAACTCCTACAAGCTGCCTTGTTACCCATCTGTGAGCAGGAGCCAGATGGAATACACAACATGTGGAGCATCATCTCTTGCCAAAGAAAGAGGTAAACAGCCAGTAGAGTCCAAGATGTGCAGGATCTAATTAGGCATCTTTCAGAGCAAAGGAAGCAAGCGGGCTGAATGGCTCCAGGTGCTTCAAACATTTGTTTTAGAGTCAGAAGGCAATGTTTTGCCTTCTAGTATTAGGATGTTATCCTTTGACTTTACTTACATTTTTGTACAAGTTCGTTAAGGTATATTGTTTTACCTCTTAAATAGGACTAAGGAAAAAGTAGCTCAGGCACTGATGACTTCTCCGCCCCAACAACTTTTCCCAGGTGTGGAGTTTATCAGACCAGGGGTGCGGACTGACATACTGGATGGCATGCGAGCACCAGTGTGACCGCACTCTGGTTTCTGTCTCCCACAGCGCACCATATCCGGGGGTGTGGAACCTCATTTACAATCACCAGCAGAAAACCTTGGCACCTGTCCCAAATACAGGCTGCGCTGCATTGGCCATGGGGGAGCTCTGTCTGTTTTACCCAACCTGAAGGCACACATAAAGTCGTCACCCGGAATGCCACAGAAGGTGAACTGCACCTCAGAAATACTGCATTAAGCTAAGCCTGCATATGGGTTAGGAGAGAAACAAAACAACTCACAGAGGCAGCAAAGGTAGGGTTAGCTTTCTGAGCATATGACAAGCGTAGTCTGCTCCTTTCTGCTTTAACTAAGCATGAGATTTAGGAAAATTTGTTTCAGGCCTGGAGAGCTTTCTAACCTCCTCTCCAAAGTTCGTGTCTAGAATAGCTTATTATTATGGCATGGGAAATCAGGAAGAATGAATAATACGCAAATTATTTCACAAATAAAGAAGCCAATCATGAGCCCCATCTGAGAGAAGACATGCACGTGCAGTTAGAGTAAGAACAGTGTTGGAGAAGTAAGGGTTCTGTTAAGAACAGAAAACTTGCTGATTTCCTTCTGTTTCACACGTGAAGTGGGTGACGCACTGGACACCCCTGCGCGAGTGAGATGTCTGGAAATAGCTGAGCAAAACCAGCTCCTTTCCGCAGGGCTTATATCTGGAACAGTCCTCGTCCTTCCACTGAACTCCAGGCAGGATGTAGCACGCATCCCACCTCCAGAGTCACAGAAACCAGTCAACGACATGGCATTCAACAAGCAGGAAAAGCAGCTTGCCATAGCATATGATGATTTAGTCCTTGTGCTGGATATTATCCCTGCAGATTCATGCCCAGTGATCCACAGGCCCTCCTACACCTTTAAAACTCAGATCCCAGGCTCTCCGATTTCCAGAGCAGCTGTCCTTGCAGATTAGAGTCCTCTGTGGCATGACTAGTGGGGACTTATTCCTTTATGACTGCCCTCGGGCCCAAGTGTTTCCTTTGGAAGGTCACAGAAGCCAGATCTCCAGTTTGGAAAGCAGCCACGGAGAGCAGTGGGCACTCAGGGGATCTGAAGATTCCCTGCAGTGCCTCTGGGACTTGGAGTTCTGTCAGCAGGAACACAAGACGTGCCTTTATAAGGTACTACAGCGGTAAGACTGTCAATAGTCGATCGCTGCCCTGAGCTGTCAGGGAAGATCCAACTGACAGGTTTCGCAGCTCTCAAAGAGAATACCCACCTCCTGTACGTAGCTGTTCAGACTGACAGGCAGCAAGCTATTCCCAGCATCTAGGTCTGATTTTAAAGTATCCTTACATCTAGATACACTACCAAGGTGTCAATGCTGTCTAAGTGAATGAATGCTGTTAACACCACTCTGACACTAAACATAAGTCATAGGAGTTATTTATCTACAGCTTATTACTGCTCTTTTAGCTGGTGCAAGCTAGATGACACAAATCAGTGAAGGGAATGAGACTTCACAAGTTAACAACAGCAACAGAAGGGGTAAATTGGGCCAGCTCAGGAGAATCCAGTAGCAGAAAAAGAAAGTGATGGTGGAGGCTGGATCAATGCTGGCAATACACCACGGATGCGCCTGAGCTACTCCTTTCCATAGGTGGAATAATGGGCTTTTGTACAGTCATCCTAGGCTCCCTTTGCTGCACAGCTATGGAGCGCTTCACAAGCTAGGGGCTTTATTTTGTGATCCCTCCCACCCTCCTTCCAGGATCACTCTTGTGAAAATCTTTATCACCTCTATTCTTAAGCACTGAATAACCACTGAATACTCTAGGGCATCATCGCTCAACCTGATTTACCAGCATAACAATCTTACCCTAACCATCCATTTTCAGCCCACGTCTCTCCTGAAAGGCATCTGCTGTGCTTGCCCCTCAAAAGATAAGTACTTGTACACTGGGTCGCTGGACCAGTCCATTACAGTCTGGGATGTTGCAAGTGGTGAGCAACTGTGAAATGCTAGCAACCACGAGAAAGTCCGTACCCTTTCCTGTATTAAATAGGCTTGTAGCATCCTTCATGTTGCAAGAAGGGAAGCACGCCACACAGTAACAGCTTGTGCGAGAATCAGGACAGAGGCGAGAACCCCGAAGCCAGAGGTAGCATATTAGTATTGCGACTGGAAGCTGCAATTGCAAGACTACAGTTGGAGTATTCCAGCGCATAGAGAAAAATATTCTGGGTTCAAAGATCAGCAGCGACTTTAAGGGCAAAGCAAGAGAGGTTTCTGTAAGTTTCTGTTATGCAAATCATCTATCATACTCTAAAGAGAAAGAGGCAGCATGGCTTGTTTTTCCCCCCTCTCCTCCTTGGCTCCTTACACAACCCAGTTTTACTGAGTTCGTATCATCTGGTGACAAGGGACCATTTGAGGGAAGTGGCACATTTTCAGTCCAATCCTGCTACACAGTAAATGCGTTATTCTCAGCTCAGTTTCTGCAGGCGCCTTGCTGGCTGTGCAGTGCGTATACACAACTGCTAACAGAATCGTACCAGCTGCAGGAGGATTTGTTGCAATAACAAAAGTTGGTAGCATAGTTCACCAGAAGTTTCACTGTCCTAAGACCACCCCTCCTCACATAACCCACTCCAGAACATGGCGGGAACATGTACGGTAAAATCCAGGAAGACAGACAGGGAAAACTCAAGCAACAGTACAACCACGGAAATTCTTCTGGGAGCCTGATCCATACCAGCAAGCTCTCTCAAACCTGTTCAGTGGTGGAAAAAGCAAAGACGAATAGAATAAACCAGCATAAACACCCAGGATGGAGCTTGCGGGTTTCTCTTTCTATCCTTCTGCCTCAGTGCCTCAGAATTACAATATTAAACATCGCTGAACACTCCCTCGCTGCCCTTGGAGTCTACTGACACCTTGGCACAACACTACTGCTGTCGCGTACCATAATAGCCACCTAAGAAAGGTAAATAAGAAAGAACAAAAAAAGAAGAACCAAAAACCAACCTTAAACCCACCCACATCCGACCCGCCTGCAGCAGACCAGGCACCAGCGCTCGGTGCGGACCGCGGCCGCAGCTCAGGGGAAGCCGCCGGCACCGCGGCCTCCGCGGCTCCCCGCTTCCCCCGAGGGCCGCCGGTTCCCGGCACAGAGGCACCGGGGCCCCGGCCCGCCGCCGCCCGCTTAGGGCCTGCCTCGGCACCACCAGCCCGCTGCCCGCCGCCGAGCCCCCCCAGCCCGGAGCGGGCTCACCCCGCCGCCGGTGACCCCCGGCGATCCCCTCCCTCCGCCCCTCCCTTCAGGCCGCTCACCGGGGCCGCTCCCCGTCCCGCAGCCGCCTGAGGCGCGGCGGTTCCCGCCATCCTGGTTGAACGACCGGAAGCGGCGCGCGCTCCCGGGCGGTACCGACGGCGGCCGCGAAGGTTCCGCTCCGGGCCGGGCCGGGCTGGGCCGCGGCGCGCGGGAGGGCGGGCGGGCCGGCGGCGCCGTGCGCGCTGACGCAGGCGCTCCGCACGCGCTGACGGGGGCGGTGTGGAGGGGGGGCGGCGGCGGTGGTGCTGCCCGACTCCCAACATGGCGGCGGGGGGCGGCGGCGGCGGCCGGGGGGGCAGCGCCCCGCGGTGGGGCGGCGGCGGCCGGGCCGCGGCGCAGGAGAAGCTGCCGGTGCATGTGAGTGCGGCGACCGCCCCGGCGGGCCGCCCCCGCCGGGATTTCGCCCCTTCTCCCCCCCCTCCCCCCCCCCCGCGAAGGGCCGCTCCCCGCCGTCTTCGACACCGCCACCCCCACCTCCCCCGGGACGGCCCTGCCCCGCCCCGGCCGCGGCGCCGAACCCGCCCCCGGTGCCTGCCCCCCTCCCCCCCCCCCCGCCGCCGCCGGTACCGCGGGGTGTCCCGGGGCCTCCTCCCCCCGGCGCCGTGGGGCACCCCCGCCCTCCTCCCCCTCTGGTACCGTGAGGCCCCCCAGGCCTCTTCCCCTCTCCCCTATTCCGTGCCCCCCCTCCCCAGCCCGGCTGCTCCCCGCCGGTACCGCGGCCGAGCTCCCCCGGGAGCTGTTCCGCTCTCCCCGGTACTGCCATCCTCCTCCAGCACCCCGAAGCCCACCTTCCCCCGTGCGGGGTGCCCCACCGGGGCCTGTCTGCCTCAGGGCCCCCTCATCTGCTACCGTGTCCCCCTCCCCGGGCTGCTCCCCCTTCCCTGATGCTCCCCAGGGCCCGTTCCCACCCTCCTCGGTGTCGTGGGGTGCCCCTGCCCCCCCCAATCTGGGACCGTGGGCTGCCCCAGGGCCTGCTCCCCCTTCCTGAGCCTCACCCGCGCTCTCGCCCCGCAGGTGGAGGATGCGCTTTCCTACCTGGACCAGGTGAAGATCCGCTTTGGCAGCGACCCCGCCACCTACAACGGCTTCCTGGAGATCATGAAAGAGTTCAAGAGCCAGAGGTAAGGGCCAGGGCCTGCGCCCCAGGGCTGCTCTGGGAGCCCCTCAGCCTTTGCGGGGGTCTCTCTGCCTTTGCAGGCCCCCCCAGCCTTCACATCACCTTTCCACACCCGCAGGCGCACAGGCCACCCTGCTGGCCTGTCCCCCAGTAGTGCGGTCACTAGACATTGGAGGTGGAAGGGCTCTGTCCATCCTGTCATTTTCCAGAGACAAAATCCACAGGAAAAGGCAAATCTATTTTTACTTCCCGCTCTGAAATGCAGATCGGGAAAATAAGTGAAGAAGCTTGAGTGCAGAGCCTCTCTGTGACCTCTCAGCTCTAGAGGTCATGCCTGTTCTGCCCGTTTTGGGTAACCTGCACACGTGCATCGCCTCTCTCTGGATAACACTCCAGGTACGAGGCTGCAGTGGATGGTGGTCATTCCCTCTGCTTGGGCTAATTCCTAGGTCTGAGGTTCCCAAACTTGCTTGTTAAAAAACTGCATCTCTAAGAAGCCAGATGCTTCATATACCTCTGTGATTTGCTAGGCTTAACTTGTATTTCTGATTTGGACGCAAGTAACAAACTCTTCTCGATTTTAGCATTGACACACCTGGAGTAATCCGACGCGTTTCACAGCTTTTCCATGAGCATCCCGACCTCATTGTCGGATTCAATGCTTTCCTCCCTCTGGGCTATAGGATAGAAATTCCAAAGAATGGGAAGTTAAGTATACAGTCACCTTTGAATAGTCAGGTAGGTTACAGAGCTCATATTCTCTAAATAAATTGTTACATGTGTCGCTATATGCATCTCTTGTAAATCTACATAGGCTAAACTGTGCGTGTATTGCATGTTGCTAAAGTTTTTATGTGGTTTTCAAAGTCTATGATAATGGCTGTAATATAAATTTAAATATTTATTCTCAGACCAGTTGCTAGTTTAGCTTACACACGAATGGTATTCCAGCATGAAGTGCCACTTCAACTCCAATTACTTTGGTCAGATTTGAAAACTGAAATTGTAATTGGCTTGACATATTTATGTAGATTCTCAATACGTGGTGTGTGTAGTGACAAATTTCAAAAAGAGAGGCTGGAAGAATCGCATTTCCAGTCTTCCCCTGAGAAACTGGGAAATGTGTTTAGGCAATAGGCAACAAATACATGTCAGGCATTGCCGTGCGATTGCTAACATCCTGCAATGGAAGACACCTGCTGTAATACAGATGGATACATATTGGCCTCTGCTTCTCTTTTGTTGTTGTTGTGTGGTTGCGGAGGCTGAAACAGAGCTATTACCTGAATTCTACTGATAAACTTGTGGTTTAACTCTAATTAGTAGCAGTAAATATCTTTTAGATCTCAGTTCCCTTAGGTCTCTCTGTTGCTTAGAAATTTAGCATCTTTAAGAGCCTTATGTTTTAACGTTTCTTAAAACCGACAGTTCCTCTGAAATAAAACAGTGGTAACAAACTGTGGTGCGCGTTGTTTGGTACGCCCCTTCGAGCGTAGTGGATAACACAGTGACAGTCAAAAGCAGCAATGAGTCAGATGGTTCATAAGCCAGATACGACTTACGGGATTTTTTTAACTGATGGTGTTAATAAACTAGGTAGGGAAATTTATCGGCTAATTACATCTTTTTTCTTTCTTCTTCATGTGGTAATTTTAGCTAAACAGCTTGAAAATCCTGATGCTGGATTGTTGTTGAACTTGCACCTATGGTTCTGTACAAGTCACTGTCTTATGTGTCTTATGCCACTAGGTGCCCTCAGAGCCTGTTCCCAGCGCTCTCCCTGGCAGCGGGCTGTTGTTGCATTACTCCCAGGAGAACTCCCACAATCACAGTGACTGCTCCGAGGAGTTTAGGCAACAGCTTCCATACAAAGAAGATAAATCCCAAATTCCTTTGGAGTCTGATTCTGTAGAGTTCAATAATGCTATCAGTTACGTGAATAAGATCAAAACACGTTTTCTTGACCATCCAGAAATTTACAGATCCTTTTTAGAAATTCTTCATACTTACCAGGTAAAAAGCCTTCCATATAAGCAATTGTGGGTTTGCACTGTAGCTGTTTGAGGAGTAGCTGTCAAATGAAATGTCTGCCTATTGAACAGGCTTATACAGTTCCCAAGCACTAGCCTTTGCCCAACAACTGCCTCATAGATATTTACGTGAAATGACGAAAGTGTGAAAATTGTAGGACTTGCCAGGGTCTGAGGTGTAAAGGGGTTGTATCTAGATCTGTCTTTACTAACCTTCGGTTGATTTAGTGATATTCTGTGTGAAAGGATGCACTGTAGGAACCTTGGGCTATCTGATAGTTTTTTCAAGTTTGTGTAGCATAAGGTTTTTGGCTGAGTTGATGAGTTTTCTTGCGTAGTGAGGTATGTTTTTGACTCTATTTAACATCTGTGCGTATCTTTTCAGAAAGAACAGCTGAACACTAAAGGCCGACCCTTTCGAGGCATGTCGGAGGAAGAAGTGTTTACTGAAGTAGCAAATCTGTTCAGGGGGCAGGAGGATCTGCTTTCTGAGTTTGGACAATTCCTCCCGGAGGCTAAAAGGTCTTTGGTATGTGCATGCTTAGAACAAGGCAGAATATTGAATAATCTCTGTTTGTATGCGGAATAGATAAAGAAGCTTTAGCAATGCAAAACATTAGGGGAAAACATAGAGCCAGTAGGTGAAGTTTGCTCCTCTTCATTGTTTGGAATTTCGCACAACAAGTGACTTAACTACATGTTCTCTGTTCTGACCAGATTTATAGGGTTCTTTATTTGTGCCAACCGAGAAGAGAGCATTGAAATTATTATTTATTTACTTCAGTTCACAGGAAATGGACCATGTGAAGTGAACAGTGTCCAAAAAGCCGAGCACGAGAAGAATCTGGAACACAGCAAAAAGCGATCCAGACCGCTGCTGTTGCGTCCTGTTTCTGGCCCAGCAAAGGTATCTTTTAGGAAGTAAAAACTTAGAGTAACCTGATATTACTTCCTGTGTTTAGATAATCGCTTAGATAAGGTTGTAGTGAGGAGCATCTTTGAGGTATGTGGGCATTAGGTACGAGAAACAAAATTTCAAAGTTATTTTTAAAATAATTACTGTAGCAGAAGGGAGTTTTTCAAGTTACCTCACACATTTGAGCATACATGTTGAATTCTAAATATCAAGATCTTCTGTACTAAGTATTGGCCCTGGAAAGGGACAATCTATTGCTTCTACAAAGAAAGCTTTCTTTGGAATTCTTTATCAAGTGATCCTTTTTTGTTGTGGTTTCTTCTTCTTAGCTGGGAGTCACCTGATAGAGATTGCTGTGGGGGACTTGACACAGCAATGCTGAATCACTGTTTGGGAAATACTGAGTTTCAGCCTCTGCAGAGAGCTGTTATATGTCAGCGAAGCGGAATTTGATAGCATTTGAGTCACAACATTTTAAGGATAACTCTTTGTTCTTTTAACAGAAGAAAATGAAACTGCGAGGTACCAAAGATCTGTCAGTAGCGACAGTGGGAAAATATGGAACACTGCAAGAGTTTTCCTTCTTTGACAAGGTCAGTATTTGGCCTGTTCTCACATGCTGTGGACTTATTTTCAGCCATTTATGTGCTTATTAATTGGTTGGTTTTCTGTACAATCTGTGTGTCAGCACTTAGCAATTGCCTGACTTTTCAAGTGGTAGAGAAAGACAGACCAAGAAAAGAGAAAACAGGTAGGTTTGGAAGATGAATAGAAACTGATAATTAACCTTTTCCTGAATATTTGTCTCTTACAGACGTGTTTTTCTCTATTTTTCAGTGGTGTTTCCTCATAGTACCATCTGTAGTTACTAGATCATTGTTTAAAACTGGGTGGTTTTGTGCTTATTCTCTTTTTATGTTGCAGTGTAGACAGGTTTGTCACTGTACCCGTGGTTCAGAGTACTTAGAATATGGACTAAATAAAAGTGGTGTTCACGTCATCTGATCATTTCTCCCCAAACTGTGCTCTAGGTGCGTAGGGTGCTAAAGAGTCAGGAAGTCTATGAAAACTTTCTCCGTTGCATTGCTCTCTTCAACCAGGAGTTGGTCTCTGGCTCTGAGTTGCTCCAGCTAGTTACACCGTTTTTAGGGTAAGTTACTGACAACCTTCTCTGCTGTGTCATACTTTTTAGGTCTTACTCTGTTACTTTTTGGTAGGCATTGTGAATTTCGTTACTGAAGTTTTGGATTTAACTTCAGAAATATCTCCTAGGTAGCATGCAAAAAATTGAAGGCTAATCCAAAAAGAGGAGTAATAAAATCTGAATCTTCTAACATATCTACACAGCTCTTAAAGAGCATTTCAGGGAGGATATTTTCCTCTGTCTGTGCATCCAGTTGAAAGCCTCACAAGCAGCAGGCTACCTGAGGTTATCCTAAATCACTGGGGGCAGAGAACCTCATGAATTCTGGAGGGTGGTGTCTCACACCTGTTCACACTCCCTGTTCTAATCTCTCAAGATATAATACAGGTATAAACAAGAAATCTCAGAACAGAGCTGTGAAAAGGATAAATAGTTCTAGCTCTGATGTGAGCCTCTCGTGCTGTTTGGCTTCCAACAGGAGGGGGAGAGTCACATGGCAAGGATCAGTGACTCCTCAGTCAGTTGAGGGGAGTATTCATGAAGCTGTGAAGGGAAATTCTTTTCCTGCCTTAAGTAAAAAAAAAAGTAATTCAGAGAGAGTGATAACAGAGGTAAAACACTGATGAAAGATTTCGCAGCGCAATGCTAAGTTTGTTTAGATTTTCTCCCTCACTATTATGACACACGTTAGCCAGCCTAAAACTGTCAGAGTGAAATAACAAAATACGCTTACTTGTGTTTTTGAAGGAAATTCCCAGAACTCTTTGCACAGTTCAAGTCCTTTCTTGGTGTGAAAGAGCTTTCATTTGCTTCTCCACTGAGCGACCGATCTGGGGATGGAATGAGTCGGGAAATTGATTATGCTTCCTGCAAACGCATCGGATCAAGTTACCGGGCTCTCCCAAAAACCTATCAGCAGCCAAAGTGCAGTGGAAGAACAGCCATTTGCAAGGAGGTACTTTGGGATCAACCTATTCAATCCCTGAACGCACGTTGCACTTGCATATCTTGAAGTAGGGTAGGGCGACAGCTTCTGCATGTGGATTCCCCTCTTTAACGCTGATTAGCCAGCTTTAATCTCACGTCAGTTATTCATCCAATTTATTGAAATAAGAGTATCCGCATGCATTTTACTAATTTCGTCTAAACCCATCTCAAATCGCATCTTTCACCTTAATGTCTTTTGAGTCTGTGTGCGTATACAAATTTATTCCTAATGACAGAAAAGAATATTAAATAGCCTGAAATCAATTTTCTAGCAGCGGACCAATATGGCCTTTAGAAACAGTTTTTCTCCTGAAAGAGCACTGTGAGCCAGCATCTTAGGCACTGTTCTCACTGAGAACAGACACCTGCAGCATAGGTGCTCCCACCTCTTGCTGTTGCTGGCAACTCTGTCTCCTTTACTTACAGTTGCTGATTACTGCAGAGTGATCGCTGCGGTTTGTGAGATGATGGCCAAGGTGCTTTCGAGCTTTCTGAGCAGGGCCCTGCCGCGAATGAGTGGAATGCACCTCACTCAAAAGAGAGAAGCAGCAATATGTTTTATTGAGGTCAATTAACTCGATGGAATTTAACAAAGTTTAACAGGGGTTTGCCAAGGTTCAGTAAGTTTGATGGCAAGGTTCACCTTATTAATTACTGCATGGAAGAAACATACAAAGGAAAATTGAGTTAGAATGATTCACACAGAGACTGGAGACGAAAAGGGTAAGGAAGACCCTCCCGTTGAGTCACGAGGCTCCGAGCAGACCCCCTTGCTTTCTAAACTCCTTCCTTAGGAGTCTAGGTGTAGTTAGGTCCAAACCTAGTCTCATACTTGGTCAGTGGTTTATGTCTAAGGGATTATATATGCAAAATGTATGTAATGTTTCATTGGCATCAATTCAGCACGCAATCAAAGATACCAAGACAAAATCAAAGTTACCGTACTACAAGGTTATGTGCTTACCAAAGATCTGCTGTTGGTAAAAGGTCTCTCTGCCTTGAGGAGCAACCTTGAGAGGTGTCCCAGCTCAAGGGGAGATCACCGCCACGCAGCCATGCTGCCTCGCAGGGAGAGCTCAAAGAAGGCTCACGTAGGCTGTCGTATTTATGGGATAAAGTGTTTGGCTCGTAGTCAGATTACATGTGATGGAAAAGGTATGCATGTGATTCCTTGCACCCACAACTTTCTTTGTTCCTTGATAAATGAGTCTTGGAAAAGCCACCCGCTATTCATGTGCCAAGTCGCTTGATCGGTGTTCCAAGCTCATACGCATCAATGCTCTCCGAGAACAGACCGGAACCAGAGGAGTTTCTTGGCCCAGCCATGGCTCAAGCCTTTACTACCATTGGAGTCTGTGCCAAACTACTGCTAGTTAAGAAGTCGAGTGCGTCCGTCACAGGCCCTGGTATGGTTCCACACAGACCTCTAATCTTCTGAGGAGCAGTCATGAGAGTGACTTGTAAACTAGGTCTGAAACTTCCAATAGAAACTCAGGGAAGAACTGTGCAAAAATAAAACAGAGAAGTATCAGACCCCATGAGAATGGCTCTGGCCTCATAAGGCTCTGTTCAATGACATGTCCTTGCATTGTTGCAGGTGTTAAATGATACCTGGGTTTCATTTCCATCCTGGTCTGAAGACTCCACTTTTGTCAGCTCCAAGAAGACTCCTTATGAGGAGCAGTTGCACCGCTGTGAAGATGAGCGGTTTGAGGTACCTGTGCTACTGGGCTTCCTTTCTGCCTCCTCAGAAAGCAAAACTTCTAGCTATGAGGATTTTGACTGAATTGATTGGTGGCCAATTACTAAAAGTTATATTAGCGTTCGTTGGTTTGAGCTAGAGTTTGGTATTTTCCACTTGCTTGCAGTCTGATAGTTCTTTCTAGGCATGAGTCCAGTTCTAAAAAGCATGTTACCTTTGGGAGAACTGGCAGAGGTATATTTTCCAGTAAGAAACCTTGCTGATGCTTCTTAGCTCCACCCAGAGGGGCTGGAATGCATGCCGCAAACCTGGTGCTGCTGGTCTCCATTTTCCTGCTATGCCTGTTCTTACACTGTGTCTTTTGCGAACTCTTAACAGTTGGATGTTGTCTTGGAGACCAATTTAGCCACAATACGTGTGCTGGAGAGTGTGCAGAAAAAACTGTCACGACTGACTCAAGAGGATCAGGAGAAATTTCGACTGGATGATTGCTTGGGAGGAACATCAGAAGTGATCCAGCGCAGGGCCATCTATCGCATCTATGGTGATAAAGCACCAGAGATCATTGAAAGTCTTAAGAAAAACCCAGTTACTGCAGTTCCTGTTGTTCTTAAGAGGTAACTCCCATTCTGCTGTGTTCACCTGGGTTCTTTAAGAAACTGTTACATAGTTTTTAAAGCATTTTTAAACAACTGTTTTCTGTAGATGTTGTTTCAAAGGGTAACTCATCTTCAGCGGTGGTGCTTTTTCTTATTTATTTATTGCTCCCAGGAATACTGAAAAGGTTCTGGTGCATCACAGTTGGCTACATTAAAAATGCTTTGTGCGTATTTCTGTGCTTGTCTCTTTGAACTGAAGTAGATTATACATTCATGCAGACTGAAAGCAAAAGAGGAGGAATGGCGGGAGGCCCAGCAGGGCTTCAACAAAATTTGGCGGGAGCAGTATGAGAAAGCCTACTTGAAGTCCCTTGACCACCAGGCCGTCAACTTCAAACAAAATGACACCAAAGCTTTGCGCTCCAAGAGCTTGCTGAATGAAATTGAGAGTGTCTATGATGAGGTGTGTATGCTAGGAAATAAACCATCCTGTATGTCCTTCGTTTATAGCATTATCTAGATGTTTACATAGCACCTGGGACCTTGTTGACGTGGTAGTGCTCTGAAGAGTTCTCAGTCAAAAATGACCGTCCCAAGCATAGCGTTAATACTGGCTTATTTCTTCTGGCAGGAATGGCTCTTGAGCATGGATTGGAAGGATCTTTATCTATTTGTCTCTTGATTACAGCATCAGGAGCAGCATTCAGAGGGGAGAAGTTCGTCTACAAACGAGCCTCATCTTATCTTTATCTATGAAGATAAGCAGATTTTGGAAGATGCAGCGTCTCTTATCAGCTACTATGTAAAAAGGCAGCCTACTATCCAAAAGGAGGATCAAGCAACCATCCGGCAGATAGTGCATCACTTCATACCTGAGCTGTTTTTCTCTCAGCCCCCTGAGCACAGTATTTCTGAAGAATCGACAGATGAGGACAGAGAAAACCATCAGGGGCAGAACCTGGATACTCCCGAGCTACGGAAAAAACATGTGCCTGGGCCTCCGAGCAGTCCTGTGGAGGCAAAAGCAACCTTCTGTGATGTTACAGCTGCTGAGCCCCACAACACTCTGGATGATGTTTACAGTCTATTCTTTGTCAATAATAATTGGTATTTCTTCCTCCGCCTTCACCAGACTCTGTGCTCAAGGCTCCTAAAGATTTATCGTCAAGCTCAGAAGCAGCTTCTAGAATATCGGACTGAAAAAGAGAGAGAGAAACTCCTTTGTGAGGGAAGAAAGGAAAAAACCAATGATCCAGCCATGGAACTAAGACTGAAGCAGCCAAGTAAGAATAATCCGGGACATAATCCGTTCCTAATGCTCTGGTTGCTAGTGCGTGATTGTGTGTATCTGAGTAACTGAGACCAGCAGGGAAGGCTGTAAGGAATGTAGAGGTGCAGACCTCCACTATATTTGTGATTTGCAGATACAGCTAATTTACCAGGATAGCTAGTTTATAATTTATTTTCTGAGGGCTCTCATGCGTAGTTCATAGAGACTTCACGCAAGCCCACTGTTGTCAGATGTTCTCAAATGTCTCATTGTATTAATCTGTTACTTTGATTTAAAATGTAAACAGCTACACATGGCAGTCATGGAAGTGCATGAGATAAAACTGTAAGAGTCTGTCAGCGCTCCTTATGGACAGCTGTCTGTCTGTAGGTGTGTCCTCGATCCTGAATGTCGTGGTTGTTGAGCAGTGCTGTCCCTTGTATCTCTTGACTTCACTCTGCCTCTTACATGCATTAAGTGACTGCACGTTTCCTGTACCCAGGTGAGGTAGAACTGGAGGAGTACTACCCCGCGTTCCTGGATATGGTGAGGAGTCTGCTGGATGGGAATATTGACCCAACGCAGTACGAGGACACTCTGAGGGAGATGTTCACTATCCATGCCTATATTGGCTTTACTATGGACAAACTGGTACAGAATATTGTCCGCCAGGTAACTAATCTGATGGCTGTGCTCTGCATTTGGGGGGCTGCACATCCCCCTTCTATAGACAGATAGGTTTCTCACAGTACCCTGTAATTCAAGGACTCACTAAACTTAAAGCAAATTCATAGAAAAGTTATATACGTAGGAGAAACACTAACGGAAGTTCCGTGAGATAGTTCAGCTTCAGTACAGGGACCGCCTTAGGAGGTTTACTCTTCCTGGCCTTTTCCAACATTTTTTGAGTTCCAGTCTTTTCAAAATTCTGCCATTCCCAAAATACATCTAAGGCAAAAAACCCCCAACTCCAGGCCTTTTTACTCAAATCTTCTAACTGTAGTTTTGTTAGAGTTAAGGCACATCAGCCCCTCGGTCTTCTCTGTTCCTTTTATTGCAAAGTACTGAAAAAGAGAGTGAAATATGTCAAGTCTCTCGAGTTAAAACTTTGCTGCTTCGTCTGAGGCGTGATGCTGCGCTGAGTTTTATGGTCCTTTCATAGCATGCTAGAGTTAACTCTTGGCCCAGGCTTGCTGACTGAATTCCCCCTTTTTTTAATGGAAGCTTCACCATCTAGTGAGCGATGACATCTGCTTGAAGGTGGTTGAGCTCTACTTGAACGAAAGGAAGCGAGGTGCTGCTGGAGGTAACTTATCCTCTAGGTGTGTCCGGGCAGCAAAGGAGACCAGCTATCAGTGGAAGGCTGAACGTTGCATGGCGGATGAGAACTGTTTCAAGGTAAGAACTTGCTGCCAGGGAACTTCATAAAGTGACTGTGACACTTTCACTGGGAGAAATGGGTTTGGAAGCTCCAAGGCCACAATGGTGAGAGAGAGCAATATGGAGAGAAGGTACCAAAATAGGCAGTAAAGTGGCGTACTGACTCACTGAAAAGCCCTGCTGCTTACTTCTCTCCTAGCTCATTATTTGTTGTCCAAGTGACTTGTTGTGAATATACAATATTTTATGGTGAACCCATGTGGCCAATAGCCTATGCCTGTAACTTTATTACAGGTAATGTTTCTTCAGCGGAAGGGGCAGGTGATCATGACCATTGAGCTTCTGGATACGGAAGAAACCCAGACAGAAGATCCTGTAGAGGTCCAGGTAATATCACAGTGACCATTGAGTCTGCTGTACCACAGACAGAGCAGGTGTCTCAGAATGCTTTCCACTTTCTCGTTCCAAACTGTGAGACTTTGCCAGGAGGAGAAGTCCACCTGGGAGGTGGGAAGGTTACGTGTGGGGCTGTGGTCATTGACATAAATGGGTATGTTAGTAAAAGAGTTTCAACGTAAATCAGCTTGGGGTTGAGCGAGATACCAGCAGCTTCATAAAAAGCAGCTTGGAAATAAACTGGTTCTTTGCAGCAGTGTTTGTCTTGATGAGAGCAAAATCTGAATTGAAATTGGTCTCTCTTGTGTAGCACCTGGCTAACTATATGGAGCAGTATGTTGGGGTAGAAGGAGCTCCAAACAACCAGAATGATGGCTTCTTACTGAAACCGGTCTTTCTGCAAAGGTGAGCATGCTCCCTCTCCTGACTCACACCTGCAGCAGCTGGTACTGCTTCCTCTCTGCATGTGTGGCAGTGATTTTAGGTGATGTGCCATACGAGCAGCTCCAGGAAAATGCACTCAGCCTTGAGAATGAGAGGGGCTGCTGTAGTCCAGTGCGCTGCACAAGAATGTGGAAGAAAAAATTTATGACCACTGCACTGAGGTTTGTTCATGAAACTCTGTTTAGAAAGGAGTGGGACTGTCTAAGCAGTCCCTTCTGGGAGAAATTTGAGGTCTAATTTGTTGTCATTTCACTAAATATTTGTCAGAGTGTGTGGAGGAAGATCCTGGAGAAAGTCTGAAAACTAAATGTGGAAATACAAATTTCATACTTGTGCTGTCAGCTCTGGTAGCTTAAGAGACTGGATAACCAAGTGTGACACGTGCTTCGTAATCCTTGTTTTGTTCTAGAAACCTAAAAAAGTTTCGCAAGTGGCAATGTAAGCAAGTGAGAGCTCTGCGTAGTGAAGTGAAGAGCTCCTGGAAGAGGCTGATTGGGGTGGAAAGTGCCTGCAACGTGGACTGCCGGTTCAAGCTCAACACCCACAAAATGATGTTCATCATGAACTCGGAAGATTACATGTACAGGCGGGGAGCTCTCTGCCGAGCCAAGCAGGTGCATCTCCTATTATTCTCTCCGCAGCTCAGGCAGTAGCAGAGGTTGAGGATGTGAGCCAAAAGACAGGTACCGATAAGAAGTCTTGTGGCTGAGTTCCTGCAAACTACACCCAGAAGTTACTACTCTGTGTTGGATGAAACATGGAGGAGAGCTGGTAAATGCTCTGTACTTTGGTTTAGCTTAGCAGCCTTTACTTTACCATGCAAATTTTAAGGGGGAGTGGCAAACGTTAAGAAATAGAGATCTTTAAATGCAGGTATGCGGTTTCCTGTTGTACCGTTTGTGTTGTGTTGTAAAGCATGCACATCTCAGACGCGCAAAGAGGTGAAGGTTTTGGCTTCTCCCCAGAAACCTTTCCGTGATCTTTACTGTCCTGCTTTCAGGTACAGCCAATGGTGCTGCTGAAGCATCACCAGCAGTTTGAAGAGTGGCACAATAGGTGGCTAGAAGAGAACGTGACCATGGAGGCAGTTGACGTAGTTCAAGACTGGCTAATGGGAGACGAAGACGAGGAGATGGTGCCCTGTAAAACCACTTGTGAGACGGTGAATGTCCATGGGGTCCCAGTGAACAGATACAGGGTTCAGTACAGTCGCCGTCCAGCTTCACCGTGAGCAGAGGCTTGTTCCTGGGATGAAGACAAGTAGGAGCGTTGCTGGTGAAACACATTTACTCTGAGAATAGTGGTGGGAATGCAATGTATGTATTAATGATATTTATCCAAACAGCATTTTACTTTGGATTATGATGTATTTTCCATATGGCATAGACTTGTCTCCTTGCAGTGTAATCCTCCAGCCATCGTGAAGAGACTTTTTAAAGCTTTATGGGAAGAGGGTTCTTGGCATTGCCACACACTTTTTAGTAGTTTCCTAGCTTTAGGCCACTGCTGACCAGCCAATCCTGGAAGGCTGAGCGAGGGGGTCAGGCTCGGGGTGAACTACCACTCGTGGCTTTGTTGGAGAGATGGAGCTGGGCTGGTGTTTGAGCAGATGCTGGCAGCTGCTTCCACTTTGAAGGGTTTAATGTTCCCTATCTTCCTGAATTTATGCCGTCTTGGAGCCTGCAGAACTTTTCAATGTAACCTCCGAGTGCCAGCGGGGCTGAGAGCACCTGGCACGGATTGCTAGCCCCGCTATGGGCTGCTTCATTATCTAAGTGTACTAATAAGGCGACGAATGCAGTATTTGTAACTGGTGCTCTGGTGAGAAAAATGCCAAAACTGAGAGAAGGGTGAACGGCGTACTAAACGCTCTAACTCTCGCTCATCAACTAAGTATTTTGGAGCATGAACTAAGGGGAAGAAACTCTCTGAGCTGCAGTGCTAGGCAAGAGAGCATTTTGCAGCGCAAGACAGCCTAAGCCCATCAGCTACCCCTCTGCAGATGTGCGCCGGATCCCACGTTGTTGCTTTGTGAACTTACGGCCTGCTGCAGGCTCTGCCTTCTCAGATCTGGAGCTGCTTGGAGCGTGTGCGTGGGGAGGAATATCCTTTGCGAGGTCTGGCCTATTTTTTTTTCTTTTTTTTTCTTTCTTTTTTTTTTTTTTTTTTTTTGTATTATGCATGTTGATTGGCAGCCTCCGGAGACTGCGTTCTCACGCGCTTCGCTTTCCTTGTGCATGCCTGGACTCCGTGGTTCTGCTGGGTTGTACCACTTCAATAACATCAGTAGATGGAGCTCCTGCAGCAGTGTTTGCACTGGATCTGAGGTTTGTCCCAGATACTTTGCTGTTTCCGCTGGGTCAGCACAGATGCTGTATTTGCAGTGACACATGGAAATCTGTAATGGGCAGTGTTAGATCCAGCCACAACCACCGTAGACAAGCCTTTCCACTGAACCATCTGTACTTCTATCTAAGCTTTTTTGCAACGAAACCTAACAAAAAAACTACCCCGAATCATGCAGAACACTACGTCAATTGTCTGACCTAATCTATGGAAAAATCAAGAAAATTTGGTTGTGTTTGTCCTGCAGCCCTGCTGCGACTTCGCTCTTGTTTTCCAGGGGCCAAGGGCAAGCACACTGTCCATGGAGTGTATTACAAACATAATGTCTTGAGGCAGGTCCAGCCTCCTTTCAGCTCTGCTTCCAACTTTTTCCTGGCTTTTGGGGGAATAACCCCCCCACCCCGATATTTTTTGTGGCTTTGATTTTTAGGTTATAATTTCTGCCAGACCGAAGTAGCAGCCTGTAGGATTTGTCCTGGGTTATTTCCACTGTACCACATTTGGTTTTGCAATTGTCTCACTTGACAGTAGAAGAATTGGCCTTTGGGGTATGTTTAATAGAAAACTGTACTGACTCTTTGTCTTTTTTTGCAAAATAATCTGTAGGAGGGAAGGAGGGAGGCCAGTCTCTGGCATTCATGGCCACTTGCACAACCACTGCCAGCAGAGGACTTTTCATCAAGAATTCATGTTGTCGTTGTCTGGGTCTCTGTTAAATTTTGGTTACTGAAATGATCTGAAGGTTCTTCCCCTCCTCTTGTTGCAGTAAGTGATAAAAGACACTGACCACGTAGCTACGCGAGGGCTGGGTGGAGGAGCGGGGGGACGAGCCCAGTGCAAAGCACAGTGTCCCCCCTTTTGCTTCCAGACAGCTCAACAAAATAGTCCTCAGTCCTGCTCACCTCTCTGCTGTCTTCCAGTGGAGATGACAACTGTGCCAAATTTTATGGTTTTATGATACAGAAAAATGTTTACTAGAAAATAGGTTGCATCTTGTGGCTTAAAATGCATTTGATTCCAAGCGTCCCAGGGTGTAGGAGGGCAACGCACCTGTGCACCGTCCTGTTCCATCTCCCCATTTTTAAGTGTACTTCAGGTATTTTTAAGCATCCTTATTTTGTAAACCTTAATTTATAATCTGAACAGATTAAGTAAGACTTTCACCCTTTACAGTGCTACTGTCTCAAAAATGATAGTAGCAAATGACGTGAATGGAATAAGCAGGCAGTGCAGGTTTGAGAGTGGCTTGCTAATGTCTGAGAGTTTAAGCTCGATCGCTGTGTATCTGCTAGCACGACCTTGATTCAAGAGTTTGTTCTTCCATTTTTTTGAAGGATCTTTGCTTTTGGGCTTGTAATTGCTTTGCCAGCTCTTTGAATGTAGTTTTTTTTTTATATTTATTTGCACATTCAAGTAAAATAAAATATTGATTTTAAAAGTCTGCAGCTCTCACTGTTTTAAATTAATGTAACCTTCCTGACAATCCCCAGAACTGATTTTCTTGTACCTGCAACTGAATTTTAAATGGTAGAAAAAAGCAACTGAAAAGTTGGATGAACTTCCCTTCAGACAGTTGCGAGACAGGCTGCAGGATGTAATGATTGAGATGTGTGCCAGCTCACTTCCAGCGGGCCAGCAGGCAGCAAATCTTTAACCTTACCCACACTGAGAAGTTAGTGCACAGTAAGCATATGTCAGCTGGCGCGCTAGCTAACATCAAAGGGAAGTAAGTTTCCTGTGAGTAGCGTGCAATGGGAGATCCCGTGCAGGAGGACAGCGCCTGTGGCTCTGTGCTTCGGTGCGTGCTGCCAAGAGCCATCTCGGAGCAAAGGCCCACGACTGGACGAGAGCGCGGGAGTCCATGGGGTGGCACAGTCGCTCCACGCAGAGATAGGTTTCAAAAGAAAACATCGTGTAGCGCCAGCAAAGCACATCTTTTTGCAGATTGGTTTATTTCTAGCAGTACCTTTGCCATGAGAGGTGTGGCGCAAAAATATGGTCCAGGCCTGGCCCCCAAGTACTCGCACGCTAAATACAACAGACATTCAAGAGAAGTGACTGATTCCAGTTCCGAAATCTATAAGCACATCTGCTACAGGTTAAGACAATAGAACTGCAACCATGAAAATAACCCTCCACCCGCCTTTCCCTCAACCTCCCCAAATTCCTGGGTAATAACATGTTTAACTGTGTTCCCTGTGAGCTCTGCACAACAAATAAATGTGTAGATTTTGCAAATTAAGCCGTAGTGATGTGACCCAGATCTGATAGGAGTTTCCTTTACATCATTCTCAACACTTCCGTTGCCATAACAAAAGGCAACTCTGCTTTCTGTGCAGCATATTACTTGCTCACAGGGAAACAAACTGTTGTTCTCCTAATAACAATCCTCTGATGCATAAATTGCATGGAATAATTTGATTAAAATGATGGTAGTGGCGTCTCAGAGGACACAGTCCGTTTTATACAAGTCTTCTTGCAGAGATCTTGGACTTCTCACAAAGATGACATTCCCTGTGCTCGAGGGGAGGGACGGCCAGATCTGACATCACCCAAGAGCAGTTGGAGATCTCAGCAAGTGGACAGCTTTGGCAACGACAAAGAAAGACGGCTTAAAAATATCTTTCAGGTTTGCAGGATGGAATAAGAATTAATGGTTTTCTAAATTAAATTAAGAATTGCTAAAGCGAACACCTGAAAACATGTTTCCATATCACAGTGATGCAGGGAGAGAAAGACGGGACTGTGACCCCGTGAGAGGTAGACTAGAAGTATGGGTGTAAACATGAGTTGAGTTTTTCTTCATGCTTTAGCCATTCCTCTGGATTAGCACTAAGTAACTCAATCTTAGTGAAACCAGAGGTTTCATTAACTTCCTTTAGTAGAGTAGAGTAGAGATTCCACTCATCAAAATTAAAGACTAAATTAAAGTCTAGCAAGTCTAAACCATACCTGCGCTAAAGGATGGATCCGAAAGAGACCCACTGCTGAAAAGGGGTGACGTTGTCTGTATCAGGCAAGGTAGCCCCATCCTGGTGTCATTATCTTGCCGAGAAAGGACCAAAAAGAAGCTGTTCCAGAACATCTAGTGAGTTGTAGTGATGCTAATAAACTTCCAATATTCCTGAAAAATGGCTTTATGTGGACTTCCTACTCTCTGAAGTGAAATCCGCAAGCAAGCAGAAGAGTAGTTCTGGAAAGAAACAAACCTGTCTCCCCAAAAGTATTACACCAGCATAAGGCTCACAAGCGGCGAGGAGAATGTGAGCACAAAAGGTGTGGCATAACCAAGGGAAGAGATTGAGTGGGATCCCAGTGGAACGAGAGAACCGTGGAACAAGCAGAAGAGAAGAGAGGCAGGGAGATTCCCTGGAGCTGTAGGGAGTCTCAGGGTGATGGTAAGAGACCCAACGAAGTGAGAGGAAGGTGAGCTGGTGTGATGGCAAAGTCAAGAATGCCCAAGGCACGAAGTCATCTTGTATGTGCCAGAGCCTGCAAAGACAAATCTGGGGTGGGGGGGATCCTGGTTCAAAGGACCATCATTTCTATTTCAGTAATCAGTGGAAGTTTTCTGTGCCTTGTGGTTCTGAGAAGGCTCGGATGCTTGCACGCCCAGCGGCTGGGAAAGACAGGGCCAGCATCGCATTCATGGAAAATGTGAGGTTGTACTGACACTGGTGGAAATGCTTCATGCTGCTGGCGCTAAGGCAGAGCTGCTGCCTCCACGGTCAGCTGCCTCTCATGTCTGCATCATGAATGTGAGCTCAGTCCAGGGCAGGTATGAGCTGCACTAACATTTCGGTCTTCACACCTGCTGGCTTGCTGCTGAAGAACTCTCTGGAGCTGCTGGAACAGAGCAGAAACAGCAAGCCCCATTCTTTGCCTACCCAAGTTTGCTCTTCCAAGCCTCAAAGATGTATGGGACAGGCCAGGCCAGGTGGTGTTTGTACCCTCCCTCTGAGCTTTAAAATCCCTAGCCTGTTTTCCAGCATTACATCTTTTGGGTTCAGAGCCATGGAATAAAAGAGTGCCTTCTCCCAGGAGATGATCCATTGCACAATGAATTACTTTAAAACCAAATTGTTACCCCACAGGGCAGGGATCACACGACTTAAAGAGATGTTAACAAGCCGTGACAAACCTCTGGCATTCAAATTTTCAAGCAAGCTGTTCTGCATCTAAAGCAGTCACTAAAGATCACACAGCATCTGAAAAATGAAGGATACAGCAATGAGTAACCTCTCTCTACTCCGCTCCAGAGACCTGGCCATAGGAAGCAGGGCTGCGATTTGCACACTATCTGAACCTGATTATGTCTAATTTTTTGCATACAGAGCATGGAAAGGATCCTGGCTGAGGCATGGAAAATATGTGGCCACATGAGTCATTCTGTAATGGTTCATAAATCCTGAGAGAATCACAAAAGCAAAACATCTAACATTGCATCTTCCCTGTCCCTGCCAGTGGAACTCCACCTCTCGACACGCTCGGCACAAGGATGTGGGAATATGGTGAAAGCAAAGGAAATAGGCTCATTTTCTCCTTGGAATAGAAGAATCTCATCAAACAGCAGCCAGGCTCAGATTTGCAACCTTCACAGAAGAGGCCATTCATAAGCTGAGGAGAAAGAAATGAACTACTCCTCAGGTTGCCAAACCAAATTTACAGTTCCTACTGCCCGGACTCCAGCTTCTGTCTTGACTCCCTTGCAGAGCCAGGCAGGGGACTGGAGAGCAAAAGCCTGAAAACCAGCAGCCTCTGAAGCCACGACCTCCTGCCCCACCGGCCTACCCACTTGATGACCACTGGGAAGTCGTCACGCTGGGGCTCTTACACAGGCAATGGGAGAGGATTTGGGACTTCCCCAGCAATGCTGTGCAAGGCAGAGCATGGAAGGGACTTACACTCTTAAGGAGTTAGAAAAGGGGGCATCAAGCAGCGATGGATCTTAAAGGTTCAGGTAACATCTGCCAGTCCCTCTTACAACACTCGGTGAGTCGCCTTCTCCATCCAACCAGCAGGTACGTAGCAGCAGCATGCTGCTGCTCCAAGCCATTAGTTAACACAGAGTGCTCAGTCCTCTTGGGGGGTTTACTGGGTGGAGACTGCACATTTCTGGAAAAACACAGCTCTTCCTGGGCAAGAGTGACCGAAATTCACCATTATCTACCCAACAGCAGAGACTTCCTGTGCACCCTTGTCAGGCCCCTTTCCTGCTTGGATGGAGCTGCTCTCCCCATTCCTGGTAGTTTATCAGCGGAAGCACAGTGCCTCCTTCAAGCCGTGAGACCTTGCCTCTTATCGTTTGTATATTATGGCACTCCAGGCTGGTGCTAGGACTGATTCTTTCAAATGCAAATAGCTCCGACCCACAGGACTTTTGATCAACCTCTGCAGCGACACCAAGAAGGAAGGTGCAGGAGCTTTGTCCCCTCTTAGCCAGGGAGCAGGAGCAGAAATAAAGAAACAAGAGAAGTCTGAAAGGCCCAGCCTGATGTGGGGACGGCAAGGCAGACACTAAAAACCCTTAACTGCTGCAAGATGAGGCTGCAAGAGCCCTGTGTAATCCCTGGGAGCTGGGGAGGTTTCTCTGGATCTGCAGCTCTCCTGCACTTCATTTATATTTCTGTGAGAGGATGATATCTTCTCAGTTTGCACTACCAGAAGGCATTTGGAATCAGGGTGTGCGGAAAGACCTCAAATCTCACACAGAGCCACTTGGGACTGTCTTGGGTGGAAGGATGCTTGATTTAGGAGGTCAGAAGTTCAGTTTACACTCTAAAGCAAATTCAAACTGCATCAAATCTGACCACATTTGTTACTTCCAGGAATATTCTGGAGCAGGAAGGAGGCCCAAATGAGTCACTCAAGCCATTGTCTAGCTCTGCTGATGAAGTATGGCCCCAATATACTGTGGATCTGCATACATATGCCCCTCACAGTCCTGTGTCGGACACTCGAGCTAAGTCTCTGCTTGGGCAACGCATACTCGTGCATGTCGTGACAGCCCCCCGTACGCCTCATCCTTCACAGGATAAGCCTGGTGCTTCCGTGAGTTAAGGACTAGCAGAAGGAAATGCGCAAGCAGGGTTACTAACACTGCCGTTCCCACACAGCTCTGAGCGCTGTAGTGCACTGTTGGATCCTGCACCAGAATGGAGACCCTTGGAAGCGGTCGGCTGTCACACAGGCTTGTGCTGTGCTGCGCCTTTTGGGGACTCTGCCTGGCCTCTCCAGACTATGATGGTGAGTGTGTATCTTCGGGTGAAAAGTGGCTGCTTCTTTAAGTACTGGATACTTGGTGTCTTTATAAGATCCCTGAAACCTCATTTTTTTAAGCTATCACATGGGAGCACACTCCAATTGAGCTTCGTGCGTGCTCTAGTTGAAGCAGGAGGTGATAGAAGGGGATACAGAAGAGAAAGAAACTGGGGTGGAAGCAGCTAGAAAAAGAAAGAAAAATTAGAGGGGAAATAAACCAGAGAGCACTTGAAACCAAACGCTTTAGCTAAAAGCTAGACTCCCACAGCCATGACTTTACCCTGGAGTGGCCCCAGATCTTAGGATTCTTTTGAAAGCTGGGCAGAGGAATTGCTCTCTGGTTTCCCAGGCCTGCTGGTAGTTGTACAACATAGCAATCATTTGTGAAGCTGTGGGAAACCACACGACAGAGAAATCGTGTAAATTTTCAGTAAGGTTGCTGATGGTTATTCCTGCACACGTAATTCTGTTAGCCAGCTTTTTGTGACCATCACACAACAGCATTTTACAGATTACCCCCGCGTCTGGGGACTCCAGCATAAAATACAAAACCGGAGCCTTTGGGGTAAGCGTTATGTATACAGCTTTCTCTACAAAGCACAAGGATAACTGCACAAACAGCAAGTAACAGACTGCGTTTATCTCACAGATTACTCTCAGAACAGCACTAACGAGCAGGTAACGACACCAGAGATGACACCGTGTCCCCGAGCCATCCCTGGGGAAAAGGCAACCATAAACAACGTCACCTACCTGTTGATACACGAGGCTACACGCTCTCAGCTGGGCAGCATGGTCACAGTGCAGCTCATCCCCTGCCTCTACACCCTCGTCTTCCTGGTGGGGCTGCCTTCAAACGGGCTGGCCCTGTGGGTCCTGGCCACTAGGGCTGAGAAGCTGACCTCCACTGTCTTTCTGATGAACTTGGCTGCAGCAGACCTGCTGCTTATATTAGTGCTGCCCTTCAAGATTTTCTACTATTTTCTGGGGAACAACTGGCCCTTTGGGGAAGGCCTGTGCCGGCTCACCACAGCTTTCTTCTACGGGAACATGTACTGCTCAGTGCTGCTGCTCACATGCATCAGCGTCGACCGGTATCTGGCTGTGGTGCATCCTTTCTTTTCACGTTCTTTCCGCACCCCTGCCTTCGCTGCCTGCACCTGCGCTGTCATCTGGCTTTGTGCTGCCGTCCTCACCCTGCCCCTGACTCTGCCGCAGCAGTCGTACCCCCTATATGGGGCAAACATCACTCTCTGCCATGATGTTCTCCCCAGGCACAAGGATGATGGATATTACTTCTACTACTTCATCTGCCTGATCGCCTGTGCTTTCCTCGCTCCTCTGGTGGTGATGCTGTTCAGCTACTGCTCGGTATTGCGAGCGCTCCTGGACAGTGGGAAGCGGTACTCCTACTCTATGAAGCTCACAGCTCTTGTGCTGTTCACTCTTGTCGCCTTCTACACACCCAGCAACGTTCTCCTCCTTATTCATTACTCCAGCTATAACTCCAAGCTGTATGGCAACCTGTATATCAGCTACATGGTGAGCCTGGCCATCAGCACCTTTAACAGCTGCGCTGATCCCTTTGTCTACTACTACATTTCTGAAGACTTCCGGGATAAGGTGAGGAGGAGATTCTTCAGTCACAGAAAACAAACCACCACATCCCTAAAAACCTCCAAGGAAACACTCCCTCAAAAAAGTTCCAAAGATTCACTGGTGTAAGCCTCCATCCCTGCTCCCTGCTCCCAAGGCACTCACAACATACATTGGGGATGAGATGAAGACAACACTGCAATCCCACAAGTTTCACCCAGAGCAGCGACCAGTATTTCCCAGGAGACAAATCCTTTCTCCTGTCTGCATAGCTAAAACTGAATAAACCCGGACCACAGGATTCCTTGAGAGTTGTGGAGTCCAGACAAGGTGTGAAGTGCTGAACACATGTAGCTTTGTTACTGGGGCACTGCGTGCAACTTCTCATCTGGTCACATATTGTCAGGGATGCTCTTGCCAATATACCTAGGTCTGGTTTTCCTAACGCATCTTGCAGACTGATTGCTAGTTGTGTTCTATTTCTTTTTCTGCTACTGACTTGCTTGCTGTCCTTGAACGCATACTCCCTTCACCTAAACCTGAAAAAGAACAAGCACTTACAGAACTAAATTACTAAACATTTCAAGAGTACTAGGAGGTACCTATGTGAAAGGTACGCTCCTGAACTAAAATATTCTGTCCATAGAATGTACAGCACTGGCTTTTCTAGCAAATACAGTCTTGGCTTAATTAGTAAGCAACACCGTAGTAACATCGGCCCATTGTTGGTAACAAGTGTACAAATCCCATTCACTAATCTCTATTTTTGCCCTTGGCAAAAAACCTTTGGCATCCATAATTTCTCTGGGACAAAGATTGTATTAATGGATTATTTGTTTTTTTAAATTATGTCTCTTGAAGGGAAATATTAAAGAAGGAATTGATAAGACCCTCGCTCTAGAACTCCACGCTTCTTTTGTGTAATGTCACACACAATCAAGAGCTCTCTCTTATGAAACAGGTGACCAAGCCTGTTGGTTATTGGAGCCTGTTGCAGATTTGACAAAATGCAGCCAGCTCATCTCTCAGACACAACTAGGGTAAATCCCAGTAACCAGTAAGGTAGAAAATGAGCGATAAACCTCCTTAGAGTTCCTGAATTCTTTAGTTTTACTGGTATAGACATGATTTCCGTCCTTACCATAACCTATGATCAAACAAACTTACAGCCTACAATATGAACAAGAAGAGGCAGACAAGATTGTCTTAAAATCAGTTTTTAATAAAATATTTACCAGAATCTAAAACAAACCCTTTTCTGGACTCAGACTTGCTAAGATTTGTGTGAACAAAAGAAAATGGTCATAGAACTGTTTGCGTGTACATGCATGTGCAGGGGCAAAATGCAGGTGAAAAACTAGAGCCTAGCTCCTACAGGTGCAGTACTGCACGTGCAGAGGATGTGTCAGCTACTGAACACAGGAGACCTGCTCTAGCCAGAGCTATTGCCACTCCGTCAGAAATAGCAAGTACTAAAAAAAAAAAAAACAAACCCCACCCCAAAACCCAAACTGAGCTGAGGTTTTCTAAACAGATAATCTATTCACAATAATGAAAACCATGTTATTGTGCATTAAATGTCAATAGTCGACATCAGCAAAGCAAGTGCTGTTGTTTCAATTATGTTCTTCAAGCAAGCTGAACATTCTTCTGGTATTTGTTTTCTACTGAGGCTGATTAAGAAGAAGGGAAAGAGGCAAGACCAAAACACTTGGACAAGAAAGAACAAGGGAACTATTGCTTTAAAATAAATACCATGGTAATGATTACTCTGCATAATGTACAGTTACAAATATATAAATATTAATTTCATTGAAAGGATTGCAAGCGAAAATCACTGATAACTAGCACTGCTGCAGCTATTCAGTAATGTAACTTGATGTAAGCAGGATTCTCTGTGTCTTACAAACCCACTGGCACTCTTCTCCTTTGGCAATGAGGACCATCAGAGAAAGGAAAGGAGAAGCATCTCCCTGACAGGGGGAGGCAAACGTCCCTAAGCCAGAAACAACTCAAAGCCCAAAGCAGCAGCAGGTCTGCTGTCCTCGCTGGCTTTCCATCACCAAGTTAGTCTCTTCCTTGGTGAAAATAAAATCAATCCCTTCTCTCCAAACTGTGATTGGCTGGTCTTCACAAAGTTGGAGCCTGAGTTTTCAGTGCTGAGATGTCCTTGTGTTCTCAGGAGCAGGAGTGTGACTGATAAGCTTCAGCACCAGAACTGGGCCAAAGCCTTTGAATAACATTGAGTCTGATAAGGCTGTGCTGTGTCCAGTGGTTCTCATGGACCTAGTCCTAAAGAGTTTCTGTATTCCAAGTAGGATTTTGAAGAACGGAGGAAAAATAATCTAGGAAAATTTTTTTTCCTGGATAAGAATTAGTGATGATTACAAGAAACATGAAGAACAAACAATCTGGGACAGGAGAAAGCTATGGACAGAGGGACCATCAGCTGGGGTGGAGAAGAGGGCAGAGACCTGCTCCTTTACTCCTGTGGTAGGGGAGAAAAGGCAACCACAACTATGTAACTGCAGGCTCCTTTATTCAATTCCTTAAGTAGAATGATTTTTGTTAACTACACAAAGGAGCTAGTTTGGTGGGGCAAGACTGGGGGGAGGTGGAGGCTGCTAAGAGCAGATGGACTAGTGATTTCCCTGAAAGTGCCAAAGCTGTGAAGAAGCACTCAAGATGAAGCCAGGCCCCAGGGTCCAGAAAGCCTGGCACATTACCTCACCCAGACAGTCCTGTTCTAACTGTCTCTGTTTAAGGATGCTAAGGCTGCTCTGCCTTTGCCTTCTGAGGGTCCAGGTGTCTCTGGCTTTTCTTCTAGCTGTAAAACAGAAGCGAGACTCCTCTGCCTCGAACAGGTGAGTGCACTGGCACACAGAGACCCCACAGAACAAGGCCATGATCGATGGGCTGGCACCACCAGGAGGAATTATTTAGCAGGCAGCAATGGGGAGGTGTCTCTGTCTTGAATTAGTACATTACATGGAGGAGAGCCTGAGGAAAGTGAGGAAAGTCATGTTCAATACTTGGCTGAAACGCCCAAACTTCATCTCCTTGTCCCCAGTGGTGATGCTGTCTGACTGCCCAAGGATCTACGAGAGGACCAAACAATATAAAATGACTTCAACTATCTATCCAAAAGCATACAATGGACAAGACAAGGAAACTAAAGCCAGAAAAGGACAGAGGATAGGAGGCTGAAGAATCCAGAACAGGTCCCATCTTCTGTAGGAAGCTAGTCACACAGACATTATCAGGGTGACTAAATGTCTCATTCTCCCAGACTCAAAGCATTAAACAGCTGAGGCTGGAATCAGCAAACAGCAGGGTTTGTATTGTGCAGCTTTGATATTTAGAAAAGAAAAAAAAACCATAACAAAAAAAAAACAAAAAACCAACTCTTGTTGCAGCTCACACTAGGTCTGTTATTTACCCAGGGGATAAATATTGACTCAGTCCTGTGTGTGTACACAATAGCCAGTGTCTGCCAGGCCAGTTGCTTACAGGAGATGGAATTTAGTTTAAAGGCATTTATTTACCTGCCAGACAGGAATGCAGCCGCCAGTGCTTCCGCTGTGCTGCGCAGACACAGTGAGGACATGGTCTGTTCGTGCACACTGAAGAGACGTGGCAAAAACCTCTGCTGAGCAGCAGTGGGTACATATGGGCAGGAGCCACGTCAAGATCCTGTGAGGAGAGCTCAGAGCAGCCATGAAGGAAGGCTTGGAAACTTGCCAGCAAAGCAGTTCTGAAATTTCTGGGAACTTCAAGACCCAGACTTTCATCATGTCAACTCCATTCTGCAAATATCTGGCCCCAGACAAAAAGGACTTGAGACTACATATGCCCAGCTTCTGGGATACCTCCTGTTTTGTCCCCATGTGGACATTTTTCTGGAATAAAATTGCCTTTATTCTGGAATGGAATGTCTATACTGGGATATATTCTTGTCATGGTTCCTGTGTAAACAAGCCCTAAAAATGAATGGAGCTAGGCTTTTTCCTGTTTCCATTCACCAATAAACACCCTCAAAAGGAGTTTCCACCCCACTCTGGGTCCTGGTAACAATAGAAATGGGAAGATAAAATATTAACACTATTTTGCAACAGGCAATTGCATGCAACTCCTCCAAAGAGAACAATGCTGCTCCAGGCAGGAAGGGAAACCAAAAAATCTTGGCTCCTGCACTTTTGGAAACACAAAGCTTTTGTTTTTAGTTTTACCACATTGCTTGGGGCAGGTCAGTCTAAGGGAGACCAGTGATTTGTACTGGCTAGCAGACCCAGGGCCTATGCATAGATTACCATATCCAGGACAACCATTGTACAGGGATCCTAGTAGGAGCAGAATAAAAGCGACTGGTGAAGTCAGGCAAGCATTTAAAAGGACTGCGCCTTGGGTCAGCTTTATTTTCATGCCAGGGTTACAAGGAGGAAAGGGGCTGAGAAGGCTGCAAGCAGCCCATATCAGCACATAGTGCAACATGAAGAGGGCTCACCCACCTAATCCTTGTCACTGCTATGGCTGGCAAACTCCCCACCTGAAGCCTGCAGCCACGTGGTGGACAGTCAAGCCTTTGGGCCCTGACATTGGATTTCAGTTTTCTCTTGTAAAATGTACCTCCCAACAACTTTCCTGAACATGGAGCCACAAGGGAAGTTTTTCTCTTGTGGGACAGTGTTGTGGGTGCAGTAGACTTATGGGCTGGGGAAGATGATTAGCCTCTTGCTATGTCATGATTAGCAAAACACACTGATTTTTATTATTATAATTTGAGAGAAAACTTCTCAGCCATCTTTCCTCAAACAGCAGTTCAGCTAAGCACAAGGCCTGGACTTAGCTTCTAAATGTAGCTAGGAAATGGCATTTGCAGTATCCTGATAGTAGAGAAAACACTTTGAAATGATCTATAGGTTTGAATTCCAGCCCCTATTTTTCTCACCTAGAGGGCACAGTATATTGGTCTCCCATCCTTGGAAGTAATCCAAAGAGGATGCACAAAAGGCAGGAAAATTGACAGAAAAATAACGCTGAATGTCCCCCTTAGCGCTCCAGATCCCCCCCATGGGGCAGCAAAGCCTACAGTTCTGAGTGCATCAGGAAGTAGTCATCGTTCGGTTTCTGTTCTGCAGCAGGTCGTCTGTAGGAATAAACTCATACAGGAGTTGATTCTGAGCCTCTTCTCTTTATTTAAATTATATATTTCTGTTGAAAAGAGAACATAATGAAGAAAAGTCACTTTCCCACCACGTATCTTTGTGAAATATCACTGGGGCTGGGCAGAGAAAAGCTTAAAAGGTCACTTTTTATTCTGCCAGGGATGGAGACATTCAGGTCACAAAGACTTTTATACGCTGCTCTAGCAAATTCTTGTTCCTGGTGATTTCTTGCTAAAGAGGTTAGCAAGTCAGTTGTAAGAATGCCCCTTCTGAGGAACTGAATACATTTGACCCAACACATGAGTTAGTACATTATACGTAGACTCTCAAGACAGATTTATGATCCCCCGCTCTCCGGCTCACCATTCTACTGTGGTCACTACTTCCTGAATCTTGTCCACTTCTTTTAACATGCTTGCTGTTGTCAGTTCTGCCACAATCTCAAAAACTTCAGCTTCCGACGCATAGGGGTCTGGGTCATATTCATAGGAGTAGTACGACAGATCTGTCTGTAGCGGAGGGCCTTCCTCTGCTGGAAAGGAAACCATGGAGACTCAGGTTGCGCTTTAGCCAAAGAAACTGCATTTCAGCATCATATATTGTGTCACAGAGAAGGGGAATGACATAAAAGGATAGGAATGTTAATCAGGGAGGCAAATCAGGGGCCAAATGAGTGCCTTACGTGAGCAAAGGAGGCTACACGTGTCAATGGACCTGCACATGCATGCTTAGATTCACATTCAAGGAGAAAAGCTGCTGTAAATCAGAATTTTCAGTTTCCCAGTTTGAGACTCGGGCACTGGAACAAAATGAAAGAAATCATAGCGGGCGGGGGGGAAAAGGGCCGCGTAATTTGAAAAAATCTCAAAGTTTCATTTTAAAGTATCTAATTTTACACATTAACTGAGGTGATTAAGTTAGGAACCAGTTCACACCAAGACCTCTATACAGTAAGAAAAGAGTAACAGATGTCTTTGGGAATACCAGATGTCAAAGATGAGGTACTCCACACTCTGAAAAGACACCTGTCCTTTGACTAGGTCCAAGCCAAGCACCTCAGTTAAGGAGAGACCAATCCATACGAAGGTGCATAATGTGTGCATTCTTTTAAGCACTGTTTTATAAAAGTCAGTTACAAAGCTAAAGGGCAGACTGTGGTAGAGCAGTTTACTTGGTGCATATCATGAAAAAGATCAGTTTGAGCAGCTAGATTTCTTTTCAGCCAAACCAGAATGAAGATTTTGGCACAACAGGCCAGGAGCTTACATCAAAGCCATTCGCTCTTCCCTCAGCCTGAACTAGCAGTAGAATCATAGAATAGAATCATTAAGGTTGGAAAAGACCTCTAGGATCATCAAGTCCAACCCCCAACACAACACCCCCAGGCCTCCTAAACCATGTCCTGAAGTGCCACATCTACGCGTTTTTTGAACTCCAGGGATGCTGACTCCACCACCTCTCCGGGCAGCCTGTTCCAATGTCTGACCACTCCTTCAGTGAAGAAATTGTTCCTAATACCCAATCTAAACCTCCCCTCGTGCAGCTTGAGGCCATTTCCTTGCATCCTATCACTAGTAACTTGGGAGAAGAGACCAACCCCCACCTCACTACAACCTCCTCTCAGGTAGTTTAAGAGAGTGATAAGGTCTCCCCTTAGCCTCCTCTTCTCCAGGCTAAACAACCACAGTTCCCTCAACCTCTCCTCACAAGACCTGCCCTCCAGACCCTTCCCCAGCTCCGTTGCCCTTCTCTGGACACGCTCCAGCATCTCAACGTCCTTCTTGTCCCGAGGGGCCCAAAACTGAACACAGCATTCGAGGGGCGGCCTCACCAGTGCCGAGCACAGGGGCACCATCCCTGCCCTGCTCCTGCTGGCCACACCATTGCTGATACAAGCCAGGATGCTGTTGGCCTCCTTGGCCACCCGGACACACTGCTGGCTGTGTTCAGCCGGCTGTCAGCCAGTACCCCCAGGGCCTTCTCTGCCAGGCAGCTTTCCAGACGCTCTTCCCCAAGCCTGTGGCGTTGCATGGGGTTGTTGTGACCCAAGTGCAGGACCCAGCACTTGGCCTTGTTAAACCTCATACAATTAACCTCAGCTCATCGATCCAGCCTGTCCAGATCCCTCTGCAGAGCCTTCCTACCCTCGAGCAGATTGACACTCCCACCCAATTTGGTGTCATCTGCAAACTTACTGAGGGCGCACTCAGTCCCCTCATCCAGATCGTTGATAAAGATATTAAACAGAACCAGCCCCAACGCTGAGCCCTGGGGAACACCGCTCGTGACCGGCCGCCAGCTGGATTTAACTCCATCCACCACAACTCTCTGGGCTCGGCCATCCAGCCAGTTTTGTGCCCAGCAAAGCGTACACCTGTCTAAGCCATGAGCCGCCAGCTTCTCTAGGAGGAGGCTGTGGGAGACTGTGTCAAAGGCTTTACTAAAGTCCAGGTAGATAACATCCACAGCCTTTCCCTCATCCGCTGGACAGGTCACCTGGTCACAGGAGGAGATCAGGTTGGTCAGGCAGGACCTGCCTTTAATGAACCCAGTAGCTGAGGTACATCTGCACAGTCACATACCACCGAGAAACTTCCATCATTTAAGATGGGAGCAGACACATCACAGGCAGCAATACTTATCCTGCTTGCATTCATTCCAGTCTATACTAAGACACTGGGAGGTCACTCACGCAGTACTCAAAACACTCAAAACAGGCTGTGCCCCTCTGTGGTGGGTGATTGCTCACTGTCCAGAGGCTAAGACTGCAAGGTGAAACTTCTAGGAATATCAATAGGTCCCTATTTTCTAAACTGGTCCTCAAGCCAGCTCAGCTGCCCATCTTTCCCGTTTGCTTTCTGTGTACTCTGCTCTATTCCCAACCAAAGCAATCACTGAAACATAGTCATAAGGAGGAAAAGTCGCCCTCCTCCCCCGCCCCCCCCAAGTTGGCTTTAAGGCAAACACTCATCAAGGCCTTTGAAAATGTTTGTTCTCTAGAAATAAAATATCTGAAGGCTCTTCCCTGTTGCCTCCCACATCCTCCCAGCAACAGGCTCAGCCCTAGGCAAGGGAACGCTTGCCTGAAAGCAGAGTCAGTCTCTGTGTTCACTTCTTCTTGGCCTTCTCCATGTGAGAACCTGCCAGATCATGAGCTCGTTCTATGAATGGATGATTGCTGTCCACCAGGGACAGAATTAACATCACAGACCTCACTCTTCCCAGGAATGCAGCACTGGAGTCAAAGCAAAGACGAAAGGCCGACATTTCCTGTTGCATACAAACCACTCCCCCATCTCCAAATGTTTGTGCCTAAGCCAATGTTTGCTGAACACCGATGGGGTGAAAGGAAAAATGGCCCATTGCCAGTTCAATCAATCCTAAAAAGCAGCGGTCTTGTGAATAATGCGCCTGCCAGGGAGTGTTGCGAGATGACTCCACCTGGAAGCAGAGTTCACTCTGATGTTCCTGTTAGGAGCTAGTGATGGGTGACAGCATTTATTTTTTAAAAAATAATACCACCACCACCAAATAGAAGTATCATAACTCCACCTAGAATTTTCCTCCAGCTACTGGCCCTTCTAACTGCTAGAGCAGAACTGTACAAATAACATGGCTCCAGCTGTGGGGAGAAGGCTGGGGGGGTCAGACAGCATGAAGCTGGGCGGGCTGCCTGCTCAGAGCAGCACAGAGTGCAACACCACAGCAGCACCGACGCCACAGCGTGCTGCTGCATCACACTTTGAAATTGCTTTTCCATCAAATAGATGTAGAATCACAACATGACCGTGATATCAACATATTGCCTTCCAACATCAGTGGCTATACATTTAGCGCTTTCGGCAGAGATGTAGGCAATTTCAGAAGAGCGTTAATGATCTATGGAAGCAATCAAAGCACCACTTCATCAGAGAGATGGCATCAGTGCTACTGAGGATCCCTGAGGCTCTGAAATCCACCCATATTTTTGTAGCCTACTGTGACAATAATGTTAGGAAAGCTGCAGACAGGAAGGCACTCGAGATACTGATACTCCAGTTAGCAACCAAAATCCTGCTCCAGGAGCTTTCAGTCCAAACAAATATGACTGGAACAGGCTGTGAAAGTGTACTAGCAGAGCTTCAATGCTTAGAGGCAGAGGTGGGTCCATGCTACTCATCAAAAACCTGTTCCATCCCCTTGAGTCTCAGTAATTCTCCTGTGAGAAAGAACAGCTGAGGAAGAAGATTCAGACATGAGTTATTTCAGTTGAGTCCCATCACCCTGCACACTTCCTTCTCAATCAAGAGAATATTTCTAAAGATGTGAGGAGGATCTGCCCATCTGTACAAAAAAGGCTACAGTTTTAAGATCAAACCTCAGCCGTTCTGCCTCACTTGCTGCGAACGTCTGCTGCAGACTTCTGAAGGCATTGTAAAATGCTTTGACAATAGCTAGGTGCTGCAAGAAGCACTGCATCCTGGTTTTTCAGGACTATCTATATACAAATGCTTACCTTGAATAGCATAACTCAAAAGCTGTTGTTTATTCTAGCGAACTCACTGGTGTATATGGAACTACACTGCAAGTCTGTGTTTGCCAGAGTGAGCCCGAACAGATTATGAAGTTTCCCCACTGTTTGCTGGAAGGAAGCTGGCTCTCATTGTTTCCATTGCTGGGGTAACATAGACAAGAGCTAACAATGAAAGCATCAATCAAACCAAGCTGAGCCTGCACAAGTCATATGGCAAATACAGAAGGATTTCAGACAATATAAACACCACGAGGTTCACCAAGAAAATGGTATTTGCTGAAGATTAACACACTGAGGCAGTTTCACCAACCTGCCCTGAGCTTGATTTGGCTCCTGGAGTTTGGTATCCTTTTAGGAAATCGCAGATTTAGACATGGCTCATCAAAACTTTCACTAGAAACTCAGAGCACCTGAGCCGACTTAAACCAATCACATGCTTCAATGCTAACAAACCAATGAGTCCAAATGAAACCCGTGTATAAGGAGGGATTCATTCATTTGTTAAACTTTGATTCATGTACCATGTGGTTGACCTGAGAGGAGCCCAGAGGATTAATGAAAATCACATGCTGGGCACTTTTCCTGATGTAGGATTTAGTCAGTTTTATTTTTGAATGCTCACTCTGCCATGGCTGCTCAGACAGCTCAGTTCAGAGGAGTATCTGCCTTCCAGGAGACTCTCAGCTTGAACGCCCACAGATCCTAGAACAAAGCCAGCTCTAAATGCTTGTGCTTTGACAAACATATCCTCATGGCATATAGGTTTGTTAATCTAACAGCTGTATTAAAATGCCACACACACACACAAAAAAAAATAAATCAATTTCCACTTTAGCTCTTACTGATAGCCTACTGAGCCAACATTGCTTTTGTCTGTTTAGAACAGAAACCAGAGGGGTTTTTTTCTTAGACAGATAATTTAAGGCAGATTATTTCAGAAACACTGTTCTGAAAGTTTTTGGATTGTGGACTACCATCAAGTTCCACTGTTTTTTTCCCAGGTAACCATATTTTTACTATCAAGTTTTTATCTGAAAATAATGTAATTGCAGTCCCATTTTGTAGACCAGCAGCAAAACACACTTAGTATGGCCTTGCATACCAGCAGTGCCCTACAGAGCAGCTTGGGAATGCTGCTTTAAAGCATCCAGATTGCAAACAGAGTTTCCATGCTGAACACATAGCATTTGCACAGAATAAAAAGCAACAAGCATTCATCTCAGTTATTCTAACAGACAGCAATCTTATATATATATATTCACGCTAAGTCCAGAAACAAAGGGTGGGAAAACAGGAGAGACATTAAACACTGTAAGATTGAATGACCTATAGAAATAGTCATAATAGAATATTCTCCACGCTTTTACACCTTAATAAGAAAACTATCCATCAAGTTCTGCAGAGCAGAGGAAGGGCAAAAAACGGGATGGCATTTCTCATGTTGGACACATGCTAGTCTGAACTCCATTGCACAAGAAGAACACGAGAAGGCACAAAGTCTTCCCTTGAAAAATTAACTTGTTTTACTGATTTGTTAGGCGAGTTACAGGCCAGGGAAAAATTAATGAGTGGAAAGCAGCCAGGAAAAATCTAGTCCAGTTTATTTACTAGAAACAGCATGAAACAAACTATTCTATTGACATTCTACTGCTTCTCGGTGAGATTTATTGTGAGCCATGAGCAAGTTTGACAAGAGTCTTGGAAAAATGTGTATGAATATAAGCACCAAATAAAATGAGCAGCCAAATTCCTGGCTACTCCATCTACTGACCTTAACATTTTTGCTCACTAAGGTCCTTTATTCCAAACAGCAGCTCTGAGAGAATCAAGACCGCCAGCTCAATTTTTGCACAGAACTGCTGGAGACAAAGTTAATCCACCTGGATTCTAGTTCTTGCAATGGTTTGGTCTGTTGTCATCTCCTGTTCAGTTGTTTGTTGAAACACATTACATCAGCCTGGTTTTAAATGTGATCTTTACAGCTTAATATCGAAGAAAAGATCACAGAGTGTGTGTTGTTCAAACATACCAAGGCTGAGAAAACAGGAGGGTCACTTACCCACTCCTATGAACAATTTCCTAAATCTCGCATTTGCACTGAATAGGGCAGGTATTGTGCAAGATTTCCTGAAAGGAAAAGAACTAGAAGAGCTAGTCTGTTGTTGAATAGTCATCCTAAGTTTCCCTGACCTCTTTGTTTTTTCTGATTTCTCAATGTTCTCTTTTCTTAGAGATGAATTAATTCAGCATCTTTACTTAAATGTGCTTAAGAGCCACATATACTTTCATACGGTGATAGGATAAGCTTTAACCTTGCTAAAGAAAAAGGCCTTGGATAAATGCAAAGGTATGAGATTACCTGCTGGAGTTTGTTGAACACTGGGTTGCTCAGCTGTGTGGGAGTGTGTCTCCCTTTCTTCTGGCAAATTCTTGGCTGTAAATAAAAAGAAAAATAAATGAATCAGTCATAAAATTTGTTAATGAATCTCTAGAAAATGTTTGCGTTTCCAGAGGTGGCATACTTGGTTCATTGAGCTACGTCACTGCACATCTTGAAAGCCTATGCAGAATCTCCAAAGAACGTTAAATTTCATGGATGTATTTTTTATCTAGGATTATTCACTTCAGATAAAGCAGTAACACTAATTTTCTCTGAAGCTCATTCACGAGAACAGAAAATCAGTTATTCTGAGCTAAGCAGGAAGGCCACGGCTCTTATAACTTAATCCCCTGTAGTATGAGTAGCAAAATAATACATAGAAGGTTTTGAATTCTCCTCTTTTCCCTACCACATGCATGTAATTATCATTTGCTTAGACAATGATTTGTAGTGTTCTGCAACTAGATTTTAACAGAAGAGGGAACTGAATGAAACCTACAGGCAGAACATTGAGACATGGGCATCTGTTCTATCCTTGTATTATTCCTGCACGATGCTACTTCCATCTGGCAATGGTTCGGGTAAATCTGTCCATCTGATCCACATACAGGCTCCCCATCATAGCCACAGTCTCGCGAACACATGCACTGCTCAAAATACTCATCCTCCAAGCAGCCAAAAATGTTATTGCATGGTCCAGAGTGAACAAAGCCTGAAAAGTAAACGAAAACATCCAAAGCAATATTTTTGCATAGCATGGGGAAGGGGAAGATTGGGTGGCAATTTTCTTCTATTTCTCTGATGTAAGTTTTCATGTTGAATTCACTAAGGCTTCTCATAAGAATTTACATACTTGGTAGAATAAAAAGCTCTGGGAATAAAGCTGTCTTTCTGAAAGAACCGTATTGCAGGACATCCCAGATAGAGGATGATGCAACCATTTTGCATGACACAGAGGACAGAAAGGAACATATAGTTTCTGGGGAAAGTTACTCCTTTCACTGCTGCATGGAATTTTTCAATCTTCCTACAGTTAATTGTGGAACTATATAGCAAGATGTTTTAGAGAAGGAAAACCAAATTGCATTTTAAAGAGTTTTTACCTTTATGTTTATTAACATAAATCTGTGCAGGCTCTTCCAGAACTATACATTGTATCTCGCCTCTGAAGCAAATAATAGTCACTTTGGTGACTAAAGAGCAGACTACATTGGTCTGTTCAGCTGTCGTACGTTTAATACTGCTACCCCACAAACCTTTGTAAAACTCCTACTAACACAGGTGGTGAAAGAGAGCATTTTTCTAAATAGAATTTTGAGTTCTGAACTCCTGGACAGTATGTCCATAGGCTCCATTTTCCAAAAAAATCTGTTTGGCTTTGGGGCAACTTACCAACCCATTGGCTAGCTGAGCTTTCCACCTCGTTGCATGTTGGCCCATCACAGAGCTCCCGAGCCAAGGGACTGTTTTCACTCACGTTGTAGAAACGAGTTGCTTCAAAAGCTGCAGGCCAACAAGAATGAGAAATCACAACTGAGCCTTATGCCTAAAGCTCTAACAGTGGCAAAAATCAAAGGAAAACAGGCACATACCTGGCTCATAGTAATCATACACTTTGATAGGAACAGGAGCTGTTTTCCCAACTATATGCTCTCTGAAAGCTTGAAACTTTACACAGGTCATGCACTGGCTAGGAATCTGTATGAAATGATGTAAAATTGTAACAAAAATTGTACTTTAAGTGAAGAGAGAGACAAATAAACATAGCATGTGCCCCTAATGTAACACGCTGTGCTGGACACCTGGGGAGAATGAAGACACCTCCAACACTGGGTATAGAGACAAAGATAATGAACAAAAGCCAAACAGGATAAATTAATATACGTGATACTTCGCTGGCCTTTAAAGCACATACTTGCTGCACAACAACATCAAACCTGAAACTCAAGCTGTATTCTCTAGCTTACCTAGCACCAGTCTTGTTGTCAGCCAGCTTGCTAATGCAACTAGCTAACGATTTACTGCAGATGACCAAAGCAAGGGAGATCTCATCTTCCACTCTCAAGTGCGTGCCATGAGATCTACATTAGACTGCATTTATACTCCGTCCTTTTAGCAACGCTAGTTGTACCTGAAGGCGTGATTATTTTGAGGCAAAAACTAAGTGATATCTGCCCAGAAATTCTACGTGAGCTGAAGCTAATCACCTGCCTCTATTCTGCTTTGGTTTCCAACCAAACCCATAACACCTACCTGCCTCAGAAGAGGCTCAAGCAACTGGCCAGTTAAGACTGCATGGTAATCCTCATCTGTGAGGGACCATCACCAGCAATACACTGTACCTATGCCTGATCCACCAGTCATTTGGCTTTCTTTGAAAAGCAACATAATTATAAGAAACCAAGTCATTACCTCATCAAAATAAAAAAGGACTTTTCTTCCATCCACTTCATATCTTTTTAATCCAATTTGCTTGTTCATCAATAACTGGGGTGGGGGGAAAAATCAACAGGTTTAGTTTCATCTCATTTTATAGAAAACAGGTTGAAATTAGAGAATAAGACAGACTTTAGACCGCTTAGAAAACTGATCAAACACTAAAACCCAGGGATTTCTTCTGCTGGAAAAGGATGTTTCAGGAAGTGAGAGGAAATGCAAAGAGGATTGCAGTTGCTGTCATACAGCTGAGGAAAAAGCCATCTGCGTTCTCTTCTGTGACCTGATGAGGAATGCTTGCAAGGTGCAAATGCCAAGGGTTCTTCCTGGTCCATTGTACATTTATCTCCCTCAGACTATGCCTGACGTATCATCCATAATCTAACTGAATAGCTCCCAGATTTTTTTCAGTACCAAGGCTCAAGCAAGACCTCAGTGACCCCAAAACACTCGATAAAGTCTCTTATTTACACTCCTTCAGACCCACCAGAGAATTATGCTGCTGGACTGCACTGGGTATTAAAGGACCCCTTCTCCCATCAGCTGAAAAATCCAAAACACCCTTCTGCCAGGAAAATCAATCCTTACATTTGAAAAGAGCAGCCATTTGAAAGAGCCGCAGGCATCCTCCCTGTTGACAAATGGGGTCAGGCCAGGCCTCTGCTACTCATCATCTCTCCCTCTGAGGCCCGGGGATTTGTAATTTGCATTGTACCAGTCAGGCCTACAGACTGTCTCTTCTTACGCATTTTATTTGTTGGGACAATCTGCATATCTAAGGAGTATCAGACCACAATCTAAGAGTAATTCACACATGTGGGGTGCTACTGCCCCTAATCTACCCCAGCCATTTGTAAAAATGCTCTAGCTCATCTCCTCGTGCTGACTGCAGGTCTGCATGTACATCATGATCACGGTCTTCAGAGGAAAGCACAAGAGCCCTCATTTGTGGAATTACTGCACCACCTCCAAGAATCCAGTAACCATCTCCCTGGTACAGAATGGTAATGTGTCACCACCAAAACATAAATGCTACCATCTCTAAAGTTTTATTTTATAATTTCCAAGAGAGTTACTCCCATGATTTTCCATATTTGGAATACTAACTTCTCAATCCTATAATGACTGTCATGCTGTATGCAGTTGATCAGTTGGTCACTCCTGTTTTGATAAATTGGATTCAAAACACATTTATCATGTGAAAAAACATTTAATCCAGAAGCTGGGGAGGATGATGGTCTGTGGAAAAGGACTCTTGCATTTTGATCCCAGTTTCAGGAGCAGTGTAAGGGCCAGAGCAGATACTTTAATTCTATTCTCCAAACTGTCCTGTTACTTCAGTCTCTCTCTTAGACAATCCCTCTTGGGACACAGGGATATTTCCTTGGCTTTTTTTTTTTTTATGTTCCTAAGTTACTTTGAGATCTTAGAATGAAAACTCTGTGGAAAGGAGAACAAAGCATTATTATCAATGCATTAGAAAGAATGACATGAAGCAAAAAGCATTTCTACTGAAATTCGCCCAAACCTGCTACCAACAGCTTTAACTGTGAATTTCTTCAGCATAGTGCTTCTAGTTGTAAAACCCTGCACACAGCTTCCTGCTATTACTGTAACAAGCAAAGGAACATGTGTTTAAGTCCCACGCAATATGGAAAGGGCCAATTTAATTTGTCCTTATAATTTTAGGGGCCTGATGGTGGCTGTTATTACTCAGCAGTAGATGGCTGCAGACAGTCCTTTTATGAGGGCTTGGAGAGGCTGGCGCCACCGGGAAATGCTCAGCTCAGCTAAAGTTGCATTTTTCTGGTGAAGCTTGATATATACCAGCCTGTGGTGACCTCCTGACCTTGTCGACACCCAGCATTATTAGAAGGATTTGTGGCTGCACAGCCAGGGGGGCTGCCCTCAACATGCAAGAGAGCATTCATTAACCATCACTGCCCCGGAGCTGCACTTGGGTCTGCTCTGTGCACACTGCTCCCTTGTGAGGGCAAACAACAAACAAGGAAATCTGATGTACAGCTCTGCCCCTCTGCACCAGGAGGAGAAGGGAATGGCTAGGGTAACAAGAAAATGCAGCAGTGGGAACGACAGGGCTCTGCTGAAGGTGGTGTCCAAAATACAAGACAAAACTAGTACCGGGTCTTCAGTGGAAGAATTTCATTTTTGTCAGCATGATTTGGATACACATTTGATAGCCACGAATAAATCACAGGGGTTGTATCTGCATCTTCACCACCTACCTATATATATGCTTGAGCTTTGTCCCTACATTTCATTTTTACAGATGCAAAGGGTTTCTGCAGTAAGAAAGATGGAATTCAGCTTTTCAAGGGGAACACTCCCCCTTGAAGATGCAATATCCTTCCCAATTTAGCAAAACCTCCTACTGCCCAATGGAAGTAATTGTGTTCTAGTTATGGAAATGGACTGCCAAGTACTGAATCCCAAGTGCAGAATCCTCTCTCCAAATCAAGACACCAATTACATAGTCATTTTTGCCCAAAGAACTTTCAAAACAGTGCGTTTTGAACCAGGTCTTTTGTATCTGACAAGCACTGAAGAAGTATGCACTGCATGCTTGTATCTGACATCCTTCTGAGATTTGCAAGGACCTAACTCAGATCAGCTCTGTGCTGCAGAAGCTTAGCCTTCCCAGTCAAGAAAGAGAATCAGCTCCTTTTCCCATTAAGTCAGGGGGAGAAAGGAAAACAAATCACCTGCTATTCGTGCCCAGAGACCCTAACAGATGGGGCTACACTGGGACTCTCTTCCTTCTCTACCCATAGAGGCAGGAACACGAGACTCAGAGAGGTGGGAAGATGCCACAAGGGAAAGCACAACCACCTCTTCTGCTTAGTGCTAGAGAAAGGCTAACGTGCTGGAGAGCTCATTCAGCATTGAGAAAATAACTCTTGTGCAGTAGCAGGCAGCTTGCTTTTACCCTCTGACTGCTTCCATCCAGGCCAGGCTCAGGGACATGACAGAACGGAGGAAGGGTATGCAGCTGTCACATGATGCTTCCCAGACATTGATGCATCTACCTGACACAAGCACTGTGGGGAAATCTCCCTGTTTCTCTGCTCTAGTCTCCACATGCCCAGTGTTTGTTTCCGATTTAGGAGTGCTGACCAGCACCTGGTCAAGCAACTAGCAGTGCTGAGGCACCAGCAAGATGGCACTGAATGTGACAGAAGAATCTCTGAAGCCATGAGAAACCAAGCATCAGAGGCAGGCTGGTGGCACAGAGCACAAGGATTATGGCAACACACTAGGGAACAAGAGAGAATAAGTACTGCAAAAAGTGTTTTGAAACATTACAGCTAGTTCATCGGGGAATGAGAATCAGAGTTTCCTTGCAGAGTGTATATCCTAATGTTAATCATATATTCACAATTGTCTTCAGTGTTTCCTCTGCTTAGAACATGTACAATGTGCCCAGAACACAGGTTAGTGTAAACCGTCAGCACAGCACCGGAGCAGATTGCCGCGTGTAGCAGCCTTTTAGTAGTAACTAAAAACAAAATAAGCATGTTTGGTTTACAAGTCTTTATCTGAGGCACCTGTCTGGCCCAGCCACGTAAACAAGGCTCACATCAGAGCACAGCTGCCTTGGCACAAAGGAAAAAAAGTTCAGGGACTGAAATGACAGAACCTATGCAGTCCCTTGTAACACATGGGCATATGGGACCTTCTCAGGACTCTCAGCCTAGAAACTCTTAACTCTGTCCCCTGCTGAAACCAGTAAAGGACATATTCCCTAAGTACAGCCTGGACAAGGGGAGCTGCTATTCCTGCAATTTCTTCTTAGCTTGTTTCAGGAAAAATAAGGAGTACAGGGATTTGTTACTTAACCTAACAGATTTTCTATTCTTCTGTAATGAAAATCCCTTTGCACTCTTTGTTTCAACTCTTTCCCTCCCTTTACTCCTCCTTTTCCTCTGCTGATAAAACATTCCATGGGTTTAACACCATAAAGATATCCTGTTGTTCTCCTGTCCCATTTTCAGTTCTCTGGTCCTAAGCCAGGTTTCTATCCATATTTTTTCTCCTTCAGCAGGAGGAGATAAAATAGTAACCAAACCCACTACAGGCCCCCTCACCTAATTTTCCCCCTTTCTCTTACCACAGGGATACTGGAAACCTCCTACTGGTGGTCTTGCCTCATCTGAATAGCCATATTCAGTTTGTTGCACCATTTGTTGCACGTGAGAGAGAATATCACACTCAAAGGTCAACAGGCAAATAAGAATTGGTACATTTTACATGCATGCATTTGAAAAAACAGAATTCTCAACATGCAGCTAGTGAACAGATATAAAATAACTTTGATATTTCTCTTTACAGGAAAAACTTCTTATCTGATCAACACACATCTCTGTACAAAAGTATTCCAGCACAGCTCCCTAATACTCAAAGGATGCAATTCTCTTCTCAGGGACTAATACACGAGTTTCTCTGGCTTCAATGACAGCCCAGGAGACTAGCTGACAGCAGATTTTGACATGGATTGTAAGCCCCTGGAGAGGAACATATTGGTCTCATTTTCTCGAAGAAAATGCAATGGTGTTTCTATTATAAATTAGCCAAATCAAGTGAGAAGATTGAGAAGAAAAAGGAATGTGCACTTTTCCTTGAATTAGGATGTCATATTTAACCGCCTGGTCTTCACTACGATTCTACTTTAAAACTCTTTCCCCAAATCCCCCCCTCCCCAGTATAATGATGATAAAGTTATTAACAGAAGAGATCTTTTAGAAGCAAAATACTTTTTAGCTCTTTATCAGTTCTCAAGGATGCAAGGATTTTACACCTGTTTAGTTACATAGCCCCTAAAAACTCTATTTGCAGCATAAAACCCACCAGTGAATACTGTAACGCTTCCACAAAATATAAAGCAAAGCTAAAGATTACAGTTCATCTCCCCTAGAGGGCTGGCTGGGTAAGAGGCACATTCTGTCCACCTCAGTTTGGCTTGCAATAAACATGATGTTCTCCCAGAAGAAAAAAAAAAAGAAAAGGCAAAAAATTCCAAGACACAGAGCCTCCAAAGAAATGGAATCCAGATGTTGGAGATAACACAGCCCACTAAGAAGCCATAAACAGCTCCTGTTAGAGCACATTTTCACTTCAGCATTTCCAAATGGGTCTCATTTAATTACTGTGCACTGTGCTCAGTAATAAACCTTCATTTGGCCACGTTCGGGAAGTTTGTTAACCTTGCTCAGAACAGCTGTTTACTCATTTCAGATAAATATTTTTTGACAAGTGAAATCTTCTGCCTCCCCAATTTTAATGGTGTCTTTTTGGACAGTGCTCTAACATCCGATGGCATTTGCTTTCTATTGCTCCCCAAAGGGAATCCCTGCCAATTAGAGAGCCACGTCCTGGCCCGAGATCATGCCTTGCACTCTCATTACAGCATCTTACCTGCTCTAGGCTCTCAATATCTGCACGAAACCCTGAGAACAATGGCACTTCCAAGACAGCCATGTTAGAAGATCCAGAGTGCAGCCATCTTCCCATGAGAACAAAAAGAGAAAAAGAAAGAAAACAAACTCAGGATCCAAGATAATAAATGGTACGTGGACAACTCAGGATGGAGAACAACCAAAACAAACTTCAGAGAAAAAAAAATTAAAAGGATCTACTCTTCTTTGAAGCAGTTGTTGAAAGCCACAGTCTACTTGGCTTTACAAAATCCTCTTTTCTGCTTTTATTCAACAAAAATTAAGCAGAACTCACAGAGGGCAGAGATGTAGGAGATGTCCAGGCAAATGGAGGCAGAAAAGCAGAAGGAAGGATGTAGCCTCTTGTGGGGCTGCTTGCCTCATTTTTCAATTAATCACTGAGAAAATGCACTTGGTAAAAGGGAATAACCCCTTGGAGTAGAAGAAACTTCTGCTCTTTCCTAAGTAAAGGGCTGTAAATGGATTGTGGTGTAAGAGGAATGTTACTTCCTGATACCAGGCAGACTCATTCAACCCTGGGGTTTCATAAACAACCGTTTCTCTCCAGCATCTAATTGACACTGAGAAAAGTGTCTTTGCTAATGAGTCAGCAACCTCATTCTCTAGTTACTAGTGTTAAAGAATTCACTGCCTATATCATCCTCTATAATATCAATGAAGACTCCAAATACCCACTGAAATGCAGAGTTGTTACTGCTGAAGTATGCATTAAAAAAAAAAAACCACGACCACCACAAGAAGGGGTGGAGAGAAAGTTTATTTGGGCCATTGCAAAAGATTTAAATTTCTTGCAGCATGGCAGAGGAGTCGACATCATAACAAAGAAGCTCCTGCTAATTTCAGAACAATGCTCCTTTTCTCTGCATTCGCATATAGTCAGCTCTAAACTATCCCTCCTTGGCAGCTTACCTGTTTGCTGTTTAGCTGCACCACCAAGACAGCGAGCTTGGACCCAGGAGGGCTTATTAGCTCATGCCCAGCACTGAGAAAACAGTACACAGCTTCCAGGATCAAATTTGCCAGATCTGAACTGGCTCCTGCAGGGCTACTTGGAGGCCCCTATATGGAGACCTCCACAGCTAGGGTGGGTGTGCAAGTTTGCAGAAGCTCTGCACAGAGCCAACCTGGATGTAATGCCGCACCCAAGCTCATACGCCCACAATAGCATGAGATGGTCTGCAGACAGATCCAGTTGGCTCTGTGTAAGACACTTCAGGGCTGACAGTCTCCCAGAAACATTAAGCCTTGTTAATCCTGATCCAACTCCATGCCCCATACTCCCTAAAAAAATCCCGTAGTATCCCTTTACCTGCATTTTTCCCCACTCTCTGTTGTAACACTCCTCTATTTCCCATACTGTTTTCTCCCTAACTCCTCAGAAGTGCCCCAAGGACCTCAGTGAGCATGACAGCACTTAAAACAATTACATTCTGAAGAACACCCCCAGCTCAAAATATTTCAGTTGTCATCCTTAGATGACATCCTCTATTCACATTGCCTAAATAAGATGATGAAAGAGTTAAAAGAGCATCATCACAGGAAGAAGGGGAGGAAAGGGAAGATTTCATTTGCTTTTGTTTTCTTTCCAAGCAATCAATCTCCTTGGACTGGGCTTCCTCTCAAATTTCTGTCTTTGCTCCAGCAATTCCCAGGGCAGAAGTTTCAGAAATAACAACAGAAAGGTTGTGTTGACGCAGGGCAGCCTCCTTAGTTACAGGCATCTTCAAGGGACTGACAAGACTTTATGAGCCTACCTCCCCAATACAAGCTGCAATGCTTAGGCAGGGGGAGACGAGGTTGAGAAAGCAATATTGTGGTATATACAGCCAGATCAACCCTAGCAAACTTTTGGATGATGAGTCCGAGTTGCTCGTCAGTGGCTGTTGTTACTGGAGGAAGGAAGAACTCAACTAGGCCGAAAAATGCCTGTACCAGGATTTCACAGGTTTGTGGCAATCAGTGGCAACGCATCTGCCAGCAACATGCCCACATGAGCAAGGGGGGCAACTCTGTTGACAGAGATAAGAAGATCTCATCTTTGCCTGGAGTCACTGAAACTGTTTTCAGGACTGTAGTCACTGTATGGCGTTGCCTCTGCAGGAAGGAAGGAGACAGAAACGGATAGGGGAGCAGAAGTTTTCCATTTCCATGAATTACATCTGAGCTGTTCACTTGACTTCTGCTGTTTCAGTTCAGTGAAGCTGTAGCCCCACCACCTGCCATGCTCCTGGTCACAGATATGCAGAATAGTTATTAAATTCTTGGGAATGGTTTCTTCTGTTATACAGTAGGATGCTGTAAGCCTTCCTTATTTACTTTGGTTGTGGCTTTCCCTCTTTCGGGCCAACTTTCCAACAACCTCCTTGAAAACCAAAACATTTTGTAAAGAGATCAGCAGCTCCTGATAACTGCAGCAGTTCCAACGCGTTTAAGCAAAACGTGTAAGTGGATTAAATACAGGTCAGAAACTATTCGCACTGCTGTTTGTCTACAGGCAAGCTCTTCTCTTAATATCTTAAGTTTCCCAATCTGTGAGATGGAACTGCTAATGTCTTTGCAAAGTGCTTTGAGAGCTAGGAATGAAACTTCTGGAGCTTTAGTATCATGCCATTTTAAAAACTATTTTAAATTTCTCTATATGGAACAAGGAGATAAGCAATGAGCTTTAGAGAACTTATTAACAAATATCTGCATATATTGTGCCTTTACCGTAGATTCCAAATTCATACCATGGCAACAAACTCCTTCTGTTAGGTTTTTGGTATCCAAAACTGAAGAATAAGCAACTCAAACATTAAAGTCAAGTCAATAATATGTATAAGACTATTGACATGTTTAAGATACTAGTTAACCAGCTGAAATTACCTAGCTCTTTTTGGCTTTTAAGGAAGCCCTGTTACTGAAGACCCAGAAAATAATCCAGAACTTTTTCTTTTCCACCTGACACAAGCAAATGACATCCAATTTGTGTTCTTCAGGTTTTGGAGAGGCAATAATGAAACAATGATAAAAACCCAAGGTGTAGCCCTCTGTAAAGTTTGCTCTTGTTTCTCTACCTTTGACATATATTTAGCACTAAAATTATTAATGCCAGCAGACAATGCTCGTGAACGTCCTTGCAATAACTCCGTCCTACAAGCCACAATTATGGTTGAAATTCTGCATTCTGCGTGTGAGGTGTCCTATCTTACACTGTTTGAGATACGGACAGTGCAGCCAGAAACAATTTGGTATTTTTCCTGCGTCAATGAATGTGTTGGTATAGATGTGCTGATCAGCAAACTAGATGGTCTCTGAGAAACAGGCAGGACATGATGCACACTGGCATTTCCTACCTAGTGCACGTCTCCAGTATGACTTTGTATTCCTGATGGTCCTGATCTGAAGCTGGGTCATCATCATCCACCAGTGCCCTCTCTCTGTGCAAGGCTTCAGAGCGATTCTCATCTGGAGAGACAGACCGCAGGAGATTTGGAGCTTGAAGATGCTGCTCTGACTTTGGCTCCTTCAGGTTAACCAGGAGCTGGAAAGCTGGTTTGGCAATAGGATCAGGTACATTGTAAGTGACATCAATCTGCAGCAGAAAGTGGGGGAAGAAACGAAACAAAACATATCAGGGCAATTTATTAGACCCCAATGTTGCATAGCATCTAAAAATGTTCCCTAAAGACCAGTATAAACACCACATCTCTTCAGAGAGAGGAAGTGGCAGGCACAGAGGCAATAGAGGCTTTGCAACACAGTTATATATGGGTAAAGCTATACCAGAGCAGATTCACCCTAATAAAACCACATTTACTTCTATGAATTAAAACAACACCACATTATATGATTACTTTGAGAGACATTCAGAGTGTAAGTCCTTCCTCATAGCAAACCAGGATTAAAAAAAGTAGCAAATAGACTGTGAGTTTAGAGTTCACCTGCTCACATACTTTCTCCAGCCCCACAGCAACTTTACCTGCATCAGACAGCAGCCTTCACCTTTGGCACTCACAAACAGCCCCGTTGGAATACTGGGGATCTGGGGAGAATCCATAATTAAGACACAGACAAGACATGGCACTCAGAATGGAAATTAATATCAATTTTAGCTTTATTCTGTACAAAAGATTTTTCCAGGTACAAAGGAGACTGCAGAAGTGAAGTGAGTATGGCTTACTCTTTTCAGCTGCCTGCATTTAACAGTGGTAGAACCAAGCAGCAGCACAAAATAAGCATCACGCATTACTTATGGTGAAAAATGCCTTTGGGTGCTGCCTCCTTCACATCAGAACCCAGCCATAAAACCCCAGAAAGTCCCAAGAACTCAGAGTGTTTAACTTGTGCTTTTACCACTACTGAACTTACCCGAGATGTCATTCAGAACCCTGCTCACATGGTTCGCTTTAAAAATTTGGCTACATAAACACAAAACCACCTACCACTGCGGTCTGGAGGACTTTTTTATTCATCTTGTTAAGCTCAAATGTCTCCTGGTAGTCTAGATTAGTAGAAGCCAAAGAAATGGTGAGGTTGACTCCTCCAACATAGGAAAGGATGGCATATTCAGCCAGAGCCTGCAGGGCTACACAGGTGTCCTAGGGATCAGAAGAGGTACAGATCAGAATAGTGAAGAACACAGCAGCATAATAAACTTAAACAAGCACTGTGCTGTCCAGTCATCAGCTTCTGGTAGTAGAATCTTTCTTATTATTTCAGATAGCAAAAGAAATAACAGGTTTTGTTCACTTTTGCTGTCAAAGGCATCTGTAAGCAAAAAGTCTAGGTTCCTTTCAAATTACCAGTCCCAGAAGGAAGCAGTAAAGAGCACCGGAAAGTTTTTCTCCTTACCAGGACACAGACAGTTTCTGTCTAAACTATAGATGGAAACTCTGCATTGACCATTCCTGAATCAATTCTTTTCTACAATTGATTACGCACGCATTGAAGCTACCTTTTTGGGAGGCAGCCCACCTGAGTAGATGAGAATCCTCCAAGCGCATTCCTTTGCTGTGAAAGCCATTTTACTACTGGGAGCGCAGAGGCCACATCTCCTAGGAGCGTGTACGTCAAAAGGGCATAAGATGTCATTTCCACTTCTGCAGACACAACTGAAAGAGAAGGGGGAAAAAAAATTTAAAAAAAAAATCAAAATACCATCTAGAAGTGTGAATCTGGGCAGGTCTAGAGATAGTTCTATGAACATTCATTAACTGAAAAATAAAAAAGTTAAGAGTCTGTAGAAGTAAACACAGGAAGAGAAAAATGAAGTTAAAACATGTCTGCACCCAAGATGCATCACCTTCCAAAGATATCTCTTCTTCCAGCATAAGGTCTTTCCTTCAGACAATAGATAAACTTCTTTCTACTTGATTTTACCTCATAAGTAATTTCTCTCCCACTCAGTTCTATTTTGCTGCTGCCCATACTGTATTCCTGTCCTAGAGATTTTCATACAATACCCGGTTAGATCTCTCATGAACAGTGGTGCACCTACATCATATTAGAAGAGCCTATGGCTTTAAGGAACTTAAAAATTATAGCATCATTCACTGTTGTTGTGGCTTCAGTAGTTAAAGTCTAGGAAATCAGCTGAAATGCCAGTGACTGCCAATAGAAGCTGGGTATACAATCCCTAGGTCCACTTGAAAATACAAAGCTAAGCAGGTCTCAAATTAAATGTATTTGACTTCTCTCAGATTTCCATTTCAAATGATTCCTCCCTGATGGAATCCCATATGGCTCTCACTCTTCTGTGTCACTCACTGTCTTTAAAAAAGGGAGTGAAAAATGGTGAGATAGCTGGGGCTGAAAAGACAGTCCTGTCTTGACCACATCTAGCTCTGTCTCTCATTTGCTCTTAACCAGCTCTTTCAGCATAATGTTACCTGCCTTTTATGAGCTCTCATTTCATCCAGACCCTGCCCTGACTGACTGCCATTTTCAGAATACCTTGTAGTATATAAACAACTCACTAGGATACATGCAGTCCCTGACCTGCTGTTGCAGCCATTCCCTTATCTCTGTCTTTGCAGTACAAGTACCTGATTGAGAGAGACCGTCATTAAATCCCATGAAGGTATCTTCATCAGTAACAAGAGTTCCCGTCAAGCTCCAGTGTGTAAAGCCATCTAGGAAAATAGAACAGTGGAATATGTATGTTATTACACAGGACTGCAGCTAAGCCTCTGTATACAGGAAGAATCAAGTTCTACTTTTGCGTTGATTCAAAGAACAGATTCATGCCCTGAACTGCACTGTCCCTCCTTTTAAACAAGCATCCCCTGGGCAAGAGGCTCCCTTTCTAATTACAAAGATGGCTCAATGTGACAAATTAGGTAATTCTTGGATTTTGGATTAAAATACGCTGTCAGAGAATGTGACATGTTACAAGGCAAACTCTGTCATATTGACAGGAAAGTCACTGCAGAGCCTCTGGTACAACTGCCTTCCTTCAGCATCAGCTGCATGTGTGGAACTAAGGTACTCAGCCCTCTCTACAGAGAATCAGGAACACTCTTGCCTTACAAAGTCAAATTGTGCCATGAGAAAGACCTCATCTCACAGGCTCTATCCTCTCGATTAACTGGAATATATTATTCGGGTGGCAAGGGCTATTTGCTTGTTCCTGTAAGAGGATTGCCAGTTCAGGCACTTGCCAGACTGGACCCAGGAGCACAGTACCTTGTGTAATCGCCATGCTGTTCATTTTCCGCAGCGTCACAGCAGCAGAGGGACTGTGTAGCAGCGTCAGGGCATACGCAATCAAGGCAGTAGTGTAGGGGTCTTCTGCTGAATATAAGTTGGACTCTAAGAAGTGTTTTGCTTTGTCAACGGCTGTCCTTTCTTCCTATATATAGGGGAAAGAGCCCAGACATATTACCAGCCTCTAGATCTCAGAAGTTAGAAACACTATTTCTCATTACTTTGTGTCCATTAAAAAAACAAACAGACAAACAAACAGAAAACCCCACAACAAACTAAAACTAGGAAAGATGCAGTTTGCTCTCTGCAGAATGACACTAATGCTTTTCTTTCCCTAAGAAAAGCCATGCATCACAAATTCAAAACGAGGAGCAAATAGCAAAGCAAGAACGATCTAGACTAACACTGAGACACATTTATTCCCCCCATAAAGCTGAAGAAATTTCATGGCCCTGTAAGGCAGCAGATGAACAGAGCAGAAGCGAGCTCTCTACTGTATGTTTGATTGTGCTCCTGACACTCTGGAGCGTCTAGCAGACGCCAGAGAATAATAAAGGCCAAGGTTCCCAGGGGTCCCTGCAGCCAACAAACATGTTTTATTAACTCCCTCAATGACCTCACCATGTAGGAACGTGGCTCTGATAATTTATAGAAACAATTTAATTGGACTTGATGTAATTTGGTTTCCTTTGATTTCCCTGTGGCACTAACCTTCCCCTTCCTCGTTTCCTAGCTAAGATCATTAGTAACACTTGCAAATCTCCTCTAGGAAAACCATTAGATCCACATAAACTGCACTTCCAGCAAATAAAAATGCTAGGGCTGTCTTGACGCACAGCAGCGCAGAGAGAGCATCCCATCACTCTTCAGGGGGGACACACTGCTGACAGGGAGGCAAAAAGTTACTCCATGAGGATTTTCTAATGTGGTTTTTGTTTTTTTTTTTTTAATTTTTTTATTATTATTTTTTATTTTTCTTATTTTTTTATTTTTAATAAGGTTGAGGGCCTTCCACTCCAACAAGAACAGGGGGTTAGGGGCTATCTCTTTGTAACAGCAGCACAGTCTCCCTCTTCAAGCTCTACAGGGAAGCCATCAAAAGTGCTAAGATTATCACAGCATTTCTGAATAGATACTGCTGTTTGCACTGGCCATTTCAAAGTCTCCATAAACTCACTGGGTTTTGCCTGAATGGGCAGTCCTTTTGTCTGCGTACAGATCACCAAGACATGCTGCAACATCCACTACACCTCCGGTTTTAATCTTCCAGTTCTACCTGTACAGACCTGCTTGCCCACCATCACTCTTTCCCTTGGCTGTTGAAGAGCAAGTGAAGAACTGTATTCATGACTTGCTCAGCGCCAGTGGACATTTTCCCAGTCATAGTGGGAATGTTTAACTATGATGTTATCATCTGAGCGTCTCCATTCTAGTGAAATCGCATGCAGGCAAAATTACAGCAGAGGAGAGGAGCACTGTTTTTACCATGAGTTTTAAGAAGGAATCTTCAAAATGCCAGTTGTATTGGAAGTGGTTTTTTTTTTCCTACTTCAAAAATTATGCGGCGTAATTGCACGTTCCTGTGTAGCTATTCTTTTTTCTGTAGTGTTCCTGTTCTGTCTCATTACGAAGAAGAGAAACATTTTTCTCCAGAGTCCGCAATCCAGCATATTACAGGAGTGCAGCTCTCCAAAGATACTGTAATCTAATAGCAGTAGCATTTTGGCCACTGTAGCAAAGGCAGACCGCTAAAGTTTTCTGGATCCTCGAAGCCTATGTGGCCCTAGTTAAACTGCTGTTAGCACTAAGCTAGCTAGTTAAAGTTTTTTTGAGTATATATAGGCAAGCTACCAGTATCTATGTAGGCTGCAATCACACCTTGAAGTTATAAGGCAGAAAACATTTTTTGCAGCCATTTCTGGGAGAGGTTGAGGGATGGGGTTGCAGGAAAGAGTTTTGCTCTGGTAGTATAAACCTTGAGCTGATGGCTGAAGGATGGGAGATCACTTTGAATAACTTCAGAATAGATTCCTTACTTTAGGATAATCTCAAGTCTTTCAACCAGCCCCTGTTACCTCGATGCTATCATTCAAGTGAGCACAGAACCTTTGAAAGTGAACAGCAGTAAAATCATTTTAAAAGAATTTAAAAGAGAGAATTCTTAGAATATGTAGAACATGAGAGCTATTTTAACTAAGCTTTTTGTTACCTCAGAAGTTACACCTGTTTCCAGAAGAGATGCAACCACATAAGCTGTCAGGGAGATCTTACCATGGATTCCACCCTGGAGGGCAACAAACACAAACCACTGGATGAAAACTAGAGAGAAGGACACCGGATAAAAAGACTGCCGAAGCAAGACAAAGAATACGTTGTAACTATAGGAGATGCTGTGTCATCACAGAACTTCTTTTACTTTGCCCATGAGGAGTGCGAGATTTCGGAACCCAATCCAATGCTGTGGCTTCCTTCCCTAGCAATAGCCTGAGAACACGCATATAATGTCATGCTCCGAGACACGATTCTGAAGTGTTTTGCAAGACTTGACATCTTGCTTTCCATTCTCATGGGACAGCACACAGATACGTTCTGATAGACTTTTTTTTTATTGAAATTCTCCTCGTTCTTCCTATACTATTCTAGCTTTTCAAGTGCAATATTCATATTAGGCGTAAGGAAACTGTATCACTTCATGCTTTGATAATAACTTTAAAATGCACCTATTGCATGATTTTGAGTCTGCATAGTTTTTACCTGAATGTCCTTATTTAGTATCCTGCCCATAGCAGGAAAAGAACCATCTTCTTTCTGGTGCTGGATGATCCAGTCTTTGGCAGCTGTTAGTTCTTTCGGGTCAATGAAAATAAACCCACGAGACTGTGCAAAGGACTTGAGGACAAAAGCTGTTAGCCTGTAAATACGAATTTATCATCTTTACTGAGAAAACAAATTCAGAATAATGTATCAGTAAAGGGAAACAACATTCTTAAAAAGCACAAATTTTAAAAATCTTGTTGGGGAAACACTAAATATTGTTAAAAGAAAATTAATGGTACATAAAAGCACCTGAACACTGTCCAATCTTCTGGATAAGAGCGGGATTAAAGGGTCAACAAATTAAACTGAAAGTATAACTGGAAGATCTATTTGTCTTAGTTACAACATACTTTGAAATTCAATTCCCTTTTACAGGTGCTCATCTGCTACCCACCTTATTAAAGCTTTTAAATTAAAAATCAATATCCCTATAAATATGGAATTATTTGTAAAGAAGAGAGGGGAGTAAATTTTCCAATTTTGTTACTGTCTTGTCTTAAAAAAAAAAAAAAAGAGGAAATCCAGACCAATTGCTAAAGTTTGAGGCTGTGTTAGACTTTATACAGAATTAAGACTTAAGAAAGCAACAGAAGTCTTTTTGGAATTCTAAACCTCTGACATGCAACAAGTGTGAACTCTGGCCAGCTTTGGGAGATTGAATCATTCAATTTACAAGCCTCTGAGGAATGGGAGGGTAGAAAGCATGCTGCCTGGCAGGGGATTTTTCAAGTGTTAAGTAATTCTGTGTCACCATATTTTACATCTAGGGATCGGGACATGCCAGATCTGAGATAAAAGTTTACTATCTTAGAAACAGTGAGGCAGCAGCATCATAGAAGTGGTACTTTCCCTCAGATGAGTTCATGAAGAAAAATCAGTTTCAAGCAAAACACAGAGCAGATGGAGAAGCCAAATGACAGCACAAGCAAATGAATGAAGACACGAATCTTCTACATCTGAGAGATTATAGTCAACTAACACGCTAATGTGATGTAACGTGCAACCCTAAAGGCCATGGTTTCCTAAGGGGGACATTAGTGACATGAGCTGATTTCTCAGTTTCATGATTTCTGGTTCTCATATTGTTCAACTCTGAAAGGTCCTGCACTTCAATTCGCAGGGCATAAATCCATACCATTCCATTTATATCCCCATGAGTGGATATAAAATAAAGCACTTGGGAGAAAAACTTCTTCGGGTTTTTTTGGGTTGGTTTTGGTGTTTTGTTTAGATTTTTTTTGGTTTAGTTTTTTTTTTTCCCCCTCTACCCTGGTAGAAGCTTCTGCCACTTTTGGAGACAGCAAGTTTCTCTGGACATGCTTCAGGCAAAGCTCCGTTCCCTAGTGGAATTAGGTGCTTAAATGCCCCATACATTAGTACTCCAATTCCAGTAGACCAAATATGATTCTTAACTATAGCTTCTGTGCCTAAAGCCTGGACATATTAGTAGATGTGACTATCCTAACTGCCCCTGAGTCTTGAAACAACTATAATACTTCTACTAGTGTAGCATGAACACTCAGCAGCATCGAAACAGTAAGTCTATAGTCACTGAGTATTATTTCTATTCTCCACTGTGTGTGATACCATGATGGAAGCTGGAAAATTACTTTTCTTTCCTTGCCAATTGTGTATTTTTCCCATTTAGCAAACACTGAATTTTCTAACTCTGTTTTAAATAGCAACTCACCACATACTCCCTGAGGAATCCCTCTCGCCAAAAGCACTGTATGAACCATCTTGTCTCTTGTAGGTCAGCTGGCGCTGGTAGCCTGGAAGTTACAAAAGAATTGGGGGAGTCCAAAATCCTCACATAGGGAAAAACAAGTAAGTAAAGTGAATGAAGACTCAGACTATCTGGCACTACTGTAAGGCATTCTGCTGCCCGAGGCAACCTCTTATTTTGCTGTGAGTGGTAGAGCCAGCTCTGTGTACGTACGCTGTAGCTTATTCAGAAATCCATTCAGGCTCACATCTGTAAGACTACAACTCCTGCATTTTGGCCAGTAGAAATGTTAATAATTTGACACCCCTCTAAAGAGATGCAGTATTAAAAGAAAGATTTTTACTTAAGCATACAGCTATTCTCCTTCCATTTTACTGAAAGCGTTATGCAGATGAAAATGTTTTTCTTTCAATGATACAACTGGATTCAGACTTTTCTCCAAAGCTGTTGCTTGGGACAACTTAATGTAACATGACATTAACAGTTGTGATCTTAACATATACAAAGACTTCCTAGCTACTAGGGCTGTCTTATAAGGCTTGTTTTGGACAACAATTATTAACAAGTCGAATACTGAAGATAAGAACTCTCTACCGGAATGTCTTTTGAGGATGAAAATAAAGATAGTCAAAATGCTCTTCCTATTAGGAAAAGAATTTGCATCTCAAACCTGTTTGTCTTATAACCATGAACTGCCCATCCTCATAAAGCACCCTAAGCCTCTGTATTGAGGAATACAAAATACACACTTTGATAGAGCTCTTAAACGCCCATTGGGATCAAACCTTTTAGAATGAGTATTTCTGATATGGAGATATGTCAAACCTGCAAGACAACCGTGTCAAAAGACATTTAGTGCCTGTTTAATTCTCTGATACATGAACAGATGTTTTATTCCACACTGCGTGACATTTTTATGGGAACGGATTACTTTTTCATTTCCGGAGGCGAAGTTTCTTTGTTGACCTCTCCAGATACAGGCAGCTCCACAATCCCCGAGTAAGGGCTGCTCATGACTCCTACACCTTTTCCTGTTGCTCTATAGCCTTCTGATGCTTGTAGGGAATGCAGATAGTGGTTTGAAAAATGGGAGGAACAATTCCTAGAGATTAATGATGCTCTTGTAGATAAAACATCTTTGTCTGGGGACTATGGGATATATACAAGTACATGGCAGAAAGCATAAGTAACAGTATTTTTTTTTCTTCCTCCAAACAATAGGTATTAAATTAGATTGCTTTTCTTCTACATAGGCCTCAGATACAGTTTACTACTGAGCACTTCCTCCTTACATTGTTCCGAAGTGTTCACTTCCAGTGTGTTAGATGGAAAAATTAAGTACTTGTATTTTTATGTCAGTCTTATAATTTTCTCTGTTCTTTTATTTGAATGTTTATTTGAGTTGGCTTATGCTTCATTGCTCTTACATTTATTCTTCTTTGCATGCTAGGTTGATAGTGGCACAGACTTTGTGTCTTGCTTGCTCTGCTGAAATTTTCTGTTTTCTAAACACTCCTCTAGATGCTTGGACTCACTGGAGAGGTTCACCTTTCTAGTTTTCACCTGTTCATCTGCTTTTGTAGAATTGCATTGTGGGAAAGTAGAAAAATTACTGACACGTTTAGCTCAGGCCACTTCTAAAGATTAGGGAACAGATGGGAATTGTTGGGTATCAGCACTTTCTGTGATGGATAACTAAGGATGAAAAGTTTTCTGGCTTGGTAAGTCACAAAAGACTTCTAGAGTGAGCAGATTTCCCATCTAAACTTTATACTTGGCAGGGCTCCAATAAACACAGAAAAGTTTAAAACTCTTGAGGATTTCTTCTGTAAGGGTTAATTAGCAGGCAGAGTTTAGAGCCAAAAACCTAGAAGGTTTGCAGGTTCATAAAAAGAAACTAAAGCGAATGATATTGCAAAGGAAACACTGACCCGGACTATTAAAAAATTCCCTTTGTCTTACTGCTATCAGCAAGCACAAAAAATGACAAGTGAAACAACTGTAGCCAGGCATAGGAAGCAGCACTGGGCTTTTGCTGCTGAATACAAGAAATACATTACATATTACATTTTATATTTATATTTTCAGAGGAGAACCACCTAACCCTGTCACCTCTGATTTCATGACATGACTATTGTCTGACTCATACACAAGACAGCTTTGTCCCTTTGGGTCACTCTTGTTTTCAATGATCTCTGAATTCTTACTTGTCCTGAGAATTGATTTAGTTATAAACTATTGTGCATATGACTCTTCCCAAACAAATGCTGAGAAAAACAGTGCATAAAAAGATAGATTGCTTTGAGCTGTTTAGTGAGATAGGACAGGACACTGAAAGGACAGATAAAAGCCTTCGTTATATGGTTCTAGGTTAAATACTTCAGATACTAACTTTTGATTTTGAGTATACTGTTACTAAGAAAATGCTGTTAACAAAGAGAAAGTTCAGTGAAGAGCCACGTAGCGACTGAAGGACTGGAAAGACAATTTACAAATAAGGCAAAAAAACTCATATATACAAATTTTTACTGAATTTAATTTTCCTTGACTTTCTGAAATGTTTAAACATAGAAATAAGCTGCCTAAGGGGGGAAAAAAAGATAAAAAAATATAAGTCAATAAGCATGTAAACTAGGAGTTATTGAAGGGAAACACAGGGTACATGTCAAGGGAAAACATCTTGCCATCAAAATCTGTTAAGCTGTGAAATTATCCTACAAGAAATTATGAATCCTCCTCATTTGGGATACTCTTGATTAGAAAGTACAAAGTGATACTAGTAAAACTCCCTTCTTATTTACAAGCCTTTTCTCCCTCTGTAAGTTGTAAGTGTAATGAGTTACCTTGAACAAGGTAATCAGTAGCTTCACTCTCCACCTCATGACTGAGTTGTTTGGTTTTCTGCAGGTATTTCAGGACAAAAACATTAGGAGCAAAATGGATCATGTTCTGCTCCCCACACCCAAATGGTAATCGCAAAAGATTGTCCAAGTTGTTCAATGTAGGACCCATTACATCTCCTGTTTGAAAAAGGAGGTGATATGTTCAGTATCAAGGAATTACACTTTACTTCCTTTTGATGTCCTACAATTAAAACCCACCTGACTACACTAATTGCTACTAGCTACACATAGCTTAAATAACTGTATAATAAGTTGCAAGTCCTTCAAATATTAAGTCTCAGCCCTTCAAGCTCTTGCTGCAATAAAGAAATTTCACATTTCAGAGTTTGATTATCCATAACTCCCCAATTTAGACTACCAGTTTAGAACACAGCGCAATTCGTGATTATGATGATTATTTGTCCCAGAATTAAGCAGCATATACCTTTGTAACTGCCTATGACTATCTTATCTGGTCTGTATTACTCAAACACTGGTCAGAAGCAAGTAACAGCTGGAGCATCTCTTCATATTTGATAACTGGTACCTCGTGATACCTCCTCATAATTGATACCTATTATTGAAGCCGTAGCTCTTTCTGATCCTGGAATTATGTTGTGGGGAACTCCAAGAGTAAATGCTTCATTGTGATTTTCATCAGTCTCTTCTTTTCTCCAAATTTTAAACTCTCCCATTGACCCCCAGCCTGTGGAAAAGCCAATGTACTTCACCTCAAGCTGTTTGGGGACTGTCCACTCCACAATAATAGACTCATTTAGCACCCGAGTACCATGGCCAACCTGAAAGGAACAAAAAACCATGCAGTTCCAAGAACCCACATGTATGAAGTCAATCTGCCACGTGTTCTTGGACCCAGTAACTTGTGTGCATCAGAAAACACTGCAGATGGACCAGTACCTTTCTCTTTCCCACCCACAAAACAATCCAAGGAAGTTTAATGAGAATTCCACAGGCTTGACCTCCAAGGCTTTCAGCACACTTAGCACTAAAAACATCGAAGACTGAGGTCCTGAGAACATAATGTGGAAAGCAGATATGTTCTGATTAAAACAGCCTGATCAAGAATTAATACAGAAAAAGCAACAGGAACGAAGCTTTCGCCTTCTACAACAAGCCTCATGAAAGTCTGCCATATGTGTGCTCAAACTCTATTTAAGAAAGCAAGAGACTTCCAGACCATCACTTAGATAAATTCACTACCTGGATAATTCCATTCTTCCAGCTGATCCAGAAGCTGCGGAATTCATCCCAGGAGAGGATACCAGCTGTATCCCTGCTGACCACCGGCTCCCCCATTTTGCTTATGGAAATCCATGTTTTAGTATTTTGATGTCCACCAATAACAATCTCAGCCATCTCTGCCATGTCATGTGGACCAGAGGACAAGGCCACGTGAGCATCATTGTGTGCTTTCACGGCAATGTCAAAGTGTGTCATCTGGGCAGGTTTCTGCATGTATTGGTACTCATATTTGTTAGGCGTAGAAATGTGTATTTTCTCTAGTCAAAAAATAATGGAACGTTGTAAGAATTAGAGTTTAGCTCACATACTTCAAAAATAACCCATAGCTAACTACTGAAATTTAAACAAACAGACCTTTCCTAAGTACATATTCTTTTTTCCAGCTTCTCTTAAACAAACTATAAAAGTATGTGTGGATGTTTCTTCCCATCTTCTATTTACACCCCCTTCCAATACAGAAGATCCTTCAATTCAAATTGCTCAGCTGGATTTCTTATGAAGTCTGTAAGTGATCTTTCAGTTCTAATCTAGTGGTCAGAAGCATCTCTGTTTAGCTACTGGAGCCAACTTTGAGCTATCCAAATCTCAGGCAGAAAGGACATACTAATTCCAGACCTGAATTTTAAAACATCAACTGAAAATATAGTACAGTCACAGTTACTGTCCACAGTGCTGAATACTTAAACTGTTTCATAAAGTAAAGGAATATAATTGCCATTTCCAGAAATCACTTGGGCAGTTAGAGCAAATTCATAATTAGCCAGCCAGGTAAGAAAGACTCTTTATTCAAAAGTTCCTCCTACACACCATAACTCATCACAGAGAAATGGAAACAAAGATTTTTTAAATTTTTTTTTCATGAGATGAAGCCACATGTTTCTGTTATAACTAAATCAGACAAACTTAATATCTCATTTGAATCGTGAACTTACCATTTGGGCAGAAGAACACACTATAGGTGTATTCTCTGGACAGTCCCTCTGGCTATATAAAGACAGAAATCCATACATAAAAATGCAGTGCTTGGATTAGCAGTAACAGCTATTCAGTTTTACTTACAATATACATAAATAATATCCTGCTGCTGTGCAGTGGTTTATATCCTTTATAGAAAAGCTATGACACTGTATTCGGTTAGCTAGAGATATACTAACCACTACCAGCAAATCTCACATCACAGCATACTTCTTAGATGAACAGAGCAAGTTTATCTGATAAAATTTCTATCCCTTTTTCTTCTGAACAGTACTGAAGATTCACCAGCATGAACTCAGAACCAAATGGGCCCTTTCTGTACACATACCACAAAAATGGATTACTTCCAATCATGTAAACATACAATAGATCAACTTGAAGATTCTTATAAACCTATTCATGTTTGATTAACCACCTAAAAACTGTCATGATTTGCCCAAGCATTTATAAATTTTTTTCCTGAATTCTTACAAATTCATATTTTTCTTACCTCAATAATAATACTACTGCGAACATAATCCACTCCCACTGGGGTCCTTTTGTCCATATAATTGTCCTCTGAGTGTTTGCCATTCTTTAAGGTCTGCATCCCATCCTGACAGCAATTAGTTCCACCATAAGCAAAAGCTTTTGCTAAGAAACAGAAGGGAAAAGAAGTAGACATTTTGTGATAGGAAGATCTTCAGGGGTTCAAGTGAAGAGTTAAACTAATTAGATAAAGTTGATTAACAATACATCAAATGTTTTGTAATTACAGCTCTCATATTTATTCTGTAAATATTTAAACAGTCATATCTAAAACTGGACAATATTTGGACAGTCACAGGGCAACACAAACTCTTCCCTCATTTCCAGTGTTGCACAATTTTTACTGTGATTATTTGCTTGAAAGATGTACAGAATTTGTTGTTATTCTCTTATTTAAAAATTTCCACTGGTCTCTTCAGGAAGATATAACAGGTCCAAATCTTACATGATCACATGTCACACAACAGGAAAACTGATGACTAGGGAACCTCCTGAAGTTCGTTCATACAGACTCTTCAGTGCATTACAGCTATAAAATCTATTTCTAAGAAACAAATGAGGTTGGTAAGCTAAGCTGGCAAAAAGCAGACTGAATGATTCCACTTTGGGCTACTAGGGTAATAAGAATTTTCTTCTGAAAGAGGAATAAAAAGAAACACTTGTAAAACTCCTTCAAGCAGCAAGCTATTTTTATTTCTATACTACCAGTGATGTTGCTCAGTCCAAGCTCATTGAAGGACAAAACGATAGAGGTGGGTTTAGCTTCCCCAGGGGCAACGCACTTCTTTCTTGTCAGATGGTGTTTCCCAGGATGCCCCACAAACTTTATGCCTTTTGGAACAGAAATCTTCACATGGACCTGTGAAAATTGTTGAATGCCATTTATTGCAAATTTCAGCTGCAAAATCAACTGATATATGTGAAAAATCCAAAACCCACAAAACGCTTAATAAAATCACAGTATGCACAGGTTATTCATTCTCCAAACCTTCTAGTAATATATTTGGCTGACCGCACTATTTTCAGCTCAGCAATTCTACAAATGATACTACTGGAGCTAGACAGATAACAAGTTTGAGAAGAAAACATCTAGCGAGATGAGATTTCTTGGGGGGAAAAAAAAACCAAAACAAAAAAAAAAATGTTCTTTCAAAATAGTCAGAAAGCTGCTGAGAGTAGTTTATGAAGAAAATTCTTCTCTGTGGTTCAGCATAAGCTTCCCAATTGTCTTCCCTACATTTTTCAGTATGTCTATTTCTGAAGTGTTGCAAGACACTTCAGACTGCTACAGTTGTTTCAAGCTAAAAGTAAATATTCATTTAGTCATATTGAAAAGCAGTATTTTCATCTTGTACAAAGCATTTACGCTGAGCTTATCACTACGTTATCCCTCTACCTTATCTACCATAACTTGTAGACCACTTAGGAAATTCTCATGATAAAACAGAATTTAGTACCTTAGCAACAGGAATAAAGAGGGCTGTTACCTCTACACAGACAGCTAAGTAATTGTAGACAGTCAATGGGATTTTGGTCTGTTCTCCCCGGATGACATGGTATGGCAAGGTGAAATCAATGAAGAAAGGTTTAAATGTCTTCAGTTCTGTTTGACTGGCAATGCCCAACCCCTTCTCTTCAGACAGACCCACAGCTTCAGTTATCCAGGTAGTGATGGAGTCTGGCACCTCCACGTGCAGCTGTGCTTCTCCTGATATATTACTACCAGAGAGAACAGGGAATAACATCGGTTGATCAGATTAATGAAACACTTTTGAATGAAGCTAAAGCACACAGAGCCAAACATACTGGGGAATTCCCTCCAGATCCAAACTTAGAACATAGCATCAGAATCTGCTTTGAACAACAGTTTATAAAAGGCTGAATGTTTTTTATCAGTTTTTTTGAGACCTATGCACTTTATAAGGAGCAGAACAGCAAGTAGTTGCTTCTGCAAAACACAGTCTAACATACAAATTCTTACTGGATTAAAAGCTTTACAGGCATCTGCGGCCTCATTATAGAGTCACTTTTCTTAGAGGCAAATGTCTGCACTAAGTCAAAAAAAAAACCCAACAAAAAACCAACCAAACAAACAAAAAAAAAAAAGAGTCCTAGGCTGAGGTCCTGGATAAAAACAGTTCAGCAATAATTTATTTAACAGCTAGTGAAATAAAAGTAGTTTTTGTTGGAACCCATTGTCCTCGTATACATTGCCACATTGCAGACTCTGCTTGAACATAAGGGCAAATGAGAAATTTTCCAGACACCAAGTTCAGCAACTGCACGTCTAGGGCAGCATATTTTGATTCAGAAACATTTTGGTTGGTTGGTTTTTGGAATGCCCGACTCATAAAATTTCCAAAACCATCATTTCTTCCCATGGGGATTGAAACTAATTATTAAAAATCAAATTTCTATTCTGAGTATTTAGCTTTACTGTGCATACCACAACAGGATATCATAAACCTGGTATCCTCTTCCATGCTTTATAACAATAGAAATTCAATTTTGTTCTGCAGACTTTGCTATTTCCCTCCCGCAAAGCAGCTTTGGCCTAGCCTGGAACAGAAAACATTTCCTCTAAAGCAAGAACAAAAGCTATTTCATGGCTCAGCTGGCAGGATGATTGGCACAGTTATGAGTACACCCTAAGGTTGTTTTCTCTCAAGTTCTTATTTATTCCCCAGAGCTTGATACACATGCTGCTTGTTCTGTAATCTTTTGAGAGCAACGTGCACCTTAGTTGGCATGGAAAACAAGCAAGCAAGATCTCCAGAATAAGCTCTGTGAGTCTACAGCACAACACACTGCCTTTCAACACTGCGATACCACCTGACTCGTATCCAGGACAAACTGAAGAACTGCGCTTTCACTGCTTTTCAGCTGAAGGTTATTCACATTTTAGGCACCAAAGAAGTATCTTTACTTTCGTCGTCTAAATCAACTGTTTGCAATTTTCAATGAGCCTAAGCTATTGTAACTGTCAGTAACTAAGCAGTGTATCATGTACTGGTGTGTGTATTTATATTACAGTAGGAAAAGGCTTGAAACAAAGTTTGATGCAAAACTAGAGATCACTGTGCCTTTGTATAGGCGTGCTAGGTTCGGTTAATCTCCAAGTGCTCTGGCCAGTGAATGTGGTTCCCCAGCTCAAACTACAGAGTGGAGAGCCTGGGAAATGCACTTGGCTTGACAGCACCAAGTTATTTTTCCTTTTAAGCTCACTAGTTTCTTAATATTTAGGTCTTCATCCTAACTGGACTTAGGGAGCTGGTACCTGCAATAAACCTCAGCCCTGAAGAGTAAGCAGAAGGGTGTCCTAGCTCCAGAACTGGAAGTATTCCAGTCTGTTTAACCGGACAATTTGTTGCAGCTGATGTTCTTTCCACTGGGATTTCAGCCCATAACCAGCATTAACATTATTTTCACACATGAGGGCACTTACTCTTCTGGGCAGGGGGCCAAAGTACACACACATTTCCAGCCATTAGACCCTCCAGCCAGGCTCTAGGAATTTTTAGAATTGGTTTGGGAAGTTGACATTAGGCTTTTGTTTCTTTTTTGAGGATTGTATATTATAATTATAAATGGTAGAAGAAAAAAAAATTTCTTCCTGTTCAAGAAAGTGGAAATCAAGGAATGCTCAACTCAGTTGTTTCTAATGAAATGAAGTGGAGCAAATGCAATCTGCAACTTTTTATTCCACACTCCCCCATTTATAATTAACTGCCCCAGCTTGCTGAGGCCCAAATGGGCACTTCTGGAATTCTTTGTGTATTTCTACAAAGCATATTTCATGCTCAATTGAACAGATTTGAATACACTTGCTGCAAGTTCCTGTCAAATTTAATTTAAAATCATTTATTGAGAATGAAGTTTACTTGCAAACCTGGAGAAGCCTTTCAATAATTGCTTCAAATTATCCTAGATGTGCTGTTTCTGGAAGAGATTAGTTATCTGTTTATTCATTTTTTTAGCTCCAGTTGTACCAGGTGGAAACCATGATTTATTGGGCAGTAAATGAAGGTTTGGGGGAGATGCTCCTGCATCAGATGAAAGAGAAAGGAGGGCTCTGTGCAATTTAAAAAGCAATCGATACAGAATACTCACCAGTGCATGGTTAGGCTATACCAGCATTTAGAGAAGCAGCTATTCTGCCTCCATCTTCTCACACATCTTACTCTGGGATCATTTTCCCACTAAAGCATATACAGCAATTGATGATAGAATAGGGGTGGAAAGGAAGAAAAACACCAGCACTTGCCGGAGCTGACATTTCTGGATTACCCTGGAGTCCAAACACAAATCCAGACCCAACTCATCCCCCAGCGTAAAGAGAAACTGGCACTTCTGAGGGGCTGGTCTTGCCTCTTGGCTGTGAACTCGAGCGAGATTTCCCACTACCCTTTGCTCTTTTAAGTGGTACATAGAATTCTGGTTCATATGAAGATTTTAGCGTAGAGCTAGAAGTCCATCATCACTTTATGCCTTACAGCCCCTTTTTATTGCAAGAGCCATCTGACTTGCATTTATTGAGAGGCAAGCTTATGCAAAAAGGAAGTTCCTCGCAGTAGCTAATCACTTCAAATCTATATCCTCACTTGCTCTTCAATAACTTGTTGATACACCCTTTCCATGAGTGAGTAAAACCTAGAAACATGTTGAACCAAACCATTACTCCTTTTCTTCCCTAAAGATGCTCCTCTGCTGGTGACACCATGGTGCATTACGCATGGGTTGCAGCATAGTCACAACTGACAGATTCAACTTCAAGTAAGTGAATACACTCCAAGACCAAATGAAATGTTACAAAGAAAGATTGATTAAAGCAGTAATGAAGAAAAGCAAAAACAACAACAAATATCAGAGAATGCCAGTGTAACTCCAGTAGGTTTTAAAGAGCTTTGTTCTCTGCAGTTGAAGAGGATACAACCCTCTAGATACAATTAAGGGAATTCCCTGTCAATACCTGACATTGAGGCAGTGCCAAATCCATGTTTCAGGAAAGAAGGTTCTTTTTCTCTTCTCTGCTCTGCTAGAACAAGAAATTAGTCCTTAACAATGAATTCTTTTAATAAGACGGTTTTAACAGTAACCGATAAATCAGTGACATCACCTGAATGCAGCTCACATGACCAACCAAAACTCTAGCTTAGTATAGAATCATAAAAAAGTGAATGGGCGTATCATTCAGAATGGAAATTATATAGTCTTTCCAAATGATTCCACTGTGTATGCACACACACACACACACCCACACACACCCACCCACCCCAAAAGAGTCTGGAGACTTAAATAAGAATCTAAAAGAAATAGCATAAGATAATCTTAAAAACTAGTGTAAATAATATAATCTAAAAAAATAAAGGTTTTATGATCCACATTCTGTCACCAAATGAAATCAAGGAGAGCGTATAGAGCATGTGACTTCCCATGATACGGCCTTACTAATAGCAGTTACTACAAACACTACTTTATATTTCCCTCCATTTCTTCTCTTGGAATTGTCTTGATCTCTAATATTTTCATAATTTGTTCCATTTTTCTACACCTGTGATGCTTCATTATCTTTTTCTTAACTAACCTCCAAAACTTACTCTGCTAAGAGAGGCCAGCAGGTGGTTCAGAATACAAAGGGAAGGCACATCCTCAGTTTGCAGCATTAGTCATAGCACTTCGCGACTTTTTCTTCCTGCAGTCCCTCATTTTATTTATTTTGACCACCAGCCGAATGGTCAAAATAATGAGCAATGAGCAACTCTGCAAAACAAGGGCTAGCTTGCAAATATTGAAAAGCAGCAACTAGTTCACAGAAAACTGAGATACGCAAAGAGTTTCAAATGATCCTTTTGAAGACTATTACTTTGCACTTTTCCAGAATTAATTTAAATTTGAAAAGCAGTGTCTGTTATAATTTTTGTTAGGTCTATCAAAAAAAATGGAAGAAAGTTTCCCCACCGCCACCTTGTATAAGCCAAGCAATTTCTTGGGGGCATGGAGGTGGGAAACAGCTGAATATAGAAAAAAAAAATAGCTGAGAGTATCATAGACAATATGCATTACAACAAAAACATTACCTTGGTGCTATTTTAGAATGCATTGTAGCCACCAATGTCCCAGTATGTGGCTGAAAAGCTGGGACAGCCTCATCCGTGTACATGCCTCCGTTCTGTCTGTGGTTTAAGCTGACTATATCAGTCATTACAACCAAGCCAGTTTCCTAGGCAATAAAAATGAAGACCACAAAACAAAAACCAGCAAGAAAAAAAAAAAGAATTAAACATGTACCAATAAAAACTTTTCTGAATAGAATTCTCCAACCTTATTCCAACATTTATTGGGTAAATTTCAACTGAAACTTAAGGATTTTTTAAAACTTTATATAAAAATGACTGTGAATGTGAAAATATATAGGCACTTTATAGGCAGAGCTTTTACTAGAAAGCTCTTGTTTGCTTGGAAAATGCATTTAAACCAGTGTCTAACATTACTGGTCATGTGTAACTGTCAGGCAGCTACAGGTGAAAAATTATTACACATATTTTTCCCCTAGAATATTACATTACAGCTTTTTACCCTTCCTAAAAGTTTCCAGTGTGTTCTGCTACAGTTAGCAGGCAGCTTTCACATCAGACATCACCAATTCTGCACTACCAGGAATGCCAAGCAAAATGGAAACTGTCCACACAGCTTCACAGTAAAAATACAGAATTCATAAGAAAGCCGTCTGCCAGCTCTGTCCCCTAAATGCACTTATTCATAAGAGACAGCAGTTACCAGACACCAAAGGGACTATGAGCTTTGTTCTCTTTATACACATCCAAGTATTACAAATCAGGTATAAAGCAACGCATCCATACCAGCTATTAGCATATGTATCTTCTCCCAAGAGTTTACGCCTCTCAGTAAGAAAAAAAAGCATCAGAACAAAAACCCCAACAGATCACAGGGAGAGAAGCAGCAGTGACTCCTGCAGCAGTGGACAGCAATGAGGATTTAGGAGTTTATGATTAGGGGACTGAGGCACTGGGGGAATACGTGGAAGCCTATGGGGTTTAAGACAACACAATACAACAATTTAGCTAAAATTGCAGAAAGGACAAAGAATGAAGAGACAGAGGATCCGGGTAACCTGATCAAGGATACAAAGAAAACTTTACTGATCTTTCACAGAGATGGCCACAGAAGCTGGCAGAACTGGGGCAGGAAAGAAGTTTAAAGGATTTCCATAGGATAGCCTAAAAGGGAAAAGGCTGTAAGAAAAGACTCGTGTTCCACCTTCCTTCCCTGTCAAAGTAACTGCAGAAGAGATCTGCACGCTCACCCATGCCTGGAGGAACCTTCTGGTCCCCTGACTGATTCTCCAGAGCATCAGCATGAATTCCTTCACACAACAGGATATCTGGCCCTCTCATCAAGATCGGCCAAAAACCAAAGCACGTTTCTCCAATCACTTTGCTGCAACAGTGAACTCTGTTCTCGGAAATTACTTTTCAGCCTACCCGCCCTGGAGAAACAGCTCTGATGTGAAAAAAATAACGGCCTACGGAGCTGAAAATTATCCTGCAAACATGAAAGTAAAAAAGACACTCCATAGAGAAGTGAGGCTGATTCTTCCTACTGTAAACGCGAAGCGAGCATCCTTGGTGATGTCCCAGTGCCAGGGAAAGACAGAAGATCTACGGCGTCTACGTGAGGACATGCCTGGCCACCAGAAGTGCCCTTCTTCCTTTGGAGCTCCAAAAGCATCAGATACGTCGTACTCTGCCAGCTCTTGAAAAACCTGCCGGGAAAGGGAAGAGACTGCCGTCCTTAGGCATAAAGGCTGCTTATTAAAGGTAAAAGTGCAGCTAGCAGTATTAAGGGGAAGACATGAGTGCCTTAAGCTTCCTTTTACCTGACTGGCTGTCAGCTGAAAACCTGTCTTCAGCAAGTAGACGCTCTTATCCACAGTGGCAATGCAGACGCAGCTTGATTTTGCAGCTCTGACCTTGATGTTCACAACATCACCAGGTCTGGTCTCATTTGCTGAGAGCGCCACTGCAACCTAGGAATTGAACATTAAATCTCATTACCTCGACTCCTAATCAGCAGACAAAACTACAAAGAGTAACAAGACGCCACCCTCTCCTCTCCACTGGCTACACTGCCCATACCTGATTTTCAAAGGAGGACTTCACGGTGAACTGCAGGCTGTCTGTAACCCCTTCTCCATTCTCCCTGACGTAATACACCAGAAGGCGGCCCAAGGGAGCCATGTTGTGAACTACCGAGAACCGGAGGAATGTCATGCAGACTTCAACCTCTGCTGCAGGGATGCTGGTAGGTGCTAAAAAATACATTGTAAAAAGGACAGTGTTATTTATCAAAAATCACTCTCCTCCTGCCCCATCCAAATGCGAGGCACAGAACTCTCCACCCACGACTTGCATCCTTCCCCTGTTCCTGTTGCACACGTTCTTCTTGAACTCAGAACCTTCTCCTTTCCTTTTTCTTTTCCTTGTCTAAGCTGATCAGCAATTAGCACCCATAACATAATGAGCAATATGGAGAAGGTGGATAGAGAATGACTACCCGGGTGTTTTTCCTGACCTAAAATCAAGGAAATGTACAATTAAGTTATCAAACCATTTAAAATAAGCAAAATATGATATCTATTGCTGCAGAATGCTGCTGAGAGAAAATGTATAAAGGGGTTTGAAAAAGGATTATGCAGTTTATAGAGCATCGTTTCACTAACAGCAGTTAAATAGAACCATAGAATGGTTTGGGTTGGAAGGGGCTTTTAAGGATCATCCAACCCCCCTGCTGTGGGCAGGGGATGTCTTTCACTATATCAGGTTGCTCAAAGCCCTGTCCAACCTGACCTTGAACACTTCCAGTGATGAAGGAACCACAATGTCTCTGGGCAACCTGTAAATACAACTGCTCAGAACCAAGCTTCAGTGCAGAAAGTTATTACAAATTCTTAAACCACTAATTACCAGAAGCTGGGTGGGTACATCGAGAGAAATTTCTTTTACTTTTCCCCTAACTATCTGAAACGGGCTGCTCTTGCAGACGTGTTACTAGGATAGACAGACTTTTCCTTTGGCAGCTGTATGCATTTCCCAAGCATGTCATTCTTTATCTCCCTCTTCCCCGAATTCACCAGATTTGTATCTTTCTTTCTGTTATTCTTTGTACAAACTAGGAGTCCACATTTCATTTCCCTTCTCCATGCTAAGGGCATGATCTTCTCCTTTAGCCTGATCCATGCTATCAGTCCATCTAACATTCTCCTCCTAGGTTAAGCTCAACCAGCTTAGTAAATTGCCCCAGCCCCATCATACACTTCCCTACCACTCAGCTGATCCCAAGCCAAGCATGTTAAGAAAGACTAGAGTCTTTTAACAGAGAAAGACTACAGAAAACTCCAAGAGTTATCCCTCTTGGAGAAATTTATCTTTTTCCTATGTGACTATGTGTGCAATAAATATCACTATTTTTCTTGCACAAAATTATTCTTTGCCCTTTAAGGAGCATCAAATTCAAAAAAGAGGATACTTAGGTTTGCAGAAAGATTGTTTTTCCCTGAAAATAGGGGGGAGTTTCCATTTCTGATGCTAGCTACCTGTTCCTGGGAAGCGTGTGATATCAGTGTCCTCCTCAGAGGGAAAGGTGGCTCTTTTGCTCCTCTGCTGGGTGATGTTACTGGGCTGCAGCCCTGAAAGGACAATGTTGCCTCGCGATGCCACTTCATAATGTAGAGTGAAGTTGCAAGGACATGTGGACTTCACTGCAATCCAAGCCTCCTCTCCTACCTGCACCCAGAGACAGAAAAGCAAAAGATCTGGTCTGTTACAATGCATGGTTTTTATTTATAAAGCACAGAAATCTATCTGGGTTTCAGTCCACAAGAGATGTGACCTCTCTCCTAAGAAATGTATGCATTGAAAAGTATATTACATTAGCACTTTTTTCATGGTCTTTCTTCACAATAAAAAGGGGCCTGTGTTCAACTCTTCACTCCCTGCAAATCCAACAGGAGAATGGGCTGGGGGGTTGTATGCATTAATGAAAACAATAAAGGAATCTCTGGAATCCTGAAAGTTAAGCCTTTTGGCACCGAGCAGCTGTCAGAATTGGTTGAATTTTAGACACCCCTTCAGTAGTCCAGCCCAAAAAAGAAAGAGATGGGTTGGGGGTGGGAAGTGATGTGCGTCTGATAGGCTTTGCAGTTTAATTGAGATTATACATGGTGATTACTTTCATATGGCAAATACTAATTTAAACATAACCAATGTGGCATGAAGTTACTGGGAATAGATCTGAGGGAAAATGCTTTCAAATTACACAAGTCTTGATATTAATTTGCAAGTCTGGCACTCAAGGAGCTGTCAAACACAAATAAACGAGAAGAGAGCTTCTTTTTTCTGGGTAAACTCATCTGATGCCTGCAATAGGCTTCAGAGCAGCACACTGACTTCCTGCACTTTTTCTGCACTGAAGCCCTAGACCCAGAGGTACTCACTAAGTACTGAATCCCCTGGAGACAAAATCCCCCCAATACTGCCAATCCCAACAGAATAGACATTGGTGCTCAGTCACGGGATCAGGACTGGGCCATGTCTGGCTGCGTAATAAGCCTTCTGTGGAGTAGCCGACTTTTCTCGGAGCACAACCTTCTTGCTTCTGGGACTTGAGGAACAGCTAACACTTGTATTAGGTAGGATTTCTTTAGCAACTTCCACTCCTGATCCTCCTGCCATTTAAAGCATAGCAATGACCAACTAAGACTGTTAAGGCTGAATAGCAATGTTAAATCCCAATGAAGTCTTTTGAAAAACCTCTTTCTTCAGCACTAACAGTGTTATCTTTCCAGAATGTACATATGGTACAAACCAAAATGGCAAAGACTTGAATACAAGGAGCTGCTAATGGTTAAATACAGTGAGAATGCCACAGAGTCCAAGAAGTGCCTCGTGACATTAAATATCTGAAGTATTAAGAATTCCCCAGTGCAAATGATGAAACAATTCATTAAAAAAATGAATGTAGCTAATTGGAACACCCAGTAAGAGCTGGCAAAGCAGGGAAACAGTTCCCACATCAGCTGGTCATCCAACTCCTAGCTTTCCCACAGAAGAATTAGTTCTAATCAGGTTATAATAAGAACAATGTGTTCAGATTAGCAGTGTATAATCCCCTTTCCATACCTCAGGAAACTTGTAAAAGATTAATTAGCCATTAAATTACCATGAAATGCAATGATAAAAAAAATGCTCTTATTTGGATACAGAGAGTCTGAAACCAACCTGACGGATCTGCTGATAATAGAAATCTAAGTATGTATATTGCCAAAACCCACTTTTTTTTTTTTCCAACATGTAGACCCTCAGAGCATCTTCTTGGGTAGAGAACAAACCCTAAACAACTCTCAGTAAAACAATATGCAACAGAAATCATGGTTAAATCAGATCTTCCCTTTAGGAGAGAGATCGTGACAACTTCTGTATGGAAGGACTGCATTTTTAGAGAGGCTCCAAAAAAAACTATGAAAGAAAACAACGTAACTATGTTCATAGTTAGATAACTGAACACTAAACAGATCCAGCTGAGACTTAAACTGGAAGTTCTAGTGAGACTGCATAGCTTAATTACTAAAAATTCAAATTAGGGCTACTCCCATCAACTTCACTTCCAATCTGTCAGCATTTGCTGACCTGAACTAAAGCATGTCGTTATCACCAAACAATTCAGATGTGAACGTTACTGGAGGTGCAGAGAACATACATTCAAATATGAAAAATGTAAGTGTCGCCAGTGCCTAGACCCACCCTCTCTCCCTTGTCCCCACAACACAAAGGAGAAAGATGCTGCGCAAAGCATCAAAGGCACTTTGCTTGGAACCGTGTGCAGCCCACATTGAACAATTATTTGGTGGCTGAAGTGCAGCTACTTCAGCCTTTACAGTGGAAACAATAAACAGTCCAGGATCCCAGAAACAGAAATGGCTAGAAATATTTAATTTACACAAAGTAGTTTAAGCCAAGAAATGCAGTTGTTGCCATGATGGAATATGAAGCCAACATACCTGGAAAGGTTTATCTGGTGCCTGGAGCTGGATGTGACACTTGCTGGGCGAGTACCAGCTACTGATGGACAAGTAGTTTGGCAGATATTGATCCCCAGACAGTTTCCCATCAATCGCTGTCACCTTGGTCTTAACAAAAGTTACATCTGAATGTTATGCATGCATAGAAGGCCTGATTTGTACTCTCTTCTTACTCTGTAACCCCATCTCCCATATTATACTTTCCAGCTGTTCATCTCTTGTCATCTTTACACAGCAACAGTGTTGTCCAAATATCGGACCCTTACTACTATGTTAAGCTGTATTTGGAGAAGCATCTTTTCAGGATGGTTATCAACATCAGTTCTATTGGCAGCAGGAAAGAAAGCAAGCGTTTGCTGCATTTAAATCAAGAAGTTGAAGCTAAAAGGCACTGATTTCCTGTTTGTAGCACTGATTTATAAAGTGTAGGTTTGACAAGATTAGTTACATTAAAGCCTGCTAATCCTATAAAGAGCTTTCACCTACCTCCAGCCAGACATATTGGGCAGCTGTAGGGATAGAGGGGATTTCAAACTCCACCAGGCCATTTCTTGATACCAGTTCACTTGTATAAACGTTGTCCTTTGGTGTGAGTTCAGCTTTAATTCGGATAGTGACTCCATCAGCTGGACTTCCATCAGGGTAAGTGACTTCGACCTACAAAGTGTTTAATTTATAGAACAATGGGTTTTATATTATAGGCAATTCCAGTCAATGACAGAAACAGCAGGTGGGACAACCACACCAGAACATGGTGTAACATCCTGGAATCAAGTCAGCATAACCTTATATCAGCCCCATGTCAGTGTCTCTACTTTTAATCTTACCTTTCCTTTGTAAGGCAGTCCAGGTTTGAACTGTTTTCTGGTATCCTTGGAGTACTTGATATCAATCAGCTGTTTCTGAACAGGTGTTGAGTCATCAAATGTAACCTGCTTGCTCCCATCAGAGCTGATCACCGTGGCCCAGATATTGACTGTGCCTCGAAAATGTTCCGGAACATCAGCTGGCATCATGTCTTTCACACAGACGTCAAAAACAGCAGAGCCATCAATCTACGAAGTGTGTTGGGGAACGGAAACGCAAGTTTGCATTCACATTCAAAAGGGGTCTAGAAGCCAAATCTAAAGCGTAGGCACTTGATAGGAGTTTACAGCACTATTTTTATAGGATGTGGAGGGAATTAATTGGAAAGTGGGTGAAGGAAGGAGGAAAGAAAGCAAGTTTCATTTTCCTCCCCTATCTACAGTCTGGACCACCTCTGTCACAGTCCTTCATTCTCATATTCTTCCTCAGCCCCATATGCTCTAAAACCAGATTAATACTAGGCCAACAAATTCTCATCCCCCCAAATCATAAACATAACAAAAATATGCAGTATTTTTATTCTGCTGGATCTAATTACTGCATTTATTCATTTATTTTCTGATCTCCCATCAGTAATAGAAAATACAGCTGCGGTATTAACATCAAAGAGTACAAATCAGGCATTTTATCGCAGCTGACTCAACAGTCTCCCTCACCTGGGTGGTCTTGAGGACAGGGTGTCCCACTTCATGCCTGTAGTACCCTACACCATTTATAGTCATATTCACAATTAACTTTCCTGTCACTGGTTTTCCAAATGTGTATCTGAAATGGAAAGAAGACAATTAATAAATTCCAGCTGTTTGCTGCTTTCCTGGTTATATCAAGGCTAGTACCATGCGACCTACACATCTAGAAAACGGAAAAAATATCACAGAAGGTTTTCCAGCTTGTTATTGTTAACATGTTTTATGAAGGCTCTTACATAGGAAAGCTTCTGATGACGACCAGAAATCTTCTGAGAAGTCTGCAGCAGATGAGATCCATGATCCAGCAACTGCACCATCCTGTGGCTGTACTATAATCCATAGCAATGAAACTTTATTTGGGACATGTTCCTACCTGGCATGGACAGTTCCTTTTTCACACAGTGAAAGGTCACGAACATAGCGAGGGGGGTCGATCAGCAACTCAAACTTTGGTAAAACTACAATGAAAAGAAATACAACAGAATCTTTTCAAGGAGATCTTATTGTCCAGATTATAGCAAAAGCATACACAGCTCTGACGAGATCACTGTTTATGGTCGGATGAGGGCAGTGTAGTTAAGTGCAGGACAGCACTCAGCAGAGAATGAATCAACATAAGTAGCAAACCAAGACCATCTTGGCAAGATGACCTTAGCAACACACCCTTAGATTTTTACTTTTTTTCAGAGGGATTTGTGTTCCAGGATTTGAGCCCAAGCTTTTTCTCTTGGATACATGGTAAAGATGACAACTCGCTACTGGCTCCTCCACAATGTGTCGGGAATCAAGCTATTAACAGTTGTCAGGGTCTATAAATGCTTGTGTGATCAGGTCAGATGCCACAGATGGTGTGCTGGGCGTAACGATGCCCACCTTTCATCAAACAGAGGGACTATGAGACTGAAAAGGGGGGTAGCAAAAAGAAATTATTAGGAATTCCAAGGAGGCCTCTGGGAAAGGAAAGAAAGCACTGACAGACCAAAAGCATCTTAAAGAGTTTTCCAAAGCAAAATTAAATCTTTATTGCATTAATAGATTGTGCAATATGACACTCCATTTCAAGTCCTTTATGAAGTGTGGAGAACATGAACAAAGGGCTTGGTTAAGTTGCAAGTGTCTAGATCCCTGAAGTACATAGTCTCTAAAGAATTTTTCCTCATGACATTTTAAATGCATTATTTCTCAGGTGTTTCATCTCAGCTAAAAACATTTCATAATGTTTTGTTCTTCCAAATGCACTTCGGTTATAGTCAAAGTTGATTTGGATACAACTCACCATATTTCTGAACTTCAAAGGATTTGTTGTATGAGTGCCCCTGCATTTCAGCAAAGATGAGCCATTCACCAAACACTGGCTGATCAGACAAAGGAAAACTCATATTTACAATACCTGAAAAGGGAAACGACATACTGTGAACTGTGTCACCCATTAGCCCTTGTCAAGGCTTATTGAACACAACTCAGTACAAGCAGAAGCAAAGGCAAATAACAGTGCACTGAGGAAAAAATAATCCAAAACTTACCACAACAAAAAGGCTTCAAATTGCTCCACTCTATCATACGAGACCCCCGAGGATCCTGCACAGTGGTTTAGGAATGAGAAACATCACAGTGAAAATGAATATCACTAATACATTTAAATCAGTTTGCAACAAAGAACTGCATTTTGTAATACATACACTTCACTAACAGCTCAAATGTAATTAACATCTGTCGAAAATTTTCTGAAGATACTTTACCAGGGGGTATTTGCTTTCTAAAATTCAGTACTCATTTAAGGACTCTGCTTCTATAGCCAATGCACACAAGTAAGCACTGTCAAGTGGGAGATCTTCCACCTGTCTTAAGGCACCTATTTTGGATGGGATGAACTGGCCTCTGAAGACGCTTTCTTTCTGTTCACAGAGGGAGCTGTACAACTAACAAGACAACTTTTAGATGACAGTCAGATGAAATTAATCCCGCTGTTTTTGTCAACATTAAATCTGTGACTGAATGCAAACAAGAGAAGAGGGTGAATTCTTCTGCTTGCTGACAGCTAAAGAAAACACATGGTTTTAAAAAAAAAAAAAAAAAAAAGACTAGACACAGAAGGAACCTCTCATTCACCTCATAAGGAAGAAGACAGGAGCACCCTTTCCTTGCCATGACTTTCTATTGTCCACTATCATAATGTTTGGGTGCAGAGATGAGATTGGCCCTGCTATATCAGCCCAGCCAGATGAAGGATAGGAGTGTGTCTGCATTGAAAAGAAGGGAGAAATTGAGTGGGACTGTTACATTTATAAACCCCAGTGAAACGAGCCAATTCTTCTCAGGCTGAAAAATGGGAATGGATTTCTGAAACTGAAGTAGAAAACAAGTATATTTGTTGGTGATAACAAAAAAGCAAGACACAAAGATCAGTTAAAGACACAGGGATAGAGATAATGGCATAGGTTACAGTTGGGAATGGCCATAATGGACTTGAAAAGGTACAGACGTGTGACTTGTTCCTCTTAAGGCTACAAGAATCTTGTGCCTCTACAGGATACATGCTAGATGATTGGCAGACAGATACTCACCACCACATAAGCTTCAATCTGAAAGAAAAAAAAAAAAGAATAAAAGGCTTTATGGAGCAAAGCTATTTTTCTGCTTCTTGCAATGAACTGCTGAGTTGACATAAGCAAGGTTTGATGCACAAAGTCACAAAGTTTGCATTCATTCACGCATCTAACTGGTAAAGTAACACTTAGTGCATTACCTAAATAGAGCGCAAGTCTCCGAAAAATTCTTCTACCTGCTTTGGCGTAGTTACATGGTATTTGCTAAAAGCTAACTTGTAAGTAACAACAAGCAATCACAAGATCTGCCTAAATAGATTAAGAAATCCAATTATATTTCTGCATAAATGTACATTAGAATAAAATACGGGTTGCCAAGTATTCCATCATCTTTTACAGTGTGAAAGAAAACAGTTTTCTTTACCCTGTCGTTGACTGGTCTCAAGTCAGAAGTCACCATAAAGAGGTTTATCAACACTAAAAAAGGAAAAGAGGAAATTTATTAGTCATCACAGCTGACACTGAACAGGGTATCTCATCCTAGAATCTACCTTTGAAAAAAAGTTCTGCTTGAAAGCAGCCCTAGCATTGGGCAAGTTCTCCAAGGTCATTTTACCTTTCTGCTTGGGTTTATAGACAGGTTTATCAGTCTGGATGAACACTGATGATCCTTTGCTATCAATGGTTACTGTGGTATAGTTATGAAAAATGTAGCCTTCCTCTGCTAGATGCCGATTGCCCCAGACTTTTAGATGTGCTTGTCCACGAAGTCCTGAAGGCACCTAGAAAACAGGCCGTGAGGTGAGGAAGATACAGAAAAGCCTTTGAGCTTTCTGGGGAATATAATTGACACTGAAGTGAGCAAAGAGCAGCCACCTGCTGCATTTCAGTGTAACTATGTGTTAGTAATAAAAAGAAAATGAAGAACATACTAGATCTTTTACAATGTATAAACTTCAAAGGAGACAAAGCCATGCTAAAACCACAGCAGGAAATTCTCTTGTACCCTTTCTTTATCACTTAGGCAAAGTGATATTTGATCTACATGTGCAGCTTCCAGTAAAGAAGGTGTGTTAAATGGGGAAATCAACCATGCTATGGAAGACACAGCTCTACCGATAGAAGAAAAAAAAAAAAAACAAACCAAAAAACAAACCACCCCACAAAAAAACCCCAAAATAAAACATGCATGCTTGCACATTTTCAACCAGTTCCTCAGAGAAATAAAGACTTATATAATGACATTATATTAAACACTACAAAGTAAGAAATGTGATAATACAGAAATACTATGATAATGGGTCATCATTTGAGAGTGAAAACAATAAAATAAAACCAAAATCAGTAATGACACTGCAGATTTTACTCAACAGTGAGTTGCAGTCTTTGGATAAAGAAATCTATAGCATTTGGTATAGCTGCTGATGTTTCCTATTACATAGGTCGATGTTATACCTTCTTGAAATGAAAGGAGTAGATACGTACTTCTATATTAGCCCAGTAAAGGGGGGAAGTATCAAAGCCTTTCTAGAACCTAATTCCCAGACACAGTTCAACCACCAGCAGGACAGAGCAGTATCAACATCAGCCATACGTTAATTAGAGAGAAGGCAAAGAAATCTGTGGGGGTATGCCACCAAGGCAGAGGAGACCCAGTCAGTCATGACAGACCATCACCAAGCTAGTCAGACTTCTGTAAATCAAAGGCTTTAATTTATTTGTAGGTCAATGATAACATAGATGATGCAGTAGGTGCAGTGAAGGCGTCTATGCTGTGCTACAGTAATACAGCAGAACTGTTCCCAAATACCTGCATCCACTGCAAAGAAAATAGATCATTTTTCTTATGTCACTGCATAGAAAATACTCATTCAGACATGACAAGCTTCAGCCAAGAGCTAGCGATGCAATATGGAAATTTTTTTCCAGGGTCATATGCTACAGTGATTAATCTAGCACACTATCCAGAGCCTACAGCTCTGCATGGTACTAGCTACTGCTATTCCAGAAGCACATCACAATTTAATATTCATATGATTTGTTCCACGTACCCCCTTTACCTCCCATCAGAGAGGACAACTCCAAAGCAAGTCCTGACTAAGAGATCCAACTTGTTCTTCAGTCCAGCTCCATTTTGCCTACATTTGAAGCAATAATCTTCCACCGCAAGTCACCAGACATAATACTTCATACATCTCTTCCAGTTCCAAATGTTTTGATGGAGCTTAATCAACAACAAGACTGAAAACTCATATTGCTTTGAATTCACACCCCATTTTTCAAAAATCTAGGAAGAGGGACGGAGACAAAGGTCCTGTACCAGCAGGGAAGCACAGCCAAATAATCTCTCAGAAACCATGAAAATGGCTTCATTTTTCTCTGTATGGTACCACTTAGTCCTACATACAGCGGAAACTAAAGTACTTCTTTCAATGAACAATGAACTCTGAACTGGTAGCATTTAGCTCACTCCTTGGCATGAGCAAGGATAACTCACACAAGGTGCAAAGCAGGGGAGATCTTTCACAGGATGTCTTTCTGCTGTAAGAATGACTACCTTTCACTGCACTCCAGATCTCCAGTATCCTAGGGATTCAAATAAAGCCAGATATTGCTTTAAAAAGTGTCATTTACTAAGGTAAGCATATGTAATTTCTTTTTAACGGCTACTGGAACTCTCTGCCAGAATTACATTTAAATTCATCATCATTTCACTCCACTACAAATCCTCTTTGGAAATAAAAAGTTGTTCTCATTCCCTCCATCTCTTTAGTATGGGTAAGCTTCATTTTATGGACTATGCTAATGGCTAAAATATTACTAATGTCAAAGGCTAAAGTGTAGACAAAACTGGTGAAAACCTATGTTTTTTAAATAACATAGTAGTACCAGAGTAACTAGCAGGGACACAGCGTTCAATAATCTGCCATTTCTACAGATTTCTGTGGTCTGTCCAATGCTCCACATCACTTACATAGCAATATGCACTGCCATTCTTATAAAATAATGACAACACAGAACTTTATGTTGAGCAATGAGCCACAGATTCAGCCACTGACTTTCTTCAGTGGTGTAAGGACCTGACAGATGAGCTGCGATGGATTAAGCTTTGTTCTTTTCACTCTTCACTCTTCCTCTTGTGAAGGTTGCTTCCTCTTTAGTGTGTGCACCAGAATGTGACCCGTAATTGTGCCACAGCTGCTCAGAGAGCAATGCCTGACGTGTTTGAAGCAAGTGCCTCACGTTTTCACCAAAAACATCTTAAAATAATTGACACTCACCTTCAGTTTAATTGTTCCTTTATCTAAAATATGAGAGAGAGAGAGACACAGAGAGAGAGTGTTATTCTTCTCAAGCTAAGGTACTAACATTTTAGACATTTGCAGTTGAGTGAAAGGAGACCCCATGTCATAGAGCTGCTCACTGCAATACCCCTTCATTATGATTTCACCTGAAATAATTTTTCTGCATTGTGTAAAACAATCAGCAGGGTGAGCAAGTCAGGCCTAGTAGAGTTCTCCAAAATAAACTTGGTCCACATTTATTTACAATTTTTGCCCAAGGTAAACTGCAGAGTGGTTGAGGTTTCAGCACAGGGCATCCTATGCTTACCTTACTTTACAGCTTATCTTGTTGTAAAACGGACCCGGCCACTTTTGGGGCTTGAATAATTCTCAAAACAAACACTCACAGAATCTATTTTGATTGCCGGATACAGCCATACCTAAGATTTCTCTTTAGCATATGTTGTCCACATGTGTAAGCATCACTCCCTTTCAATTACTTAGCAATTGTCAGCCAATTTCAAAGACGACAAGGGGAGGATAAAACCAGAGACAATCTGTTCCAAGAAAGGAAATGGCTTTTATATAACTCCCAGTTTTTACATACAGAAGGGTTAAAACATGATGGTTAAAGAGCCTGATTGCCTGAGCCTTGTCTACATTACAGCTTACACCACTACTAGCAGTGGTAGAACAGCACTACTGGACTTCATTTTCACTAATGCAAATTCATTCAATATGAAGTTGGGCATAATCAAAACATTTTTTGTCTTTACACAGAGGACAGAGAGGTATCTGTCTTGGATTTTAAAGATTTATCCAACTGCACAAATATTACCACCTCTCTCAGCAATATTCAGTCCTGAAGATGGGGAGATTGCATTTCCAACACTCATGTTAAAATAAGGGTAGGAAACGATGATGATGATATTGATTTTACATTTTTCTTTAAAGTCATCTTATCTTATTCCTTATACAGCTCCCCAGTGTCAAACATTCAGGTTCCAAAAGGAAAGATATTCACTATAAAACCCTTGACTATAAATTATCCAGGGTCTCTGTATGTCTTGGTGTTCCAAAATTATCGGCCTTGCATGTCTGAGATCACATACATCAAAACCACATTAGCACACTCAACTGAGAACATTTAGCAGTAGTCAATGAATTAAATATTAGTTTGGTTGCAGTTCCGTTATCGCCTAAAGCAATTCTCTATGAGATATTGATGTGCTCCCACAGCGCCTCAACTTACAAACTAGTTCTCAAGTTCAGAATAACAGGAACTTACCCAGAACTGTTCCATGGCTTCGTGACACAGTTTCTCCTTTGACTACTAACTGAATCTGGACTGTTGTCTCCTTGACAGAGTTAAAGATGGTTACGCTTATAGCTTCCTCAACACCAGATCGGAAAACAGAAGGTGCTGCAATCAAATAGCCCCTGACGAGCAAAATTAGAAGTAAACGGTCAAGAACAGCAACAAGAGTGTGATCTTTATCTGTAAGCCACTTTACATATAACAAAAGGAGAATAACAAACTACTCTCTAATATATTTTCCCCTGTAGGGTCACTTTTGTGACCGCCAGCAGTCTAGGCCTATATCGAATATGCATAAAATGAACACAGAATGCGCATAGAAATGAACAGAGCCTAAGTGGCTTACAAATCCTTAGTATTTAAATAAAGACAATAATATTGATGTTTACTGCATATATATTATAAATGAATTTATTTATATATAATATATGAACAAGCTAAATATACAAGTAGCTAACCATAAAAAGTCTGAAGTTCATGAAAGAATAAGGAGGTACCTGAACCTTCAGTACAGTTTTGTAGATGATGCTTTGTTCTGAAACAATTTAGATACTTCTGACATTTTTGCCTCCATTATTTTTCATGGCTCTGCTTTCATAGTTCAACTTGATATATAAAAAAAAAGTGGCTCTCAGTGCTGATACTTGGCACTTTCTAAACATCAGACTCACATACGTGTAACACGCCTAAACTTCCAATTTATACAGAACCAGCCCAGAAACTGCAGTTACAAGATTGGGCTCAAATTCTCAGTTCTGCTACCACATTTTTGTTCAAACACTTATATCCTGCCAGTTTAAAAACCCCAGCAAAAAGAAATTATTTTAGCAGGCGCACACACGGTTTTAAAGCCACCCTGGACGACCTCCCATATATGCTACAGTCCTTGTGTTTCTGAATGGAATCTGTACCGTTCCTCTGTGCTGAATGGCAGCATGCCATGAACTTGTCAACTAAAAGCATTACAGACTCTGAGCTCTTTGATGCGTTGGGCTGTAAGCAACACATTTATATTCTCTTCATGACACACCTTTGTGGGGGTTTTTTCTCCCCAAAAGGATTTTTTTTTTTTAAAACGAGGCAATTCCTCATATGACTCTCTAAGCCCAATTTCTCAGCCCATGCCTTTCTACAGTCCCATGAGCCAGGTTGCTTTAGTTCATGATTAATTATCACTTTGGGATGAGGATGATGGTGTTTTACAGCCCCCAAGTCATCTTTTATCAAATTCCAACCCCGTGTTTCTCTCTCAGCAGGCCTCATTGCCATGGAGATCCCATTACCCCCAAAGGAAGTTCAGATCTCTGTGGCATTTGAGTTAAATTGCATGGGGTACTTGCATATTCAAAACCTTATGGCTGCCAGGTTTGAAAATTCATCAGAACAATAATAAATAACAATAAAAAGTTACTACTTAGCCTGCAAATTCTTGGTAAGAAAGACATAGCTGATCTAGTTGCAGAGGGAGAAAGAGTACCATCTGCATCCAGTATGAAATGATTAGATTCAAACTGTCACATAAGCACAGCACTGCAGTGCCATATGTGAAGCACATGTATTCACATTGTTCTAAATTGCTGTAACTCTTTCTGAAGTATCAGGCGGTTGATATGGCTATTTAAATCACTTAATAAGTGGCATTTGAATATTAAATATTTTACTTGGCAATTAAACGGTTAACTTGACAGTGACTGGACAGATCCTTTAAACACATTTGACTAACAGCTCTGTCAGGTTACACCAAAACTTGGCAGGACGTGAAATATTTTCTAGTAAGCAACTGAAAATAAGTTCTCCGTGGCACTCAGTTAATGCAGCTATTCACGATGTTGATGGCCTATAATAAGCTAGGGATAAAGAACAAAGCAAACCTTAATCAAAGTTAACCTCAACGCACTGGAACGAGCTGTGGATTCAATTTCTGAGAGCCAGAGAACTTTCCCCACAGTGAAATGTTTCTCCCCGGATGATTTTCCCCACAAGAATGCTTCACATGCTCATCGGGAGCAACCAACGTTACCTTCAACCATCCCAAGCACAACTGCAGCCCCTGCGCAACACCCCGGATTCCTTAAATAATTGTTTGCAGATAAAAGCTTTGCAGCCGCTCGCTGGAGGAGCTAAAGGCAGGTATTTCTAAGGAGGCTTGCTTTTTTTTTTTTTTCTCCTTCCCCCCTTTCCCTGCGCTACGCACTTTTGCACCGGCGAGTACAAACGTGCTGCTGGGCTGGGGAACCGCCGCAGCTCGCCTCCCCGACCCCAGCCCCTCCGGGGGACTTTCGCTGGCTTTGTTAAGTGGCTGGGGCAGCCAGCCCCGGAGCCCCTCGCAGAGCAGAGGGGTTCGTGTGTGTCCCCCCTCCCCGCCACCCTCCGCGGGGAGGCTGCCCGCCTCCTCCCGGTACTCACTGCCTCTCCCGGGGCTGGGCTGCGCTCAGGCTGCAGAGGGTCAGGAGGAAGCCCCAGGCGCAGCCGGGCTCCTTGCGGGACATGCTGCTCCGGAGCCCCAGGCCACGGCGCTCTCGGCGGGCAGGAGGAGCCTTTTGTTCCCGGCGAGCGCAGCCCCAGCTCCCCCGCCGCCCCGCTCCCGGGCTCGGCTCCCCGGTGCCTCTGGCCGCCGCCCCCGCCGCGTCCCCGCCCCCGGGCCGCCCCCTCCTGGCCCCGGTGCCCGCTCGGCTCCGGCCCCGGCTCTTTGTCTCGGCTCCCCGCCTGCTCCTGACAGCGTGCACCGGGGGAGGGGGCCGGGCCCCGCACCTCCGCCTCCCGGCCCCGGGCCGCAGCCGCCCCCGCCCGGGCCCAGGTGCGCTGCCCGACCCGCGCCAGGCCCCGGCCCCGGCCGGCTCCCGCCTCCAGCCACCGCTCCTCACCTTCACCATCCTCTCGGCAGCCCTGACAGCCCAGCCCGGCCGGCCTTCCTCCCCGAGGGCTGCTGTGGCGCCGGCCCCTCTCCCACCGAGCCCAGCCAGCCCCGGGAGACCACCTGCCTGCGCTCTCTGCCTTCCCCCCCCAGCCCCGAAGGTGCCGGTGCGCCTCGCGCAGATGCGAGAGCTCCAAAAGCTTAGGTTCCCAAAGGTCCCGTCAACTTGGGCCAGGGCACAGCACCCCCAGCACGGTCTAGTCCCATTAACCGAGCCTTGGTACGCCGAGGCACTCGGCTGAGCGCTGCCAGAGAACTGCTTTCCGACCCAAAATCCAGCGCCAGGACTGATGGTACTCTGTCCTCCTCCATCCCTAGGCCCTAATCTATCCATCTCCATCCCTCTGTCCCAGCCCGTGGTTGCAGGGGCTTGGGACAGGAGGGGGAGCTCTCACTACGCCAGCCTGCAGGAGAGGATGCAGCGCAAGAGTGGAGCTTACACAAATCAGAAAAAAGCAAATCCAAAGCAACAGCAGAGATTCAAGGTGGCAGAATAAGTGCCATGTCTCACAGGGATGGATTAAATGCTGCGTATAGACACCAAGGAATGATTTCTCTGATCCTTGCTGGAGACAACCGTGGCAAGCCAGAATCCCAGCTGCGCTTCAGAGCTGAACTCTCCCCCCAGGAATAAATGAAACCCCTCAACATAGGTGGTTTGAATGGTATTTTTTCCTCAGCACTACACACCTGGCTTAAGGTCAATTACTAGGAAAACAGGAAAAAAAATTGTAAAATACTATTTTTTTTCTAGGTTAGCTCTGTTATTTGAACCTCAGTTCCATTTCTTCTAAAAATCACCGACATGGAGCCCAGCATTTTATTTAGCAAAGATACAGATTTGTATCCAAAAGTCAGCTTGACAGTTTACCAAAGGCCCTTTCTTCTAGCTTCTGACAAGAAAAACAGCAAATCAAGTTGCTGAAGCCACTAAACTTTTAAAATTATTTTTCTCCCTCTTAAAATGATTTCAATCACCCTATACTTCAGCAGTATCATTACTAGCTAACATATTTTCTGCCAGACAGTCCCTTCCCTAAAACACAGAGTCATCAAAAAGAGTGAGGTTTCCCTGACTACTTCAGCAATCAGACTCCAGAGGCTCATCAGTCCATAGCCAGGAGAGCAACAAAATGGTGCCTAAATTTGTACCTTGTTTGAAACTTACACTGATTTTAATATTACTCTCTTAAAAAAAAACCCCAAAATATAATCATTAACTTAGTACCTTTTTGATAAGTTCACATTATCTTCAGTAATAGATAACACTGCTAGATGTGGCTACATTTTCTTACTTAATCTTATCTTAAAACAGCATTGTCGTATATTTGTGGAGAGGCATAACAAGTCTAGAAGAAGAGAGAACAGATTTTTGTCAAATTTAAAAAAAAAAAAAAAAGCAAAGCTAGGCTAGGGCTTTAAGAAGTACGGCTCACCTGAAAATTCTTCATACCAGACAACTTAAAGAACAGTCTCAAATCAAAAGGACTCTGTCTTTTGCAAGGCTCATTACAGTTTTTAGGATTGGACACAACAGTTAAAATCATAGCCAAGCCAGTTTAGAAGGTTTTGAAGAAATCACCTATTTAAACCACTCGTATTTCATCAACGATCCTTTATTACTGTTTGTCTACAGATCCTGGTTTAAGACCTGCCCTAATTGTCAGGACCAGGGTGGAGAACTGAAGGAGTTTTAGTCAATACAGTGAGGGCATCAGAATTACGCTCTCACTACTGAACAAGAAGTTTTTAAAGATTGTTCACCACCTTCGGAAAGGTTATTTTTATTTATTTTTTAACGGGATTTTTCTAGCTATAGCTCATCTGTGGGAGGAGTTGCAGAATGTCTTGGAGCAGCTTTCAGGTTTTAATATCACGTAAGCCGAATCCATTTTGCTTGCTGCTGTGCTATTTAAGCACAACTGCTCCTCTCTTCCTCACTTCATTGCTCATGTATCTTCACATGACAAAACAACGCTACGAGAACTACCAAGGGACTCTTTTGTTTGCCCAAAATTAAAGACACGTGCAAGAAAGTACGAAGTCAGAAAGAGGCCCTCCTAACACGTCTTTTCTCTCCATCTTTAAAGTATATTGGGTTTTTCCTCTGATCTCCCATTCCTCAGAACTGTATAGTTGTACTCAAATGGTACCATTCTTCTCGGGCCTGCAGTTGTATCAGCTACGTACCAGCTTGTACTGGCTAGGCTGGCCAAGGAAGTAAGTGAGGCAGTCAGTATCTGTAAGAGCAGGTAACGTTATTTTTTTAGATTATGTCAATCAGTTTAAGACATTAACACTCTCCACAGCCCTTGCACTAGTATTCTTCAGGGTGCTGTCAGTTCAATTGACATTACACTGGTTTTACATGGAATTAAATATAATGCCCGCCATTTCAGGTTTTTCAAGAGCTGTATTTTTCTACCAATGTTTCGCTAGAACATTAGTTCTATCTTTCTCCAAGCTAAATGCAACTACGGCACACCTGAGATCAACATTTACTTGCACCAACTCTGTCAAACCTAGGTCGCGCTTCAAACAGTTTACGATACTGTTAATAAAATAACTCTGTTTTATAACACAGCCAGGCCTTTGAAACTTAACTAGAAATGGAAATAGCCAGAATGTCAAAATTTAAAAGAGTGGATGCTGCCTTACTGCTGCATTCTCCTTCAGTGTATTGCAATTCATTGAAACTCTGGAACCACAGAGGTCATTTCCCAAGCAAACCAGCTAGGCTTTATGAAAAGCGACTTAGTAGAAAGTACATTAAAGTGGGATTTTTTTTTTTTTTATTAAGACAAAATAAAACATGCAAAGATAAAGCAAAAGCTGTTATTTCCAAATTCTTTCTCAGCTTCACCATTTTCTCAGATACATCCACAGATCTCTGTATGCCTCAATATCTTCCTGTCTGCAAAGTAGCAACACTAACATTAGCCTCCTTCCTAAGGGTAACACTTAATAGCATGTTGGAATCCTTTGATTAAAGACAATAAGGAGGCAAAATGAAAATGAAGCACCTCTGCTGTTCTCATGGTATAGCAGCCTGTAACTGATGTACAATACCTCACCAATCAAAACAATGACTTTTATAATAGTCCTGCAAAGATCAGGTATGTTTTGGGTGAAACAGCATCATGTATTCAAAAAAATAATTATCTCTACACTTAATCACCCATACCTCTTTACAGAGCAGACTCACAAATGGTTCCTTACAGACTCGTGCCAGAGATCTATGGGGTAAGTACCAAAAAACCCACAAAGTGCCACTAAACATCCATCTACATTTTATCTTTGAAAAAGCTCTGGGTACAGACTTGGAAGAAGCAACACGATTCAGCAATGAACTGATGAATGCAGCAGAGTACACTTCTAAAATGGAGCTCCATCATCTTCAGCATAATGCTATAATATTTTTGAACACAAAAGAGTGTATTTCTACATTTCAGAAATCACAGCTAGAAATTATCATTATGTGGAACATAGCCCTTTTAAATCATTGTTAACTTCTTTTAAAGGAGAGATTTCTTCCAAATTGAAGATTTTCTATGTGATATTTACTGACTACAAGTATCATCAGGCAATTACAATCTCTAAAGACTGCAAACCATCTTCTAATTATGAAAGTATGTGCAATCCTGTAAATAAGGCTAGAATCGGCTTGGTCAAAAAAAAAAAAAAAAAGGAGGCTTTAGATATCATTTCAAACTATTTAGTTACTGAAATGGAATTTTCTGTGCCTGCCAAAATGAATCCTATTCAGTGTGATGCAACAGGTGTTGGAATTCCAGCAGCCGCCTGCAACCCACATCTGGTAATAGTTAGGAGTTTAAAGGAAGTTCTGTAAGAACTGCTTATGTATAAAAACTATTAATCAGTCAAATCTATAGGCCATATTCACCCACCCGCTTGCACTGTGCATAGTTCAGATTTTTATTTCGTTTACAAAAAACGTAATTCCGCTCCTCATGAAATTTTAGGAATCTCAGGCAGTTGCCCAGGTTGAAAGCGTGCAGGGGATTGGTATGGCTATACTGGTGTGTCAGAAAGGTGAGGGAGGGACTGCAGCTTATAGAAGGTGTGAATACATTTACATTGGTTCTGACTAGATCTATTTTATATCCTGACTGCTTGCACATTCTCCTCATCATTACTCTGCAGAACAAATAACTCCCCCCTGCCATGTTCCAGCTACCTAGTAAATAAACTACACGCAATGTTAAAATTATCAGACAGGTATTTGTCAAACAAAAAACAGAGTTAACGCTAAGCTCTAAATAATACTAATTCTTGAGTACTGCTACTCTCAGCTGTGCCTCCTTTTGCTTTTTACCCCCTCAATTACAAAATTCAAATCAATAAGACTACTCACAAGAATTAAGTGGTAGGATCACACTCTTAATAATTAGCCCTTGTTAATTGCCTCAGCATGAGTGTTATGCTAACTTGTCACAGCGATGACCAGTCCTAAAGACACAGGAGGTGATACTCACTTACGTAAAGATTTTGAGAATACCTGCATAAACTGTGCACATAAGAAAAGATGCTGCAGTGAAAACAAGGCTATTAATTCTTTAGTTCTGCATTGTCCTGTACGCACTAGATTTCAGTAGAAGATGGGTGAAAAACAATAAAAAAATGGACAAGTCATCAGCTTTAGGGAAGCCAGAATGATTTGTCCCCCCTTCCCACTGGAAAAACATTTGTGTCAGTCATTACATACCACCAGACAAGAATAAGGTCTTAGTTAATTTTTACAGCATTATATTCATGGTAAAAAACCCACATCCACTTCTTTGACTCCCAGTTTTGTTCTCCCTTTGTGTTTCTGTGACAGCCTCCTTTCTGTTAGCCAAACACAGATATCTAATGTAGAAATCAATAACTGCAAAACAAGTGTCCTGTTGGCTCTGCCATACTACTGCAGCTTACCGGCAACGAGGATAATGTCTTTTTACAGAAACTACAACATCAGTCCAGATACAGAGTGGTAGAAGCAAGACTGATCCTGCCTCCTGGGAATACAAGCATCTCTAGAACAGAATTACAAGGAAAGGTTAAGAGCACATTCAAAGTAAAAATATAATCTGAGTAGCATATATAACAGAATAACGGAAAATATTAAATAATTGTGTTAAAAATGCCTATTAATCACCTACAGAATAGGAGGCTGAACTTTGAGTAGTACAACATTTTAATTCCTGACAAAATGACTGAAATAGCACTAAGAAATCATTAATATGGGCAGATGCTGATTTAGAACAGGAATAGATCACTGTGCTTAATCAGAAGTGTCATTAAGACATTTCATAAGAGATTACTTCCCTGTTTTCTACTCAGCCTCTACATATGACTGATGTAATAGAAGTTTGTGCATAGTCTAGTGTTTGGTGGAAGTTTTATATATAAATAAGGGATCTAGAGAGGTTGTGAAGTCTCCACACTTAAGAGTTACACAAAATTCAGCTGGATACCTTTATAACTAGAAATGGGCAGAGGCGTCCTTTTATCATACCAATCATATTAACTTGAGAGATTTGATTTTGTTCAGCTAGGTGAAGACAAATTTCTCAAGACAAAAGAGGTAGCAAGAAAGGGTTAAGGGCTCTCAGCATCTCTGGGTACTGCCTTGTACAGATACTATACTTACCCTATCCATAAGAGTTGAAACTGTATATGTGTACTAGCATTGCTCTATTGTCCTGGTTTAGCTGGGGATCAGTACTGCACTTCTGTAGTTACTTGTTTACCATTTCACTTACTCAAATACTGCCCAAAAAGTTCTGAAGAAACACACAGCAAAGCCAGAGTGCTAAAGGATTAAGTGCCACAGACAGAATATCTTTTTGGGTAGTAGTCCTCAAAACTACTGTTCAATCAGCTGTTTAACTTCCCACATGCAGTAGATATTAAAACAAGGAATTAAGTTTTGATATCCTCCAAATGCACATTATCTATATATAAACACAAAATTAGTTATGTCTTAAGAGGCAAATTGTGTTTGCTTCCCTACCATATTAAATTTAAGACCCTGAAATAGCAGGAAACTTGATAGGTCTTGCATATACATTGTCACAGAAATATTTTAAAAGAAACTGATCAGAGGCATTTCAGACTACTCTGCAAACCTAGTCCTCCATCCTTGTGTTTGCTTTACAGACCACACACAAATGCAGCGGAAGAAACAACCTAAAATCATTTCTGAGTTGAACAGGAATGCTCACATAATCACTGGAAATGCTCTTAATTGGTGTGGCTCAGTGGTGCATTTCAGAGCTGTTAGATCCTCTGCCGCTGTGGAACTCTTTTCATGTCCTGGCAATCACAGTCCAGCCAGCAGTTTGTTTATCATATTCAGTATGAGTTTCTGGATCTCCAACAAAGAGACAGCGAAGACTGCAGTAATCCAATAAGTTCTCATTAGCCTAAAATGCAGAAACATCTGCTGGGGTCGTGAGCTGCTTACTTGCTGTAGATGAGCAAAGAATCAGCTCCATTTGAAGCTCGTGTGAACAAAGAAATGTAGGGTTGGGTGGTGGTGGTGAAGAGACAAACGGGCCTCGATTATATCCTGGGCTGCAGCTCCACTGCAGCGCACCACAGGCAGAGAGGGATGCTCCCTTACCTCGACCCCCAGTGACCCTATTGCAGAGAGCACAAGAATTACAGCACAGGAATTACAGCAAAAAATGCTTTGACTCAGCCCTCCTGAGCTGGTGGTCAAAACAGTCAGGCAACACTAGTGTAACTGAGAGGAATGTGGTCAGAGCTCCCCAAGAAATACCAGAATCCAGGCAGGGCAATCACTGCAGTGCAAACCTAGCTTAAAATTATCTTTGCCAATTGCTTTTTAGACAATTAAGAGAATTTTGCAGGGTATGAGTTCTTACATTTCTGTGCTCCCCCCTTCCCACCCAGGCTCTCAGACCTAGCTGGCTCGTTTCACAATTGCTGTCAGCTTTTGGAAGAGAAAAAAAAGCATTCCCCCCCCAAAAAACACACCTTAGGACACATGAATGTTAACGATTGGTCAATAAGAACTTCTGGCCTAAAAGATGAACCCATAAGTAAGAAGTAGTGCACAACTTCAGATAGAACAAAAATCTACATTGATACAAGTTATGGAAGGGAGAACACTATTAATTCTAGGTTAAAAACAACAAAACCAAACGAAGAAGAGATTGACAACCTGAATAAAAAAAGCCTTGAGGTTGTTTAGGACTCCAAGCAGATTCAGAGCATGTGACACCATCAGAAAATAAGTGGAAAACACAAAATAAGTCGTGTCACATCTGTTTAGCTCCCGCTTCAGTGATTCTGCAGTTCGTTGTTGTTGTTGTTATTTGTACAGTGTTAAATACGACAGCATATAATGTCTGTGGCTATTTCAAGGTGGAGGAGCCTAACACACTTCTGCAAGAGCCAAAACAGGACCACTTAGAAAGAATATTCAGGAAAATCAAGATGGAAAAGTCTCAGTTCAAAATAGTTTTAATTTAAAACCCTTTCCTGGAGAGGCTGAGCTGCTTTATCTAACACTTGTTCTACCATTTGTACAAAGAATTACACAAGTGTCCAATTTAAGGAAAAGAATGGCCAGAATGCTCAAGTCAATGCCTATGATTCTTCTGAAACAATGAGTGCACATCCCCAAGCACTTCATTGTTTTGTACATGCAGTTGGCCTTTAGCTCCAGGACTCCCACTTTGCCTTAGGCTTGTTGTATAGATAATGACTGCCACCTGCAGCAGCAAGGATGAACTGCTTCCCAAAAAGATTTAGAGCCTTTAACTGTGATCACAGCAAGCAGAACGTTTCTCTGGTCACCCTTCTTCGGGGAAGAGAACTAATAGCATTGCACTTCACTTTATAGTGAAAGTTTGTATTGCCGTCTGTTGCTTAAGTAACATTTGGCTGTATATACACACACACACGCGCGCGCGCGCTACAGTATCTCAAAGCTAGAAAGTCACTTGGCTGAAGAGGATGCGTTTAATTTAAAAGTAGTTCTTAAAAAATATTTTTTCTTTTTTTTAAGACCAGCAATGAGATCTACCGTCAAGAAATCCTAGGAAAGACATTCTGACTTGTGTCTGTGCAGAGACAGAATTATCAAGACACTGTAAGCTTGATTTTCATTTCATCCCTCCCTTTCTATTTAAGACCCCTCTTAACTTTCTGAGTCTCAGAATGACATGCTTACGATAAGCAGGTTAAAGGAGTGAGGACACACATCCTAGCAATTGTCCAAACCTAGGAAAAAGAGTTGTTTGACCAGCAGTTTCATCATATAGGAGCCTTTCTACCAAGATCTCCATCCACCAACAATAAGGATTACTAATCTGCAGCTAACCTATGACTTGACTGCTTAGCAAAGTTCCCCATCCAGTGGCCAACTTTGTAGGTGCAGCTCATGTTGCTGGCCCAGAGCACAATCCTGCTGCGTGCAGCGCCTATGACTCATGGACTGAATGGCAGCACACACAGGTGAACTATTAGGTGCAGTTCATCTAACATGTTTGAGGAAGAAGAAATAACATATATCTTAAAACAACTCATTGCTCTCCTACTGGCTAACAGATAAGTTGCTGTGAAGAATATGATGCTGATGTTATATACAAGGATGGTGATAATAGTTTGTTATATATTAATTTCTCATCCAGTGCACTGCACATCTTACTGATCCAGTTACTGTAGCTTAGTTTACTAAGTTTTAATAGAAGGAGACAAGAATCTAGTTAGACCCTTAGTAATAACAGAAGAAAAGGCTGAATAGCACTTCAAGGATTGCAAGGAGAATGCTCCAAGTATTTTTTGAGCAGGCCAAGGAGCTTTATAAACACAGCTGAAGCCAGAAACATAACACTAAACAGGCAATACAAAGCAAAGCTTTTGAAAAATCATCACAGGAAGAGGTTCCACAGGTAAAAAAAAAAAAAAACAAAACAGGACACAGCATGTCTTTCAGAAAGAAATGCATTCCATGTACAAATTGGAAAGTACACTGAAAAAATCTGCCACATCTGGCGCATATGTTCATAACGGAGCACACTCTTTCTCAGGCACTTACTCAGTAGTTAGGTTTGAGGTTTCTCTCCACATTCACACTCCTCTGGCCTCTGCACTTTGGGTGCCAGTAGGTCACGGCTTGCCATTGAGACTGGTTAGTGCCTATAAGTCCATCACTGCCTATATTGTGTAGTATAAGCCCTACGTAAGCCCAGATGGAAACAAAACCTTCTGTAGGAGATCAGTGAAGACATTCAAACATGAAGGCTGGTGATTTAGCAGTGGAAAATAGTCTTTATTATTTAAAAAAAAAAAAAATGTCCTTAAAGAGAAGGTGTCAGGTTAATACAAAAGCATTTATGATTTTAGTAATTTGTTTCCAAGACAACTAGGCAACAAGTTATCAAAACTTTTCACTTGTTACAAGTGACCAGGCTCCTTCCAATCAGCAGCTTCATTGCTTGTTACCCATGTAGCTTTCCCTCTCACCAAATCCAGAAATAAGGGACAATTTAGAGTTCCTCCGTAAGCTGTTCACTGAGTGACCAGCAATCATGCTGTACATTCCTACAGATCCTCCTGATGAGATCAGCAAATGCCCAGTACCACATACACAATTCCACATCTATATTCTGATATGCTGCCCTCTAAGGAACACTACTTTGGCAAGAGATGCAAATCAGTGCACTTGGAGCCAGTTCCAAGAATGTAAACCAAGAAGTTTAAAAATACATAGATCACATTTGCTAAGAATAACATTTCTTATTTTCCTTTCAGTATTGTCAAGGCAGAAAAGGGTGAGAAAGGTGTCATAGGAATTTCTGTTTAAAAAAAAAAAATGTCTCCTTATGGGACAACATGCAGAAGAAAACTCAATTTCTTATATTAGTAAGCATACACGCTGCTGGTTTCATATTCTGGTATAACTGAAAATTTGGACAAGAGATATGTTATCTTTCTACTTGTTGTACGGACAAGTCTGCTGGCATTGATTTAGTACCCACCCGTTAGTAAAACAACACACAAACTTAGTTGAAGTACCAGTGTTTCACAACATCTAGTCCATGATTCTCTTCACATATTCTTTGGTTATGCAGAGAAACTTCTTTACTAACTTCAAACGACAAGTTCTGCACTTGTGTGAAGCTCCTGAAACAAATTAAGCAAGATAAATCAGTTACTCCGGAGGACAACTTCTGCTTAACCTCAAAGGCTGTGCGCCTGGATGTTCGCATCATTCTCCTACCACGCAGCCACCAGAATAAAAAAAAAATGTAAAATGTGAATTTTCTTCCCAAAGGCTAGAATTTGGAAGAGAGGAGGGGCAGTTTGCAGGAAGGGGAGATGTGTGGCTTTACGGTCTGTCAATCTTCAGAGATTTTAGCTGTCATCTCTTCTGGGGAAAGAGTCAGCCAATGGCACACTAAAGTAGCTCACTTAGAATACACAAACAAAAAACCCCAAGCATATTTACTCTGACTGCAGGTAGGGTAGGGACAAATAGAGATGTCTGATACAAACACAACTAAACTCAGTGCTACTATTCCCCCACTCGATATACTCTGCTGAGATCTGTAGATTTTCCTCTGAATATTTAGCCAACTAGACTTTTCACCTGATTGTTGTAAATACCTTTGAAGCTCTTTATCCATTTTCTGAGACACTTCTTTAAGCTCTTTCAGTACACTAAATGCTTTTGCACTTTCTTCTGAGTGGCTTGGCGAAAATTTTGCCAGAAGTTCCTTTGTGATAGTTAACTGCTTTCGCAGTTCATCTACGATATGAAATGTTAAAATATTATTCAAAAATGCGTGCAGTGACATCAGTTAATACATGACTAATTAATAGCTGGAGTAACCACAGAGACAGGTGAACTAGATGACGGAAAACTACTGTTTGTTCAGCTTTCACAAACAGACCACAAGAAAACTGTGAAAGCCAAACTATTTTTAACTATGAAGACTAAACACCAGCAACAGGCTACTAAAATTGCTAATCAAGCTCTCTACAAGACAAATGCAAGAGAAAAAACAAGTTTTAAACATCAAAAATACCCCAGCCAGTTACATATATTGCTATTGGCAGGTACCCCCAACATGAAATTTATCCTTTAACATTCAAAAAACAAAAATATGTATTTATTTCCTTTCAAGCCTTCTTACAAGAATTCTAAGTTCTTCAATAAACCTTTTCCATTTGTTTTAAAGTGTAAGTAAGATTACTGTAAATGGTTTAAGAATCTCGTTTCTTGCAGACCAGTGGTTTAAAAAAATGTAACTTTTTGTCCAGACTTCAATACAAACCACAAGTACTAATTTATTAAATAAACATTCTCTGATTCAAGACATCACACAATATAGTTAAGCTCTAGTTCTACAGGAAACATGAGCAAGCCTACCCATGTGACTTTATCCCTCAAACACAGAAACAAGAGATCACAGTATTTTCTACAGCTCTACAACTCGCTTACCCATTAGGAACAAGAAAGGAGGAGGAATTCCATGAATACAGTTAAAAGACACAGAAACTTGCTAAAGAAAGTGTATATGAAGACTACCCTACTTTAGAAAGTTAATTTTTTTTCCTGCTGAAGGATAAAAAAACTTGTTCAAGTGCAGTTTAGTGGTTAAACGGAGACAAGAATTATTCATAGCAAAACATGTGACTAATGTTGCAGCCCAGTGTCCATAGAAGCTCTAAGAGCACACAAAATTCCTCCAGTGGCCACAGATAGATCTAGCAATAACAATGTAAGCATTTCAGCATACCAAAAGAACATTATTTCTGGAAGTAAATTTGATGAATCAAATTTTCATACCAAGGTATGTTAGCACATCTCCTCCTATGTGAATATTCTTTATGGGTAATTCATGTCTAGTGGCATCCAGGGAAACTGCAAAGCTTTTATATTGCTCTTTAAACTGTTCACAAACAGGAACAAGGGGAGAAAGTACTTCCATCTGAAAAAGACACATGATGAACCAACACTTCTTCAAAAGCAGCCATTTTGTTATTACAGACCTGGCTCAATACAAAAATTTATTTAAAAAAAATCCCAAATACCACTCCAAAATGCTCACTGACAGAGGAATACAAGAAGTTTCTGGTATGATACTCCTACCATGCTGTTTAATAGGTTTTCCCCTACCACCTCAAAATGCCTAGGTCAATACCAGTTTCCTCGTTACTGTAGCTCAGAGGTATCAGCAACACAGCAGGCAAAGTGTTCTATATTTGATACTTTGACTGTAGTTAACAGTGTATTCTGCAAAAGACAAAAGTCTTTTTTAATTTTTGCAATGTGTATTTGTTAAAAGCAAACATAGGTTCAGTTTTGAAAATTAATTATTAAAAAGTTAATTATTCATTAGAAATTTGTCTTCTTACAACCAGGCCAGAACTATTGCTGCCTAACATATAAAAATAAGAAAAAGAACAGAAGATGTTCACATCTCATCTAAGGGTTAGCATGTCAGCTCTAGCCATAACTGTAACGATGTAACTGCAGGAGGTTCACATGCTTTAAGATGCTTGCATCACCTGTGCATCAACTGTGAACGGCTCTGGCAACCGGTGCGCTGTTCCTGCCCCTTGCCCGATAGCTCTAACTTCTTCCTGCCTATCCACAAGGGACAGTGTCCTGGTTTCACCTGGGATAAAGTTAATTTTCCTCCTAGTAGCTGGTACAGTGCTGTGTTTTGGATTTAGTATGAGAACAATGTTTATAACACACTGCTGGTTTAGTTGTTGCTGAGTAGTGCTTACACTAGTCAAGGACTTTGCAGCTTCCCATACTCTGCCAGGTGCACAAAAAGCTGGGAGGGGGCACAGCCAGGAGAGCTGACCTCAACTGGCCAAAGGGATAGTCCATACCACGTCACGTCATGCTCCGTGTATAAACTGGGGGGAGTCGGCCGAGGGGCGGTGATTGCTGTTCAGGGATGGGCGGCATCGGTCAGTGGGCAGTGAGCAATTGTATTGTGCATCACTTGCTTTGTACATTATTATTATTACTACTACTGCTACTATTTTACTTTATTTCAATTATTAAACTGTTCTTATCTCAACCCATGAGTTTTCTTACTTTTACTCTTCCAATTCTCTCCCCCATCCCACCGGGGGGCAGTGAGTGAGTGGCAGTGTGGTGCTCAGTTGCTGGCTGGCGTTAAACCACGACAGACAGCAAAAGAGTGACAAAGGCATTTGCTTAGGTTAATAGAGAGCATTTCATGCCACAACAGGAAGTAGATACTTATTTTGTTTAAGATGCATAAAATCGTACCCCAGTAGGCCACAGAAGAAGAGAATTTTTCTCTGGATAAAGGACTACTTCATAAAATTGAGCTTGTTTAAATATAGGAGAAGCATGAATTGTAATAAAGCCTACCTGTTTGTCTAATGCATCATCAAGTTTCTGCTCTCTCTCTTTGAGCAGAATTTCACGCTTCAACTTGCAGAGCTTCTCCTGTTGTCTCTCCTTTTCTTCACACAACATTAACAAGTTTTTTTCTGCTTTTTTCTCCAGCTCAGCAAGATTTTTTCCTGCCTATTACATCCAAAAAATATTCACAACTAAAGTAATGCTACATCTAAGTGATTAACATATTCTGAATAAACAAATGTAAGACTCAGACCAGGTCAAAGAACTTCAAATTAATGAATCAGAGACCTCATGTAGTAAGCACAGTCCATTATAGTTAAAGGCCCCCTCCATCATCTTCCCCCACCCCAGCAAAATTCTTTGCAACAGAAAAATACACACATACGGCACTGAGTGGACCAAGAACAAAGTCACTGCTACAACCTTGAACTCCAAACACCTTCACTCATGGTTTTCCCAAAACTTCTACATGCCTCTACTTTGTGGGGAACCGGCACCAGCTTAATAAACTGGCACTGAATTCACTCACTCTAAGAGAGTTTTCAAAGCAAATCATACAGTTTTACAATCATAAACATATGAAGTCACAAAAGTCTAACTTTTACAGATCAGAAAGCACAGACAAGAAATTAAACAATTCCTCAATATCAAGTTCTTCTATCTGAAACACCAAATATTTGACTGACTCTCACCTTTAGTCTTAGGTAAGTCAAAAGCAGTGTCTGAGATTCCAGCTCTTCCATCCGATCACCAGAATAATTTCCCTTCAGAAAAGAAAAGAATATACCAGATCAGTTTTGGTATTTAAACAGTTACTTTTCCAATAGTCAAATAAATTACTGAATGTCCAATTTGTGCCCAGAATCATCAGCACCAGCATCAGTCAGCCTGATGAAAAAAGTCTGGTTTTTTAAACAATGCGTGTTAATTAAATATACCTCTTTGTCCTTTGTTCCACCACTTTTTATAACATTTTCAGCAGACCTTCGTAATACTGGTAAAGAACTTGAAGTTTCAATGCTATGTTGAATGAGATTCCTAAATAAGGCACTTCAAATTAGATTAAATCAATGTTAGTTTTCTGAGCAAAAAATGCCAGAAAATATTTAAAGAAAACATGATGTAATTAAAAAGGATGGACAGGAATGGAGAAAAAGAATCGACTTGAGGAGATGCTACAGTCAGAGCAGATTGATACCACAAGAAATGGAAGCAAAGCTTCGGTCAGTGTTGAGACATCCGGTAAACAAAACAAACATCACTAGCAGTAGAACAGACTTATCATCTGACTTCTGTCAGAAGGCTTTAAATCATCGCAGGACCTCAAAGTTGTTATCAAGATTAAAGATAAGCAGAAAATCTTCATTTCACGCATTTCAAGATAAATACGCTTAACAAATGAAAGCAGTGAGACTCACCGCTTTTTTGGTTTTTTGATGTGCCCGTTCATCGTTTTTGGAAGCAACTTTTGAACGAGGAGTCTTGCTGCGGACAGTTTTATCTGTATCACAACAGAAAAGTTATTGCTCCCTTTTACCAAAGTATATAGGCTGGGTCAATAAACTGTCAGGTTCTTCAAAGGCAAAGATGATTTCAAAACTATTACGCGTACCAGTAAAGACGACTTGTGCTCTATTTCTGGCTCTGATGATACTCCTGAGAAGATGTGGATCACATGAGCATTTAGCTCTAAGTGACAGTTACAGATAGATGTGATACAATTTTCAGAAGGGCTGATAATCTAACACCCATCTGCTATAGGAACAAAGAACTGAGACTATTTTGGTCTTTAATATTAGATCTTAAACAAAAAGAACTGAGCCCCCAAAAGGTACTAAAGATTGAGAGGTTACTTTAAACCCCGAAGGTCTCAATACCTCTGCTTAAAGACACTTGAAATAACATTCACCTTATTTAACAAAATCATTTTGTGAATATCACAGAATACAAGGGTTACTTAGTACCAAGTTACAATGCATATGTTAAAAATAATAAACCAAGAAACTGAGTATGAGTGGAAGCTTACCATTAATAGCTGAAAGATCAAGGTCTGGTCGACTAATTTTGTCTTCATCTAGTAAAGTGGACTGCAAGTCACCTTTCTCAAAACTACTCTGATTTACTAAGCTAGAGACAGTACCTGCAGAAAGAAGCTGTTATCAAACTAAAAGAACTAGAACAGATTCCGCACAAGTTCACAATTATATATGCTTTCACTAATAGGTTGCGACCTTACGCAAACTTTTACACGCTTACTTTATATACATCATTTGTACACTCCCTAACTTACCTAGAGACAAGGTAGTTCAGAATGTTATTCTCTTAAACATTTCACAGTTCAACAACAACACTCAGATATGAAAAGGGAATATGTTATTTCCCTAAGTTTTTCAAGTCAAGTTAAGGTCTTACCAGAAAATTCTTTTGCAAGAATTGCAAAAGAAATAAAAATTGACTGTTTTGCAGACAGGGATTTTCAGTCATTTCCACTGAGTTTATTAAAAAGATTAAGTAAAAAAAGCAGGGCAATGGTGAGGGCATAGTAAAAGAGTAGTTCGAAGCCTTGTGCAGAAGGCAAGAGATTATGCTTATTTTAGACAACCCAATTACTGAATTCCACATTAGTTCTCTATCAGAATGTCCAGAACAAGAGTTTAATGCACTTCAGTTTATATCTCTCAATCCCATACCAAGTTTCTCAAACCCCTTTGTATACAGATGATAACTGGCAGTGATGTAAGTAATACAAAATATCATCCCTTAACAACATTTTAGAGTTGTTAAGAGTTCCACAGGTTGGAAATACAAATTCACAAAATAAGAGCTTTTAAATTCTGGTAAAACCTACCAGCAGAAGTTTTACATTTCTGAGGAAGAACTGATCTTGGTTTAGTTGAAGACGATTTAGCAGAAGGCGTTGAAAAGGAATTTGCTGAAGTGTTCTGACAATCAAGAAATAGAAAAGGCTGAACATAAGCAGTAATTGTGATCAGCAATATATCTTACCTCCGACTTGAATGCTGACAACCAAGAGCTACAGTCTCAGGGTGTCTTGGTGCTTTGCGAGTCACCGGAGCACAGTCCCAAGTTCCCATCCCAGTCTGCATCTAGTGCTACACCATGACTCCCTCACAACCCCAGCAGAGTTATTTTTTGCTTACGTCCCGTTTTCACAAGTTCGAGCCACCCCTCACACCATTCTATCCTTTGCTGAGCGACCCTCAAGCCCGGTAGCGAGGCGTCCAAGTACCTTCTTGGCGTCTTTCTTATCGTACTGCAGGTAGCGAGACTTCACGATTCTTCCTCCTGAAAAAGGAGCAAAGAGAGCTCAGCCGGGCCGGCCGCGCCTCAGGCGGAGCGGGGTCCCCCCTCACCCTACCGCTACCTTTCCGCTTCTTCTTAGACTCTTCTCCGCCCGCCACCGTAGTACTGGAGTCGCTCGCCAGCGCGGACATCCTGTAAAGACAGGGCGGGAGGTGACGAGGGTGAGGAGACCGGCGGCGGGACGCTGCCCCTCTCCCGCTCTCACCCTCCCGCCGCCTCCTCCGCCATCCCGTTCGAACGGCCGCGCAGGCGCAGCGCCGCTCCGGCGGACGGAGAGTCCGCGCGCCCCCTGGCGGCGCGGAGGGATGACCCACGGCTGGGGGGGGCCGGCTCCCACCCGCGCCTGCGGGGCTGCGGCCCCGCCCTCGGCTCCGGGGCACGGCAAGGAACGAGGGCCTGGCAACGCCTACGGCACGGAATGGTTTGGGCTGGAAGGGACCTTTAGAGGTCATCTAGTCCAACCCCCCTGCAGTGAGCAGGGACATCTTCAACTAGATCATGTTAGAATCATAGAATGCCCTGAGTTGGATGTGACCCACAGGGATCATCGAGTCCAGCTCCTGTTCCTGCACAGGACAACCCCAAATTCACACCATGTCTCTGAGGGCCTTGTCCAAGTGCTTCTTGAATATCGCCAGCCTCGGCGCCGTGATGCCTCCCTGGGGAGCCTGTTCCAGTGCTCCACCACCCTCTGGGGGAAGAACCTTCTCCTAATACCCAACCTAACCCTCCCCTGGCACATCTTCCTGCCATTCCCTCGGCTCCTATCGTTGGTCACCAGAGAGAAGAGATCAGCGCCTGCCCCTCCTCCTCCTCCCCTTGTGAGGAAGCTGCAGACCGCCATGAGGTCTGCCCTCAGCCTCCTCCCCTCCAGGCTGAACCAAGTGACTTCAGCCGCTCCTCATAGGGTTTCTCATCTAAACCCTTCACCAACTTCGTGGCCCTCCTCAGGATACTCTCCAGTAGCTTTATATCCTTGATGTCCTGTGGCGCCCAAAACTGCCCACAGCGCTCGAGGTGAGGCCGCCCCAGCGCGGAGCAGAGCGGGACAATCCCCTCCCTCGACCGGCTGCAGTGCAGCGCTTGATGCACCCCAGGGCACGGCTGGCCCTCTTGGCTGCCAGGGCACGCTGTTGGCTCATGTTTAACTTGCCATCGACCAGAACCCCCAGATCCCTCTCCACGGGGCTCTCGTTCCCCAGGCTGTCTGTACAACCAGGGATGCCGTGCCCCAGGTGCAGAATCCGGCACTTGCCCTTGTTAAACTTCATGCGGTTGGTTAGACCCCATCCAATCTGAGCCTGAATGTCTCTAGAGATGGGGCCTCCACAATCTCTCTGGGCAACCCGTTCCAGTCTCATTGTAAAAAATTTTTTCCTTATATCCAGTCTAACTCTGCCTTCCTTTAGTTTAAATCCATTATCCCTTGTCCTGTCACAACAGGCCTTGCTAAAGAGTCCCCATCCTTCCTATAGTCCACCTCTAAGTACCAAAAGGCTGCAGTAAGGTCTCCCCACAGCCTTCTCTTCTCCAGGCTGAACAACCCCAACTCTCTCAGCCTGTCCTCGCAGGAGCGTGACTGACCCAACTGCTCTTCTTTCCCCAGGCCTTTGGAGGGAGGCGGGCATCCTCCACAGCTTCAGCTGGTGAACCTCAGGAAGGTTATGCCAGGCACCTTCTGCCCCAGAGCCCTAACAAATCGCTGGAGAAAGGCAGCGAGCACCAGCCACACCACCGCCTCCACAGCAGGAGCCCTCACAGCGCCGGGAGGCAACTGCTCCCAGCCGAGGCCGGGGTTCTTTGGTTTTAACAAGAATCCACCCACTCCCACTTACTCGCCGCAGGGTCCTGCCACAAAAAGCACCTGGCTCCCGACGAGCACCCGCTGCCTGAGCTGCGTTGGGGGCCGCGGGCGGGGGCGAGGCGGCCGAGCCGAGCCCAGCGCTGCCCACCACAACCCCGGGCGCCGCTTCGCGCCTCCCGCCCCGCCGCGGGGAGGGAGGGAGGGGAGGAGCGCATGCGCGGTGCGCGCGCGGCGCTGAATGGGCGCCGCCCTGCCTCCCCCTACCCGGAAGTGGCGAACGGGGCCTGTGGCGGGCGGCGGTGCTGGTCGCCAGCGCTTCACTCACCGGCTGAGGTAAACGGCGGCGGAGCGCGGCCCTCATGGACGCCCGTCCTCCTTCTTTCCTTTCTTCCTTTCCTTCTCTCTGGGTGACCGAGCTCTGCGGTGGTGGCGCCTCAGAGGGAACGGGACTCCCACCGAGCTGGGACGGCGCAGCCCACCGAGCCCCGGGGCCGGTGTGGCGGGGCGTTGTGGTGCGGGCGGGGCAGTTCGGGGGGGGGGGGGGGTCTGGTGGGCGGGAGCCGTGGGGCTCCGCCGCTTCCCTCAGGAGCCCGGGAGCCGTTCCTCGGGGGCCCGGGAGGCTGCTCGGGGGGCTGCTGGGGGGCCGGGGGGGGCTGAAGCTGCGGTGCGCCTAGCTTCTGGGCGGCTGCGTGGGCTTGTAACGGGATGGCAGATGTTCTGCTGCTGACTCGTTTTGCATCTGATGTGCCCGAGGAGCTGGACGTGCCCTGAGGGACGGAACATGCCTCGCCGCCCGTCTGCGCCTCCTGTCTGTCTCGGGCGGTGTGCGGGGGGAAGATCTTGCCCTTGATCAGGGCTCGATGTTAACTTCCACCTTCTGCTTACTGATCTTTCGGCCACGCAGTGTTCTGCTTTTTCACGTGATGTCTCTAATTCTCGGTGTGAACAGCCTGTAAACTTTTGTACAAGTATCTCGGCATCTTTAAAAAAAATTCGTTAAAACTCTCTGGGTTCTTTTGTTTCTTTGTTTTATTTTTGGGCAACTCTTGATAATATCAGCACTGCTACTGCATTGAGGTCGTGCTCTATCATGGTGACCATCATCGTCTAATTGATATATGCCTCTAGCTGTTTGCATCTTGGTAGTACTTCTTGGTAAGTTTGGTTTTGCAATCTCTGGAAAGTAAAACTTTTGCAGACTGGGAACACCACTTTGTTACATGTTTGTACACTAAAAGCAGCAGAGTACTATCCCAATTCGTGACTATTGTGACCATACAGTTGATATAGGTATGTGTGGTCCTAATGTAAGGTGACTTCCCAGTATAATTTTTAGTCTTGTTTTCTATTACTGCATAAGTATTTTGGTCAAGTTCTTACCCAGCTTTATTTGCAAGTCCTGTTTTTGAAAAGTGAGAAGTACTTTGGATGCAGATACATTCAGTATTCTTTGATTTCACCTTCTGGAAATGGGTGGCAGTGTAGCAAAGAGCTGGAGAAGATCTCAGGCTTCTGGCAAATGCAGTTAGCCTTTCAAAGATGTCATCAGCATCCTCCCACGTTACTCCTAGAGGTGGATTGGTATCGGTTTCTCTACCTAGCTGTTTGCAAATAAGAGTTTGTCATGGGTAATTAGAAGCTCCCTGATTTCAGGTCTGTTAGCTGGAATACGTGGCTGAAGTACTTGCCCTAAAGTAACAGTGTGAGGTAACCCTGCATTCCAGTTTAGTATATTGGTGTCACACCCATCAAGTTTTAGTAAGTCTTTGGTGTCTTTAGCTCTGAGTCTTGTCAGGAACAAATCCATTTAATGTAGGGGAAGCAATATGGGGAACTTCTAACGCATATGTATATTGGTATTAGTTTCAAGATATATTGTGGCTCTTCTTAGAAAAGAGTTATTTTTGATTGTTTTTGTCTTTGAACTAACAACAAGATTCTCTACCTGCTCTACATTTAAAGTCCAGTAACATTACCTGTGCTTTTCAGGATGTTGCACCTAAGGCTGTTTCCTTAATCATAGTGTTTACTTATTAGCCTAAAACTCAGGAGTTACTGCAGTAATGTGATGGATCTGTTTTTGTACAACTGTACAATTTCGGTGGTTTGGGTTTCTTTTTTTGTTACCCTGCTTGAACGTTTGTCTCAACTGTGCAAATGGATAGTCTAATCAGAGTGGGAAGACTCACAGGTTTGTGTTTTTCTGTGGAACCTAAAATGCTTATAGAATCGAATAGTTTAGAGAGAGTAACTGCAGTCAATGAAAAATTTAAATGAGGTTCACCTAGAAAGTAATGCTTTGTACAGACTGAGTTTTCTGACAAATAATGATTCAAACATTAGACCTCTTGAATAATCTTTTGTGTGAATAACTGTTTGACTCATATGCACATAGTTCAATATTACTTAAGCTAAATGTGGCCTTTCCGTAGTGAGATGGTCAAATACGATGATTTGCGTATCTTAGGCATTTAAAAAGGAAAAATTCCCAAAAGATGCAACAATAGTAGCTGTCTCAACAGTCAAGGAAAAAAGGGAAAAATTATGATTCAACAAAAAGTTTGTGGACTAGTACTTTTTTGTGAATTTGAAGGCTGAAGGTGTTTATTAATCACATTTCTAACAAACAAGACCTACTTATTCTAGTATCAAGGAGAAATAAAGCCTGAGATGCTGATAAGGATTTTTTTTTTTCAATAGATGGCTATTTTAATAGATGATGTGCCTTCTGAAAGGACTAGGAGTGTCTTTATTTCAGAAAATGAAAATTCAGAGGTTTTGTCTCTAGTATATCATGTTTTCTTGATGTATCAAGTGACTTAAGCGTGGCTTGCAGTTGCTTTTATCTAAGCTTTATTGTGTTGTTTGTATCTGATTACCAAATGAAACTCAATGCAGATCTTAAAATACGCTCTTCCTTTAAAGACCAACAATAAAATAATGACAATGAAAGTGTTTTTAAAGGTATTTTTGACATGTATACATTCTGATGAACTCCCTTTTTTATCCTAATTAACACAAAAGTTCAACCAAAAGTTGCTTAAGAAAATTTCTTATCAGTGTAAATGCAGCATTAGACCAGTGAAACTTTTACTTCCTTTGTTGACAGTTGTAATGTTATCAAGGATAAAATTAAGAAAAATACAAAAGGTGGTAGAACAGTCTCCAAGGTTCTTTTGGCTTATGTTCTTTGCCTCTAACACTCTCAGTTGTTTTGCCTTCATTCCTTGTTTTCTCCATAGGGCCACATTTTCATTTTCTCTGAATCATACTCAAGTATACATCTGTAACTCTGACATCACACTTTTTGTAAGGTAATAACATGTTACACACCTTTAATGTCACTGTAAGCCTGATAAGGTATCCCTGTCTTGAGGTTAAATTGCACATCTGAGTCATTAAGAGGAAGTAGAGGTCTGCATCTTAGGTGGTTTGAGGGCATAAGATTGGGATCGGGGTCTCAAGGACTACAGGGAGTAGAGAGAAGGTAACTGAGAAGGAACTGCCTGTAACGAAAGTAATTTCTTTGACTTTTTCCTGTATTACACTGCGTTACTTGCATTGCAGTCCAGCTTCTCCTTTGTTAGGCAGGCTGTGGCAGTAACTTCTCTGGTTACTACTCTTTGTAATCAACTCTGCCAAGGTGTTGTAAATTTTCATGCTCCATTCGGGACTGCTCCTTTTGGAGCAGAAAAAGCCAAGAGCTTTTAGTTAAAAGAAAACCAAGGATCTGAAGTTGTTTAGTCAGCAGAATTTTTTAAGACCAAGAAAAATATTGAAGTGTTACTAGAATGCTAAGCAATTTTCAGGGGCAACAAATGTCTAGAAAACTGGAAAAAACCTCTAAAATTAATTATGCTCAACTAACAGCAACTCTATGTCCTTATGACCTGAGGTAAGACAAGGGTTGGGGCCTTTGTCTTACCTGTAGCACACAGTTAATTGTGGAAACTTTAGGGTCTCTCTGCAGCTTATTTTGCTGGAAGTTCCTTGCTTTGGAAATCAAGGATAAGTAATAGCTGAATATTTTTGAAGTTGCTAAATGTTTTCAATGTGATCACACGGAGAGGTCTCTTTTGGGGATGGTCATTGGCAATTCCAGTATTCAAGATTACTAGAGGTCAAGTACTTGTGATATGTTTCTACTTTGGTGTTGAAAATTACTTGATGAACAATGGGAAAGCTTGAATCTTTCCTTTTGAGGAATGCAACACTGGAAATGTACATGAAAATGTGAAGAACGGGAATATTTTGAAGTTCATCCTCAACAATTTTGCCGTAATGGTAGCTTTCCCTTTTTAGCTTCACTATGATTCATTGACTAAATATGTGGCTTCAAATTATGGCCTTATTTAAACTAAACAGATACCCTGCGCTGATTGGGGCGAAGTTCTCTTCTAGAATTTTATTACATTATTAAATGGACAATGTTGGCTTTAATGCATATAAAAATTAATTGGCTTAATGGAGTCTTGAAAACACTTAGAAAATATCATCAAAATTACCATATAGAATTGTAATCTTTGGTTTTCTGTTTCTATTAACATTGTAATTTTACTTTTTTGTTAGGCAGATTGATGATAAATTATGTGGCCTGCTGCATTTTCTCCTACAGAGTATTGAAGTATAGAATATATTGAAGTATACAAAGTACCTGAAATGTTGCCCTACTTGATGATTTAAGTGGCAAGTATAATCAATCCTGTGGTGGTGAACTAAATAGTACAGCCCCGTGGTCACTGAGATTATTTTTTTGGTAAGCTCAGTGGTTTTTTATTTTTTTATAAGCAAATGAAAGGACTAGTTGGTAGGCAATATAAAAAGAAATATGGCATTAGACTGTTGCCTTATAAGCTTGTTATGTTAGTGCTATTAACAAATACACTGTTTGTAGAACTTGCAAAAGATGGGGTAGGGGAAAGTAACAAAATCCTGAAGAGAGATTTGAGAACAGTTAGACTTGCTTCCATTTTTCTAGACCTGTTGGAATTATCCTTCTAGGATAGTTGAGTAAAGGTGGCTTGTAACTGGTCCCTTGTATTTAAACTTGTCTAGCACTATGTCCGAGTTACTTCTCTTCAATCTCACTTGAAATAAGTACTATTAAATTGTATTTGTTGTACTGGCACAACGAAGCTGCTGTCTCAAGGGTGCAAATTGTGTATCGATATATCCTTTAACACACTAATCCCATGCAGCTGTTGCCCCACTCATGCCCACAGAATTAATAGTCTAATGTTTTGAATAAAAAGTTAGAATCAAAAGCTTTGCATGTCTAACTTTTTTGACTTTTTTGTCTTGCCCAGCTTGTCTAACTCTGTGTTTGCATCTGTAAAACAGGACTATGGTGAAAAATAATGTTTTGCTGTGTTTTGTAGATGCTGATGACTGCCTTTAGTAAATTTTAAGTGCTGTGAAGATGTATACTTGTGCTACAAAAAGGCTTGTGAAAAGTAAAACATTTTAAGGAAAACAGGAAGGAGTCTGAATGTGAAGTCTAAAATTAGTTGATGTGCACATAGTGCCAGCTTCTGTCGCCCACTTACTAAATTCTCCAACGCACAGCTTTGGTTTTTTCCCATGCATTGGAAAGGGGCTTCTTATAAGAAGGGGTATTGAAAGAAATTGAGGTGACTTTGCAGAATTTCCATCTACACTGTTGAGTTCTTTCTGGTGGTTAGGCTGCTGTTTTCCTGAGTTTGCTGTTTTGCATGCTGACCAGTATGGTTTCATTATTACCTTCTGCTCTTGTATTTCTCCTTTTTCTTCCAGTATTCTCTGCACCTGAATTCAGGCTTCTGCTTCCTTGATGAACCACATTACACTGAATAAATATTTCAATTGCTTAAAAATTTTCTAAATAATTAGAGGTCATAAAATTAGAGATCATTGTAATCGTCTGTTCAGACCACTTGAATAAATGAGAGGGTGGTACCTAATTAACTTTTCTAATTAAGAAGCATGTCTGTAAGTGGGGACTGGCTGATTTTCTCAAAAGAACTTCAGCAATCAGGCCTCATTGTTAGTGTCAGTTAAGTTTTTGCAGTGAGGTAGCCTTCTGGTGACATTTGTCTTGTGTTAGCCTGAGTTTGTCTAGCTTTGAATTCCAGCCACTGGCTTGTGTTATAGCTTTGTCCTCCAGACTGGTGATTGTTATCAAACTCTAGGTCACTAGGTCACTGTGCAAGGACTTAAACTGATATCAGTCTCCTTCGTGTATTTCTCATAGACAAAGCTTCTAGAGTATTGTGCTGTAAGGGGGTATTTTCTAACATGTTTTTTGTTGTTGCTGTTCTTATCTCAGCTTCTTAACTGAATTTTGGGTATATTCTAGATGTGGTATTGGTCACATACCTTCTGAGTACAAGGGTAATATGGCTGCCTAACTAAATATGCATTTGGTGTGTATCTGGGAATTACATTCACTGTCATGCTTGTGGTGTTACATTAGAATACCATGTTTAAATGATTACCCGCTATGATTTTCAAGCCTATTTCAGGACAGCTCCCATTCCATCCATCTGGTATGGATTGTTTCCTTTATCAGTAACTCTTTTCTTTCTTTTAAAACCATCATGAAAATGTTTACTTTGCCAGGAATCCAACTTCACTAGAATCTAATCCTCCAGTTGCTTGATTATACCCTGTCCTTAGTTGAATACTGGGACTCATTAAGTAACCAATTTACAATCTGTTCAGTGTATGCTCTTTTGCTTTTACGTTCTAATTTGTTGCTTGAAATATTGTTTAGTAGGAAGTCAAAGGTATACCAAAGTCTGTCTCTTTTAGAGCAACATTATCATCAAATGAATTTGATATATCCTTTCTAAGAAAATTCACAAGTAGTTGGAGAGCATCAGGTTTTCCTCAAACCTCTATTTGTAATGACTCGATAGTCTCATTCTGATTCTCGGATAGAAGGATTTAAGCATCATGTGATTTCTTCTGGGACTTATGTAGTGCATTTTCAGGTAAATGAACTGTAGGTAACAAAAGCAGAGTTGATTAAAAGGAATTAACAGTAATTGAATGCTAGTCTTAAGTGACTTTTTAGAATTTACTCTTTTTTTCTTCTTAAAGCCTCATAATCAGTACTAAATGATTCAAAGTAGCATATCTGTTTCAATTTGTTGAGTGAAAGAGCAGTCTTAAAGGTCAATGTTGTTGAAAGCAAGCAAGTAGTGTCTGGATTTCATATCTGGTTAAAATGCAGTATTATGCTGACTGTTTACTGCTGATGTGACTGTGCATTGAACTCATGTTTCAACAAGTTCTTCCTACTGTAGATTATCTTCCAAGTCATTCCTATAATGCCTGCTTGAACTTCCATCAAGTTGTATGATGACTGCATAATTTAGAAGTCTGTATGTAGCATAAATACATTAAGGTCAATGTCTGCATGTTGCATTGTCAAATCTGTCGTCTTCAGGATCAGAGGTACTTCTCTTTCTAGTTTTTCAGTCATACACACCTGAGCAGACGCTACGAGCTATCGCGTTACTGCTTACTGTAATTGGCCTGGGTTTTTCACCGGTAGGGAAGAGGCCATCTCTGTTCCGGTTTCCTCTTTGGAAAGTGTGATATGGGAGTCTTGAGCAACGTACCAGATGTATCTCAGTAGCTGACATGAGATGAGGTTAGGAAATGTCTATAAGTAAAGCCAGAGGTCAGCACCTAGGTTCAGCTCTTCTGTGTGGCCAAAAAGTTGGTGCCATGTTTCTTAGGGTGCTGTTTTGGCAAAAATGCTTACTGAGGGGACTTCCTCTATCATACCAGACTGTGTGTCTGAAACTAATTGCTGGGGGGGGAGAAGAAAAAGGAAGTCTGGACAAGACTGTCTCCCTTGAATTGGCTGGCTAACTTGAGAGGAAAATGGTCCCTGTTGTTCTTTTTTTCTGTCTGTGCCCCAGATTCATCTTGCCCAGGAGCAGCAGTCTACTGTAGATTCTACTGTATGTGAAGGTGTTTGAGCTTCTGTAGATTAAGAATGCTTTACACTTGTGTAATTATTTCAAAAGTACGTCAGACTTATTAGCTACTGGTCAGTGATAATTACAGGAAATGGAAGGGGACTCTGAGCTCACTGGTCCATCCTTCTGTAAGACCAAGTTCTTGCAATAAGCTCTTATTAATGATCGAAGAATGAAATTTAGTGGGGAAAAAAACATTCTCGGCAGGATCATACAGCTGGATGAGAGATGTGCTGTGGTTTGTCTTGCTGTCTGTGGCTTGCTCAGCCTTCCTTTTGATGAGTAGCCACTAAAAATGATCCAGCTTGCATAACAATGTCTTCTGTAAGCTTACTATTCAGAGTTCCCTTAAAGCACAGCTCTCTATTCTGAGGCTGTTGGTGAGGCAGAACTATGTCATATGTTTCTGTGAAGTGATTCATTACTTACAGTGGAAGTGGCAGCTAAATGCTTCCAACTCTACTGATTTTAATTTGAAATGATTGCTTTCTGTGGCCTTATGCAAGTTCCTGTGCAGTTGTTTAGTGGCAAAAGGCGACTTCATTGGCATTTCTCTCCTTTTTTTTCTAAATATATTCAGCATGTAAGTGTATAATTGGAACACTTTGTTCTTGAAACAAAAATTGAACTAATATTCTGGGTATGAGGTTTTACAGACTGTTAAAACAAAGGGGTACTTCATTCTCCTTCTCTTTTTACTACCCATTGATAAGCTAATAAACTGTTGAACTAAAGCAATGTAAGCAAGCCTAGTCCTGGTGATCTGGGTCTACTGAATTGCAGTTGAGAGAAAAATCATGTTACTAAGTCTAGAGGCTTTCAGGCTTGGCAGTGAAGAGGAGGTTGACTTCCGTGAGGTTTATGTTAGGTTGAAGTTAGATTGCTGGCCTGCATCAGGGATGAGAGGAGGAAAAAGCAATAGGAACAAATCATTTTTGGAGACTCATGCATGAGGTTCTTGAAACCCAGTGAGGAGGGAGTTGATGTGATAGATGCCAAGGCTTGTGAATGAATTGGGTTATTTGGGATCTTGTTAGCTGAACTGAAAAGTAGTTGCAGTAAGACTAATTTTACTTTGTTGCCTAAAATGGAAGATAAAAAGCACATTCAAACCTTTCTGTAGCAAGGATGTGGTTCACTCGAGTGAAATTAGCAGTCTGTTGTCTGGGTAAATTATGCATGTTCAAGAAATCACTATGGTGTGCAGGGTTAGGAGGAGTCAACAGCAGTATTTGCACTTGTCAGCTATAGGCACTGTTTCCTTAAAGTTGAGTGGAGGTAAATACTGTACCTATCTTGTGCCTTTCATGAAAAGAGGTTAGTTGGGGGAAACAAAAAACGTGTGGGTCTCACTGTCAGAAGCGTCTTCCTCCTTGCACCTATGCACTGCTCCTTCTGCCATAGTTCACGGCTGCTCTGAACTGTCACTGCTGATTTAAGAAGTGATCAAATCCTGTTTTTACCTCAAGCTGCTTGTGCAGCTTTAAAGGAGGGTTTATGTGGGAGGATGAAAAAATATTTGTGTAGCCATACAGTGAACCATGCCAGGGAAATTATCTGGGTTAAAATTAACCTGGAGAAGCAAGGAAGTTTTAATTGGACATTTTTCCTGGTTCACGTTGCTTTATGGCAGCACAAGCATTCATACAGCCACAACAGGGAGGAAGGGATGGCATGGGAATAGAAGGAAAAATGAAAAGAGGGATAGGTATTGTGGTACCTATCCACTCCATGGGATAGGCTAAGCAGACTGTTTGAAATAATATCAGTGATGTGCATAAATAGTGCATTTGTTCTTTAATTACTAATTTGACTATTTAATAACTTCATTCTCATTCTCCAGAAAATAATACCTTGCCCTAATACCTCTTGTACACATTTTTTTTAACACCTGACTTTTTTTCTTTTTTTCTTTTTTCTTTTTTCCTTTTTAGATGATGGGCACTGCATATTAAGCAGGACTGGAAGACTGAAGCCCATTTGGGGACAGAATGAGTGTAAAAGATGCTGACAGTGCAGTTTGCCAGGCCTATAATCTTCATATTTACCCCCAACTCTCAACAGAAAGTGCTCCCTGCTGCAAAGTGACAGCAACCAAGGACAGCACATCTTCAGATGTCATCAAGGATGTGATTAATATCTTAAATTTGGACGTCTCAAAACATTACGTGCTTGTGGAAGTGAAAGAAACGGGTGGTGAAGAATGGGTACTTGATATAAATGATTCTCCTGTTCATAGGGTTTTACTTTGGCCTCGTCGTGCTCAGGATGAGCATCCACAAAAGGATGGGTACTACTTTCTTTTGCAAGAAAGGAACACTGATGGGACCATCAAATATGTCCAGATGCAATTGGTTTCCAAGGAGACAGATGCTCGGCGATTGGTTGAAAGGGGTTTTCTTCCATGGTATCGGGAGGACGTGGATGACTTGTGCAATCTCCCCAACTTAACGGAGACAACGCTCCTAGAGAATCTCAAATGCCGCTTTCTAAAACACAAAATTTATACTTATGCAGGAAGTATTCTGATTGCAATTAACCCCTTCAAGTTCCTGCCCATTTATAATCCTAAATACGTCAAGATGTATGAAAATCATCAGCTTGGGAAGTTGGAGCCTCATATTTTTGCCATTGCTGATGTGGCTTATCACACAATGCTTAAAAAACATATTAATCAGTGCATAGTTATATCAGGTGAAAGTGGGTCTGGGAAAACTCAAAGCACAAACTTCTTAATTCACTGCCTGACAGCACTGAGCCAGAAAGGGTACGCAAGTGGTGTGGAAAGAACTATTCTAGGAGCTGGACCAGTTCTGGAGGTAAATTTATGCTCAAATTGCCCTCTGTCAAAATTGTTTATTGAAAACTTGAAATAACTGCTGTTGAATACTACTTTTGATAGACACCGACTTGGTTTAGGCTTTAAATATCACTGGGCTGCATTGGTGTTTGGCTGTGTTGCTTGACTGCTTCTAATTGATTTTCCTTAATTCATCCTTCTGTTTAGTCAACTTCCTGGTGCTTTTAATTTATATTTGACTTAACTTTCCACCACTAAGCACTAATATTCTGGGGCAGAGGTTACCTGTGTTTTCCATCTTAAGGTTCTGATGACATTTGAATCAAATCGTAAGTAAATGTTTTCATAAAAAGATTGTTCCACTGAAACGTTAAATGCTTAGTGTAATTCTGCCTTTGTGTGCAAGCACGTCCTGCAGCATTTTTATGAACTCACTTTTTGAGGGAGTTATTTCCTTTCTACAATTGTTTGTTTTCAAGAGAGCAGCATTGTTAGTTGGGGAGAAAGTGTGAGTTGGTTTTGGCTTTTAATTACTACAGCATTTCCAACAGAAAGCAAAACTAAACACGTGAGAAGGAGTGGGTACAGCTTGCCTTGCATCAGGTAACGGGAGGGCAAACTTAAACTGATCTTTTAGACTTCAGCCTCTCCCTTTTACTCTCTCATCTGAAAGGAAAACCTCTGAAAGCTTGGATGGATGTACTGGTCACCCGTAATAAAATCTTCAACAGCAAGGAGATTGAACGTGGCCATTGCCATTTTTAGGTTTAAATAGTCTCAAATGTAACAACACTTTAATTAAAAAAAAGTAAGCTTTTTTTAAGCTTTTAGTTAAAATGTGAAAAAGCGATGAAGTTAAACTTTAAAATGTGTTACATTTATGTGATTTGAAAGCTTTTCTGTAAAGAATGAGGAATATGTGCAAGTTCTTTTTTGCCTTGCTTTCTGCTGCTTGAAAGAAGAAGTAAAATTGTTTGAGGTTTGTTAGTTGCTGGAGTTCAAGTTTGCAGTTCTAAACAGAAAACAGGAAGGGGTCACTGTGGAAAGCACTGTTTGATCAGCTGATCTTTCTGCCTTTGATAAAATTAACTGTTTCAGACCCTAGTCTACCAGATGTGATACAGCTCTGTCAAACCAGGTGGAGATGTAAAATCTTGTGTTGCGGTCTGTCCATTTAATGAGAAATGCACATATCCCTAGATTCAAAATTAATAGATTTGCTGGAGTCACAGGTAAATGTTATGTATGTCTGGGAATGTTCATGAAGAGACATTTGTGATTTTTTTTTTCTTTTTTTATGGTAAGATTGGCTGTCATAAGTTCTGCAACTTCTTCAGACCTCCACTGAGCATTTAGTAATGCATTTCATGATAAAATAGTCTTGCTAGCTAGAAATATGATGACCAATTGAAAAAGTGGCTTGTAAACTTGCCAAATGGATTCTAACATGGCTGTCAGAGTACATATTGTCTAAAATGTGAGGCTCTTTTCTGAAATTCTCAGAGAAACTTCTCGCTCTACTTCTTCGAGGGTGTTTGTCAGTTGCAAAGTGATTCAGTGTAAACTCTTCCTTCCAAATACTGCAAAAGATAAAGGGATTTATGACAACTAAATATAAAAGATGTAGGAACACCTGAATCCTAAAATGTCTTTCAGGATTGAATATACATTTTTTTTATTAGAAGTATGGTTCATTGACTTGAAATTATGGAGAAAGAAACCTTTCTGAAACTTGAAGAGGCTGAGATTTGTCCAGGCTGAAGCAAATCTCTGGGGTACCTGTGATTTTGGCACAACTCTATTTAAGGTAGTGAAAATATACTTCTCTGTTCACATAACTTCAGTGCACATCAAGAAGTGATGCTGTGGTAGGTTTAGAACACAGAAGTAAAATCAAACTGTCCTGCTTTGGATACTGCAAGCAGATTTGGTGGACTGTGAAGCTTCCATGTTTCCCAGTATGGATGCTCTTGTGCGATTCCAGTCACTAGGCATAATTTTAAAAAAAAAAGTCAAATCTTGGTCTCAGAGGGGAATGTGCAGAAAGCTTACTGCACTTTGTGGAAGTTAAACTGAGGACAAACTCTTCTGTTAGAGTTGGTTACTTCTAAATCCAACTGTGGTGACTCATTTGGGTTTTTACTTAAGGGAACTGAAGTGGTAAAAGGGAATTTTTCTTAAATGGATGTTTCAGGGGATTTTTTTACATGAACAGTTTTGTAGTGTGCCTAAACTATTTGAGAATGTTCTGTTTAATTTTGAAGTTTTATTTTGAGTCCTCATGAAAGATGAAAATATACTCGACTGAAGTCTGTTTCCCTGAATTTATGATTTAGAAGTTGGTTGCATTTTGGCTCAGAACTTCCCCTTTAGTGACCTCTTATTTTCCTGACACCTAGGTAAAATGTGTTATTTACAGGTTGACCTTTTGTAAAAGTTCAAGGAGTTGAATCAAACATTTCTAGCGCAGAGAGGTGAGCGCCGCTAGTGTGTTACGGAGATGGATTTGTAATTTTATCATTGCATACTTAGTGAACTTGGAAACATATTTCTTACCGAATCCTGTTTCTGTTTTGACTAACTAATCTCTGATCAAATGTGTAAGTAATTTGAAGATAAACTATTGTTAATATTTTAGCTCCTTGCTCACAGTTTCTAGACTTTGAGGAATGGAATTATAGCTGCACCATGAAAGGAGATTTGACCTTAAATGTCGCTTGCTATTACCTTGTCAAACATCTCAGAAATGAAATACATGACACTGAGACAGCGTAGTTAAAAATTAAATATGGTACTAGCACAATTCCTGTCACATGTGCTAGTGAAAGCAAAGCTGGTCATGGGTTAGTCTGATCCTCGGATGCTTCTTGCTCAATCTCGGCACCGGAGTGTGAGCTGTTCATAAGATTCCTTGATGGGGATCTAATAAGCAGAGGTAACTTGCACTATTTCTCACATGTTTGGCACTCCTTGCAGCTCTCTAGAGAAAAAGAATCCAAAAGGCTGGCTGCTTCCATGGGACAGTGATGCTTCAGCACAGCCTAAAGCTGTGTTTTGTGCTGGTTTTTAGCAGTTCATGAGACGTATAGTTGCCTTAGCTGCGTAGGAATTGCTCCGAGTTTATTTTTTTTAATTTTCTCCAGGCCAACTTAGATCATCTATAGTGAAGAGCAGTTTCTTTGAAACTGGTAGGAAGATAAAGACAGGCTCTGTTTTAAGATACTCCTGACTTTTTCATCCTCTTCTAAATTTAGTGATTAAAGTATAGTTCCCTGACTTGGAGTTTTGCCTTCTTGTATTGACTGTTGAGTTTACTGACGGCTGAAGTCCTAAGAAATGATTTACATTTGGGAACTATTATTTGGGTCAAATTGGGAATAGTTAATCAAACCTTTGTTTTTTATATCTCGAACAAGATAATAAAACCTTTCCATCTGCACTTAAGAAGTTTCAAAGGCATTTGTATTCTTTTCATCAAGGAAAAAGTCTTAAAATGCATATTTCGGATATAAAATGCACAGTGTGCAGTCTAAGACTCGGAACTTATTTTGGAGGCCTAAACTTAACTTATCAGATTCTTCAGGCCAATTAATTTACTAAAGTGGCAGAAAATGGAGGAATGGGATGGGAGCATGTGGCGAGGGACGTAGTAAGAGGGGATTGGAGCTGCTGCTGCTGGCAGGAAAGCTCCAGTTGGCTTGTTGTCTGATGTTAAATTGTAACCCTTGGTACCTTGGGTTTATTACAGAAGTTATTTTGTTAGTGTGCTGAAAGTTCATTTCCCTCTGAAGTGGAAGCTGAGGAGCAGTGGGACAGATGGAAATACGGGGGTTGTCATAACTTTTTCATGTATTATTTTGAAAAGCATTGCTTATTTCCTTTTGGATATGTTCTTGATGATTTCTTAATGGCATTGAGTCATTGTCTGAAAAGAATTAAGGCCCAGATAAAATTGAAAGTCCGATAGGAAGCATTCATTAAGTGGCATTCTAAGGAAGGCAGTTGTAAATATGAATTAATTAATATTGACGGCACAATCAGGTGGGTGGGGGGATGAGATTTTCTAGAACTCAGCATGTTAAAAACCTTCTTAAATTTCATTGTTGAAAGTAGACTTTTATGCCTTTTCTGCTGTACCATTCTGTGGAAAACGGAGTAAAGCAATTTGCTGTCAGCTCTGTTTTCTTTATTACAGTCCCATTGTGCTTGTGGTTTTGGTATAAGATGGACTTAAGCTGAGTGGTGCTTCAACTCTGGTTTTCATTTGTATTTGCCATAAAAGTCTGCATATATATTTAGTGGGTGTAGCCTGTTCTATTTAAGGGAAAGTAGTTGTTTTGAGGCTATTATCTGAATGTGTTTGTTTTAAGAATCATAATCAGAGGAGGAATGGAACTTCCTTTTTCCATTTGGTTAGACGTTACTAGGTTTTTTTGGTAGAAATGTGTTGTTGCATACTTTTCCCTGCTGCACAGATCTCTTGGGGAAAAATCACCTTGTCCTTTCTACAGTCTTACCATGTGGATTGCTTAGACTTCCCCAGGACATCATACAGCATGCAGAGTTGTGAAATTACCCTGCAACTTCTGTGTTAATGAGTGGATATTTTGCAGCATGTTTCTGAAGACCACTACTAAACTGAGTTCAACTCTGAAGCAGTCATTTCCTCTTCCAGGGTGTGTAATTTGAGTCTTTGATGTCATTTGGCACAGTAAAAGACTGCTCTGTGCAGTGGTGGTTCTGCTATGGATTAGAGTGGTTTACATAGAAACTCTGATAGCTTTTTCAGATTTTGGCAATTCTTATGAAAGAATTGAGATTTTTTAGTTGTGTTCCTGAGGTAGAGGATAGGAGCATGTGTGTGGTTTGGGGTTTTCTTTTCACAGCAAATAAAAGGAGAATTTGGCTTTTTTCCCCGAATACTTTTAAAGCCGTCACTGTTGTAGAAGTTTTGAGCAGCAGACTCCAGTTTGTCTCTTGCATTCCAAGGTAAGAGGATGGGTTGGATGACTTCCTGACTCCCAGAATAGGCTCTCCCAACGCTGATTCCTGCTGGCCTTGGTCTAGTATTTTTGACTCACCCTCTTTTTATGTAGCTAGTGCTCTGCATTGGAGAGATTTAGTTATAGTTTTTCATTTTTATCTCTTTCCTCCTGGACTCACAAGGGAAAACAGTAAATGGGTTTGGTTATATAAATTGTTATTTCTCTTTAGCTAAAATTCTCTTGTCCCCTTACATCTTCTGAATTTATTTTGTAAAGGCGTAGGTGGCTCTCTATAAAAGCAAACCAGGGAGATATTTCATTTGAATTTGGGCTATGTATAGAGTACCCGGCTAGAATTATCTGTGAAAGATGCCTTCCGTGCAGAGAGCAATGGCTGGGTAATACGGGAGCTTAATTCTTATCTGTAATCATCTTTTTTTTTTTTGTAGGATAAAGCTACAGTACGTTAAAGCTATCGAACTGCTAAATACTAAAATATTTAACATTTCAAATTTTTGCACCGTTCTGATTTTAGGCAGGAATGTCACTTCTTATATAGTTAACTCGTCAAAGTATATTGAAAAATATGGTAACAGTGATTAGAGTTTAAGTTAAATGTTACAAAAAAAAAATTCCTCACTCAAAACGTTAAGCGACTTGGAATGTTCTTTAAAAAGTTGTAGATGTTAAAGGCTCTTATGAGAAAACCATTCAGTACATGAAACATGAAAACTTTCCTAAAAACTGATAATATTAGATCAGCATTTAAGAATTTGCTGTATGCTTTGACTAAATACCAGACACATGAGATCATAAGAGCCTTTAGTTTTAAACTGTATTCATTGCTTACATGAGTAATCACTAAGAAAAGTTTTTCAGGAAGCCCGGGTTATGGGATTTCTTAACTCTATAATGCCAAAATATTTATTATTGAAAAATAATTGGAAAACTTAGCTATACTGTGTTTTGGTTTCTTGAATATATCTAGTAAACTGATAGTTAACTGGTGGCTTAAGTTAGAAAACTTTCTAAAAAGAAGTTTTTCCGGAATCAATTTGCAAGTCCGCTATTTTGCAGCCTGACAAAGTTTACTACAGCAAATATCTTAATACTAAATGGAAAGTGGGATGGTGTTCCCCAGAGAGCCACAGCTGAGCCACTGTCGATGGGAGAAGAGCAGCTTTTTTGATTTACGAAGCAGACAATTTGCTGTGCTGATGTTACTGGACTTCCACTTTTGGTTTGGTGGTGTTTGGTAACTGTAAGGAGTTGACCTGGATTTTATGCACATATTAATATGCATATGTGTGCAAAATGGGCTCTTAAAAAAAATCTGGACAATAACTTGTTGAATAGTCGCTACAAAAAGATATTGATGACTCTGGTCAATGCTTGCTTTGAAAAAATCTGAGTGGGGATGCTGTTTGCATTATGACACATGTAGCATGGTCGCTAGAAATTAGAAGGCTGAACTCGGCCTCGGTCATCTCTGAGCACTGCTGGACACAAATCCTCTCTCTTTAGAAACTTATTGGCTCTTCTGAAGTTACAGCAGAGTCACCCTGTGGGTTTTCACCCTGCACAGGAAGAGCTTGTTTAACATATTCCTTTAGGTCAGAAGTAACGGTTGTCTGAAGAATTATGGACATTCTCCCAGTTGATAAGAAGTTTTTCAGATTCTCTGAATGCTAGGCAGCTGGCAGCAGCAATCTACTTGTAAGAGAGCTTTGAGAACCTATTTTGGAAATAGGGATCCAGGTGTCACATTGCAGTGCAGCTGCAATCTTTAATGTAGTTTGGAGGAAAAAAAAAAAGGGAAGAGTTTCAATATACAGACAATATGACTGTCATGATATATAACATAATTGTGCAGTTTTATGTACAAACATATAAGTTCTGTTGTGTACAGTATTCACATGTCCGTTGTTCTCCGGATGTCTGTGTGTGTGGAGGAAGAGGGTGGCATTTTTGTGAAATCATTCCACGAGTGTTCTATATTAGGGGAGGCGGATTTCCTAATGGAGGCCTTAATTGCTTGGAGCTTTAAGAGGAAATATCTGTGGCAGGAATTGCTGGTGATAGTCTACACCGAGCAGTGTATTGTTCCAAACAATTGCTTTTGACACAGGGTTTCTTCTCTATATGCTGGGTTGCCTCCTCAATCTTAGAAGGATGACAAGTTTCTCTTAACCTAAGAACGCATAGTTAAGAGTTGATAAAGTTAAGGACATTCCCAATAACTAATTCTACTGGACTTTCAGACGTACTAAATTATCTTTATATGTCTTAAGTGTTGCTCATACAGAGGATATTTTGTGTTATGTGTGTACTAGCAACTATCAGAGGTCTCATGATACAGGAGGCAGAAGTATTAAAGATGCACAATTAGGATTTGTGCTGTACGTGTGTTTTCCCCTTTCCTAATGCCTCGTAATGAAACTACATTTTTCAGTGTCACATAGCAGAGTTAGCTGGCCAATGGGTATGATGTGGTTCTGTAACCAAAGCCTTTCTGTTTGTCTTTTTCCTGGTTTTTGAATACACAACTTTGAAAACTCATGGGCTAACTTTATAAATGAGATCTTAATGTTCTGCTCGCACTTAAAGAAAAATGGTGGTTTTTCTGAAATTTTTGAGTGGGAGCAATACATTAGGGAATAGGACGTAGTTTATGCCTTTTCTGTGGGAGAGGCAATTTCATGGTAATTGTGCTGTTGTCTTCCTAGTGAATATCCTCTCTAAGGTCATAATTGTTAGTGATTGAGGCTGATTTGCGCTCTCTAGCCATGATTACCTTTCCTGTACTTTTAGAAATATCTAAATGTGTTATTCCACTCTCTCAGTCCCTCAAATATTATTGCATAGGGCAAATAAAAAGTGTATATAGATCTGTGAGGCACAGTGGAGGCTTCCTAAGTTGCCTTTTTGGTATCTGTATGCTGCCATTTCCATAGTATTTCGAGTTTATACTGCAAGCTGACAGGAGGCTGAACAATGAACAGAAGAGCTTGAAAAAGTATGCATTGGCATATTTCATTTAATTGAAAATTAACTAATTTTGTTTTATTACAGGCATTTGGAAATGCAAAAACAGCACATAACAATAACTCCAGTCGTTTTGGAAAGTTTATTCAAGTCAACTATTTAGAGAACGGTATTGTCCGAGGGTAAGTACAGTATGAGGTTGATCTCTGTGCTTTTAGGAATTGGTGAAGACTGTTGTATATAAAACGCTGCCTTACTGAGGCTCTTCTTGTGTGAGAGTAGCTTGCCGCTTTGGAGTTTTTAAGACCCTCTAACTGAGCTTTGTGGAATAATCAGATTGATGCATAATATTCTTACCTTGCTGTACAACCATACCAGGTTAAGAATTCCACTGCTGCTGCATCTTTACCGTCATGTTAAATAAAGGCTTTTTTCATAACACCCATTGTCCTCTCCATTTTGCAATTAAAAACAGAAGATCTGAATTTTTAAGAGGAGTTGGAAAGAAGTGAAATAGATTTGAGGAAGCAGTTTTACAGAAACAATTTAAACACCAGTTATAAAGATGACTATAAAATTATGATTTTTCTTGACTTAATTGAAATTTTGTGCTTCTATCTGAAGGTCAAACACGAAATACTCTATACCTACATTTATTTTTTTTAATATGGAATAGTCACAGCTGAGTTTTAGAATTCTATTTATATTTTTCATCCTGTAGTAGATGCTGTGATGTCATATTACTGTGGTCCCTCAATATTAATCAAAGATTATGCTTTGTTCATTAGTAGTGGGCACTTTCACTTCAAGTGAAGAATTTTGTCCAAAAAATTTTCTGTGATGTTAGTAATTTGTGTGCAAATACTTGCGTAGTTGCTTGTCTAACATCATGCCGTAAAATCATTTCTTTCAGATCTTGCTTTGTAAAATGCATCTTAAATTTTTAACACTTGCATCTGCAAAATTCACAGCAGTATGTCACAGCTGTTGTCAAGATGTACCTGGGCTCGTTCAGGTGCAACGCTGTAAGACATAATATTGGTATGGAATTCTGCGTGAAGCTGAAGCTTGCTGCGCTGTGGAATGTCACGAGCTATCACTGACTTCTGTGCTCCACCATGTCTTTCCTTTGGGTCTTTTTTGTATTTGCAGTTTACAAAATGGCAATAACATAAATGACTGGAAACTCTGTACCACTTTTGCTTTGAGTGTTATTCTGAACAAATTTGGCATCTTTTCAGATGAAGTCACACTAGCTCACGAGATCGGTACAATTTGAATACATTTGTTTGGTCTTCAGCATGAGAAAAAGCTGCTCAAACTTTGGCCTCATTCATTGTATCCCTTGTCAAGGAGTTTAGATTATTATTTAGGAGATTACTTTGTCAAACTGTAAGGGTTTTTCTCTGGCTGGCATCCATTTTAGGCTGACATGTATATCGTTATAAAAATCTAGCAAATTTGTTGGACTGAGAATCGGACAGTTATCTAGTATACATGGATAAGATACTATGTTTTTGGGGTCTTGTAGTCTTTGCATTCCTTGCCAGATAACTGTTAACCTTGGAGTAGATAAGATTGTTAGCACTCTGCATATCTTGTTTCTTCTTATAGTTTTTCATCAGCACTTTTCTAGCTTCATCTGCCTTTTTCCAGTTATGTCTACTAAAACCAAGCACTAAAGATAGGTGTTTCTTGGGTATTTCTCTTTGTGCCAGTTACAATATGGTACAAATACATACTGTCGTCTTTGGTTTAGATTTGAGATGGTGACTAAGCTATTCTCTTGTATATTCTAGTGCAAATTTAATTTATTGAACTCTCTTGGCAGTTACTGTCTGATGTCTTGTGAGGTCTTTTCTTTCGCCCTCATGCTTTTTTCATTTTTTACGGCTCTTCAGGGCTGTTGTTGAAAAATACCTGCTTGAAAAATCTCGTCTGGTTTCTCAAGAAAAAGACGAAAGGTAAGAGATTAGTACAGTTTATTAACACAATCATATTCAATGCAAGAGTTTAAGAGCATTTAAAATATATAGAATAAAAGAAAAATCATTATATTTTCATGAAAGAGAAATGTATTGACTTTGTAGGAACTACCATGTCTTTTATTATTTGCTACTTGGAGTCAATGAGGAAGAGCGCAAAGAATTTCACCTCAAGCAACCTGAAGATTATTTCTACCTCAATCAGGTAATCTGTGACAGGGATTTTACCAATGCATTGGTAAGTGTTGTCTGTCTGTTGTGTTAAAGACGAAAGAAAGCACTGATTAGGCTTGTTTTCTGGTGATGTTTGGGCTTCCTTCTTTGCCTTTAGTTATGGATATCTCTTCACAGCATAACTTGAAAATTGAAGATGGGGAAGATCTCCGACATGACTTTGAAAGATTAAAACAAGCCATGGAGATGGTTGGCTTCCTTTCAGCAACAAAAAAACAGTAAGTAGAATCCGTTAAGTTTTTGTTACTGATAGCTAGTTAATGTTCATGAATTGGAATAAACTGTTTGTGTTGGGATCACATTTAGTCCAGTAGGAAGCAAGGAGAGCTGGGTATTTGAGGGCTTACAGACAAATTCTTGAAGTAAAATTAAGTCTGCTAACCTGTTATAATGAACTTGCAAGAAAAATTCTTACAAAATTCAATTTTTCTTCCTTAGGATTTTTTCAATACTTTCCGCTATTCTTTATTTGGGCAATGTTACATACAAGAAGAAAGCTACAGGTCGTGATGAAGGGTTGGAAGTAGGACCTCCTGAAGTGTTGGACATTCTTTCCCAACTTTTGAAAGTAGAGTATTTCTCTTTAGCTCTAATGTTTAATAGATCTTTTTGTCATGCTCATCCTCAGCATTTTACTTGAATATCTTGTTGCCCAGTTTCCTATACCTAGATCTGGTTTATGATGCTTCCACAACACTTATCTTATGGGAGGGGAAATGGATAAAATTGGTGAAATAGTTGGGATTAGGGATGGAATATAGCTCATAGCATGGAAGTAGAATTTGTTTACTCAGTAATCATAGAGCAGAGCAGGAATAAGTTTGGTGGAGATGTGTTCTTTGCCACCATAGGGAAAGACCTGAATGAATCTAAGCTGAGAATAATTTCAAGAAGTTGAAGAACTTGTAAAGCTATCGACGAATGATAAAAGTAGCTGTTGTCAAAGAGCTTGGGCGTTTCTAGGGAATTGTAACATCCACTGTTGCCATCAGATTGGGGGGTTTGAGGGTGACAGTAACTCTTGTTCTTGCTTGCTTTGCAGGTTAAACGAGAAATTCTAGTAGAAGTGCTAACAAAAAGAAAAACTGTGACTGCTAATGATAAGCTTATTTTGCCGTATAGTCTCAATGAGGTGAGTAAAAGAACACTAGTAGAATTATGTTTTGCTTTTCTGGCTACAAAAAAGCTAATAAGCTTTCACATTTAGCAAGGGACGTCTGGAACATTAAAAGTTAGCACTAAAGGCAAATTTTATTCGTCCTTGCTGGGATGGTAACCTTTGAGTGACACTGGTCTGCAATAGAAATGCTTTTTTTTAAACAAAGTTATGAACATTGTTTCATCTGCAGGCAATAACAGCTCGTGATTCAATGGCAAAGTCCTTATACAGTGCTCTGTTTGATTGGATTGTTCTGCGAATTAATCATGCGCTCCTTAATAAGAAGGACATGGAAGAATCTGTTACAGTAAGTTTCTCATAAAAATAAGTCTTTGTAGACAGTTGTGTATTTAGAGCTAACAGAGAATACTATAGATGACATGTTCAGATATCTGGGATAAATTTTGATTCTTTTCAAGTCCATGATAAATTAAATATTACCAAGAAATCATCTCCATTTTCACAATTGACATAACTGTTAAATATTCAAAATCTAGTAGCATACACTACAGTGCTTTTTGTAACGGTTAGCTATTGTGGGTTAAGTCACTGTATGACTGATTGCTTAACTAGATTTCCACATCTTCTTTTAGTGTTTGTCCATTGGTGTACTTGATATTTTTGGATTTGAAGACTTTGAAACCAACAGTTTTGAACAGTTCTGTATAAATTATGCAAATGAGCAGCTTCAGTATTATTTCAATCAGCATATTTTCAAATTGGAACAGGTAAGAAATCAGAGTTGCTGAAACAAAAATTTGTTTTTATCAAGTGCTCATACACTATGCAAACCTGGCCATTATTCTGCAAAACCTGCATAATTTTTATAATTGCTTGAATATATTTCCAAAAGTCTTATTTTTTTAATTTCTTGTTTTATTAGTGCTTATTATAGTATTGTTTGACGGTTGCAGCTTTGCTGTGTTTAGTGCTCTACATATACTAATGATAGTGGGGTTTTTCTTCAGAGGGCTAGCGTTAAGTTTCTGCTTGACTGTAAGAAACAAAAGATATTCAGGCAACCCAGGACAGAAGCCAGATGAAACTGTAAACTTTGAGATTGAAAGTATGTAGGTGAGATTTGTTTAGGGGTGTTTTTGGTGTGTGGGTGGTGGTTTTGGGATTTTTTTTGTTGTTGTTGTTTTTTGGTTTTTTTTTTTAATGGTAGGTGGTGAGGTGTTTGTTTCAGATTTTTTTGGGGTTTTTCATGGTTGGCAAACAGTTTCTCTCATTTTTTGTCAGTTTGTAAATATTTAATAACTAGTCTTTGTTGCTTCTTCCACCTGACTGCATTTAGGGGATACAATTGTATGTTGATATTGGCAGTAGTTCTGAAATCCTGATATTACTGGCATATGTTGACTTACTTGTTCGCAGATGGTATCATCTTACAGAGTGCTTTGAGTGCTGCAAGAGCTAACAGATCCTGTTTCTAGACTGAGCTTTGGGGGTTTTTTGCTCTAGACTTGCATTTTTTTCTGGTGTGTGCTAAAACGTTACTCTCGGGTTGCTCTGCTGAAAGAAATAAGTCATTCTGTAGTATGTGGTATTTTGTCAACAACATGTAGATGACTTTAAACAAGCATTTTCAAGAGAAGAAAATTCCCAAACATATAAATTTCATATGGAAACATAATGTTGAGATTCCTGTTCTGTAGCTTAGGACAGAAGCGGCTATCCAGGCTAACTACACTAAATGGTTACATTGTTTTCTCTTTTCTAATGCCATTTTTCCAAATAAGCTTAATCCTTGTGTGACCCATTTCCTGTATCTCTTGCAGCGTGAGGGCCCTCATGGGGGATCTCTATATCTTTTTAAAGAAAGGCTTTTTTGTCTGTGGAAAATGGCATTTCAGTTCTGTAATGTGGAGTGCACACTGAGCGGTCTGTCATTAGGCAGACTGAATTCTACCTGCTTAAAAATAATCCATTTCTTATCATCATCATCATATAGAACAGTGAGAGGTGCTATTTGTTTTTTCTTAAACATAAAACTCCTTTAGCTAATTTTCTGTGGGACATCTTTTTATACATTATTACCTTATTGTTAGCTTTTACTGTGGGCATTTACAGCATTACGAAAAACTGATATTTGTGTAGGGCTTAACTGCCTGTTCTGAAACTTCTGTTATTTCGTCTGACAGTACAGTTTGGAAATTCTGGACCTTGATATTAAATATTTGTTATTTCTCTTAATACAAGAACTATGGAAGAAAAAAATAGACTTAAATTCCTCCAATATATGTCTGTAATGATGTAGATGTAATGACTAACTCCAAGTTTGTAGACTGCTGATTGCTGGGAAGGCACAGAAAAACATTCTTTTCACTGTTTTGGTTTTTAAATAGTTTTACCCCAAGCATCCACTGAGTGACTTGCCTAGGTGGACCTTTGATCTGACCCAATATGCCTGCTGTTCTGTTCTTATTTATAAATTTTCCTTATTTTTGTTTCCGCTGCCTGAACTAACAAACTCAACTTGCCATAGCTGGTCAAGGATGTCTTTTAAGCACTTAAACCACAGGACATTAAAGGTCAGGGCACTGTACTGATGAGGGAATTTTCTTGAGCTACACAGGAGGAATATAAGAGTGAAGGGATCACTTGGCACAATATTGACTATACTGATAATGTGGCCTGCATTCACTTAATCAGCAAGAAGCCCACTGGCCTCTTCTATCTTCTGGATGAAGAAAGCAAGTAAGCAACAAATGTCTTCTGGAAAAAAAAAAAAAATGCGTGGCAGGGAGGAGGGGAGGACTGTGGAAGGGAACAGAAATACAGCACTTTAAAAAGGAGAGGGATGTTGTGGGAAGCAAAGGGTCATCTTATGACTATGATCTACACTCTGGTTTGCCTCTAATGCTGTTATAAATTGATGCTAAAATTGAACTTCGGCTTAAGCAGACTTAGAAACTTTCACTTTTGTGTTGAACCATGGAATTACAATTAAAGTAAAATGCATGTATGCATGTCTTTGGAACATTAAGTAGCAAATGTGGTAAATAGTTAATGAGGTGCTAACTAAACTTGACTGGTGAAGTGGGAGGAAGCATTGATGTGCGGTTAAAACCTCAGAATATTCTATGTTTAAGCTGTTTTGGTTTTGGTCCAGAAATTAAGCCCACCTCTAAGATTCACAGCAGGTGTGTAAGTCTCAAAGTGTAGAGGTCTTGGACAATAAAATACTTTCCACAAGGATCAATAGGTGTTCTTCAGTCTGTCACCTTGCACCTCAGTAAACGTACCTATATTTGAAAAATAGCTGACCTCTTTTGTTTTGTATTCCTAGTTTTCCACATGCCACCAACCAAACTCTGCTTGCAAAATTCAAACAGCAGCATGAGGAGAACAAGTTTTTTGTTGGAACCCCAGTGATGGAGCCTGCTTTTATTATTCGACATTTTGCCGGGAAAGTTAAATACCAGATAAAAGTAGGTGATAGATCTGATGGCCACAAAAGAAATTTCCTTGCCTGTCTGATAGTTTTTGTCAGGGTGTAGAAAATTTGCTGGGAATGGGCTGGATCAGATGTGTCCTCAGATGTACTTCAGATTTTTTTTTGGTGGTTGTAGACTGGAGGATAATGCTCACTATAGTGAGAATTATTTAGAATAATTAATTATTCTGAATAGTGGTCAATATCTTGGGTTAAAACACAGCTTTTCTGAGAGCTTGTGGTTCAATATGCCTGTTTTGCAGGATTTCAGAGAGAAAAATATGGATTACATGAGACCGGATATTGTTGCTTTACTGCGAAGCAGTGACAGTGCTTACGTTCGGGAGCTGATAGGAATGGACCCCGTAGCTGTGTTCCGTTGGGCAGTTTTGCGGGCGGCTATTCAAGCAATGGCTGTCTTTGCAGAAGCTGGACGCCAGAGAGCTCAGAAGACTGCAGGTATGGTATGAAAAAATGCTCTGGAAATGTTTTCAAAATTCATTAGTGCTTGTTTACAGCAAAACCTTCTAATCCAGATGCGATCTTGGTTTAGTACTAAGGACAGCACTGACTTGTGAAAATGGCTTAACATTCACACACCAAAGAGATTGTCACTGTTTTATCTGAGCTTATTCAGACTTTCACCTCCACTAAGTGCACCATTTCCAGCAGACTGTGCCAAATTTGAAGTCCTATTTGTAAAAGTTGGGGAAGATATTACTAGTTCTAGTATCCATGCTCATCTTAGCACTGGTTTTTATCTTCTCAGATCTCCCTGTATTTCAAATGAGTATTCAGGATTAAATACAAATTTTGAAAAGCTTTTCTGAGCAGCTGCAATTTACTTTCTAGTAGTAGGGAGTTTGAGAAGCAAAGTCGTCTAGCTTGATAGCTATAGTAGTAGACAAAAACTCCAGGCCCTTGGATAGATATTTTGCTTGTTGCAGGTGGTGGTGGGGGTCGTCTGTTATGCTCATATCTCTGTCAAAATTCAACTTGTTGGTTATTTCATAACAGGAGTGGTACGTCAAGGACCCAGGGTTCCCCTTGGAGAACTCCAGAGATCAAATACACCAGTAGAAAAAGTTTATCGGTGAGAAACACATACTTAACCCGTATCAGGGAAAAGACCTGAATTGCTGAGTCGCATTTTCATATCTCAGATGTCAACTAGATCATTCCACAAGGACAGCAAGTTTTATTTCTTCTGTCTTGTTTTGTTTGGCCTTTTTAATACTATTAGAACAATAGCTTATTTGATGTAAGACGCAGTACTACCAAATGTTGGTGACATAGCCTCAGTTCTGTTTACCACCGGGTTTTTGAGTTCTCTGTCTGTACTTTGTATATGTTGGTTTAAGCACTGTGTGTTCCTCTGCAGCCAGTCTGTGTCACTGAAGGACTCGTAGGAGCACTCATGTTATTTGCAGCCTTATGACATGATTAGGAGGCAGGGCAAGTCCTACAGAACTACCTCCGTACTTTGCTCTGTGTAGGCATATTTGCCTTTCTATGGAGTATTTAGGTTTTATACATGTTCCTTTTGCAGCTGCTCAATGCTTGATTTCTCATTTGATTGTTCTGAGGATTTCGATATAAATGCTTTTGAAGACATCATTTCTTTTTATGAAAACAAGAAGTAAGTAGAAATAGGCCTGCACTTTAAAGGCCAGGGAGGCACATTCCTGGACAGACTGACCTTCTGAGTGTGCTCTGTGTAAAAGTGAAGCCATAAAGTACACGTAAGGTAGTGACTTCATGCTGCTTCATAATGACTTCAGCCTGGACAGTCTCTGTCACTTGTGGCAGCCAAGAACAAAAGATACGATTCAGATGAATGGATTGGTCATAGCGTAACATACCTGTTTCCTTGTGATATCTTAAAACAAAATCTTGATATTCAAAAATGTTCAGAGGTACCAAGGGAAGGAAGCGACTGTCTATAATAACATTGGTGCCTTAGTGAGCAGCTCAGAACGGTGATAACATCTAACAGTCAGAAGTGATTCTTACGCTTCTGTTATTTTTGGTTTGTGCCTCTCTGGAGAGTAAAGAAGGTAAGTTCTGTGCCAAGACACGACACTTCACAAGCACGGTGCATGCTTAAAATAATGGAATCTGCCACAAATTAGGGACCATCCCAGGCTTACTTTGAAAAGCTAAACATGTGAATATGTTTGAAATGCAAATAAAAAACAAAATTTCAGGTATTCCTGTAATAGCTAGTTTCTAACTTACTTTTCTGACGTAAGTCTGCTTAAGCAGCTTCATTTTCATAGTCAAATCTATATATAAAAATATTTACTGCTTGATTATAAGAAGCTTATATCTATCTGAAAAGGCTACTTAGCTTAACAAAAAGGTTCCTTGCACATTTAAGTACGTTTTGCTAAATTTCCCTCTGTTTTTCTGAATTGATGGCTCAAGAAATACCATGAAAATCTAGAACTAGAGA